>CM035848.1:142165197-142770197 GCA_020510985.1 Pholidichthys leucotaenia
TGGGTTGTATTTAGGGAAAAGAGGAGTTGGAGTAAATAAGTGTTAACTTCTTCCTTCTCCCTTTCAAGCACTGAATACTGTCACTTTTATTGCACTTGTCATTTGTTTTGTTTTTTCACTTTTTTGTTCGAAATAAAGTATGTATTTATCTATCTATCATGTTCCTAACTTACATCAGCAATGGTGATGGCCAGGATGAGCCACGGTGGGGGGCAGTAGGTGTAGCTGTCAAAGTACCACTTGCGGTCAACCTCACGTGGCAGCGTCTCGTAAGCAACGTGGCGAACCAACCGCTGAGGCAGTCCCAAGCCCACCTCATCTCTAAGACTGCAGCCTTTTAGCTGTCTACTTCCCTGCAGAATGGCCCTACGAAAACTGTTGGAGCGCTTGTTGCTCATCTGGAAAAGGGAAGAAAAAGACAAGTTAAAGCAAAAGATCAAAGAAGGAAACAGAAAAGGAGATTTGTCCAGGGAAGAAAGTTTTACGGTCTTAGTTTGCAGCTTTGAGTTTCTAATTCCTGGTTTTGTTTATTAATATATTCTTTGTCAGTTATTTTTCTGATTTCACATATGTTGTTAGGTTTTTATTTTGTCTCCTCATATACTCCCATTTTTGTTGCAGTGTCTGCATATCTACCCGTTTTATTTTGTAGTTTTCCCAGTGTGTTTCTCCTTCATTTATTACTCTCTCACCATAGTTATAGTCTAGATTGCGTTCACCTTTGTCTCATTTTACAGCATGCATAAATCAGTCCTTATGTCAATATAGTCTCATCCCTCCACTTCTCTATCATGGGACCTCACCTTGGAAAAAAAAAACAAACAACTATGTATCCTATCCACACTTTTTCAGCTGTCAGGTCCCATGATGCAGAAGTAGAAGGGTGGGTCTTAGGCCCTTTATATGCTGCTGTCTCTGCTTCAGTCTTTTGCTATGTCTGAAAGCATTTTATACTCATGTATTATTTCCAGAGCACTTGTTCTTCATTTATTCCCTTAAGTTAAACAACGCTGCATGATTTCTCATATAAGCAACAAGTACTTGCCTAACTACCATTAAAATTGCAAACTAAAAGTTAATTTTCCAGCTGTATATATTTGAAACATGTTTTGAAGTCAAACTCTGGCAAAAATCCAGATATTTTTTGTTGTTAGCATATCTGTAACATGTTTTGTGACTTACAAGACATCAACAGCAAAATTACTTTAAATGTCTCATATCTGTTTTTTGCTGTAAAGTTTCAACTTAAAGCCCCCCCCCCTCCCCAAACGGGGGACTTGGACAGAGTGTTTCTAGCTGTGTAAGCATTCCTGCTTAGCCTGACTGGTTATAACATCAACCAATCAGGGCATGGCTACAGGACCTTGGGGGAAGAGAGTAGAGCTGAGGACCAAAAAAAAAAATTAAATAAAATAAAAGGCCAGGAGCAGCAGGAGCTTTTACAAGTTGGGAAAGATGGCAGATTATACGTGTTCAGTTTTTGGCTGTGTAAGCAAGAAATCCGCTTCTTTTAAATTACATGTCTTACCCACAGACATGAAAACACAACAGCAATGATTAATTTTATTTGGAAAAATTTCAGTGTCCCTGTTAAAATACCACAGAGGACACGGGTTTGCAGCCTGGATTACCCTGCATGCCAGAGGAGATGGCCCTGGTGTGTGTGTGGCGCAACGGCCAGGGCGAGTATTGTCGTAGATGAACTAGCGGAAGGATCATTCTCGGTAGAGCGAAGAGTCACTGCCCGGCTGGAGGGCTCCCCTCACCTCGCTAGGAGCACCCGCCGGTGTGCCCCGCCAGCCAGCTTGCTCCGAAGGAGGCTGGGGAGAGCAAGCAAGCGCTCCTCCCTCTTCCCCCCAAAGGAGCGGTCTCTGGTTACCCATTCCCCACGGATTGCCTCACCGAGGCTGGCAAGCTGTTCGCCTTGGAGCCAGCTGGCGGGGCACATCAAACCGAGGCAGGGAGAGCGAGCGAGCACTCCTCAGCACCTCCCTCTTCCCCCAAAGGAGCGGTCTTTGATTATCCACTCCCCGCGGATTGCCTCGCCGAGGGTCAGCAAGCCGTTTGCCTTTGAGCCCGCTGGCAGGCACATCGAACTGAGGAGGGGAGAGCGAGTGAGTACTCCTTGGCTCCTCCCTCTTCCCCCCCCAAAGGAGCGGTCTCTGATAAGCCACTCACTGCGGATCGCCTCGCTGAGGGCCGGGGAGCTGTTCACCTCAGAGTTGGCTGGCGGGCACACCGGACCAAGGCAAACTGCTTTCTGGCCCCCAGTGAGTCGATCCGCAGTGAGTGGGTAACCAGAGACTGGCGTGGAGCCCTCCAGCCACCACGCGGGGCTGGGTGGCAGCTCTCCACTCCACCAAGAATGATCCTTCTGCAGGTTCACCTATGGAAACCTTTTTACAACTTTCACTTCCTTAAGTTGGGATCACCTTCTCAGAGTCCTCGTCTTCTTCCAGCTACCAGTGGGTGGGAGTATGGGTAGGAGCTAATTAGAATATTCATAGAAACGTGCATACTTAACTGGGTAAAAGTTCTAGTAAAAGCTCTTTCCAAGCCAGTCCCAAGGCAATGAAAGTTTTTTTTGTGTATAAAAAGCCACAATATACTATTTTTGAGCAATACACATTGGTTGAAGTGGTTTTAGAGTGCAGCTTTAAGTAAAACAAAGTATAATTTGTAATTATAATAAGAGTTGTTCCAGTAAGCACACATTTACTGAATTTCATAACAAAGCTTTGCTCTCCACAAATAATCTACCAATGTGAGTCAAGTTAGCTACAACAATGCAGTGGTCCTTACACTTAAAAAATGAATCTTCCTTTAAAACAGACCTATTCTGATTCCAGCCTAAAAAGGTCAAACATCATATTGGTCTTTTAATTGGTTTCACTGCCTTAAAACAGCAGATGTAAACACCCTTCCAGAGTTGTGATGATGAGACTGAATTTATATTTATTGGACTCAGTTTGCTTGACATGTACTTGGTTTGGTTGATTTTTTCCTCAGAAACCTGAGACTTGTTTGCTTTAGAATTACTCCCACCTCTCTAAACATTTTTAGCTCGGATCTAGGTCAATAGATGAGAGAAGAGTTTATTCCGTTCACCTGTTGCTATCGGCGGCAAACTGTTGATAGTATGGGTAATTTGTTAAAGGTTTTATAAACCCAAATAAGTCTTGGTGTGATTTGCTACCATTTCTTGTTACTGCAAGACTCACAACACATCCTGCACAAAGGCCACATATTCATGTACAAACACTGCCGTGGTAACAGAGTGACTGTATCATCACCTTGGAAACACCTTTTCTGTCTTCCTCTCGCTTTGTTCTTCAGTTCAAATACAGGTTGCTCTCTTTTTTAAAGCAAATTACTTCCAATCAGTATGCCTAATCAGCAAATTAAAAATCTGACAAAACTGCTGTTGAAAACAAATTTTAAAGGGGTTGTCAAGTAATCTAATTCCTTGCTATTTTCTAAATAGAATCATTTCTCAAATCACACATACTACAATGAGGTTAAATAAGTGAAATAATGGGAATCGTTTTGGTAATTTAAGAAATTTGAAAGATGTCCAAACTCGACTGCCCCAACCTCTCTAAACAGAAAAATGGTTGTTGAAACATTACTTTTTGTTTTAAAGGAACAGTGTTTAACAATTTGAAGGATCTTTTAGCAAAAATTGAGAATTATAAATAAACATGTTTTCAATAGTGTTTAACCATTAAAATTAGAAAGTAGCTGGAGGCTTTGTCTTAGAATAAACTTTTTATTACATGGGAAGCAGGCCCCCCTCAAAGAGGCTGCCATCTTTCCCTGCAGTGTTCTACAGTATCTCAGAATGGACAGAGAATGCTGGCTAAAGAGAGCCATTTGTGTTGTAATGACAAACTGGCTGTTAAAACTGATGGCGCAGTAATTCCATTTGGCATAAAACATGGAAAGAAGAAGAACGATGAAAAGAAGACAAAGTGACAAGTTTTAATTTAAATTTGACAAAATGGCTGATCATACGTTATGCTAAAGTTATTAACATTATTAAAGTTATTAACATCCGTAATATTATGGAACTAGACAAATATCAATGAACATTATGAACTGGAGTTGACAGCAACAAATGATAACTGTAAGACATTGAAGGATTATACTCATCTGCATCAGGGCATTTAACAATATGAAACAAAAGATCAACAAACAGGAACAACAGGAACTGAAAGTTTTTGAATATACGGATCACAACCCAAAGGATGTAGAATATAACGCAGACCCTAATAATTTATTTAGCTCCATCAATAATAACTGTAGTTACTACACGGATGAACAGTTTAACACAATGGTCACATCTGATTTCAATATTTCTATGATCCACTTCAACAGCAGAAGTCTCTATGTCAACTTTAATAACATTAAAGATTATTTACATCAGTTTAAAGAGCCATTCAATATTGTGACAATATCAGAGATGTGGCTCAGTGAAGAGAAAGGAGTGGATTTTACCATGGATGGCTATGAATTAAATTATAAATAGAAAAGTGAAAAAAGGAGGAGGAGTTGCAATTTATGTTGACAAGAGCTTGCAATACAAGGTTGCTGAACATTTGTCAGTAACTGTGGATGATTTATTTGAATGTATTACAATAGAAATCTGTCTGGACAATGTAAAGAATATGGTCGTGAGCTGTGTATACAGAACACCTGGATCAAACATTGACTTGTTTAAGGACTGGATGGAAAAAATGTATGCAAAACTAACTCATAAAGTTATGTTCATCTGTGGGGATTTCAATATAGATCTTATGAATTCAAAACAACATAGTTTGACAGAAGAATTTATCAACACAATGTACAGTATGGGCTTACATCCAACAGTCACCAGACCTAGCAGAATCACGTCATACAGTGCCACACTAATAGATAACATATTCACAAACATTATGGAAAATAATATCATGAGTGGGCTTTTATTGAATGATATCAGTGACCACCTGCTGATTTTTGTTGTCTATCAATGTGATTATAGGAAGAAAAAGCATACCAAAAATATTAAATATAAAAGAATAAGAACTGAAGAATCTATGAACAGACGTGGACAAAATAGTTGGTACCCCTCTGTTAATGAAAGAAAAACCCACAATGGTCACAGAAATAACTTGAATCTGACAAAAGTGGTAATAAATAAAAATTCTATGAAAATTAACCAATGAAAATCAGACAATGCTTTTGAATTGTGGTTCAACAGAATTATTTTAAAAAACAAACTCATGAAACAGGCCTGGACAAAAATAATGGTACCCCTAGAAAAGATTGAAAATAATGTGACCATAGGGACATGTTCAACCAAGATGTGTCCTCTAATTAACATCACAGGTGTCTACAGACTTGTAATCAGTCAGTCGGCCTATTTAAAGGGTGACAAGTAGTCACTGTGCTGTTTGGTGACATGGTGTGTACCACACTAAACATGGACCAGAGGAAGCAAAGGAGAGAGTTGTCTCAGGAGATTAGAAAGAAAATTATAGACAAGCATGTTAAAGGAAAAGGCTATAAGACCATCTCCAAGCAGCTTGATGTTCCTGTGACTACAGTTGCACATATTGTTCAGAAATTTAAGATCCACGGGACTGTAGCCAACCTCCCTGGACGTGGCCGCAGGAGGAGATGGATAATACGAATGGTAACAAAAGAGCCCAGAACAACCTCTAAACACATTCATGGTGAACTCCAAGGTTAAGGTACATCAGTGTCAGATCGCACCATCTGTCGTTGTTTGAGCCAAAGTGGACTTCATGGGAGACGACCAAGAAGGACACCACTGTTGAAAACAAATCATAAAAAAGCCAGACTGGAATTTGTCAAACGGCATGATGAGAAGCCACAAAGCTTCTGGGAGAATGTCCTATGGACAGACGAGACAAAACTGCAACTTTTTGGCAAGGCACATCAGCTCTATGTTCACAGACGCAAAAATGAAGCATACCAAGAAAAGAACACTGTCCCTACTGTGAAACATGGAGGAGGTTCTGTTATGTTCTGGGGCTGCTTTGCTGCATCTGGCACAGGGTGTCTTGAATCTGTGCAGGGTACAATGAAATCTCAAGACTATCAAGGTATTCTACAGAGAAATGTGCTGCCCAGTGTCAGACAGCTTGGTCTCAGTCGCAGGTCATGGGTCTTGCAACAGGATAATGACCCAAAACACACAGCTAAAAACACCCAAGAATGGCTAAGAGCGAAACATTGGACTATTCTAAAGTGACCTTCTATGAGCCCTGATCTAAATCCTATTGAACATCTGTGGAAGGAACTGAAACATGCCGTCTGGAGAAGGCACCCTTCAAACCTGAGACAAGTGGAGCAGTTTGCTCATGAGGAGTGGGCCAAAATACCTGCTGAGAGGTGCAGAAGTTTCATTGACAGTTACAGAAATTGTTAGATTGCAGTGATTGCCTCAAGAGGCAATCACACCTTTCACTCTGTATATATATCACGGACGCACGGATCGCCCCGGGGGTCTCCCGGGTCGGCGGACGGAGCCACGGTTTGCAGCGGAGACGCTACAGCGGGGAGGAGCTAGTGCTAGCTAGCACTTGGCCGCCGCCCGGTGCTAATGGGAAACTCAACATACCGGGAGCTGTAGCGAAAACGACGTGGGTGCCGGGCTGGAGTTTAGGCGGCGTGCAAGAAATATAAGACAGAATAATAAAGAGCGATGGCAAGAACCAAGCAGACCGCCCGTAAAATCTACTGGAGGAAGAAGCCCCCCAGGAGACAGCTAGCCACCAGGGCTGCTCGGAGAGGCGCTCCGGCCACCGGCAGAGTGAAGAGGCATCGCCGTCACAGGCCCGTGGCTCTGAGAGAGATCCGTCGCTACCAGAAATCCACGGAGCTGCTCATCCGTAAGCTGCCCGTCCAGCGCCTGGTGAGGGAGATCGCTCAGGACTTCAAGACCGTCCTGCGTTTCCTGAGCTTCGCCGTCATGGCTCTGCAGGAGACCAGCGAGGCCCACCTGGTGGTCTCTTCTTCGCTAAGGGGGTCACCATCATGCCCAAAGACTTCCAGCTGGCCTGCCGCATCCGCGGAGAGAGAGCTTAGACTTTCTGCTGCACATTCACCAACCAACCATAATGCTCTGCACTGTGTGTCTATATATATACATTTATAGTAATATGGACATATGTTTACTAGATGTTGTTTTTTCTTGCCTTCTGATTGTTGCTCTGAGTGTTGCTATCCCTGTGCTGTTGCAATCCTGGAATTTCCCCATTGTGGGACTAATAAAGGCTTATCTTATCTTATCTTATCTTAAGAGGTTGTGCAACAAAATACTAAGTTAAGGGTACCATCATTTTTGTCCAGGCCTGTTTCATGATTTTGTTTTTTAAAGTAATTCCGTTGAACCACAATTCAAAAGCATTGTCTGATTTTCATTGGTTAATTTTCATAGAATTTTTATTTATTACCACTTTTGTCAGATTCAAGTTATTTCTGTGACCATTGTGGATTTTTCTCTCATTAACAGAGGGGTACCAACAATTTTGTCCACGCCTGTATTTACTGGCAAAGGAATTATTAATACAAGACTGGAAGATAGTTTGTGATGAAAATGATATAAATAAAGCATATGATAAATTTTTACAAATATTTCAATCATTGTACAATAAAAACTGTCCTATAAAACATTACAGTGACAGACAGCAAAATAAAAATATTCCTTGGGTCACCAAGGGGCTATTAAATGCATTTAAAAAAAAGAATACATTATATAAACATTTCAATAAGTGCAGAACCGTAGAGGCTGAGATCAAATATAAAAGATATAAAAACAAGCTTACTAATATGAGGACTTGTAAGAAAGAATACTACAACAGAATATTAGAGGATAATAAAAATAACTTAAGAGGAATATGGCAAGTACTCAATGGGATTATTAGTAACCAATCTAAGAATGCTAATTATGCCAGAATAGTTTATTGAAAATGAGACAATTTGATATATAATATGGAGGATGTGGGTCAGTGGTTTCAATAAATTTTTTGTAAACGTTGGTCCTGAATGAGCAAAATCAATAGTGACACCAGAAACAAACAGTGGTTCTGTAAATGAAATAGAAGATAAAAATCCAAACACAATCTTTTTGGGTGCAGTTACTGAAAAGGAAATTATCGAGACTGTGAGTAAATTTAAGAACAAAAAAAAAATCAACTGACTGGAATGAAATTGACATGACAATAGTGAAAAAAGTAATTGAAGGAATTGTTAAACCACTCACCCACATCTGTAACCTGTCATTTCAAACTGGTACATTTCCAAACAAAATAAAAATAGCAAAAGTAATACCACTATACAAAACAGGAGACAGTCATTATTTCACAAATTACAGGCCGGTCTCTTTACTCTCACAATTGGGGGCGGCAGTGGCTCAGGAGGTAGAGCTGGTCATCCAATAACCACATGGTTGGCGGTTCGAGTCCCGCTCTCCCCGGCTATCCTGCCGTTGTGTCCTTGGGCAAGACACTTCACCCCTAATTGCTCCTGGTGGGTCTGGAAGCGCCATGTTAGGTAGCATGCCGCCATCAGTGTGTGAATGCGTGGGTAGCAGGATCTGTAAAGCGCTTTGCTCATCAAGAGATGAGAATAAAAGCGCTATATAAGTGAGTGCCATTTACAATTCTCCAAAATACTTGAAAAAATCTTTACTATGAGACTGGATGATTTCATTGAAAAACACAACCTCCTTACAGACAGCTAGTATGGTTTTAGAGCAGATAAATCTACATCTGCAGCGCGTCGTGCGCACTGCTGAGAAGGTGATCGGCTGCAAGCTCCCATCTCTCCTGGATCTGTACATCTCCAGGACCCGGAGGCGTGCTGGCCGGATCATAGCCGATCCCTCACACCCTGGTCACGTACTGTTTGCCCCCCTCCCCTCAGGTAGAAGACTTCGGTCCATCCAGACTAAAACCTCCCGTCACATGAACAGCTTCTTCCCCTCTGCCATCAGACTGCTGAACACTAAGTGACTTATTGACTCTCATGCACTATGTACAGCAGCTCAACCAGACTCATGTCAATCATCACTGTTTTCTTCCTGCATTACCGACTGCACTATATAGTTCTCCACAGCATCTGCTGCTCGCTAATATATTTTAACTGCTGACCAATATCACTTACTCTTATTCTACACTTTATTGCATGTATAGTTTATTTCTTTTATTTTATCATGTTTAATGTTGCAGCATTGCACCGAGACAAATTCCTAGTTTGTGTACTACATGAACAATGGCAATAAACCTGATTCTGATTCTGATCTTTGGCATTGATTGAACTTATAGAAGAAATTACTAGTTGTATAGATAAAAAAAAAGTTTGCTGTCAGAGTATTTATAGATTTAAAGAAAGCTTTTGACACCATCAACCACAGAATTTTACTGAGGAAATTGGAAAGGTATGGGATGAGAGGGGTCGGACTGAGTTGTGGTGGAAAGTTATTTAAGGTAACAGACAACAATTTGTACAAATTGGTGAGCACAACTCACCCTTCATGGACATCACGTGTGGTGTGCCCCAGGGGTCAGTTTTGGGACTCCAAAACTCTTTATCTTGTATATAAATGACATATGCCAAGTATCAAAAATTCTGAAATGTATTTTGTTTGCGGATGACACAAATATCCTTTGCACTGGTGAGAATTTGCAGCAGGTTTTAGAGGTGGTCACAACTGAAATGAAAAGGTTAACGCACTGGTTCAACAAAAATAAATTATCTCTAAATCTGAAAAAAAAAAAGATTATGTTGTTTGGAAATTATAAAATGAATCATGAAATAATGGTAATGATAGATGATACCAGAATAGAAACAGTACAGGAAAATAAGTTTCTGGGGGTGACGCTAGACAATAAAATCTGCTGGAAACCTCACATCAGTCACATCCGGGCCAAGTTGGCAAAATGTATAGGGATACTGGGGAAAACAAGACACATCTTGGACTATAAATCATTGTTCTTACTGTACAATTCACTGTTTCTACCTTATCTTAACTACTGTGTAGAGGTTTGGGGAAACACCTACAGGACCAACCTACAGCCAATATGCACATTACAAAAAAAAGCTATAAGGATAATAAATAATGTAGGATATAGAGACCACACCAATTTGTTGTTTTTAAAGTCACATATAAAGTTCATGGATTTAGTTAAATTTAAGACAGCACAAGTAATGTACAGGGCAATTAATAATCAACTCTCAACTAATATACAAAAAATATTCAAAAAAAAGAGAGAAGAGAGGAGACTTAAACTTTACAAAACCTAAGGTACGAACAACTAAGAAAAGTCTATGCATATCTGTCTGTGGGGTGGATTTGTGGAACAGTCTGGAGCTGGAACTGAAACTATGTACAAACAGAAATAAATTCAAAAATAGGTATAAACATTATTTGCTGCAAGAATATATGTTATAAGGGTAGTATTTATATGTTCGATTCACTATACTCACTCTGGGACACTATGGAATGGTAGGTGGGACAGTACTGTGTATATCTGTGTTGTTTGGGGCTGGGTTTTGATGTATGTTGGGATGGATGGGTGTTAATGTTGATATGTACAAAATATAGCTAATTGTTTACTTGGGGTCTTAAATGAGGTAATTTGTATATATTTCACATGAGTTGTATTTATTTATGGAAAAGAGGAGTTGGAGTTAATAAGTGTTCACTTCTTCCTACTTCCTTTCGAGCACTGTATACTGTCACTTTATCGCACTTGTCATTTGTTTTTTTTTTTTACTTTTTTTGTTCGAAATAAAGTATGTATCTACCTATCTATCTAAACAACAGAAGCAAATCAAGCATGAATCAGTGTCAAAGAAGAAAAAACATGAATGAACCTAGATCAAAAATTGCTGATGAAGGACAAATGTTTTCAAAGTGATGCTGAAGATGCCCATTTTCTGCTAAACAGGTAGTCTACCAAGATAAAGCCAAATTGTACATTTTTTCTCAGAAAAACGTTTAGTGTTTACACCAAGTCATTTGTCTAACATTGTTCTTTTCCAACATGCTTATGCCCTTTGGCAGGCAAAGTTATATTCACTGTGCCGAGGTTGTAATTTATTTGAGCTTTTGTATTCATATTACATTGAAGGTTTCTGACACCTGACAGCCACCACAGATTATAATTCAGATTTGGAAGCAGAGGATGAGAAACTGATTTTAAATTGGCTGCAATCTGGAATCTCACCACGAGGTGTTGGTCAATTTTACACAGTGTTTCTTTAACTTTAACTTTTAGTCTTAAGTATGTTTCTCATGGAGCGGCGAATTCTGAAAAAAAAACCCAAAAAACCTGCGATTTTGGGGGTTTTGTCAGTGTTCATTAAAGGTTGCACAACAGTTCACCCTGATGAAATCCCGCAAATCTCCGTGATATACATGCTTTCAGGTAGTATCGCAGTAGGCTCTGACAGCTCAGGACTAGCTGAACAGCATTCATGAGGGAGCTTCCAATCTCTCTCCAAACATTCACTGGGTTTCGCAGTTTCCTCCTGTGAGTTGCAGGGCCTCACTCTTGTGTCACAGGAATTTTCAATGTGTTTAAAAAAATTTATGTGACAAATTTTCTCACCAGACAGTCACAGAGTTGTATGTTGGATGTCTCGAGCCCTTCGCAGTTTAGTTTCTGTGAGATAGAGAGTGCGAGAAAGGTTTGACAACTTTGTGAGGAGTTGGGGACCTACGAACCTAAATCATGACTGTTTGCTTTTTGTTCTTATTAAAGGCAAAGATAGAAAGATGGGGGGTTTTTTTACCTTCTTTTCTTTACATGTTTCGACTGTTCATCTCCTTTCTTTGTCTTTAATAAGAACAAAAATCAAATAATTAAAAGAAGACAAAATGAACCTACTCAAGCTAAATCATGACTGATTGAAGACAAAAAGGACAAGAAATTCTGCGTTGTGATAGGCACGAACAGCTGGGTCATTTTGTAGCACACACTGATACAACTGTGGCCATCAGTGTCACCATGCCAACAAGGAGTAAAGAAAGGCAAGGGATGGGGGGCTACTGTCCCTACAGAGGAAGTGAAGCCAATCATAGGGCCTACTGTGTCTGATGCAGAGGACTCGGAGGCAGCTTCCTCATCCTGTGGTCTCTGCACTTTTTTCTGTGGTCAATCTCGCTTGACATCTGACAATAAAATAACTGTTGGAATGGGAAGATATGGTCCCAATTTTGAAATTGGCACAGATAACTGTCATGCAAGTATTGCACAGGATTTGTGTGGATGTCGTCTCTGACAGTCTATGTGAAAAATATTTCATAATTTTTGTCATGCACATGTGGTATGAAGTGTCATGCAACACCACACATGACATGTATGGGAACTCCTGGCGAATTCTGGTCCAAAATTTACCCCCGGGAGTTGTATGACATAGTGCAATATTCATGTGACCAGGGCTTGATATTATCACCCGCCCACCACCCCTGCTGGGTACATCTCGGCTGCGGCGGGTAAGACAGCGACTCTCACAAGCCACTTTGGCAGGTTGCTAGTTTTTTCAAACCTAAAACCTATGCGAAGTGAGACTATAAAACTACAACTCCCATAAGCACTATCTCCACACACACAGTGTATTCTCACTGGTCCACTGTCAGCCAGCTGCAGCCCAGCAGTCTGGCTCCGCAGGTCGGCTCATTTTCTCTCCAGTTTGGAGAAACGGCGCATGAACAGACAGCAGCCACTCTCATTGATCAGATCACAGGACAACTGCCCTGATCTCCTGTTGTCCCAGTGGTGAGAATGACCCTGTGCTCTCTCGCAACATCAGTTCTTACCTCTGTGGTTAAATATGATTTTTTTTTTTAGAGCAAGAAGTTCCCTTTACTGTCCACAACTGTGCAAAATTAAATTTTCATATGATCGAGGAGAAAAAGTGTTAAACTTTATGTTGCTGTAAAAAGCAAATGAAGCTTCTGAGGTAAACTTTTGTATTATCTATGATTATCTATGATAACTCTGATATGCAGCTATTTCATGGAAGTAAAAACGTTTAATTATGCATTTTTAATGTGCTGATCCAGGGGTTGTCAAAACCTGTGGCCTGTGGGCCAAAAACAGCCAGCCCCAGGGAGTGTCATGAATTCCTGCCTTTCAGAGGCGGAGAGACAAAAACCCCAAATGCAGGATGATATGTGTGTATTTATTGAACCAAAAAACGTGATAACAGTCCAAACAAATAGACAAATAGTCCAAGACAACATGGATGACTCTAGGACGCTCTTACAGCTTGCTGGTGAGTACAACACGAAGAGAGGACCAAAGGCGCTACTGACAGAACAGATAGCGAGGGAAGCACAAGAGAAAACCCAATGCACTCCAGACGGAGCTGGAAGTGGGGGAAACAAAAACAGTACTCACAGGGCTGGAGCGGTCCGAGTCTATCCAAGTACACAGAGAGGACAATAGAGGAGACTGTGCAGATGACAATACAAAAATCCAGCAAACATCACTGGGCAGACAGAGCTTAAATAATCCAGAACCTGATGAGCAGAGTGATTGCCGGTGTGAGTGGGTGTGTGGGCTGAATTGAGTGGAAACAGGTGTGTGAGTGCATGCATGTAGGAATGAGTGGGTGTGTACTGGGCTGAGTGAGTGCAGGTGTGAGTAAGTGTGAGTGAGAAACGAATGTGTGAGTGTAAGTGTGCAAGTGTGTGCATGTGTGCAGTGATGTGCGTAAGCCTGAGCAGGGAGAGGCAGTGACAGATTGGAATCAGCTGTCAGTAGCAGACAGGAGAGGGAGGCATGGCCGTAAGATACCAAAATAAATAACACAAAACCAAACACTGACTAAGGAATAATTACAAATAACTCACAAAATAATCAAAGGGCAAAGAGCAAATAATAAGCACCAAAAATACAACAGAACATGGCCAGACAATGAAACACAATATGGAACTCAAAAGGTAACATAAAGCACAGATAACCGAGGAACAGAAAACAACCATGAAACCAAGCTCGGGAGGAACCCCAGCTCGGTTCATAACAGGGGGTCCAAGTTTTTCTCTGAATTTACAGGTTTCTTTGTAGTAAATTTCTGACTTTTTCTACTGACTACAATTGTTCATGTAAATTTGAGACATTTTTCTCCTTAAGATGAGATTTTTTTTTCTCATCAGTTTTCTTTTTCTTCTTTTTTTCTGGGGAAAACAGGTAGTGTTGATTTAGATTAAATCCATCAGCAATTATTAATGACATCATGCAGCCCTGAAGGGGTGTCCCAATTCATAGGGGTCATTTTCAAACCCTACCTCTTGGCCTTTGATTTCAAGGACCAAGAGGTGGAGGAAGGCAAAGGGGTAGGGATACAAATGAGAATTTGGACAGACCCCCAAATCTACCTGTACTTCACGCTCATATTGCAAATATTTTTCTCGAGTGCTTTACAGTATTTACCTCCTGTTAATAATTAACCCCTTGCACTCTGGTCAATTTCCCTAAAAAACGCCCAAAAAATAACGTACCCAAAGTAAATCAAAAGCTGTTCTTCAACCCCTTTGCAGCATCTTCATAGGGTTGGTCTCATTTAAAAGAAAACACTTTGAATTTTTTGGCAAAACAGTCATAATCTCTCTAAGTGCTCCTGCCACTGAGTAACAGTCATCTAAACATACTGAACTTGAAGAAAATAAATTTCGCCTGGGTGTTTTTTTTGGATACAAATGCTTGCAAATAACACACAGCTTCAGATACTGGCTGGAAAATGCAACAGAAATGTAGAACCAAGTGTTATCCAGCTGAGGTCAAAATTTTGTAACAATACCACAAAAATGAATATATTACACAGCTTTTTTTCTTAGGTTGTTCCCAGGCGTTTTTGAACTGTGCCAAATTGTGCCAAATGGCACAGTTTGGAAAAACGTCTGTAACTTTGAATGATTCAATATAGAAGCTTCATCTTGGGCTCTAATGAAAGGTGAAGGGCTGTGTGTGTGTGGGGGGGGGGTTGTTTATTCATTCATGAATGAATGAATAAAACAAAAACCCCCCACACACAAAGAAGCCTGCCACGTAAAAAATGTGTGGCTTTTTTTTACAAGAAAAAATAACCTACAGTGCACTAAAAATTATACTAAAATATTTGTAATGTAGAAGATAACAACTCCCCCCCCCCCGCTACAGAGGACGGACATCGCCCATCGCTACATGACGGAAAGCGGTGACGGTGCGTCGCGGTCTACTACGCACAGTTGTACTAAAATATCTGCAATATATCTGCAATCCGCTACAGAAGAGTAGCGGGGGGGGGGGGCGTTCACAACGGGACGGACGGTAGGGGGGGCGTTCATACATTTTTTGGCATTAAGCAAACTGAGGTCTATGAATGTTCTTTCACTTTTATTAAAATTATGCTTTTCTGGGTACAGACCCAACAAAAACAGTTTAGGATTCAATATGATTTGTTTTGAGATTATTTTTTCAATTGCTACCCTCACCTCTTCCCAAAACATTCTTATTAATCTACATTCCCATACACAATGAAATAGGGTCCTTTACTTTCCATGCATTTTGTGCACGTATCTGGTATATTTTTGTTATATCTATTTAACTCCTCCGGTGTAACATACATCCGCATTAACCATTTGAAATGTATCAATTTAAGGCGTACATTTATTGATTTGGTTTGAGCTTCTGTACAAGCCAATCCCATTGTTCCTCTGAAATTTCAGTTTGCAGATCTTCTTTCCAGTAGTTTAATCTTTTCAGTGAATTTTCACTTGAAGATAGTGTCAATGAGTTATAAAACTCTGAAATAATACCCTTTTCTTTTACTATCTTTCATCAACATTTTTTTCCAAGGATGAATAAATAGGTCGAGTGAGAGCTTTATTTTGATTTGATTGAATAAAGTTTCTAAGTTGAAGATATTTAAAAAAATGTGTTCTATTGAGATTAAATTTGACCTCAGCTCTTCAAAAGACATTATGTTATCTGCACATGGCAAATATAAATCCTGAATCTTTTGTATCCCTTTTAAATTCCATACTTTAAATACAGCGTTCCGCTCTCCCTGGTTTAAAATATTGATTACCCCATATTGGACTAAATTGTGACAATAACTGTGGTTCTTTTAAATAGTTTTTAGCTTCACACCATATTTTGATCATATGCTTTACAAATGGATTTTTAACTTGTTTTTGTAATTTTTTTTGCCGAATCTGAGTATATGAATATGGGAAGAGGTAAAGGTAAATTGTATGATTCCATTTCAGTCCAGTGAGGGAGATCATTTGATGAAAAATAATATGTCATAGACCCTCAGTTGTGCCGACCAATAATACAACATAAAATTTGGGACATTTCAGACCTCCACGATCAAATGGTAAATATAATAAAGACAGACGTAATCTAGCCCTCCTGTTGTTCCATATAAATTCCACTAACTTTTTTTTTTCTTGAGAATAAATCTAAAGGTGGTGATAAGGGAATGTATTGAAATAAATAAAGTATTTTAGGTAAAATATTACTTTTTAAGTATATTGATTCTCCCGATCATCGACATTGGGTAGTGACATCCATCTCTGAGTATAACTCATTGATATCTGACATTAAGGCTTCATAGTTGACACTGGCGAGTGATTCTAGCTTTGGCACAATTTGGATTCCTAAATATTTAAACTGATTTACAACATTGAATTGATTACCTCAGGGTCTGGGTAATTTCTCTGGGTCCTCATTTAGCATTAATATTGAAGATTTAGTTTTATTTATTTTATATCCTGATATTTCCCCAAAATTCTTTATTAAAATTCAACAAGGTCGGAATTGATTTTTTAAGATTCGACATAAACAAAATTATGTCATCGGCGTTCAGGGAGATTTTATGTTTTGTTGGTCCAACTTTAATTCCATATATTTGTGAATGTAAACGTATCGCTATCGCTAAAGGTTCAATTGCCATAGTAAACAGTAAAGGTGAAAGTGGACAGCCTTGTCGACATCCTCTATTGATTTTTATGGGTTTTGAAATATTGTTATTTGTTAGGATTTCTGCTGTAGCATTATTGTATATTATCTGAACCCATTTTATGAAATTATTTCCAAGTCCAAACTTTTGTAAGACTTCAAAGAGAAAGGGCCATTCAACTCTATCAAAGGCCTTTTCGGCGTCCAGTGATAGGAGAGCTGTATCCGGTGCTTCTTTATTAAAATAAATAATATTAAATAGTCTTCTTACATTATGGAAGCCTTGTCTTCCCTTTATAAAGCCATTCTCGATCTCGATTAATAATATTTGGTAAAATTTCTTGTATTCGTCTTGCTAAAATTTACAGATTATCTTTAGGTCGGCATTTAATAGGCTTATTGGTCTCATATTTTCACATTTATTAGAGGGCTTACCTGGTTTTGGCAGCAGTATAATTAAGGCATTATTCATGTATGATGGTAAATTATTATTTTGAAATGCTTCCTAAAACCATTTCCAAAAAAGGTTTTATTAATTTATTCTT
The DNA here is from genome assembly GCA_020510985.1 of Pholidichthys leucotaenia. NCBI lineage: Eukaryota > Metazoa > Chordata > Actinopteri > Cichliformes > Pholidichthyidae > Pholidichthys > Pholidichthys leucotaenia. The sequence continues at coordinate 142,182,704 of CM035848.1, forward strand.
AAATTTTTTATAAAGGTCAACTGGAAGACCATCTGGTCCTGCCACTTTTTCCTGATTTCATATTATCAATGGCTAGCCCAACCTTCTTCTTGACTAATTTTAGACTCCAATATCTCCCTGTTTTCATTTGGAATACACGGTATAGATAGTTCGTTCAAAACCCATTTAGTTTTGTTAAATCAGATTCATTTTTGGTATCATATAATTTTTCATAGTAATCTCTAAAGGCTCTGTTTAATTTCTAAAGGATCTATAACTACCTGTCCATTACTTATAATACTGGTAATTGGTGTTTTAATTTCTAATTGTTTAATCTGCCAATTGCCAATAATTTTCCTGATTTTTCACCTTGTTCATAAAAAGATTGTTTCAATCTTAGAAGACTCGAGGCAGCTCTATTCGCTGATTTTTTGTCGTATTCAGCTCTCAAAACTCAGTTAATCATTCTCCAACCTTGGATCACTTCCTGCATACACTTTTTCCTGAAGACTTTTTATTTTATGTTCCAATTTGGCTCTCTCCTCTCGAGTCTTCTTAGATTTTTGATCCTGTATAACTAATAATATGTCCCCTAATAAAAGCTTTGAAAGTCCTCCCACTTTACACATGCTGATGTTTGTGTAGTATTGATGTCAAAGAATACTCATCTATCTGTTTTTTCTATATACTTGACAAAATTCCTCATCCTGAAGCCATTTATGCTGAAATTGACCATCTACCTGATTCCTTTGTCAATTTTTTATCTACATATATTAGACAGCAGGATGCATGATCAGAGATCACGATGTTATCATAAAAGCAGTTTTGAATCTTGGACCTTAATTCTGTGGAAATCAAAAAATAATCAATACGTGAGAATGTCTTGTAGGTACTGGAATAACAAGAATAGGCTTTAACTTGTGGTTTCATTTCTCTCCATATATCTAACAATCTCAATTCTTTCATAAAATGATTAATAGTCATCCTACATCCATTGTGCGTTGCAATCCAGTCCTGTTGATCTATCTATACCTGGATTCAATGTACAATTAAAATCCCCTGCTATTATATGTTGCCCTGTAAGTGATGATAAGATAAGAAATAAATTAGCAAAGAACTTTTGATCATCTATATTGGGACCATATAAGTTCACAAGATTTATATTTTCTAATAACAAAGAACCTTGAATGATTACATATCTTCCAAATTTGTCTCCAATTACATTTTTCACTTGAAAAAGGACTGATTTATGTATGAGAGTCATAACTCCCTGGCCCGGGATGAAAATGATGAGGTGAAGACACTTCCTTGCCATCTACTCCTAATTCTTTTTATATCCTCCTCTATTAGATGAGTTTCTTGTAAGAACACAATTTTTGAACCCATGTCTTTTATTTTATTCATAACTTGTTTAAGTTTTTTTAAATTTTGTAGACCTCTGCAATTCCATGAAGTTAAATTAAGATTAACGCTTTGGTTTATGATCAATAGAGAGTTTGGGATTACCTTGCAGTGTAAACATGCTCATACAGAGAAGCAAAAACATGAGTGGTTGAACATTCATCCTACAAACTACAAACAAACAAATTCCCCCTTCCCACACTTGTGGCAAACCACCCCAAAATCAAAAGAAAAATTCCATCTCCCGATATAGCCATCGACCGCTCCATACCACGGGGAACAGCCTAAGCCACTCCTTCTTCATCCTCCCAATCACCCTAACTCTACTGCTTTTAATGACGTAACATTAACTCTCCTCTGTAGTTTTCCAACTTAACTCCAAAATTTTTAGCAACTTTGTACATCATAGTTTTTGTTTTGTTTGTTTTGTTTTTTTTTTTTTTTAATATATAATACAATCTATATTTGTAAACTTGCTATTTACTTCAAGTCAGTCAGATGCCTGTGCAAATGCTTAATTATTCTACCTTATATTTTGTTCATGCTTAGCTCCCACCAGTCTCTTCTTCTTCTTTGATCTTCTTGATGAACTCCTGCGCTTCCTCTGGGGTCTTGAAGATGTGGGTTCTGCCCTCATACGTGGTCAGCAGTCTTGCAGGATAGATTACACCATGACGAATCCCAAGGTTTGCGCAGCTCCTTACGTATGGGATCAAACTGCTTCCTCAATTGTTGGATTCCTGTGGCCAAATCTGGGTAGAACCGCACCTGCTGGTCCTGGGTGTTAATCTCTCCTTTAGCTCGTGCAGCGTTGAAGATCTTCATCCTGTCTCTGTTGCTGAGAAACTTCATAATTAAGGTCCTCGGCGGTCCCTTATCTCTCCGTGGGCCAATACGGTGTGCATTTTCCAGAACCACTGCTGATTGCAACTCCGCGCTGCCCAGCACCTCCGGAATCCACTTTTCCAGAAAGGAACATGCGTCCCGACCTTCTGATTCCTCTGGAAGACCCACCAGCCTCAAATTGTTCCGTCTCGACTGAGATTCCAAATCCAAAATATTATCTTCCAGACATTTATTTTTTTTTTCCAAAGTGCGCACCTTTAATTGAAGACGGGTGACGTCATCTTCAGCACTAGAGAGATGAAGCTCATCTGCGCCATTCGTTCTACACAGTCACCCAATTCCTTTCTCATTCCTTCCAACGCTGCCATAATCCCATCAAATCTAGAGGAAAAGTCCGCTCTCACTGAACTCATGGCAGCCATCAGCGCATCTGCGCCGCTCCCCGCAGACATCGCACCGTTGCCAGCCTCCTCCGCCATATATGGAGTTTTATTTGCTGTGTCACAGACCTGAAAGTCCGTTAATTTGGACTGTTTCGGCGGCTCGCTTTTTCCTCTACCTGGTTTTCCAGCCTTAGGCTTTGCCGACATATCCTCGCCCAAACGCTGGGATACGTTCTGTCCCAAATGAGAGAGTTATTTGCCAACTTTTTATTTTTAGGAGCAGAGCAGAGTGAACCACGTCTTCCTACGTGGCCGCCATAACCGGAAGTCCCAAGGATCTTTGTTATTAGAAAATATAAATCTGGTGAACTTATACCGCCCCAATATTGATGATCAAAACTTCTTTGTTAATTTATTCCTCACTTTATCATCACTTACAGGGCAACATATAATAGCAGGGATTTTAATTGTACATTGAATCCCAGTATAGATAGATCAACAGGACTGGACTGTATGCACAATGGATGTAGGATGACCATTAATCATTTTATGAAAGAATTGAGATTGCTAGATATATGGAGAGAAATGAAACCACAAGTGAAAGCCTGTTCTTGTTATTCTAATACCTATAAGACATTCTCACAAATTGACTATTTTTTGATCTCTACAGAATTAAGGTCCAAGATTCAAAACTGTTTCTCTGATAATATTGTGATCTCTGATCATGCACCCTGCTGTCTAGTATATGAAGATAAGAAATTGACAAAGGACCCAGTTAGGTGGCATTTTCAACATAAATGGCTTCAGGATGAGGAATTTGTTAAGTACATAGAAAAACAGATAGATGAGTTCTTTGATATCAATACTACACAAACAACGGCATGTATAAAGTGGGAGGCTTTCAAAGCTTTTATTAGAGGGCATATTATTAGTTATACAGGTTCAAAATCTAAGAAGAGATGGAGAGAGGAGAGAGTCCAATTGGAACGTAAAATAAAAATTCTTCAAGAAAAGGTGTATACAGGAAGTAACCCACAGTTAGAGAACAAATTACTGATTCTGAGAGCTGAATACGACAAAAAATCAGCGAATAGAGCTGCCTCGAGTATTCTAAGATTGAAGCTAACTTTTTATGAATAAGGTGAAAAATCAGGAAAATTATTGGCATGGCAGATTAAACAATTAGAATCTAAAACACCAATTACCAGTATTATAAGTAACGGACAGGTAGTTATAGATCCTTTAGAAATTAATAGTGCCTTTAGAGATTATTATGAAAAACTATATAATACAAAAAATGAAACTGACTTAACAAAACTAAATGGGTTTTTGGGTGGATTATCTATACCATGTATTCCAAATGAAAACAGGGAGATACTGGAGTCTAAAATTAGTCAAGAAGAAGTTGGGCAAGCCATTGATGATATGAAATCAGGAAAAAGAGCAGGACCAGATGGTCTTCCAGTTGACCTCTATAAAAAATTTAAGAATAAATTAATAACCACTGTTGGAAATGGTTTTAGAAGCATTTCAAAATGGTAATTTACCACCATACATGAATAATGCCTTAATTATACTGTTGCCAAAACCAGGTAAACCCCCTAATAAATGTGAAAACATGAGACCAATAAGCCTATTAAATGCTGATCTTAAAATAATCTGTAAAATTTTAGCAAAACGACTACAAGAAATATTACCAAATATTATTAACCGAGATCAGAATGGCTTTATAATGGGAAGACAAGGCTTCCATAATGTAAGAAGACTATTTAATATTATTTATTCCAATAAAGAAGCACCGGATGCAGCTCTCCTATCATTGGACTCCAAAAAGGCCTTTGATAGAGTCAAATGGCCCTATCTTTTTGAAGTCCTACAAAGGTTTGGACTTGGAAATAATTTCATAAAATGGGTCCAGATAATATACAATAATGCTACAGCAGAAATCCTAACAAACAGCAATATCTCAAAATCAATAAAAATCAATAGAGGATGTCGACAAGGCTGTCCACTTTCACCCTTATTGTGTCATGGCGGCCTCTGGGCCGTCATTGGCATCATTATCTCCAGCTGCACACAGATCCACAGGTGTTAATCAGCAGCTGTTAAAAGCCAGCGTTGCTGACAGCTCAGTACGGAGTCGTCTGTCCTCCTCGTCAGAGAAAGAACCAGAACTCCGCTCTCTGGCCTCGTCAAGGTATTCTCTTGTCTCGTCAGAAACTGTCTCGTCAAGAACTGTCTTGTCTAATACTGACTCGTCAAAGTCTGCCTCGTCAAGAACTGTCTTGTCTAACACTGACTCGTCAGAGTCTGTCTCGTCAAGAACTGTCTTGTCAAAAACTGTCTCGTCAGAGTCTGTCTCGTCAGAAGCTGCCTCGTCAGGATCTGTCTCGTCAGGAACCTCTCTGGCCTCGTCAAGGACCTCTCCTGCCTCGCCTAGGACTTCTGTTCAAAGTCAAGCACGTAAGAGAGCTGTTTGTTACTCTACACCCAACCTCTACCCCTGTGCACAGGTGGACCCCCTTGGCGGCGGACCTGCGTCCCCAGCTGACGGGGTAACGCCAACACGCACACGTAGTGGTTCGCTACCACCACGACTACCGGTACGTCTTGCTCCTCAAATTCCTGAATTGTTACTGTATCAGTTACAGGAGTACTGGCCACCGTTACCGGTGGAGTTTGTGTCATCGTCATCTGTCGTGTCATCGTCACCACGTTCTGTGGAATCACTCACTTCGTCATCATCTGGATTGTCATGGTCACCACGCTCAGTGGAGTCACTCGTCTTGTCATCAGCTGGATTATCATCGTCACCACATTCTGTGGAATCACTGGTCTTGTCATCAGCTGGTTTATCATCGTCCCGGTCTGTGGTGTCACAGCCGGAGTCTCTGGAAGACCTGTCCTCGCCACAGTCACAGGTGGAAGCCTCAGCACGTTCACGGACGCCTTCACCTCCACGTTGCACGGCCACTGGTTCTCAGCAGGACGTAACCTGTGCTTCTCCCAAGTAAGCTTCACTACTGATAGCCTGTCATTAGCGTGGGACAAAAGTAATTGTCTGTGCTTATATGTTCCAGGGTTGCCGGGTCTCCGTCCAGAGTGCTCAGCTCCAGTGACCAGGATACTATCCACGCTCTCACATTTGCACTACACACCCTTTCACTATAATAAAGATATTGTTCACTAATTTACCCGTGTCAGTGTCTGTCTCCTGGGTCCCGAAACATGTCATATTGTTTTACTAGTGCAATTGAACCTTTAGTGATGGCAGTACGTTTACATCCACAAATATATGGAATTAAAGTAGGACCAACAGAACATAAAATCTCCCTGTATGCCGATGACATAATTTTGTTTATGTCGAATTTTAAAAAATCAATTCCGACCTTGTTAAATTTAATAAAGAACTTTGGGGATATATCAGGATATAAAATAAACAAAACAAAATCTTCAATATTAATGTTAAATGAGACCCAGAGAAATCATCCAGCTCCTAAGGTAAACCAATTCAATGTTGTAAATCAGTTTAAATATTTAGGAATTCAAATTTTGCCCAAGCTAGAATCAGTCGCCAATGCCAACTATGAAGCCTTAATGACAGATATTAATGAGTTACTTCAGAGATGGATGCCACTACCAATGTCGATGATCGGGAGAATTAATATACTTAAAAGTAATATCTTTTTTTTTTCCACAATATTTTTTATTGAACTTTTTTTTTTTTACAAACATGGCACAAACAAACACTAACACTAAAGTAATTTAAAAATAAAAAAAAATGTACTAAAAACACCAACAACCACTAACAAAGGCAAGTCGTCAACAATGCTCCTCTGTTTAGTCTAGGTAATCTATTACATAAGTATACATATTATACATTCACCAATTTGGAATTTGCATTTGTCCACACACATCATTCACCTTCTTCTTCAGAAGTTATGTTTAATTTCTTTACATAATCAATGAAAGGTCTCCATATATTCTCAAACACATTTTCCTTCTTAAAAGGAAGAATGGAAGAATTTGGTAATATCTTACCAAAAATACTTTATTTATTTCAAAACATTCCTTTACCACCACCTTCAGATCTATTCTCAAGAATTAAAAAAAAGTTAGTGGAATTTATACGGAAACAATCGGAAGGCTAGATTGCGTTTGTCCTTACTATATTTACCATTTGATTGTGGAGGTCTGAAATGTCCAAACTTTATGTTGTATTACTGGTCAGCACAACTGAAGTCTATGACATATTATTTTTCATCAAATGATCTTCCTCACTGGACTGAAATGGAATCATACAATTTACCTTTACCTCTTCCCTTATTCATATACTCAGACTTGGCTAAAAAACTACAGAAACTGACATAACGTTCGGCTCAGGAGACGCACACACACAGGCTCAGAGTAGTTCAAACTGTTTATTAACAACAGGGATGTTTGGGTGCGTGTCTGCGGAATGTTAATGTGTTGGTGGTGGCGTCTGCTTCGGACCCAGAGGCAGGAGACCGTTCAGCCGGCAACCCTATGGGAGAAATCAGACACAGGGTGATGAGCACACACCAACACGGGAGGAGAATAGGCGAGGGAGAGAAGCTTACTTGTTTGGGCAGATGACTGGCGCTTCAAGGATGGAAGCCCGGGAGACAGCCACCTGCAGGGCTCGGTGCAGCAGCGAGGAGAGACGAGGGACGGGATTGTCCGCCGCCGAGGAATCCACCTGTGCACAGGGGAGCAGACTGGAGAGATGAGGTAAGTGAACTTCTTACCGGAGATGAGGATGCTGAAGAGAATGTGGTAGAAGTCCATACAAAGGGAATGAAGTCTACGGCTTCAGGCCGACGCTCAGGGCGAGGCGGCTTTTATCCTTCGCCGCTGACGAGTAGCAGGTGCGTGAGCAGGTGGCGCCGCTGATGAATGGCGCGGCGTGACAGTACTCCCCCCTCTAGCAGCGCCTCCTGGCGATGGCTTATCCGGGTGGGCTCGGTGGAAGTCCGCGATGAGCGATGGGTCCAACACAAACGACGGGGGCACCCACTGTCGATGCTCGGGCCCATAGCCCTCCCAGTCCACCAAGTTTTGCAACCCACGACCCCGGCGCCGGGAGTCCAGGATGGAGGAGGCGGACCAGGCCGGATGGCCACCAATCATCCGGGGCGCGGGTTGCGCTGCAGGAGGAGGGCAAAGGGGGTCAGTAACCGCCAGTTTCACCTTCGACACGTGGAAAGTAGGATGAATGCGGAGGGAGGGGGGAATAGCCACGCGCACAGCCACCGGGTTGATGATCCGGGTGATGGGGTAGGGACCCATGAAGCGCTGTGCCAGCTTTCTCCTCTCGCCTTTTTAGAGTGACGTCCTGGGTGGAAATGTAAACAAGCTGCCCAACTCTGTACGCCGGGGCAGGTCTCCTACGCCGGTCCGCCACAGGTCCTGTTGCGCTCCGCTGTGCGCAATAGCGCATGGCGCGCGGCAGCCCAGGTGGAGCGGAACTGCCTGAGATGGGCCCTAACTGACGGGACAGTTACCTCACTCTCCTGCTCCGGAAACAGCGGGGGGTCGTAACCCAGGGACGCTTTGAAGGGGGACATCCCTGTAGCAGAAGAGTGAGCGGTGTTGTGGGCATATTCAACCCAGGCAAGATGGTTGCTCCAGGACGCGGGTTTGGATCTGGACACACAGCGGAGCGCAGCCTCCAGCTCCTGGTTGGTCCTCTCACACTGCCCGTTGGATTGGGGGTGATGGCCAGAGGAGAGGCTCACCTTGGCTCCGATGGCGTTGCAGAAAGACCTCCAAACCTCAGATGAAAACTGGGGGGCCCCGGTCCGAGACCACGTCCACCGGAATCCCATGCAGCCTGACCACGTGTTGGACGAGGAGGTCCGCCGTCTCCAGGGCAGTAGGGAGCCTCGCAGGGGGACGAAGTGCACGGCCTTGGAGAAGCGGTCCACGATGGTCAGGATGGTGTCATAGGAGTTGGAGATGGGGAGTCCGGTGACGAAATCCAGAGCGATGTGCGACCAGGGCCTGCCAGGGACGGGGCAGGGGCTGGAGCAGACCCGCTGGAGGGGCATTTCCCGACTTGCAGGTGGCACAGATTGGGCAAGCCCGGGCGTAGCGGGCTGCATCCCTCCGCAGGCCTGGCCACCAAAAGGACCGTTGGAGGAGATCTATCATCCGGGAGGTGCCAGGGTGACAGGTGAGCTTGGAGATGTGGAGCCAGTGGATGACCTCTCCTCGGACCGCGGATGGCACGAACAGCCTCCCCTCCGGTCCGCCGCCAGGGTCAGGTTCCACCTGCTGTGCCTTCCGGATCTTGCTCTCAATGTCCCACGAGATGGCTCCCACGACGCACGACCTGGGCAGGATGGAGTGGGGCGCCTCCTCCGACTCCACGGGGGCGAACTGCCTGGAGAGGGCGTCAGGCAGGACGTTCTTAGAGCCAGGCCTGAAGGTGATGGAAAATTGGAACCTGGCGAAGAACAGGGACCAGCGCGCCTGGCGGGCGTTCAGGCGCTTGGCAGACCGTAAGTATTCCAGGTTCTTGTGGTCCGTGAGGACCACAAACGGCAGGCTTGCCCCCTCCAACCAGTGGCGCCACTCCTGCAGGGCGAGCTTGATGGCCAAGAGCTCTCTGTCCCCACATCGTAGTTCCTCTCCGCCGGGGACAAGCGCCGGGAGAAGAAGGCGCACGGTCGCTTGGCGCCATCGTCCGGTGACCGCTGGGACAGCACTGCTCCCACTCCCGTGTCCGAGGCGTCCTACCTCTACAATGCACTGCAGCGCGGGGTCGACCTGGCGAAGGACCCGGAGGAGGAGAATTCCGCCTTCAGCGCCTCAAAGGGCGGCAGCGACCTCTTCGGTCCACCGGAACGGGACCTTCGGGGACGTGAGGCGGGTCAGTGGTCCCACGATGGCACTGAAGTTGGGGACAAAGCGGCGGTAGAAATTGGCGAAGCCAACAAATTTGCTGCACCTGTTTTCCGAGATGCAGGTGTGGGCCATTCCACCACCGCCTTTTCCTTCTCTGGGTCGGGGAGCACCTTATCGTGGGCGATGATGAACCCCAGGAAGGATGTACTCCTGGCGTAAAATTCACACTTTTCCGCATTAACGTACAGACGATTCTCCAGCAGCCTTTGGAGGACCCGCCTCACGTGGACCTGGTGCTCATCCCTGGACTTGGAGAAGATGAGAATATCGTCCAGGTAGACGAACACGAAAAGGGCCAATGAAGTCCCGGAGGGACCGTCATTAATGAGGCGCTGGAAGACTGCAGGAGCGTTGGTCAACCCGAACGGCATCACCAATATTCAAAGTGGCCGTCGGGGTACGGAAGGCCGTTTTCCACTCATCTCCCTCCCGGATCCGGACGAGGTGGTAAGCGCTGCGTAGGTCCAGCTTGGTGAACCAGGTCGCCCCCTGGAGGGAGTGGAAAGGCAGTGTCCATGAGAGGCCAGGGTGTAACGGTCCCTCTCCGTGATATTGTTGAGGGCCCGCGGTAGTCGATACAAGGGCGGAGGGACCCGATCCTTTTTTCCCCACGAAGAAGAACCCTGGCCCCCACGGGGGTGACCGATGTGGGCGGATAATCCCACACTAATGTCTCCTTCAGGTAGGCGTTCATCGTCTCCTTCTCCGGCGCAGACAGGCTGTAAAGGCGACCAGAAGGTAAGGGAGCCCCCTGGCGGAGGTTGATGGCGCAGTCATAGGCCGATGAGGGGAAGAGACATAGCTTTCGCTCTGCTGAACACTATACCCAGGTCGTGAAATTCTGGGGGCACCCAGAGACAGGTCCGGGGGTGCAGCGTCCGTAGCAGGGGGAGGAGCGGACGGAGAGCGGCAGCGGACTGAAGGCAGGTGCCCATACAGAACGTACTCCATGCCGAGATCCCAGCTGATCTCCAATCCAGGACCGGATTGTGAAGGCGGAGCCAGGGATACCCCAGGAGACGGGCGACACATAGTTGGGAAGGACGTAAAAGGTCATTTCCTCCCGGTGGTTTCCCGAGATGATGACCGGTAGGGGAACAGTTTGATGTGTCACTCTCTCCCGAGGGTGGCACGGGAGAGGTGGATCAGGAGATGGGAGTGTTGAGTGCCTGGCAGGCGGATGCCCAATCGGGGTTGCCAGGCTTTGTGAAAGGAAGGCTGCCTTCTCGCGCCCGAATCACACCAGTGGCAGTGGGTGAGGTGCCCAGTAGAGTTATGCAGAAACGGAATGGGCAGCTTCAATGAGTAAGTGATCCTACCGATTGACCATCCGCGAGGCTTCCAACAGTGACTCGCGGACCCCACCGACTGGCTTTCCATGGACAACGCTCCACGGTGTGTTGGTCGCCTCCGCAATACATGCAGAGGCCCAACTCACGGCGGCGTTGCTTCTCCACAGGGGGGAAAGTTTAGTCCAGGCCGTCACCATCGCTCCGACTCTCGGGGCGCGATGCTGGCAGGCGCCGCCAGGGGGCGAGCTTGGAACAGGTGCGGCGAGGGCTCCACGAGGGCGAGAAGAAGAAGACCTCCGCCCCGAGGAGCGCTCGCGCAGCCTGTTATCCAAACTTATCGCTAAGGATTGCAGCTCCGCTAGCGTCCCAGGGATATCCCGACCAGCCAGTCATCCCTCAGATCACTATTGAGGCTGCGGAGGAACAGGCCACAGAGGGAGCGTTCCTCCCAGCCCAATTCCTCCGCCGCTACCCCGGAAGTCGACCGAGTGGTCCGCTGCCGACCGGCTTCCCTGCTGGAGAGCGAGAAGCCGATCGACCTGGACCGTTTCGGTTTGTGAGTGGTCAAAAGACCTCCAGAAAGCGCCTCACGAATTGGTCATAGGTGAGGGTGGCATAACTGGGCCCTCGCCATTACGGCGTAGGTCCAAGTTTAACGCACGCCCCTCCAGAAGATTCCCTATGTAACCAATTCGGCTGTGATCCGAGGGAAAATCTCCGGGCACACGGTGGAACACGGACTCACACTGCATAATAAACCCCCGCGCTCCGCCGAGCTTACGCTAAAGCGGGCGGGGGTCGGAATCGGCGTGAGCCGAACCGGTGCCACTGGAGCCGGCTGGACGGCCGCTGGAACAGCAGGAGCCGCGCCACCCTGGTGAGTCGGGAGGAACGGCTGTTGGGGGTCCAAGCGGTTCAATCGGTTAGTCAGTTCTAATAATTGATGAAGAACCACCTGTTGCTGATAAACAATCTGATCCACCCGAGCCTCGAGGATGGTAAACCGGTGTGCGAGCCCGCCGTCCGCCGAGCCGCTCTGCTGAAGCGTACTGACATAACGTTCGGCTCAGGAGACGCACACACACAGGCTCAGAGTAGTTCAAACTGTTTATTAACAACAGGGATGTTTGGAGTGCGTGTCTGCGAATGTTAATGTGTTGGTGTGGTGGCGTCTGCTTCGGACCCAGAGGCAGGAGACCGTTCAGCCGGGCAACCCTATGGGAGAAATCAGACACAGGGTGATGAGCACACACCAACACGGGAGGAGAATAGGCGAGGAGAGAAGCTTACTTGTTTGGGCAGATGACTGGCGCTTCAAGGATGGAAGCCCGGGAGACAGCCACCTGCAGGGCTCGGTGCAGCAGCGAGGAGAGACGAGGGACGGGATTGTCCGCCGCCGAGGAATCCACCCTGTGCACAGGGGAGCAGACTGGAGAGATGAGGTAAGTGAACTTCTTACCGGAGATGAGGATGCTGAAGAGAATGTGGTAGAAGTCCATACAAAGGGAATGAAGTCTACGGCTTCAGGCCGACGCTCAGGGCGAGGCGGCTTTTATCCTTCGCCGCTGACGAGTAGCAGGTGCGTGAGCAGGTGGCGCCGCTGATGAATGGCGCGGCGTGACAGAAACAAGTTAAAAATCCAATTGTAAAGCACATGATCAAAATATGGTGTGAAACCAAAAAATATTTAAAAGAACCACACTCACTGTCACAATTTAGCCCAATATGGGGTAATCAATATTTTACACCAGCCCAATATGGGGTAATCAATATTTTACACCAGGGAGAGTGGATACTGTATTTAAAATATGGAATTTAAAAGGGATTCAAAAGATTCAAGACTTATATTTGTCACGCTCAGATAAAATAATGTCTTTTGAAGAACTGAGGATTAAATTCAATCTTAATAGAACACACTTTTTTAAATATCTTTAGCTTAGAAATTTTATTTGATCAAATCAAAATAATGCTCTCACCCGACCTACTTATTCATTTTTGGAAAAAATTTTGATGAACGATAGTAAGAGAAAGGGTATTATTTCAGAGTTTTACAACTTATTGACACTATTCTTAAGTGAAAACTCACAGAAAAGACTGAATTACTGGAAAGAAGACCTGCAAATTGAAATTTCAGAGGAACAATGGGAAATGGCTTGTGCAGGAGCTCAAACCAAATCAATAAATGTACATCTTAAACTGATACATTTTAAATGGTTAATGCGGATGTATGTTACACCAGTGGAATTAAATAGATATAACAAAAACATACCAGATACATGCACAAAATGTATGGAAAGTAAAGGAACCCTATTTCACTGTTTATGGGAATGTAGAAAAATCAGAATGTTTTGGGGAAGAGGTTGAGGGTTACAATTGAAAAATATTTCAAACAAATCACATTGGAACCCTAAACTGTTTTTGTTGGGTCAGTATCCAGAAAAACATAACTTTAATAAGAGTGAAAGAGCATTCATAGACCTCAGTTTGATTAATGCCCCAAAAATGTATTGCACTACTGTGGAAAAAGACTCATAGACCTGATGTGACCTCAGTGGGTTAGACAGATGTTAATAAACCTTCCAAGAAAGAATAACATATATACTGAAATCAAAGAAAATGTGTTTGACAATATATGGAGACCTTTCATTGATTATGTAAAGAATTTAAACATACCGTCTGAAGAAGAAGGTGAATGATATTGTGTGGACCTAGGGATGGGCATTCGGTGAAATTTTCTTCACCGATCGTCGGTGAGATTAATGATTAATAATCGGTTATCATTAACATTTTTAGTACGTCAAAAGGCGGTAGACTACATTAATAACATCAGGTGCACGGACAGCCCTCTCTCTGTTCTCGAGTTGGCTCGGCTCGGGAATCTCGCAAGCTGATTGGCCGAGACGTTTCACCCCGCAAGCTTGATTGGCCGAGACATTTTACCCCACCTTGTCTCCCTGCCGAGCGGCCACACCCAACAACGAAGACCGCATTCATTGCTCTATCGCTCGTGTTACTTAATCTAGCCGCGCAGAACTTTTTGCTGTTCTCTTGTGCCATTTTGTGCGAAATAGTCTTCCCGTCGAGCTACTACGCCGCCTCCTGCAGCTTCCCTCGACGTGTGTACACCGAATCTTCATGACCTTCTCAATAAAGTTTCTGAAAAAAAAAAAAGAATCTTCACGACCGCCATTACTCAGCGCGCAACCACTGTTGGCGGTTTCTTTGCGTAATAAGGGTGTTCCATGGACCCTGTCGATGAGGTATATTTGTATGCTGCATTGCAGTGATTGCAGTACACCTGGTTCATTTTTTAAATTGAAATGGTCCCACGCAACACTTCGCCGTAACCGCTTAATGATTTGGCGATTGCCCTACGGAAGCCCGCGTGTATCAACTGAGGCACGCCAGGGTACGGCGATGGTGTAATGTTGCCCCCTGGTGCCCAAATTTTGCCATTGCATTGTTTGAGGACGGCCGTACACTAGGCCTCGGATTGTTTAAAAAAAAAAAACGGTTTGTCGACGAAAATGAACTTCCTCGGTGAAATTCTTAATGATCAATTATCGGTTAATCGGTAAATTATGCCCATCCCTAGTGTGGACCTTGCAAATTCCAAGCTGTTGAATGTATATTATGTATTCTTATGTAATAGATTACCTAGGCTAAACAGAGGAGCATTGTTGTTGACTTGTGTTTGTTAATGGTTGTTGTTGTTTTTATTACACAATTTTTTTTTTGTTATTGTTCTTTTTAATTTTTAAATTACTTTTGTGTTAGTGTCTGATTGTTTGTGCCATGTTTGTAAAACAAAAAAGGTTCAATAAAAAATATTGTGGAAAAAAATATTGTTGATATTTTTAACACTAAACAGACTTTAATCAGAACAAAGAGCTTTCTTTGTATCCTTTCATGCAAATAGTCATGAGAACGACTCCTACACAAAACAGAGCAGGCATGCACTTATGCCTATACATTTAAATACCTCCAGAGTATGAAAAATTATGGGCACAACTGGATGGATAGCGCTGAGGAGTAGTGGTTATAATACAGCTGTGCCAATAAATTTAAATACCATAAAGGTTTGTAAACTTCCAAGCACTTCTGTAAGTGGCACCTGACATTTCAGGTCAAAAATGGCCTGAAGTGGAGTAGCTGATATGTGTAATAACTGTAAGAATCTTAGTGAACACTTAGTGAACACTGTTCATAACACTGTTATGCGGTAATGGAAGCCAAGAACGAGACCGAGTGTTGAACTGGACACAGATTTATTTGTGACTCTCTCTCACAATACAGGTGCATCCGTCAGGCTGAGAGGAGGCCAAGAGGCCTCCCCTCTCCCTCACAGCCCTCTTATACCCCGGGTGGTGGTGGAACCGGAAAGGTGGCGCCAACCCGTGTTAAACAATAATATGTCCCCAAAACCCAACACAACACTCCCTCCCAAAAAAATGATTCAAAACACACACATACAATCGAAACCCTCCACAATTTTGGAACCCAAATCACGCACTAAAAAAAAAACTAAACAGAAATACCTAAAAGGCCTATCACATTCACTCAAAACAACTAAAACTAGGGTGGGACAGGCGGACTACCGTCCCACCCCCACCCGGCAAGACGGATTATTCTGCCATCTACATTAAATGAACAGTCTCACTAAACAAAACTGCCGTGTTCCTAAAAATACTATAAAACACAAAATAATCCCATTAACAGAACTAAATAACACATCGGCTGTCCCCCTTTTCCATCACCATGCATATATACTGTCCAACTGTCAGCTTGCCCCAGGAGAGAAACCACCCCCTGGAAAACCGTCAGACAATTCCTCTCTGGTGCACCTTCTCTTCTTCACTCCCGGGGACGACCCATCCAGGTCCAAACTCCTCCTTCTTCTCCCGGGCGCACCACAGCTCACTGGGATGCCTCCACGAGCCATCAGATAGTTGAAGGTAGACATCCTCCCCAACAGCCACCACCTGCAGCCGCCCATGGTCATCTTCTCTCCAATGTTTGGCCTGAACACCTCTTGACTGGGCCTCCTTCCTGGGTTGGACCACATCCGCGACCCCCAGAAGGGCCCTCCTCGGCTTCTAGTGTCTCTGTTTGGCACGTCGTTTCACCGTGCCAGTCGGTCCTTCCCTGCTCTCTTTCATTTTCGCTGCCGGCATCGCCATTGTGACCCCCTGCTCTCCAATCTCTTCCAGCCAAACTCTGGGAGCAGAATGGGCTAGCCACTCAGTGCCACCCACCATCACGGGT
Source organism: Pholidichthys leucotaenia (assembly GCA_020510985.1). NCBI lineage: Eukaryota > Metazoa > Chordata > Actinopteri > Cichliformes > Pholidichthyidae > Pholidichthys > Pholidichthys leucotaenia. The sequence continues at coordinate 142,198,800 of CM035848.1, forward strand.
ATCCCACCGTGCCGCCCAGTTCCCTCAGCTAGGGTTACTTGGGCACTGGCACTGGAACCCTCCCGCGATGGCCTTGGGTGGGGTTGGTCTTGCTCATTGTCCAGATTACTAGGCAAAGGTTCGTCCCACACAGCTCCATCCATCGTTTGTGGAACCGGCCGGTCCCACAAACCACAGCCCGACCACTCTTCTCCTTCACACTTCTGCTTGTGATGGCAAAGCCCAATCCATAAAATAAATCACACCCCATAATGTCCTCTCCACAGGCAGTCACGATGAACTTCAAGCTGGACACCTCCGCCGACTTGTACCTAGCCGTCAGTTCCACCGACCCCACTGTGGTCAATCTTCCTCCACCATATCCACACAGAGGCACTGAATCACCTCTAACCCGATACTGTGGGAAGAAACTCCTCACGGTTGCCCAATTTAACACGGATCTCACCGCTCCCATGTCAATCAGCAATGGCACTAGTACCCCGTCCAGTTCCACCATACAGTAAGAATGGCCATTGGTATTTTGGGATACAGTGTGAATAACCATGGGAGTTGAAGCGGGGAAATCCTCCTTATGTCTCGGATCCCCTTGCTCAAACCTGTAACATGCTCTGGTGAAATGAGGCAAAAGTCCTCACTTGCCACAACGTCTTCCTCTTGCCGGACACTCTCTGGCCTTATAACGGTGCTTGGTGGACCCACAACCCAAACACTTGGGCAATCCCGGGGCGGACCTCATCTTGACAGCATTAGCATAGCCTTCATCATCCATGCCATCGTCACTGTCCGGATCCACTGCTTGCGCCATCGACTGTGGTTCAAATTGGCGATGTGACACTCTCTCGCCGAGGTCCTGTGATAGCTTGTCTGCTGCCTCAAACTTCTGAGCTAACTCGATGGACTTCTGACTGAATTCTATGTACAGTATGAGTCTACATCCTACAATAACACATCCCAGTAGAATCACAGTCCACACTGCTACACTTATTGACAACCTGTTTGTTAATATTATTGATAAGAAAATAGAAAGTGGATTTTGATAAATGACATAAGTGACCATCTGCCAGTCTTTGCACTTATCCATGGCTACACGGGGGCCAATACAGAAAAAACATTAAAATCTTTCAGACACAAATCACAAAATGCAATCAGTTCTTTTAAAGAAGACCTACTGAAGCAAGACTGGACAAAAGTCTATCAGATGTAAATGAAGCCTACGATACATTCATGAACATTGTAACTGCTCTTTATGAAAAAAATTGTCCATTAGTAAAGAAAAAGCTTAAACAGAACTGTGACGATAAGCCATGGTTAACCAAGGGATTACAAAAAGCATGTAAAAAGAAAAATTCACTCTATAAAGTTTTTCTAAAGAAAAGGACAAAAGAAGCAGAACAGCGGTATAAAGCATACAAAAATAAGTTAATATATATAATGAGATGTAGTAAAAGAGACTATTACAGTAAAGAACTGAAGAAAAACAGAGATAACACTAAAAATACATGGACAACACTAAACAATATTCTTGGAAATAAAAACAGAAATACAAGCGACCCAACCAATCTTTCAAAAAAAAAAACCAACTCAGAGTGTGAAAGCAGTCTCACCTGCAGATGAATTTAATACATTTTTTGTTAACATTGGTCCTAATTTGGCACAAGAAATACCCATTACGGCACCTATTGTTATGACCCGAGCGCCGGCCTTGTCCGCGCTCAGGCTACATATAGCTCGCTGCCAGCTTTGACAGCTGTGGGTGATATTCTGGCTTCACCGGGCTGTTATTGTGAAGGCGCTCGGTGGGGTTTCCATCTGTCAAAGTTGGTTACTTGTCTCTCATTACTGCTCGTTAGCGTTTGGCTTTATTAGGCGGGCGCTGACGGCAGTTAGATTGCAGGAGTATCATCAGACATCGTCTAAACCTCGTCAGACATTCATCGTTCTGGTCACGCCAGGTCCGTGTGTATATTCTCGTGCTTTTGCTCGTTCATGTCATGTCATGTTTTAGACCGTAAGTGGCTGGGGTTAGCCTTACGGTCCCAAGCTCTATGTTCAGTGTATCTTCGCCACAGTCATAGTCTTGAATGTGTGTCTTGTGTCTTGTAAATAAATCGCCATCATTGCAAATCTCATCGGTGGACTCTTGGCGTCTTATGGTGATCCGCGAGGGTCACCGCATGACAGTATACTCCTTCCACAGACGTCTAAACGGAGACGCCACACCGAGATGCCTTTCTTCCATGAGTTTTGCCATTGTGTGGAGTTTTCGCTCCTGTAGTTGGACTTGGTAGGGAGATGCCCGCCAGCGAGTGTGATTATTGCCCGGAGTGGCTGGAGGAGATTGGCGGCTATCTGGCGGAAGCTGCCCGTCTCATACCCACTAAAGCAGCTGGTTATCACTTAGACCTTGCCCAGCGGGCCGTGCACCGTTACCATCTTACTTATATTCTGGAAGGGAGAAAGAGGTTATCATGGATTTTTGCACAGCGCACATTGAGGGAGAAGGTGCTCCGCGAGGACAGCGTCCCTGGCGAGAGTGGAGAACCATCGGCTGGAGGAAAAGCCCGGCAGGGGACCTGTGGATCGGAATCCAGTACCTGTCGCCCGCCCAGTCCCAGCGTCATGTGTTCCTGCGTCATGTGTCCCAACGTCATGTGTAGGCCCTTCGCCACTCCATCGGCCAGTAGGCCGCATATCCATGCTCCTACCAAGCCCCAACGAGAATCCCGTCCAGATCCAGCTCAGGGTCGTCGGAGGGACCCAGCCTCCCTGTTGGCCGCATCATTCACGTCACGACAGAAGGGAATCCCCGCAGTCGCCGCCCACAGGTCATCTGTTCCAGCTGCGCTGTCAGCTCCTCGTGCCCGCGTCGCCCCTACTGCCATGTCCTTCTCTTTGACGTCACCCCCTGCGGCTGGGAGTACTGTGAGTCGTGCTTCGGCGAGGCCTGTCAGAAATCCATCCCAAGCGGCTCCCCCGGAACCTGTGCTGACGGAGAAGCGTCCCCGGGTTTCCTCGTTGGAACGGTCTGAGTCAGCGGGTCGAGTGTCCCCTGCCCCCACGCCATACGGGTCATCGGCGTGGACATCAGCGCGGGAGGAACCTCAGGCTGCAGACGTTATCTTGCCAGCTGCGGAGCCCGACGCAGCTGAGTTGGAGCCTGCGGACAAGAGTCGCCGCCCTGAACCTGGATCGACGGAGTCCTGGGTGGCAACAGAACCCGAGTGCAGGCAAGTGCTCCCTCTTGTGTCTCTGTCCTCTGTTTTGGAGCATTTGTGCCTGCCTCTCAGGGAGGTGAGTGAGGAGCAGCCGCTTGCTGCGCCCGAGCTCGTCTCACTGGGTTCTGTTGCTACCGGTGATACTGATCCCGGTTTCCTTGTTGTGTGTGAGCTTCGTTGCAGTGTCGCCGGCATGGAGCCAGTCGGGGTCACTGATTTGGAGGTTCCAGGTTCGGGGGTGGAGATCGTCAGCGGAGTTGCACCGACCCAGTCGGGGTCCATTGAGGAGGCTGCGGTGGCCCAATCGGGGTCCGACAGGGGGGCGCCCGAGACCAAATCGGGGTCCATCGCGGGAGTGGCTTTGGCCCAATCGGGGTCCGACGTGGGTGCGCCAGAGGCCCAATCGGGGTCCACCGCAGGTGCGGTTCTGGCCCAATCGGGGTCCGACGTGGGTGCAGCCGGGACTCAATCGGGGTCCAGCAGAGGTGCAGCGCCGGTGTGGTCCGCGGACGGTGGAGGAGCTGCAGACCCTTCACCGTCGGACGGAGTACGGGCTCATCTTTGCCTTCTAGTCCCTCTAAATGAGTCATTTCCCCTGCGCATCATCGCCAGGGGCCGTGGGGGTCCCTTTTCGCTCGCCCTGGCTCTCCCGAGTTTTGTCTCCACCAGGGAGGCCGCCGTGGGCTGTTTTCCCCCGGTACTGGTGGCTGAGGAATGCGGATCGGCCGCCTGAGGAACTGCTTCACCGGTTCGGCGCATCGGGTCGGTCACCCGACGTGTTATGTGTTTTGCTGGGCGACCTGGTTCGGCCACCAGAGGAGTGGACATGCTGGGCTTTGGACTGTGGTGAGCCGCCCGATCATGTCCCGCCTCCCATGACCACCCATCGGCCGCTGGACGCGGGGAGACCACCTGAACTGTTCCTGTAGCGCCTGGTCTCCGCCGGTTGGCATAAACTGTCGGGGGGGGGTAGTGGTCATTTTCTGGTGATGATCTGTCCCAGTAATTGTTTGGGGTTTTTTTCTTGCTATCCTGTGTGTTTTTGTAATGGTTATTTAGGTATCTGTGGGTATTTGTGGTTATGTCCTGCAGTTGCCTTATTTTGTTCTGTGTGCAGTTAGGGGTGAGCCAGTAATTGTTCTGTTTTCTATACATAGTTATTTTGAAATTCACACAGGTGAGAAGCCATTTTCTTGTGAAACATGTGGGCAAAGATTTAATTTTCTCTTGCTGTCCTGTGCTGTTTGCTGTAATTGTTATTTGGGCATTTAATCTGATTTGAGTATTTGGTATATATTTTTTGTCATTGTGCTGTGTTAGTTTTTTTTTCCCTTGCCTGGTCTTGATTGTGTGCTTATTGTACTGATTCTGGGTTTGGTCTCTCTCTCCTTCCGGACCTGCCCCCAGCCGCCCACCCTGGAGGGGGGTGGGGCAGGGTGGTCTATGGGTGTTCTGGAAGCCCGCCCTCAGAGGGAGGGTACTGTTATGACCCGAGTGCCGGCCTTGTCCACGCTCGGGCTACGTATAGCTCGCTGCCGGCTTTGACAGCTGTGGGTGATATTCTGGCTTCACCGGGCTGTTATTGTGAAGGCGCTCGGTGGGGTTTCCGTCTGTCAAAGTCGGTCAGCTGTCTGTCATTACTGCTCGTTAGCGTTCGGCTTTATTAGGCGGGCGCTGACGGCAGTTAGATTGCAGGAGTATCGTCAGACATCGTCTAAACCTCATCAGACATTCATTGTTCTGGTCACGCCAGGTTCGTGTGTATATTCTCGTGCTTTTGCTCGTTCATGTCATGTCCTGTTTTAGACCGTAAGTGGCTGGGGTTAACCTTACGGTCCCAAGCTCTATGTCCAGTGTATCTTCGCCACAGTCGTAATCTTGAATGTGTGTCTTGTAAATAAATCGCCATCATTGCAAAACTCATTGGTGGACTCTTGGCGTCTTATGGTGATCCGCGAGGGTCACCGCATGACACCTATAGGTGATACAATAAGCAAAAACATTGCTATAAAAGACTCCATCTTCATAAAGAACACAGATGAGTGTCGTGGTTCGAGCGCCGATCTCGTCCGCGCTCGGGCCATACAGTATTTTCCTCCCAGCTGATGTGTGTGTTCCCTATGGCTCTTCGAGCTTTTATTGTGACAGCGCTTGGAGGGGCTTCCGGCTGTCAGAGCTGAGGCTCTGACAGCTGAGCTGCATTTCGCCTCATCAGCTGTTCCACCTTCAGCCCTACTTAAGAGGGCAGCTGAGGGCGAAACGTGCGGCAGTCTCGTCGGACAACCCCCCGTCTGACATCATCGAGCATCCCTCTGGTCAGACGTGTACAACCCTTCTTCTATTATCGTAAGTGTGTTTCATTATGTATTTGTTCCTCCTCGTCACAGACTGAGTTATTGTTGTAGTGTGTTTTAGCCCCTCGTGGCTCGTTATTTTGTCATCTTTCTGTTCCTTTAATAAACTGTGCAAACTCACCGGTTGACATGTGACATCTTATTGATGGCTCGTGAGGGCCATCCCATGACAACGAGAAAGAGGTCATTGAAATTATTAAATCGTTCAAAAGTAAAACATCTACAGATTGTGATGGTATTGACATGCTTTTAGTCAAAACTATCATTGAATGCTTAGTGAAGCCACTGACGTATATCTGTAACCTGTCTCTCCAAACAGGTATTGTATATTTCCCAATGCAATGAAAATAGCCAAAGTAATTCCGATATACAAGACGGGTGACAGAGGGGAATTTTCAAACTATAGGAATATTTCACTATTGCCGCAATCTTCTAAGATACTCGAAAAAATATTCTGTGAGAGAATTGACAACTTTATAATGAAGAATAATTTATTGTGTGAGCAACAATATGGGTTCAGACATAAGAGGACAACTGCATTTGCTCTAATGTAATTTATAGAAAAAATATCAACCGCTGTAGAAAATAAAGAGTATTCAGTTGGGGTATTCCTGGATCTTAAAAAAGCATTTGATACAGTGGATCATAAATTATTGTTAAACGTCGGCCTCCGTCGGTCTATGATGACCATGGAAGAGAATCCTAGATGTCTACTCTGCTGGAACAGCACCGCCTGTGGCTGAACAGGCCGATGCGCGAATGGCAGTCCCTGTCACACAGGTCGCACTTGTGGATGGTCTCTGTGCTGCTGGGTCTGTGGCGGTTCTTCCTGCGGGTCCTTTTTTCATCTGCTGCAGCAGTCAGTTTCTCTTCACCCGCCTTAAGCTGTCTGGTCAAGGTGCCTCTCCATTTGGAGCGGTCCGTTGCGAGGTTCTCCCAGCGCTGTGTTGATCTCCAGGACCTTCATATCTCTCTTGCAGACGTCTCTGAAGCGCAGCTGTGGGCGGCCAGCGTCTCTCCTGCCAGTCGCCAGTTCTCCGTAGAGGACGTCTTTGGGGATTCTGCCATCCTCCATACGGTGAACATGGCCTAGCCAGCGGAGCCTGCGCTGTCTGAGTAGAGTGAACCTGGAGGGAAGGCCGGCGTGGGACAGGACTTCTGTGTTGGGCACTTTGTCCTGCCAGGATATGTCCAGAATGCGGCGAATGCAGCGCAAGTGGAAGGAATTCAGTCTCTTTTCCTGCCGGGCGTATGTTGTCCACGTCTCACTCCCATAGAGCAGTGTGCTGATGACGCAGGCGTTGTACACTGCCATCTTCGTCTTGACAGAGAGTTTGGGATTCTCCCACACACGTGTGGTGAGGCAAGCGAGTGTGGAGGCTGATTTTCCAATCCTCGTGTCGATCTCTGTATCAAGGGAGAGGTTGCTGCTGATCGTGGACCCCAGGTACGTGAACTGAGTCACAACCTCCAGCTCGTAGTCGTCGATGGTGATGGTTGGTGGTGCTTTCGTGCCTTGCGCCAAGACGTTAGTCTTCTTCAGGCTGATGGTAAGCCCGAAGTCCATGCATGCCTGGGAGAAGCGGTCCATCAGGGTCTGAAGCTCCTGCTGTGTGTGGGTTGCGACTGCAGCATCGTCTGCGAACAGCATATCTCTGATTAGAGCCTCACGTACTTTGGTTCTGGCTTTCAGGCAGGCGAGGTTGAAAAGCCTGCCGTCAGATCTTGTATGCAGGTAGATTCCCTCTGTTGCTGTGCTGAAGGCATGCCTCAGGAGCATAGCAAAGAAAATCCCAAAGAGGGCTGGCGCAAGTACACAGCCCTGTTTCATAACGCTATGTATACTGAATGGCTCTGAGACGTTGCCATCGTACTGCACCATTCCCTGCATGTTGGTGTGAAACGATTCGATGAGGCTTTGCACCTTTGGTGGGCATCCTATGTTTGGCAGGATTTTGAAAATTATTGTTTTATTTATTTAGCGAATGCAAAGTCCTCAAGCCAAGCAGTTGCCTCCTGGTTTGCTGTATGGAGGGTGTGTAATCCTCCTTCCAGTCTTTGGAGGGGGCAAGCCTCTATGATGTGTTCCATTGTTTGCTCCTCTCCACATGCGCACAGTGGGCTAGGGCTACTGCCCCATCTGTGAAGGCTGACCAAGCAGGGGCCATGTCCAGTCCTGAAGCGATTGAGTGTAGACCATTGTCTCCTTGGGAGGTTGGTGCCCGGGACCTGTTGGTTGGGGTTTGTCACCAGGTGTTTGTTTGGGACCTCCTTGGTCTCCCATTCCTCTTGCCAAGCTGTCTGGATGGTGAAATCAGCTGGGGGAGGGTTTTTCCAAATCGGCCGTCTGGATGGAAGTCGGGCAGTGGGTGGGGTGTAGATATCTGCATGGATTGGTAAGTGAGGATAGTCTTTGGCTTTTTGAAGCATCCTTTGAGTTAGTGCTGCTCGCCGGATGTGTGGGGGGGCTATGTTTGACAGTACAGGGAGCCAGGGGAGTGGTGTTGAGCGGATTGTCCCAGTTATGGTTCTCATGGTTGTGTTGAACTGGGTGTCTACGTGGTGTGTGTAGGATGACCTGAACCAGACAGGGGCACAATATTCTGCTACAGAGTATGAAAGGGCCAGTGCTGAGGTGCGCAGGGTGGAGACTGCCGCCCCCCATTTTGCATCAGCGAGGTTGCAGAGCAGGTTGTTTCGTGCCTTCACCTTAGCAGCCGTCCCCTTTAAATGTTCCTTGAAGGATAGGGTCCTGTCAAGGGTCACTCCAAGGTAGGTTGGATTCGAGGCATGCTTAAGCTTGAGTCTGCTCAGGTGGATGTTTAGTTCTCTGGCAGCTTTTACATTGTGGAGATGGAATACACTGGAGACAGTTTTTGCTGGGCTTGGTTTTAGGTGCCAGGTTTTGCAGAACTGGTCCAGTTTGGCAAGATCTTCCGTGAGCACCCGTTCCAGTGACTCAAAGTCTGGTGCTTGGAGTGCCAAACAGATGTCATCTGCATAGATGAATGTGCGGGATTTTGTAGTGGGCAGGTCGTTTATGTAGAGGTTGAACAGGGTTGGAGCTAGAACTGAGCCTTGTGGGAGTCCGTTTTTCTGCATTCTCCATGCGCTTGTGTTCTGACCGAGGTGGACTCTGAACCTTCGGTTGGTCAGCAGGGTTTTTATAATTGCTGTTGCCCAGGTAGGGATCGCCTTTGTAAGTTTCAGGAGGAGGCCTTTGTGCCAGACCGTATCATAGGCGGCTGTAAGATCGAGAAACACAGCCCCTGTCTTCAGTCTGCTCTCGAAGCCATTTTCGATGAAGGTGGTTAGGGCCAGTACTTGTTCTCCTGTGCTGCGGTCCTTGCGGAAACCTGCTTGATCCACACTTAGAATTTCCTCTATTCCTGGGGAAATACGTTGCAGTATTAGGCGCTCCATGATTTTATAAGGAACGCTCAGTAGGGAGATTGGGCGGTAGCTTGCTGGTAGTTTGTGGTCTTTGCCAGGTTTTGGTATGGCAATGACCTTTGCTGTCCGCCATTTCTTTGGGATCGAGTTTGTTTGTATGATCCTTGTGTAGAGTTGTGTCAACCAGGTTAGGGCTAGGGGGCCAAGATTTTTTATGAATTCTGGGAAGATATTGTCGTATCCTGCTGCTTTTCCACATTTCAGGCCCTGTAGGACTTTCTCCAGTCCAGCAGCCTCGAAGGGTTCAGGGTTCGTTTCCTCTACGGGAAAATTATTGTTATTTATTGTTATTTTAAATATTGTTATTATTGTTATTTTAAATTATTGTTAAAGAAACTACAAAATAATGGTATTGGGGGGTAGCACTGTCCTGGTTATGCAGTTACTTAAAGAACAGATATCAGTATGTATGTGTTGGTAGCAAAAACTCACAGTTACTGAAGGTTACTTGCGGAGTCCCACAGGGTTCAGTTTTGGGGCCATTGTTATTCAATATGTATATAAATGATATATGCAAAGTTTCGGAAAAAATGGATTTAATACTGTTTGCAGATGACACTAATTTATTATGCAGTGGAAGCAATTTGGAACAACTTTTGGATACACTCGGAAAGGAATTAGTCCTTTAAAAGGACTTTTTAAAGACTAAGGTCTTTGTCCATTAAAAGGCTGTGTGATGTGTCTAGTGCGTTATACAAGTGTACACTTCTGTCCCGCCGCTAGCTAGCCTGCTGTTTACAGCAAGCGAAAAGGGAGCCGAGTGCGTAAGTCTCCTCTGCTAGTACATAGCCTGTCCACAGCAAGCCCTATGTGTACCTCCTTGTGGTAATGGATGGAAACTGGGTACCGTGAGGCCCCAGGCTAAAATGCAGGGACTGGGAGGAGGTTTGGCCCCCAGACTTGTGGTACTCACGGCCCACCGGTGTGTGGACATGCCCTGATACCCATGAACCAAATTCCCAACTATGGGTTAAATAGTATACGGACTACATAGTCCGTTAGGAAAGTCCCCAACAGTGAGTAGTCTACTACTTCGGCAGATGAGGGCAGTGCCTGGCGGACAGGTGCTAGAGAGGTGGGCCTTGATAAACAAAGCACCCGGCAGCCCGTTGCAGTCAACTTCATGAAAATCGCACGTTTTGGCCTGCCGAACCACGTTGGACATGCTGATGGCCAAGAGCGTGTGCGTGGCCCTCGCGCAGCCACGACCACCCTAAACAAATTCACAAGCGATTGGCCTTTGTCTTCAACTCGGACGATCCCTTCAAGCCCAATGGCGATGGAACTGCGAGTAACGGGGGCAGGTTTGGTATGACTGGAGGCCTCCAGCTCGCAACCACACATTGGCGACGGATCTAAAATGATCGCCTTCCAATGAACTCTGCGGTGACATTGGATTTTGGTAGCTGGATCTGCAACTGGGCTGGCCTATTTAGGACTCCCGCAGCCCACCCCATATGGGGAGGCCACTAGAAAAGGTGGGGCAAACATCGGACACTGCAGACCTATCTGGCTAGCATGCCGCGGCTGGCAGATTACCCATCACAGCGGTCGACCTACATATCAAAACCATAAAAACTCAAACTCAACCGCTCTTGACCATCGCCTGGATTCTCAACCCCCGATTGGATCTCTCATTACAAAACCCTTCATCCTGGGTGCTTGGAACATCCGCACACTGCAGGACACGAGGAGCAGCGAGCGCCCAGAGTGTCGTACAGCTCTGGTATGTAAAGAACTTGCACGCTTTAACATCGACATAGCAGCTCTAAGTGAGACTAGACTTGCTGAGGAAGGCAACATCAAGGAAACTGGATCAAACTATACCATTTTCTGGAAGGGAAAGGATACAGAAGATCCACGTATCCATGGTGTAGGCTTTGCCATTCGATCCCAGCTTGTGGACCAACACAACCTTGTCCCAACTGCAATCAATGAGCGAATAATGACCATCCGAATCCCGCTCATCCAAAAACGTTTCCTCACTCTGATCTCAGTGTATGCGCCTACACTTACATCTGAAGATGAAAGCAAGACCTCCTTCTATGAACAGCTCACACATACCATTCTGACAGTCCCAGAATCCGACAAGCTTGTTATTCTGGGTGACTTCAATGCCACAGTTGGCAGTGACCACCAGCTGTGGAAAGGCATCATAGGCCACCATGGTATGGGAAAATGCAATGCAAATGGGGAACTTTTACTGGGCCTTTGTGCCTAACACAATCTTATTGTAACAAACACCCTTTTCCAACTCCCCCATTGCCAGAAGATGACCTGGAAACACCCTCGCTCCAAAAAGTGGCACACCCTCGACTATGTCCTCACAAAAACAAGAGACCGAAATGATGTCTGCATCACGCGATCCATGCCTGGAGCAGATGACTGCTGGACAGATCACCGCCTCCTGATCTCCCGACTCAATATTACGATCCGGCGACCACCAAAGCGCATTTTGGCAAACGTTCCTCACCATCGCTTTGACTGTGACAAGCTCCGCAATCCCCAAATGTTGCAGTCCTTTAGAGAGGCCATTGGTAGAAACATGAATGAACTGGGCCTTCCAGACAATGCCTCAATTGAAGACCGATGGACCACTCTCCGTGATGCATTGACTGCTGCCACCAAAGAAACAATTGGTCACAAACACAAGAAAAACCAAGACTGGTTCAACGAGAATGATGAAACAATCACCAACCTCATAGAGGCTAAACGCCATGCACGTCTTGCGTTTGAAAATGATCCGTCTGCAAAGAATCAACAGAAACACCAGCAAGCAAAAGCGGCATGCCAGAGAGGGATTCGTAAAGCCCAAAACACTTGGTGGCAGCAAAAAGCAGAAGATTTGCAAAAATATGCCAACCAATGGGATAGGCGCTGTTTTTATGCTGCAACGAAGGAGATCTTTGGCCCCACCAGATCATCTGTGGGCAGCCTAAAAAAAAGAAATGGCTCCACCATTATCACAGACACCAAGGGGATCCTTGACCGTTGGAAGTCCCACTTTGAGAGTCTATTAAATAGTCACTTTTGCACTCCTAGTGATCTCCTCTGCAAGACCCCACAACACCCCACTCGCGAGTGGATGTCTACACCACCTTCACTACATGAGCTAAATAAAGCTACAAAGCACATGAAGACAGGCAAAGCACCAGGACCAGATAACATCCCGCTGGAGTTCTATCTTCACGGAGGTCCCGAGGTGAAAAACTATTTAATGCAGCTTCTACTTAAAATATGGGAAACCAAGACGTTACCAAGTGACTTTAAAAATGCAAATATAGTCACCATTTTCAAGAAGGGTGATAGAGAGAACTGCAGTAACTACTGCGGCATCTCACTACTGAGCATTGCAAGCAAGATCTTTGCTCGTATCCTTCTCAACCGTCTTCTTGTAGTAGCCGAGGATGTACTTCCTGAGTCCCAATGTGGCTTCAAACCCTCTCGTGGTACAGTAGCTATGATATTCTGTGCTCGACAACTCCAGGAAAAGAGCTAAGAACAACAACAACCACTTATGTTCATCTTCTGGGACCTCAAGAAGGCCTTTGATCGAGTTCCTCGCCCTGCTATGTGGGCTGTTCTTGCTCATTTTGGATGTCCAGATGATTTCATCGCTCTCGTTCGCGCTCTCCACGATGGCATGGTTGGTAGGGTTTGCCACCAGAATACCCTCTCAGACCCTTTTCCCATCACTAGTCGTCTCAAGCAAGGATGTGTCCTTGCTCCAACCTGCTTTTCGTTGTATATGGCTGCAATGCTAAATGAAATACCACCAACAACCCCTGGTATCAATCTGCGATACCACTTGGATGGGGGGCTTTTTTAATCTTGCTCGCTTTCGCGCGAAATCCAAAACCTCAGTCACCAGTGTTCATGAATTGCAGTTTGCAGACAATAATGCCACACCAGCTCAGACTGTTGATGACCTCCAGAGGATAGCTACCATTTATAATGACTCTTATGAGCATTTTGGAATGGAAGTTAACACTGACAAAACCAAAATCCTCAACCAACCAGCACCTGGTCAAATTTCCTCAAGGATCAACCTTAAGATTAACGGAAATCCTGTCGATGAGCATTTCTCTTACCTTGGTAGCATCCTCTCAAAAATACCAACTTGTGCAAAGGACATCAAAAACCACATAAAAGCTGCACACTCTGCATATGGACGCCTTTGTCATCGAGTCTTCAATAATCATGCAATAACCATCCGCACCAAAATCATGGTTTTTCGGGCCGTTGTTCTTTCCACCCTTCTTAACGCCTGCGAAGCCTGGACCTTGTATCGTCGCAATATCAAGCGCCTTGAGAACTTCCAACAGAGAAAGCTCAGACAAATACTTGGCATTCGTTGGGAGGATCGACTTTCAAACAATGAGATTCTCAAGCGTGCTCTGCTGCCTAGTGTGGAAGCTACCATCTTGCAGCACCGCCTTCGATGGACAGGACATGTCGTACAGATGGACCCCACCAGACTACCATGAATCATGCTCCAGGAGGAGCTTGAGACAGGAAAAAGACCAAATGGTAGGCCAAAACTGCGCTACAAGGACCAGCTAAAATGTTCCCTGAAGCAAGCCAACATAGACAAAAGATCTTGGGAACAACTTGCTACCGACAGAGCAGCCTGGAGAAGAAGAACTTGGGAAGGCACAGACTCATTTGAGAGGCACAGAAAACAACAGGATGATGATAAACACAAACGAAGACAAGAAAAACAAAACCAACCACGTCCCCCACCCACAATAAAATGTGACTTATGGCAATGTCCTGAAAACTAAGACGAAACCAATGCTCGGACACGAGCTGGAGCCGACGATGTAAAGTTTCGGAAAAAATGGATTTAATACTGTTTGCAGATGACACTAATTTATTATGCAGTGGAAGCAATTTGGAACAACTTTTGGATACACTCGGAAAGGAATTAGGAAAGCTCAAACTGTGGTTTGATTCAAAAAATTAACGCTTAATTTAAGTAAGACAAAATTTATATTTTTAACAACCATCACAACAACTCAGTATCTAAACTCAGTGTAAATGGTGTAGAGATTGAAAGGGTATTTGAAATTAAATTCCTTGGAGTAATAATTGATAATAAACTGTGTTGGAAGTCACATATTAATTATATTAAAGGTAAAATATCCAAATCAATTGCAATACTACACAGAGTGAAATATTTGCTGAATCAACCCACACTATATGTCACGCCGCGCCGCTCATCAGCGGCGCCACCTGCTCGCACACCTGTTCATCATCAGCGGCGAGGAATATAAGCCACCTCGCCCTGAGCTTCGGCCTGAAGCCGTCAGACTTCATTCCCCGTCTATGTGAAGCAACCTATTCTTCAGCACGACACTGTGTGGTAAGAAACCCTTACCTCATCTTCTCCAGTCTGCTCCCCTGTGCACAGGTGGATTCCTCGGCGGCGGACAACTCCGTTCCCTCGTCCTTCCTCGCTGCTGCACCGAGCCCTGCAGGTGGCTGTCTCCCGGGTTCCGTCCTTGTTGTGCCAGTCATCTGTCCCTAGCAAGTAAGCGTCTCCCTCGCCTATTCTCCTCCTGTGTTGGTGTGTGCCCATCACCCTGTGTCTCTGTGTTCTCTCCCATAGGGTTGCCGGCTGTATGGTCTCCTGCCTCTGTGCCTGAAGCAGACCCCGCCACCAACACATTAACATCCCGCAGACACACACCCATACACCCCTGTTGCTAATAAACTATTTGAACTACTCTGAGCCTGTGTGTGTGGGTCTCCTGAGCCGAACGTTATGTCAGTACGGCTTCAGCAGAGCGGCTCGGCAGACGGCGGGCTCGCACACCGGTTTTCCACTCTCGAGGCTCGAGTGGATCAGTTAGTCTATCAGCAACAGGTGATTTTTAATCAGTTGATCACTATAACTAACCGGTTGGACCGTTTGGACCCCCAACAGCCGTTCCCCCTGGCTCGTCAGGGTGGCGCAGCTCCTGCTGCTCCAGTGGCCGTCCAGCAGGCTCCGGGTGCACCGGTTCGGCTCACGCCCATCCCAACCCCCGCCCGCTTTAGCGGTAAGCTCGGCGGAGCGCGGGGGTTTATTATGCAGTGTGAGTCCGTTTTCCACCGGGTGCCCGGGGACTTTCCCTCAGATCATAGCCGAATTGGTTATATCGGGAATCTCCTGGAGGGGCGAGCATTAACATGGACCTACGCCGTAATGGCGAGGCCCAGTTATGCCACCCTCACGTATGACCAGTTCGTGAGACGCTTCCTGGAGGTCTTTGACCATACTCTTACCGAGACGGTCCAGGTCGATCGGCTTCTCGCTCTCCAGCAGGGAAGCCGGTTGACAGCGGACTACGTGGTCGACTTCCGGGTAGCGGCGGAGGAGTTAGGCTGGGAGGAACGCTCCCTCTGCGGCCTTTTCCTCCGCAGTCTCAATGATGATCTGAGGGATGAACTAGCTGGGCGGGATATCCCTGAGACGCTAGCGGAGCTAACATCTCTTGCGATCAGTTTGGATAACAGGCTGCGCGAGCGCTCCTCGGGACGGAAGTCGTCTTCTTCTCGCCCTCGCGAAGCCTCGCCGCGCCTGTTCCAAGCTCGCCCCCTGGCGGCGCTGCCACCATCGTGCCCCGAGGAGTCGGAGCCGATGGTGACGGGCTGGACAAAGCTTTCCCCTGCGGAGAGACAACGCCGCCGTGAGTTGGATCTCTGCATGTATTGCGAAGATGACCAACACACGGTGAAGCTTTGTCCACGGAAAGCCAGTCGGCGGGGTCCGCGAGTCACTGTAGGGGGCCTCGCGGACGTCAACCGGTTAAATCCACTTACCCAATTGAAGCTGCCCATCCGTTTCTGCCACAACCCCACTGGGCACCTCACCCACGCACTGGTGGATTCGGGCGCAGAAGGCAGCTTCATTTCACAAAGCCTGGCAACCCGTTTGGGCATCCGCTGTCAGGCCCTCCAGAATCCCATCTCCCTGGTCAATCTCTCCCGTGCCTCCCTTGGGAGAGTCTCACACCAGACCATCCCCGTCCCGGTCATCATCTCAGGAAACCACTGGGAGGAGATGACCTTTTACGTCCTACCCAACTCTGTGTCGCCCGTCATCCTGGGGTATCCCTGGCTACGCCTCCACAACCCGGTCCTGGATTGGAAGTCAGCTGGGGTATCGGCATGGAGCACGTTCTGCATGGGCACCTGCCTTCAGTCCGCTGCCTGCTCTCCGTCCGCTTCTCCCCCTGCTACGGACGCTGCACCCCCGGACCTGTCTCTGGTGCCTCTGGAATTTCACGACCTGGGTATGGTGTTCAGCAAGACTAAAGCTATGTCTCTCCCCCCTCATCGGCCCTATGACTGCGCCATCAACCTCCGCCAGGGGGCTCCCTTACCTTCTGGTCGGCTCTATAGCCTGTCAGCGCCGGAGAAGGAGACAATGAGCGCCTACCTAAAAGAGTCATTGAGCGCTGGGATAATCCGCTCATCATCGTCTCCCGTGGGGGCAGGGTTCTTCTTTGTAGGGAAAAAGGATGGGTCCCTCCGCCCTTGCATAGACTACCGGGCTCTCAACGACATCACTGAGAAGGACCGTTACACCCTGCCCCTCATGGACACTGCTTTCCACTCCCTCCAGGGGGCGACCTGGTTCACCAAGCTGGATCTACGCAGTGCATACCACCTCGTCCGGATCCAGGAGGGAGATGAGTGGAAGACAGCCTTTCGTACCCCGAACGGCCACTTTGAATACCTGGTAATGCCGTTCGGGTTGACCAACGCTCCTGCCGTCTTTCAGCGCCTCATTAATGACGTCCTCCGGGACTTCATCGGCCTTTTCGTGTTCGTCTACCTGGACGATATTCTCATCTTCTCCAAGTCCAGGGACGAGCACCAGGTCCATGTGAGGCGGGTCCTCCAAAGACTGCTGGAGAATCGACTATACGTGAAGGCTGAAAAATGTGAATTTTACGCCAGGACTACATCCTTCCTGGGGTTCATCATCGCCCACGACAAGGTGCTCCCAGACCCAGAGAAGGTGAGGGCGGTGGTGGAATGGCCTACACCTGCGTCCCGGAAGCAGGTGCAACAGTTCGTTGGTTTCGCCAATTTCTACCGCCGCTTCGTCCCCAACTTCAGCTCCATCGTCGGACCACTGACCCGCCTCACGTCCCCTAAGGTCCCGTTCCGGTGGACCGAAGAGGTCGCTGCTGCCTTTCAGGCGCTGAAGGCGGAGTTCTCCTCCTCCCGGGTCCTTCGCCAGGTCGACCCCGCGCTGCAGTGCATCGTGGAGGTAGACGCCTCGGACACGGGAGTGGGGGCAGTGCTATCCCAGCGGTCGCTGGACGATGGCGCCAAACGGCCCTGCGCCTTCTTCTCCCGGCGCTTGTCCCCGGCGGAGAGGAACTACGATGTGGGGGACAGAGAGCTCTTGGCCATCAAACTCGCCCTGCAGGAGTGGCGCCACTGGCTAGAGGGGGCGAACCTGCCGTTCGTGGTCCTGACGGACCACAAGAACTTGGAATACCTACGATCTGCCAAGCGCCTGAACGCCCGCCAGACGCGCTGGTCCTTGTTCTTCGCCAGGTTCCAGTTCTCCATCACCTTCAGGCCTGGCTCCAAGAACGGCCTGCCTGACGCCCTCTCTAGGCAGTTCACCCCTGTGGAGTTGGAGGAAACGCCCCACACCATCCTGCCCAGGTCGTGCGTCGTGGGAGCCATCTCGTGGGACATTGAGAGCAAGATCCAGAAGGCGCAGGAAGTGGAACCTGACCCTGGCGGCGGACCGGAGGGGCGGCTGTTCGTGCCATCCGCGGTCCGAGGAGAGGTCATCCACTGGCTGCACACCTCCAAGCTCACCTGTCACCCTGGCACCTCCCAGATGATAGACCTCCTCCAACGGTCCTTTTGGTGGCCAGGCCTGCGGAGGGACGCAGCCCGCTACGCCCGGGCCTGGCCAATTTGTGCCACCTGCAAGTCGGGAAATGCCCCTCCAGCGGGTCTGCTCCAGCCCCTGCCCGTCCCTGGCAGGCTCTGGTCGCACATCGCGTTGGATTTCGTCACCGGACTCCCCGTCTCCAACTACTATGACACCATCCTGACCATTGTGGACCGTTTCTCCAAGGCTGTGCACTTCGTCCCCCTGCGAGGTCTCCCTACTGCCCTGGAGACGGCGGATCTCCTCGTCCAACACGTGGTCAGGCTGCACGGGATTCCGGTGGACGTGGTCTCGGACCGGGGCCCCCAATTTTCATCTGAGGTTTGGAGGTCGTTTTGTAAAGCCATCGGAGCCAAGGTGAGCCTCTCCTCCGGCCATCACCCCCAATCCAACGGGCAGTGTGAACGGACCAACCAGGAACTGGAGGCTGCGCTCCGCTGTGTGACCGCATCCAAACCCACGTCCTGGAGTAACCATCTTGCCTGGGTTGAATACGCCCACAATACCGCTCGCTCTTCTGCTACAGGGATGTCCCCCTTCAAGGCGTCCCTGGGTTATGACCCCCCGCTGTTCCCGGTGCAGGAGAGTGAGGTAACCGTCCCCTCAGTTAGGGCGCATCTCAGGCAGTTCCGCTCCATCTGGGCTGCCGCGCGCAATGCGCTTTTACGCACAGTGGAGCGCAACAGGACTGTGGCGGACCGGCACAGAAGACCTGCCCCGGCGTACAGAGTTGGGCAACTTGTCTACGTATCTACCCAGGACGTAACTCTAAAAGGCGAGAGGAGGAAGCTGGCACAGCAATTCATGGGTCCCTACCCCATCACCCGGATCATCAACCCGGTGGCTGTGCGCCTGGCTATTCCCCCCTCCCTCCGCATCCATCCCACCTTCCACGTGTCTAAGGTGAAGCTGGCAGTCTCCGACCCCCTTTGCCCTCCTCCTGCTGCGCAACCCGCGCCCCGGATGATTGGTGGCCATCCGGCCTGGTCCGTCGCCTCCATCCTGGACTCCCGGCGCCGGGGTCGTGGGTTGCAGTACTTGGTGGACTGGGAGGGCTATGGGCCCGAGCATCGACAGTGGGTGCCCCCGTCGTTCGTGTTGGACCCATCGCTCATCGCTGACTTCCACCGAGCGCACCCAGAGAAACCATCGCCAGGAGGCGCTGCTAGAGGGGGGAGTACTGTCACGCCGCGCCGCTCATCAGCGGCGCCACCTGCTCGCACACCTGTTCATCATCAGCGGCGAGGAATATAAGCCACCTCGCCCTGAGCTTCGGCCTGAAGCCGTCAGACTTCATTCCCCGTCTACGTGAAGCAACCTATTCTTCAGCACGACACTGTGTGGTAAGAAACCCTTACCTCATCTTCTCCAGTCTGCTCCCTTGTGCACAGGTGGATTCCTCGGCAGCGGACAACTCCGTTCCCTCGTCCTTCCTCGCTGCTGCACCGAGCCCTGCAGGTGGCTGTCTCCCGGGTTCCGTCCTTGTTGTGCCAGTCATCTGTCCCTAGCAAGTAAGCGTCTCCCTCGCCTATTCTCCTCCTGTGTTGGTGTGTGCCCATCACCCTGTGTCTCTGTGTTCTCTCCCATAGGGTTGCCGGCTGTATGGTCTCCTGCCTCTGTGCCTGAAGCAGACGCCGCCACCAACACATTAACATCCCGCAGACACACACCCATACACCCCTGTTGCTAATAAACTATTTGAACTACTCTGAGCCTGTGTGTGTGCGTCTCCTGAGCCGAACGTTATGTCACTATATACTTTGTATCATTCATTAATACTTCCATATATGACATATTGTACTGAAGTATGGGGAAATACATATAAAACAAACATATATCCAGTCTTTATGCTTCAGAAGAGAGCTATTAGAATAATAAACAAAGCTGCTAACAGGGAATCAACAAACCCACTTTTTCTTAAATTAAAACTCTCAAGTTGAAAGATCTGGTTGATTTTAAAACTGCAGTAATAATGTTTAAAGTGAAGAATCTATCACTGCCCGCAAATATCCAAAAATTGTTCCAAATAAGGGAGAAACAATATCATTTCAGAGGAACATGTATATTTCAAAAACCTTCAGTGAGAACTCCCACCAAGCAACACTGTGTTTCACTGCAAGGAGTCAGACTGTGGAACACTTTTGGACCTGAATTAAAATCATGTACAATGACTTCCGGTTATGGCGGCCGCCTAGAAGGACACGTATCACTCTGCTCTGCTCCTGGAAATAAAGATTCGGCAAATAACTCTCTCATTTGGAACAGAACTTTTCCCAGCGTTTGGGTGAGGATATGCCGGGGAAGACTAAGGCTGGGAAATCAAGCGGGGGAAAAACTGAATCGCCGAAGCAGTCCAAATTAACGGACTTTAAAGTTTGTGGCGCAGTAGAAAAAGCTGCGGATATGGCGGATGAAACTAGCGGTGGTGCGGTAACTGCTGATGATGGCGGCACAGGTGCAGTGCTGGCTGCCATTAGCTCAATGAGAGCAGACTTTTCCGCTAAACTTGATGGGATTATGGCAGCGTTGGATGCAATGAGAAAGGAGTTGGGTGACTGCGTGGAGCGAGTGACGCAGGCGGAGCTTCGTGTTTCTAGTGCGGAGGATGAAATCAGCGGACTTCAAATAAAGGTGCGCACTTTGGAAAAAAAAAATAAAGATCTGGAAAATAACGTTCTGGACTTGGAGTCCCAGTCCAGACGGAACAACCTGAGGCTGGTGGGTTTACCGGAGGGAGCCGAAGGTCGTGATTCATGCTCCTTTTTGGAGGGGTGGATCCCGGAGGCGCTGAACAACGCGGAGCTAAAATCATCAGTCGTCTTGGAAAGCTCCCACCGAATTGGCCCACCGAGAGGTAACAAGGCAGCACCGAGGACGCTAATTATGAAGTTCCTCAGCTACAGAGCCAGGATGACGATCTCCAACGCGGTGCGGGCCAAAGGAGAAATTAAATACCAAGATCAGCAGGTGCGGTTCTACCCAGATTTGGCCTCAGGAATCCAACAATTAAGGAAGCAGTTTGACCCCATCCGTAAAGAACTGCGCAACCTTGAGATTCGTCATGGAGTGATTCACCCTGCAAGACTTCTGGTCACATATGAGGGCAGAACACACATCTTCAAGACCCCCGAGGAGGCGCAGGAGCTCATCAAGAAGATCCAGGAAGAGACTGGTAGGAGTTAAGCATGAACAGAATATAGGGTAGAATATTTGAGCATTTAACTGATTAGAAGCATATAACAAGATTACAAAATATAGATTGTATTACATATTAAAAAAAAAAAAATTAAAAAAAAAAAGTACAAAATTGCTATAAATTTTGGAGTTAAATTGGAAAATTACAGAAGAGAGTTAATGTTACGTTATTAAAAGCAGTAGAGTTAGGGTGATTGGAAGGATGAAGAAGGAGTGGCTTTGGCTGATCCTCGTGGGTGTGGAACGGTCGATGGCTATATCGGGAGACGGAATTTTTCTTTTGTTTTTGGGGGGATTGCCACAAATGTGGGAAGGGGGAATTTGTTTGTGTGTAGTTTGTAGGGTGAATGTTCAACCACTCATTTTTTTGCTTTTCTGTTTGAGCATGTTTACACTGCAAGGTAATCTCAAACTCCCTATTGATCATAAATCAAAGCGTTAATCTTAATTTAACTTCATGGAATTGCAGAGGTCTACAAAATTTAAAAAAACTTAAACAAGTTATGAATAAAATAAAAGACATGGGTTCAAAAATTGTGTTTTTACAAGAAACTCATCTAATAGAGGAGGATGTAAAAAGAATTAGGAGTAGATGGCAAGGAAATGTTTTCACCTCATCATTTTCATCCCGAGCCAGGGGAGTTATGACTCTCATACATAAATCAGTCCCATTTCAAGTGAAAAATGTAATTGGAGACAAATTTGGAAGATATGTAATCATTCAAGAATCTTTGCTATTAGAAAATATAAATTTGGTGAACTTATATGGTCCCAATATAGATGATCAAAAGTTCTTTGCTAATCTATTTCTTATCTTATCATCACTTACAGGGCAACATATAATAGCAGGGGATTTTAATTGTACATTGAATCCCGGTATAGATAGATCAACAGGACTGGACTGTACGCACAATGGATGTAGGATGACCATTAATCATTTTATGAAAGAATTGAAATTGATAGATATATGGAGAGAAATGAAACCACAAGTTAAAGCATACTCTTGTTATTCCAATACCTACAAGACATTCTCACGTATTGATTATTTTTTGATCTCCACAGAATTAAGGTCCAAGATTCAAAACTGTTTTTATGATAACATTGTGATCTCTGATCATGCACCCTGCTGTCTAATATATGTAGATAAGAAATTGACAAAGGAACCAGGTAGATGGCAATTTCAGCATAAATGGCTTCAGGATGAGGAATTCGTTAAATACATAGAAAAACAGATAGATGAGTTCTTTGACATCAATACTACACAAACATCAGCATGTGTAAAGTGGGAGGCTTTCAAAGCTTTTATTAGGGGACATATTATTAGTTATACAGGTTCATAATCTAAGAAGACTCGAGAGGAGAGAGTCCAATTGGAACATAAAATAAAAATTCTTCAAGAAAGAGTATATGCAGGAAGAGATCCAAGGTTGGAGAACGAATTACTGATTTTGAGAGCTGAATATGACAAAAAATCAGCGAATAGAGCTGCCTCGAGTCTTCTAAGATTGAAACAATCTTTTTATGAACAAGGTGAAAAATCAGGAAAGTTATTGGCATGGCAGATTAAACAATTAGAATCTAAAACACCAATTACCAGTATTATAAGTAACGGACAGGTAGTTATAGATCCTTTAGAAATTAATAGAGCCTTTAGAGATTACTATGAAAAATTATATGATACCAAAAATGAATCTGACTTAACAAAACTACATGGGTTTTTGAACGAACTATTTATACCGTGTATTCCAAATAAAAATAGGGAGATACTGGAGTCTAAAATTAGTCAAGAAGAAGTTGGACTAGCCATTGATAATATGAAATCAGGAAAAAGTGCAGGACCAGATGGTCTTCCAGTTGACCTTTATAAAATATTTAAGAATAAATTAACAAAACCTTTTTTGGAAATGGTTTTAGAAGCATTTCAAAATAGTAATTTACCATCATATATGAATAATGCCTTAATTATACTGTTGCCAAAACCAGGTAAGCCCTCTAATAAATGTGAAAATATGAGACCAATAAGCCTATTAAATGCCGACCTTAAGATAATCTGTAAAATTTTAGCAAGACGAATACAAGAAATTTTACCAAATATTATTAATCGAGATCAGAATGGCTTTATAAAGGGAAGACAAGGCTTCCATAATGTAAGAAGACTATTTAATATTATTTATTCTAATAAAGAAGCACCGGATACAGCTCTCTTATCACTGGATGCCGAAAAACCCTTTGATAGAGTTGAATGGCCCTTTCTTTTTGAAGTCTTACAAAGGTTTGGACTTGGAAATAATTTCATAAAATGGGTTCAGATAATATATAATAATGCTACAGCAGAAATCCTAACAAATAACAATATTTCAAAATCAATAAAAATCAATAGAGGATGTCGACAAGGCTGTCCACTTTCATCTTTACTGTTTACTATGGCAATTGAACCTTTAACAATGGCGATACGTCTACAGTCACAAATATATGGAATTAAAGTTGGACCAACAGAACATAAAATCTCCCTGTATGCCGATGACATAATTTTGTTTATGTCGAATCTTAAAAAATCAATTCCGACCTTGTTGAATTTAATAAAGAATTTTGGGGAAATATCAGGATATAAAATAAATAAAACTAAATCTTCAATATTAATGCTAAATGAGACCCAGAGAAATTACCCAGCCCCTGAGGTAAATCAATTCAATGTTGTAAATCAGTTTAAATATTTAGGAATCCAAATTGTGCCTAAGCTAGAATCAATCGCCAGTGTCAATTATGAAGCCTTAATGACAGATATTGATGAGTTACTTCAGAGATGGATGTCACTACCAATGTCGATGATCGGGAGAATCAATATACTTAAAAGTAATATCTTACCTAAAATACTTTATTTATTTCAATACATTCCCTTACCACCACCTTTAGATTTATTCTCAAGAATTAAAAAAAAGTTAGTGGAATTTATATGGAACAACAGGAGGGCTAGATTACGTTTGTCTTTATTATATTTACCATTTGATCGTGGAGGTCTGAAATGTCCAAATTTTATGTTGTATTATTGGTCGGCACAACTGAGGTCTATGACATATTATTTTTCATCAAATGATCTCCCTCACTGGACTGAAATGGAATCATACAATTTACCTTTACCTCTTCCCATATTCATATACTCAGATTCGGCAAAAAAATTACAAAAACAAGTTAAAAATCCATTTGCAAAGCATATGATCAAAATATGGTGTGAAGCTAAAAACTATTTAAAAGAACCACAGTTATTGTCACAATTTAGTCCAATATGGGGTAATCAATATTTTAAACCAGGGAGAGCGGACGCTGTATTTAAAGTATGGAATTTAAAAGGGATACAAAAGATTCAGGATTTATATTTGCCATGTGCAGAAAACATAATGTCTTTTGAAGAGCTGAGGATCAAATTTAATCTCAATAGAACACATTTTTTTAAATATCTTCAACTTAGAAACTTTATTCGATCAAATCAAAATAAAGCTCTCACTCGACCTATCTATTCATCCTTGGAAAAAATGTTGATGAAAGATAGTAAAAGAAAGGGTATTATTTCAGAGTTTTATAACTCATTGACACTATCTTCAAGTGAAAATTCACTGAAAAGATTAAACTACTGGAAAGAAGATCTGCAAACTGAAATTTCAGAGGAACAATGGGAATTGGCTTGTACAGAAGCTCAAACCAAATCAATAAATGTACGCCTTAAATTGATACATTTCAAATGGTTAATGCGGATGTATGTTACACCGGAGGAGTTAAATAGATATAACAAAAATATACCAGATACATGCACAAAATGCATGGAAAGTAAAGGAACCCTATTTCATTGTGTATGGGAATGTAGATTAATAAGAATGTTTTGGGAAGAGGTGAGGGTAACAATTGAAAAAATAATCTCAAAACAAATCATATTGAATCCTAAACTGTTTTTGTTGGGTCTGTACCCAGAAAAGCATAATTTTAATAAAAGTGAAAGAACATTCATAGACCTCAGTTTGCTTAATGCCAAAAAATGTATTGCACTATTATGGAAAAAGACTCATAGACCAGATGTGACTCAGTGGTTAAGACAGATGTTAACAAACCTTCCATTAGAAAGAATAACATATATACTGAAATCAAAGGAAATTGTGTTTGAGAATATATGGAGACCTTTTATTGATTATGTAAAAAATTTAAACATAACTCTTGAAGAAGAAGGTGAATGATGTGTGTGGACCTTGTGAATTCCAAACTGGTGAACATAATATGTATACTTATGTATTGGATTGTCTAGACTAAACAGAGGAGCATTGTTGAAGATTTGATTTTGTTGGTGGTTGTTGGTGTTTTTTAGTGCATTTTTTTTTTTGTAGTACTTTAGTGTTAGTGTTTGATTGTTTGTATCATGTTTGTTAAAAAAAAAAAAAGGTTCAATAAAGATATTGTGGAAAAAAAAAATCATGTACAATGCTTGGACAATTTAAACAAAAACTAAAGGAAGAAATACTCCAAACATATATACAAAACGATATGTAAAATCACATGATTATCATATCCAGTCTGTGTTGTGCTGTTGCTTAGTTTTTTGTCACGTTTTGTCTTGGCTTTGTTCTGATTTGTAATCACTTTTATTTTATTTTCCTTTTGAATTCTTAGATGGAACATGGGTGGGCAATATAAGCTGCGGCTTCAGCCATCACCAATTTTGGATAACTTATGTTGAATTGTATAATCTGAGGAGTTATTGTTTAATTTGACCGTGTTGGATTTTTTTTCTTCCCTTTGTTATATTCTTCTGTTCCTTTCTTTTAATCTTTTAATCTAATCTATCCGAAATAAAGATTCATTCATTCACTTGGATAACGTCAGCTTGCCCGAGTATGTAAGGAGCTTCAATCTCATAGCCGGGCAAACAGTATGTTCCACGAACTGGTCGCGGACCATCTCTTCCTCCAACGCTCCAAACTGACAGTCCTTGGCCAGCTGGCATAGGTCTGCTACAAACCGCTGCACCGACTCACCAGTCCGCTGGCAGTGCTGTCGAAACTGGATCCTCCGGACAATGATGCTTTCTGGGGCGTGAAAATGTTGCGCCATTAGCTCCACCACTTCCTCAAACCTATTACTCTTGCCCAAGATGCTTAAGATAGGTTGACCTTCCATTCCTAGGTTGTGAACCAACAGTGCCTGTGCCCTCAACTTCTCAAGTCTTCCAAGGTCCAAAGCCACCAAATATGTTTGAAAGGCAGCAAACCACCTCGTCCAAGGGACGGGCAGCTCACTGGGAAGCTTGAAAAAACGACCAAATTGATGTAACCCCCGCATCCATACCTTTTTACCCTCGTTGCCAAATGTTATGTTGGTAATGGAAGCCAAGGACGAGATCAAGTGTTGAACTGGACACAGATTTATTTGTGACTCTCTCTCACAATACAGGTGCATCCGTCAGGCTGAGAGGAGGGCAAGAGACTGCCCCTCTCCCTCACAGCCCTCTTATACCCCAGGTGGCGGCGGAACCAGAAAGGTGGAGCACCACCCATGTCACACAATAATATGTCCCCAAAACCCAACACAAAAAACACTATATGAAACATACTGTAAAAAAGATGGAGGAAATGGGAGCACTCCAAAAGTATAATGTGGGGGGCATGATATTTGATCATGCTCCACTCCTGAGTGTTATTATTTTGCACTTATTATTATCATTATTATTATCATTATGACCCTTCCTCTAGTTTCTTTTTTTTTTTCCACAATATCTTTATTGAACCTTTTTTTTTTAACAAACATGATACAAACAATCAAACACTAACACTGAAGTACTACAAAAAAAAAATGCACTAAAAACACCAACAACCACCAACAAAATCAAGTCTTCAACAATGCTCCTCTGTTTAGTCTAGACAATCCAATACATAAGTATACATATTATGTTCACCAGTTTGGAATTTACAAGGTCCACACACATCATTCACCTTCTTCTTCAAGAGTTATGTTTAAATTTTTTACATAATCAATAAAAGGTCTCCATATATTCTCAAACACAGTTTCCTTTGATTTTAGTATATATGTTATTCTTTCTAATGGAAGGTTTGTTAACATCTGTCTTAACCACTGAGTCACATCTGGTCTATGAGTCTTTTTCCATAATAGTGCAATACATTTTTTGGCATTAAGCAAACTGAGGTCTATGAATGTTCTTTCACTTTTATTAAAATTATGCTTTTCTGGGTACAGACCCAACAAAACCAGTTTAGGATTCAATATGATTTGTTTTGAGATTATTTTTTCAATTGTTACCCTCACCTCTTCCCAAAACATTCTTATTAATCTACATTCCCATAAACAATGAAATAGGGTTCCTTTACTTTCCATGCATTTTGTGCATGTATCTGGTATATTTTTGTTATATCTATTTAACTCCTCCGGTGTAACATACATCCGCATTAACCATTTGAAATGTATCAATTTAAGGCGTGCATTTATTGATTTGGTTTGAGCTTCTGTACAAGCCAATTCCCATTGTTCCTCTGAAATTTCAATTTGCAGATCTTCTTTCCAGTAGTTTAATCTTTTCAGTGAATTTTCACTTGAAGATAGTGTCAGTGAGTTATAAAACTCTGAAATAATACCCTTTCTTTTACTATCTTTCATCATCATTTTTTCCAAGGATGAATAAATAGGTCGAGTGAGAGCTTTATTTTGATTTGATCGAATAAAGTTTCTAAGTTGAAGATATTTAAAAAAAATGTGTTCTATTGAGATTAAATTTGATCCTCAGCTCTTCAAAAGACATTATGTTGTCTGCACATGGCAAATATAAATCCTGAATCTTTTGTATCCCTTTTAAATTCCATACTTTAAATACAGCGTCCGCTCTCCCTGGTTTAAAATATTGATTACCCCATATTGGACTAAATTGTGACAATAACTGTGGTTCTTTTAAATAGTTTTTAGCTTCACACCATATTTTGATCATATGCTTTACAAATGGATTTTTAACTTGTTTTTGTAATTTTTTTGCCGAATCTGAGTATATGAATATGGGAAGAGGTAAAGGTAAATTGTATGATTCCATTTCAGTCCAGTGAGGGAGATCATTTGATGAAAAATAATATGTCATAGACCTCAGTTGTGCCGACCAATAATACAACATAAAATCTGGACATTTCAGACCTCCACGATCAAATGGTAAATATAATAAAGACAAACGTAATCTAGCCCTCCTGTTGTTCCATATAAATTCCACTAACTTTTTTTTTATTCTTGAGAATAGATCTAAAGGTGGTGATAAGGGAATGTATTGAAATAAATAAAGTATTTTAGGTAAAATATTACTTTTAAGTATATTGATTCTCCCGATCATCGACATTGGTAGTGACATCCATCTCTGAGTTAACTCATTGATATCTGACATTAAGGCTTCATAGTTGACACTGGCGACTGATTCTAGCTTAGGCATAATTTGGATTCCTAAATATTTAAACTGATTTACAACATTGAATTGATTTACCTCAGGGGCTGGGTAATTTCTCTGGGTCTCATTTAGCATTAATATTGAAGATTTAGTTTTATTTATTTTATATCCTGATATTTCCCCAAAATTCTTTATTAAATTCAACAAGGTTGGAATTGATTTTTTTAGATTCGACATAAACAAAATTATGTCATCGGCGTACAGGGAGATTTTATGTTCTGTTGGTCCAACTTTAATTCCATATATTTGTGAATGTAAACGTATCGCTATCGCTAAAGGTTCAATTGCCATAGTAAACAGTAAAGGTGAAAGTGGACAGCCTTGTCGACATCCTCTATTGATTTTTATTGGTTTTGAAATATTGTTATTTGTTAGGATTTCTGCTGTAGCATTATTGTATATTATTTGAACCCATTTTATGAAATTATTTCCAAGTCCAAACCTTTGTAGGACTTCAAAAAGAAAGGGCCATTCAACTCTATCAAAGGCCTTTTCGGCGTCCAATGATAGGAGAGCTGTATCCGGTGCTTCTTTATTAAAATAAATAATATTAAATAGTCTTCTTACATTATGGAAGCCTTGTCTACCCTTTATAAAGCCATTCTGATCTCGATTAATAATATTTGGTAAAATTTCTTGTATTCGTCTTGCTAAAATTTTACAGATTATCTTAAGGTCGGCGTTTAATAGGCTTATTGGTCTCATATTTTCACATTTATTAGAGGGCTTACCTGGTTTTGGCAGCAGTATAATTAAGGCATTATTTATGTATGATGGTAAATTATTATTTTGAAATGCTTCTAAAACCATTTCCAAAAAAGGTTTTATTAATTTATTCTTAAATTTTTTATAAAGGTCAACTGGAAGACCATCTGGTCCTGCACTTTTTCCTGATTTCATATTATCAATGGCTAGCCCAACTTCTTCTTGACTAATTTTAGACTCCAATATCTCCCTGTTTTCATTTGGAATACACGGTATAGATAGTTCGTTCAAAAACCCATTTAGTTTTGTTAAATCAGGTTCATTTTTGGTATCATATAATTTTTCATAGTAATCTCTAAAGGCTCTATTAATTTCTAAAGGATCTATAACTACCTGTCCATTACTTATAATACTGGTAATTGGTGTTTTAATTTCCAATTGTTTAATCTGCCATGCTAATAATTTTCCTGATTTTTCACCTTGTTCATAAAAAGATTGTTTCAATCTTAGAAGACTCGAGGCAGCTCTATTCGCTGATTTTTTGTCGTATTCAGCTCTCAAAATCAGTAATTCATTCTCCAACCTTGGGTCACTTCCTGCATACACTTTTTCCTGAAGATTTTTTATTTTATGTTCCAATTTAGCTCTCTCCTCTCGAGTCTTCTTAGATTTTGATCCTGTATAACTAATAATATGTCCCCTAATAAAAGCTTTGAAAGCCTCCCACTTTACACATGCTGATGTTTGTGTAGTATTGATGTCAAAGAACTCGTCTATCTGTTTTTCTATATACTTGACAAATTCCTCATCCTGAAGCCATTTATGCTGAAATTGCCATCTACCTGATTCCTTTGTCAATTTTTTATCTACATATATTAGACAACAGGGTGCATGATCAGAGATCACGATGTTATCATAAAAGCAGTTTTGAATCTTGGACCTTAATTCTGTGGAAATCAAAAAATAATCAATACGTGAGAATGTCTTGTAGGTACTGGAATAACAAGAATAGGCTTTAACTTGTGGTTTCATTTCTCTCCATATATCTAACAATCTCAATTCTTTCATAAAATGATTAATAGTCATCCTACATCCAATGTGCGTACAATCCAGTCCTGTTGATCTATCCACACCTGGATTCAATGTACAATTAAAATCCCCTGCTATTATATGTTGCCCTGTAAGTGATGATAAGATGAGAAATAAATTAGCAAAGAACTTCTGATCATCTATATTGGGACCATATAAGTTCACAAGATTTATATTTTCTAATAGCAAAGAGCCTTGAATGATTACATATCTTCCAAATTTGTCTCCAATTACATTTTTCACTTGAAAAGGAACTGATTTATGTATGAGAGTCATAACTCCCCTGGCTCGGGATGAAAATGAAGAGGTGAATACACTTCCCTGCCATCTACTCCTAATTCTTTTAACATCCTCCTCTATCAGATGAGTTTCTTGTAAAAACACAATTCTTGAACCCATGTCCTTTATTTTATTCATAACTTGTTTAAGTTTTTTTAAATTTTGTAGACCTCTGCAATTCCATGAAGTTAAATTAAGATTAACACTTTGGTCCATGATCAATAGAGAGTTTGGGATTACCTTGCAGTGTAAACATGCTCATACAGAGAAGCAAAAACATGAGTGGTTGAACATTCATCCTACAAACTACACACAAACAAATTTCCCCTTCCCACACTTGTGGCAAACCCCCCAAAATCAAAAGAAAAATTCTGTCTCCCGATATAGCCATCGACCGTTCCACACCCACGGGGAACAGCCTAAGCCACTCCTTCTTCATCCTCCCAATCACCCTAACTCTACTGCTTTTAATGACGTAACATTAACTCTCCTCTGTAGTTTTCCAACTTAACTCCAAAATTTTTAACAACTTTGTACATCATAGTTTTTTTTTTGTTTTTTTTTGTTTTGTTTTTGTTTTGTTTTTTTAATATATAATACAATCTATATTTTGTAAACTTACTATTTACTTCAAGTCAGTCAGATGCCTGTGCAAATGCTTAATTATTCTACCTTATATTTTGTTCATGCTTAGCTCCCACCAGTCTCTTCTTCTTCTTTGATCTTCTTGATGAACTCCTGCGCCTCCTCTGGGGTCTTGAAGATGTGGGTTCTGCCCTCATACGTGGTCAACAGTCTCGCAGGATAGATTACACCATGACGAATCCCAAGGTTGCGCAGCTCCTTACGTACGGGATCAAACTGCTTCCTCAATTGCTGGATTCCTGTGGCCAAATCTGGGTAGAACCGCACCTGCTGGTCCTGGTGTTTAATCTCTCCTTTAGCACGTGCAGCGTTGAAGATCTTCATCCTGTCTCTGTTGCTAAGAAACTTCATAATTAAGGTCCTCGGCGGTCCCTTATCTCTCCGTGGGCCAATACGATGCGCTTTTTCCAGAACCACTGCTGATTGCAACTCCTCGCTGCCCAGCACCTCCGGAATCCACTTTTCCAGAAAGGAACATACGTCCCGACCTTCTGATTCCTCTGGAAGACCCACCAGCCTCAAATTATTCTGTCTCGACCGAGATTCCAAATCCAAAATATTATCTTCCAGAGATTTATTTTTTTTTTCCAAAGTGCGCACCTTTAATTGAAGACGGGTGACGTCATCTTCAGCACTAGCGAGACGGAGCTCCATCTGCGCCGTTCGTTCTACACAGTCACCCAATTCCTTTCTTATTCCTTCCAGCGCTGTCATAATCCCATCAAATCTAGAGGAAAAGTCCGCTCTCATTGAACTCATGGCAGCCATCAGCGCATCTGCGCCATTCCCCGCAGACATCGCAGCGTTGCCAGCCTCCTCCGCCATATATGGAGCCTTGTTTGCTGCGTCACAGACCTGAAAGTCCGTTAATTTGGACTGTTTCGGCGGCTCGCTTTTTCCTTTTCCTGGTTTTCCAGCCTTAGGCTTCGCCGACATATCCTCGCCCAAATGCTGGGATACGTTCTGTCCCAAATGAGAGAGTTATTTGCCGATTTTTTTCTCCAGGAGCAGAGCAGAACGAGACACGTCCGTCCTACGTGGCAGCCATAACCGGAAGTCCTTCCTCTAGTTTCTTGGTTTTTGTTGTGCATCCCTTGTGTTATTATTTTGGGTTTATGATTATTATGTTGATTTATTTTGTCCTGTTTATATTTGAGTATTCCCATGTCACCCTGGTCTAGTTCTGTAAATACCTGATGTGTTATTTTGTTTCAGTTTCTTGTTTTACAGTTCTTAATTATTTTTAGATTTCACTCTTTCTGGTTCTGCCTTCCCAGTCCCTTGTGTATTTTATTGTATTTGTTGTGTTTATCCTGCCTCATTTTGATATCAGGTTTATTTTGAAAGTATTTCCTGTTTTGGTTCTGTTTAGTTTTACTTTTCGGTAGTGTCCTCCTGTTTATCCTTGGTTATAATTCACAGCTTACTTTTTGTTGTAGTTACGTAATCTCCTCAGTTGATTCTCCCCTCCTGTGTTCCCCACCTGTCTCCTATGTCCAGTTATTAGTTAGTCTCTAAGTTTAGTTTTAGAGTTTCTGTTTTCTGTTCCCTGTGGATTATTTTCTCGTGTTTCTTGTGTTTTCCTGGATCCCCAGTTTGTATGTTTCTGCCTTCTTTGTTATCTTTAGTTTTCTGCTGTCCCTAAGTTTAGTTTTGTCATTTCCAGCACCCATGCTGATGTTCATTTTGTAGTTTATTTAATCTTTAGTTAGTATGTTTTTTCTGTTGTTCATTAAAATAAACCTTGTTTCTCTGGACATTGCATACCCTGCCTGCTCCGACTATATAACAAAAAGTGAAGCCTGTGCATCTCAATCGCCCTTCCCCATTATTGTGTGCATCTGAAAACTAAGAACGCTTCACTAAACAATTTCCCCAAAAATGATTTTCTGTTCTTGTAGGTAGTGATGTTGAAACTGAGGCCTTATGAAACAATGAGCAACTTTGAGACAATTACTTCATGAGCGACACAGTGTTATGAAACATCTAATAAAGACTGCCATCTGGTGACTGACTGTCAGAACTGCATCTGAGTGGAAAACCTGAAAAAAATCTCAATACTTTTTTTGAGCATTTGGCCATCCAATGTCTATTCAGAATTGGATGACAGGGACAAATAATCAGAATCAGAATCAGAATCAGATTTATTGCCATTGTTCATGTAGTACACAAACTAGGAATTTGTCTCGATGCCATGCTGCAACATTAAAAACATGATGAGAAAAAGAGATAAACTAAAAAAAACTAAAGGACTGAAAACGTGCAATAAGTGTAGAAAAATCAGTAATAATAAGTAATAATGATAATAATAATAATAACAATACTAGTAATAGTGAGTAGTACTAGTCAAGGCAGTTTTAAAAAAAATTAGCATGTAGCAGATAATGTGAAGTACCACATAGTGCAGTCGATAATGCAACAGAAAACAGTGATGAATGACGTGAGTCTGGTTGAGCTGCTGTACATAGTGCACGAGAGTCAAAAAGTCATTTAATGTTCAGCAGTCTGATGGCAGAGGGGAAAAAGCTGCTCATGTGCCGGGAGGTTTTAGTCCGAATGGACCGAAGTCTTCTACCTGAGGGGAGGGGAGCAAACAGTACGTGACCAGGATGTGAAGGATCGGCTATGATCCGGCCAGCACGCCTCCGGGTCCTGGAGATGTACAGGTCCTGGAGAGATGGGAGCTCGCAGCCTATCACCTTCTCAGCAGTGCGCACGACGCGCTGCAGCCTTAGTCTGTCCCTGGCAGTGGCTCCTGCGTACCACACAGTTATGGAGGAGGTGAGGATGGACTCGATGATGGCCGTGTAGAACTGCACTAACATCTTGGTGGGTAGCTTGAGCTTCCTCAGCTGCCGCAGAAAGAACATCCTCTGCTGGGCCTTTTTGAGTAATAATATATAATACAAAGCAAGAGAAAAAAAAACAAAAAACTAATTCCCTCTCGAACTTCCCGCAAGCCCTCAAGTCACGTGATGTGACCGACATAACGAGGTCTCGCTTGCTACGGTCACGTGACTGTGGGCATGCTGAAACAGTGCTCGATGCACTGCTCATGATACTTCCGCTTTATATTGCTCAAGTCAGTGTCAAGTGGGTGGTGTCGAGCGTAACGTCATTATTTGTACGTGTTATCATGCTGATGTACGTTGAAGTGCTCGTTTTTCAGTTTGATATTACTTACATACTTGATGCTATAAAATTGGGGGATTTGGTCACAACTAGTTGGATGCTGTGTGGGCGGGAACTTGATGCTGTGTGTAGATTGGTATCAGCTCATCTGTTGCACTGAGCTTGATTTTATAGACTACCTGAACTACAGTTAAGACAATTGAGTGGCACGGTATAGACCAAAAAAAAAAAGGATTTTGTATCATTTAGAGGAAACTGGAGCCTGTTTATCATCTCATCATTTTATGTTATATGAACAGATGATTCATTCAATCATATTCCTTTGAAGTGATAGGAAACCAAGACTGGTTTAAAGTTTTTGTAACCATCCAGACTTTCTTCCTGAATGACTGATGTCTCTGTGAGCCATGTTTTTCAATGCACTGCTGATTATTTTTCAAGATTCTCCATGCTTATACAAAGACTCCTGTCTCACTTTTTCTTCCTTCTTTGTCTCTCTGTCTCAATCTTTCGTCCAATCTCTTTGTTGTTTTGCTGTGTTTACATGACACCTCATAACTCCATAACTTGCTTATGGTGTTGTTTCTGTCTGTAAAACTGCAAGAAGCCCAGATGTGTCAGCCAGCAGATGCAGCTATTTTAAGACAATAAGGATGAGTGTTATTGTTTTTCAGCAACGGCAAAGGATTGGAAGATGTACTGTAGCACAGAGGATATTGGCAACTGAAGTAATACGACAAAGTGGATGGCTACACAACTTCAGAAACTACAACTTTGAGTTGTTTTGTTATGTTGGAATAAAGCAGTAACTGATATCTTTGAAATTATAAGCAGTGCCTTATCAGAAGAGGCATCCGTTTCATTTTAAGATTCCAGCATTTTTCATCTTGCAGACAAAGGTACTTATAACAGTTCATTTCTATTGTCAAAGATGTGGAAACACAATAAGAAGAAAATACACAAGAAAAAAAATTAAAATCAGCAGATAAGTAAAATATCTAAGCTGTGGGGTAATGATTCATCTGCCACACGTTAATGAGAATTTTAGTCTCTGAATCAGCCATTGTTTGAAGATAAACTTGAGAAAAAAAGACAATTAATTCAGTCTTTACATCAAGCACAAAGAACTGTGGGAAAACAATTAGACGTTACCATGGCCACTTCTTCACCATACACCAAAGCACACACAGACCTCCCCAAGGCAGTCATGTCCCATAAAGACAGCCAGTTCTCTGTGTGAAGCGACTGTGATTCCTCTCCACTTTGTGAGACACAAAAAGAATGCTGGCCTGTTACTCACAGAGGGGTAGAGCGGTAGAAGAAGAGAATAGGTGAGGGGGGTTGGGTGTCCGGTCAGCAAGTGGAAAACACAATCAGAAAAGAAAAGAATATAGAAGGAGACAAATAGAATAAGTAAAGAAACAAGGAAGAAAATGAATGAAAACAGGAGTAGCACTGCAGGTTCATCTGTCAGAGGTGGGTGTTTTCTACTGACAACACATTGGCCTTTAACAAAAATAAGGTTCAACCAGGTCAGTAGTCAATCTAATTGTGTCAAGCACACCAACAAATGCTACAACTGTCAGGAAAGCTACATCCATCTATCCATCTTCTTCCGCTTAATCCTTTTCGGGTCGCGAGGGGGCTGGAGTCTATCCCAGCATCTTTGGGCGAGAGGCAGGGTACACCCTGGACAGATCGCCAGTCCATCACAGGGCCAACACTGATAGACAGACAACCATTCACTCTCACAGTCATACCTAAGGACAATTTAGAATCCCCAGTTTGATGTCAGTTAACCTAACAATACTCTTCTAATACTGATATTAGAGCCATCAGTCAATGAAATGGATTTAAACTACTGGCCACCGCCATCTATCCATACATACAGTACTACCATGGAAACTGCTGCTGAGATAACTTCACATAGTAGTACAACCATGCATATAAACCTTGTGTGTCTGTTTTGGCTTGTTGGACTTTAGTCCTGAATGTATTTTTTGAACCGTCCAGCACTTTCACACCCAAAATAAATCAGCTCAGAGTCAAAAAAGTTGGTTCACAGCAGGACCGCAAAATACTTGGTTTTTCCTCACAAACTCGAATGCCATCCAGCAAAAATGTCAAAAACAGATTCAGCAACTAAACCTCAAATGTTTTCAGAAACTTCTCACTGACTTGTTTCCAAGATACAGTATCTCACAAAATTGAGTACACCCCTCACATTTTTTATAAATATTTTATTATATCTTTTCATGGGACAACGCTGAAGATATGACACTTTGATACAATGTAAAGTAGTCAGTGTACAGCTTGTATAGTAGTGTAAATTTGCTGTCCCCTCAAAATAACTCAACACACAGCCATTAATGTCTAAACTGCTGGCAACAAAAGTGAGTACACCCCTAAGTGAAAATGTCCAAACTGTGCTCAAAGTGTCAATATTTTGTGTGGCCACCATTATTTTCCAGCACTGCCTTAACTCTCTTGGGCATGGAGTTTACTAGAGGTTTACTAGAGGTTGCCGCTGGAATCCTCTTCCACTCCTCCATGACGACATCATGGTGTTAGAGACCTTGCGCTCCTCCACCTTCCATTTGAGGATGCCCCACAGATGCTCAATAGGGTTTAGGTCTGGAGACATGCTTGTCCAGTCCATCACCTTTACCCTCAGTTTCTTTAGCAAGGCAGTGGTCATCTTGGAGGTGTGTTTGGGGTCGTTATCATATTGGAATACTGCCCTGCAGCCCATTTTCCGAAGGCAGGGGATCACGCTCTGCTTCAGTACATATTGGCATTCATGGTTCCCTCAATGAACTGTAGTTCCCCAGTGCCGGCAGCACTCATGCAGCCCCAAACCATGACACTCACACCACCATGCTTGACTGTAGGCAAGACACTCTTGTCTTTGTACTCCTCACCTGGTTGCAGCCACACACGCTTGACACCATCTGAATCAAATAAGTTTATCTTGGTCTCATCAGACCCCAGGACATGGTTCCAGTAATCCATGTCCTTAGTCTGCTTGTCTTCAGCAAACTGTTTGTGGCCTTTCTTGTGCATCATCTTTAAAAGGGGCTTCCTTCTGGGATGACAGCCATGCAGACCAATTTGATGCAGTGTGCGGCATATGGTCTGAGCACTGACAGGCTGACCCCCCCCACCCCACTCCTTCAACCTCTGCAGCAATGCTGGCAGCACCCATACGTCTATTGTCAAAAAACAATCTCTGGATATGACGCTGAGCACATGCACTCAACTTCTCTGGTCAACCATGACAAGGCCTGTTCTGAGTGGAACCTGTCCTGTTAAACTGCTGTATGGTCTTGGCCACTGTGCTGCAGCTCAGTTTCAGCGTGTTGGCAATCTTATAGCCTAGGCCATCTTTAGAGCAACAATTCTTTTTTTTTCAGATTCTCAGAGAGTTCTTTGCCATGAGGTGCCATGTTGAACTTCCAGTGACCAGTACGAGAGAGTGTGAGAGCGATAACACCAAATTTAACACACCTGTTCCCTATTCACACCTGAGACCTTGTAACACTAATGAGTCACATGACACCGGGGAGGGAAAATGGCTAACTGGGCACAATTTGGACAATTTCACTAGGGGTGTACTAGTGAACTACTACTAATGTACTCACTTTTGTTGCCAGCTGTTTAGACATTAGTGGCTGTGTGTTGAGTTATTTTGAGAGGACAGCAAATTTACACTGTTATATAATCTGTACACTGACTACTTTACAGTGTATCAAAGTGTCATCTTCAGTGTTGTCCCATGAAAAGATATAATAAAATATTTTTAAAAATGTGAAGGGTGTACTCACTTATGTGAGATACAGTATCAGAGAAAATTTACTGACAAGCCACCAAGTTTCCTGGTTTGGTGACACCCTCCATTGATAATGGAGGTGGTGAAACTTTTGTTCTGTTTAAACAGGTATGAATGCAGACTGCCTTAGTAGAAAACTTTAATGTTCTGAGACCCCAGAGCTGGAATAGGAACAGGCACAGAGTCTTGCTGGTGTGTAATGGTGTGTGACTGACATGTGTCGTGTTAACCCAGCGCTTTTTAGTCTGAATGCACACTCACTTAGATTGAGCAGTTAAGGTGAGAAACACCCCACCACCACCACCAACCCCCCCCCCCCAAAAAAAAAACAAAAAAACAAAACAGGCAGTATATCTCATGGGGTCTTATCCAGATTAAAAAAAAAAAAAAAAATTGTGACAATAATGACTTCTTAAGAGTTTGAATTCACAGCACAGATGTTCAATGGCATTAAGGACTTTTAGGCCTCTGTCACACAGTCCTGTTCAAAACTTAAAATTCAGAAAACAATTTCCATCCATCCATCCATCCATTTTCTACCACTCTTCCAGAAGTCCAGGTCAAAGAGGCAGCAGTTCAAGCAGAGAAGCCCAGACTTCCCTCTACGGAAAACAATTTCCTTATGTAAAGGCAGTGAGTTCCTCACAAATACAAAAATACTGCAATAAGCAGCATTTTAATATCCTCAACCTGAGCACTGACTGGCTGAATTAGCTTTAGTAAAGAAGTTTTTTTCAAAGCTAAAACTATAGCATCAATGTGAAACATCATTTCCTTTTTGAGTTATCATGCTTAGAATGTTTTTGGAAATACTGACCTCTGACTTTGGCCTTGAGTTCAAGGTAACCCAAATTCGAATTCTTCCAAGAATTCTCATAGATGCAACTACGAGGGGCGGGCTGAAAAGTTCATTGGCTGAAAAGTTCATAGTGGTCAAATTTGACCAAATGTGGATTACTTTTCCAACATAGTCTCCCATTTGGCCTACACGCTTCTTCTATCAGTGTTGCAGTGCTTGGATCCCTGTGATTGAAAAAATAAACTACATTTGGTCAAATTGGACCACTATGAACTTTTCAGCCTATGAACTTTTCAGACCCCCCTCATATGGTATCAATATCAAAAGCCTCCCTCATTTCCTTCTCAAGTTATCATGTTTACAAGAGTTATGGAAAATATGACCTCTGATCTTGCAAAATTATTCATAGATTCTAAAGCACTCCCCTCTCTGCAGAGCATCAACCACCGCAGAGTCCAAAGGAGAGCTGACGCCATCCTCCGGGACCCCACCCACCCCCAGCACACGCTGTTCACACTTCTACCCTCAGGCTGGAGGTACAGAAGTGTAAAATGCAGGACAACCAGACTGAACAACTCCTTCTTTCCCACTGCCATCAGACTCCTGAACAGATAACAACTCCCAAAACTCCATAACACAGCTTTGCATATAGGAACTCACACACCGGCTGCTAAATTTGCACACTGCTCACCTGTACAGTAGATATAGTCTCACCCGTATGATGTCCATATCATCTCTGCTGCTACTTATCATGCACAGTCTATTGCTACTACCGTTACAGAGATTAGCACCGGGTGCTAATTTGTAATTATACACTGCTCGTTGCATAATGCTCATTTGCACACTGTACATAGGTTCATGCCATCTCAGGTTCACATCATCTCTGATATCAATATGCCACTATTACTTTAGTCATCCAGTGAATTTTCAATTTCATTCCTCTTGTCTGACTGCTTTAACTGCCAAAACTGCCTAGAGTGTGTTATTAGTACTCAGTTTTAGTATTTAGTATCAAGGTAGGCTTAAGGAGTCCTAACTGCCTAACTGTGTGTTGCTGTGTGTGTTATTAGCATCCATTAGTATTAGGATTGAGTTGCTGTGTTAGTGTGTCATGACCTAGTAGAATTGTTGTTTCAGTACCTTTACCTTGGCATTCATTCGGAGAGCAAAGTAAGAATTTCACTGCTCAGGAAATGTAGCATTTCTTTACTGTGCATATGATAATAAAGCCTTTGAATCTTGAATCATATGAACATTAGAACTCTTTTTTTTTTTTCAAATTCACACTACTGTCCTTTTGGCGGAAAAGGGGTAGAACCGGCTTGTGGGGGCCCAGGGCAGCCCCTCTGTAGACCCGCCCCTGCTGGAGGCGGCATGCCCCCGGGGCCGCAGCTGACCTCATAGACGAGAGTGTGTTTTCTCCTCGCCATCGGCCACCCCTCTCGTCTGGACCCGCCAACCAAAGCCTCCTCCCGGGCATGCCGCAGCTCGTTGGCGTGCCTCCACGAGCTGTCTGACAGCTGGAAGTAGGCTGTGTCCCACTTAGCCACGATGCACAGCAACTCCTGGTGTCCCTCTGGCTGTCTTTTGGCCTGCACCCGCTGTGGATGTCCCTCTCCTCGAGCCTGGACCAGGTCCAAAACTCTCAGAGGGGCTCTGCTCGGCCTGCAGTGTTGCTGATCGGCATCAGAATCAGAATCAGAATCAGAATCAGGTTTATTGCCATTGTTCATGTAGTACACAAACTAGGAATTTGTCTCGGTGCAATGCTGCAACATTAAACATGATAAGATAAAAGAAATAAACTATACATGCAATAAAGTGTAGAATAAGAGTAAGTGATACTGGTCAGCAGTTAAAATATATTAGCGAGCAGCAGATACTGTGGAGAACTATATAGTGCAGTCCCTCCGTGCCTGTCGGTCTGGCCCCGACCTCTTTTAAAGCTGCTGCAGCGGTCGCCGTTGTAGCTCCAGACTCTCCAGCCCTCTGTGGCCAAGCTCCCAAGGAATCTGGGGCTAGCTCTTCAGCGTCACTTGCCAACGCAGGCGCCTCACCACCATGCTCGGTACCCTCTTCCAGGGTACCCCGAGCACCGGCACTGAGACCCTCCTGCGTCAAACCTGAGTGAAGCTGGTCCTGCTTGACCGCCGTGGTGCCCGGTAAATCCTCGTCCCACACCGCGTTGTCCTCCACGCCTGAAACCGGACGGTTCCGCTTCCTATAACCAGACCACTCTTCCCCAGCATTGTCTTTCATGGCGAACCCCAGTCCATAAAATAGGTCGCAGCCCATGATGTTGTCGCCTCGGGCTGTCACGTGGAACGTGAAGTCAGCCATCTCCGCTGACTTGTACCGAACCGTTAACTCTAGTGTTCCAACTGTGCGCAGCCATCCTCCTCCATAACCGTAGAGTGGCGCTGGGCTACCTCTGATTCTGTAGTGGGGGAAAAATTTCCTCACTGTGGCCCAATTCAATAATGATCCCTCCACCCCCCTGTCAATCAGCAGCGGTACCGCCTCACCATCCAGCGTGACTTTGCAGAACGTGTACCCAATGGTACTCGGAGACACCGCATGGACAGTTGTCAGGGCGGGTGGAGTTGTTTTTCTCTGTGGGCTCTCTGGCTCGGACATTCGGCACACCCTGGCATAATGGTTCAAGCGTCCACACTTGCCGCAGCATTTCCCTCTTGCCGGGCAGTCCCTGGCCTTGAAACGTTGCTTCACAGACCCACAACCCATACACACGGGTTTTTCCTGGGCAGACCTACAGCTGGTAGCATTGGTCTCCATAGTGTCGTCATCCATGCTATCCTTGCTGTCTGGGTCCGCTACTAGCGCCGCAGTGGGAGGCTCCAGCTCCCGCTGTGACTGGCACCCACTTTGCTCAGATGCTAGCTTGTCCATGGTCTCCAATTGGAGAGTTACCTTGATAGCTCTGGCTAGTGTTAAGTCGCCCGGCGCTGTGAGCAGCTTCGCTCGTATTGCGGCGCTGTTGGTGTGCTCCACCAGCTGATCGTGTACCAACTCTTCCTTCAGCGGCCCAAAGCGACACTCACTAGCTAGCTGCCTCAGGTCAGTGACGAACTGGTGGATAGGCTCACCCGTCCGTTGGTGTCGCTGCTGAAACCTAATCTTCCGGACGGTCACACTGTCTGCGGCGCAAAAATGACATGCTAGCAACTCGACCGCGTCCTCGTATGAGTCCGAAGCCCTGAGTGTGCTCAGGATCTGCTGGCCCTCAATCCCCAAATTGTGGACCAGAAGTGCATGTGCCCTCAGTTTATCTAGCTTACCCAGGTCGAGCACCACAATGTAGTTTTGGAAGGCAGCAAACCATCTTGGCCAGGGCACAACGGCTCACCCGGGAGCTCCAGGAAGGGCCGAAGTGGCGAAACACACACCTCCATGTTTATTCTCGTCACCAAAATGTTGTGTCTGAAATTACCTTCTTAAAGGACAAGGCCAGGTGCACAGTAGAACTCAGCTTTATTGAAAGATACTTGCACAATACAACCGTCAGGCATCGGCAAAGAGGCCGAATCAAGATGCCCGCTGGTATTTATAGGGTGGTGCAGTGTCGGAAGAGGAAGTGACCGCCACTACACCGCACTTCATAATAAAATACCACATCACCGATTCATTTTAAATTTTTTGTTTAAAAATTAATACGGAGCTAAAACCAGCTAAAACAATAGCTTAATAAAATAATGTGTGAAAGCAAGTTAAATGATACTGGCCTGTCTGTAGACAGCTCTGGTCTTCTGAAAGAACGTCCATGAAATGATGGCAGTTTTTAAAAGCACATTTTGAGATAAATTTGTCCATGTGCCAGATTTCTCTAACATTTCTTTTAATAAAAGATGTTGAAAGTAAATTCATAGGTCATTGCAAATACTTTGCTTTAAAAGGACCAAGTTGTCACACAGTGGAAGGGAAAAGTCCTGAATAGAAAAAAAAATGCATCAAGATGCATTGAGAATGGTTTTAGAATCAAATCGGAGTTCTGAATTACAATTGAATCATGAAGTACCTAAAGATTCCCACGCCGAGTATGGACCTCAGCTGGGGAGGAGGACCTACTTATCGGACCTCTTGGAGTTTTAGTTGGTGACCCCTGATATAGAGTTAAAAAATGAAAATTATGAAAATTTCAAAATATCCTGCTTACCCTTAATTCATAAATGTAACATCACAGTGAAAACAACAAAGATATACCAACTTTTTTAACTTTCCAGAGGTCACTAGAGTCACCCTGTGACATTTCCCCCCTCTAAAAATGGCCTCTGTGAGGACCTTGAGAGAAAGTCAGCTGTATAGTTTTTTCATCCTTTTTTATACCGGACCTCAAGGTCAAATGGCTGTAGTGCAAGAAGCCATCTGGTAATTCTTGAATTGGTGTCTCTCATGTTTTGCAGCCAGGCTAAAGCATGGTGATCACTCTCCAAGGTAAACCTCCTTCCTAATAAGTAGTATTTCAGAGAGTCCAGGGCCCACTTAATGGCCAGATGCTTCTTTTCCACGACGGAGTACCTCATTTCATGCTTGAGGAGCTTCCTGCTAATGTATGCCACAGGCTGGAGATTACTCGGCTCTCTCTGCAGCAACACTGCTCCAACACCCACTTCTGAGGCATCTGTTTGGACAGTGAATGGCAGGCCACATTCAGGACTCTTTAAAAGAGGCTCCTTGCAAAGTGAGTCCTTCAAACCCTAAAAGGAGTCTTCACACTCCTTCGTCCAATGTACCCTATTTGCTTGATTCTTCTGAGTAAGGTCAGGGAGGGGTGCTGACAAAGTTGAAAAGTTTGGGATAAAGTGACTACCAACTCACCACCCCAATGAAGGACCAGACTTGAACCTTTATTGTGGGTCTCAGCAGACTTAATCGCTTCAACTTTCCCAACTTGTGGATGAATCGCACCTTTTCCCAGCACAAAGCCTAGGTATTGGTGTTCCTGTTTTGCCAGGGAGCATTTGTCAAGACGGACTGTCAGACCT
Source organism: Pholidichthys leucotaenia (assembly GCA_020510985.1). NCBI lineage: Eukaryota > Metazoa > Chordata > Actinopteri > Cichliformes > Pholidichthyidae > Pholidichthys > Pholidichthys leucotaenia. The sequence continues at coordinate 142,242,883 of CM035848.1, forward strand.
GCATCTTTAATCCTTCGTAGAACCTTTTTTACGTGTTTAAGATGTTCTTCCCAGCTGTGATTAAAGATTATGATGTCAACCAGGTATGCAGCGGCAAAACCCTCTGTACCTGCAAATATCTTGTCCATCATCCTTTGAAAAGTGGCTGGCGCTTTATGGAGACCAAAGGAAGGCTGGTAAATTGAAAATGGCCAAAAGGGTTCTAAAAGCTATTATCTCTTTACTTTCAGTGCTATACAAATAAAGTTTGATTGATTGATAAAATGCTCCACCAAGCCATCAGTCTGAGGGTGATAAGGGGTGGTTCTTAATCTTTTAATCCCCAATAACTGATAGACCTGTGTCAATATACGACTCATGAAGTTGGGACCCTCATTTGTAAGCACCTCTTTTGGAATCCCAACCTGAGAAAAAAACAAACTTGAGCATTACTGCTACCTGTTTTGTTTAGTTGTTACCTGTCTTAAAGGAATAGCTTCAGGATATCTGGTAGCATAATCACAAATGACTAAAATAAACATTCCCTGTCTGGCTCCTCTCCAGTGGGCCAACTACGTCCACACCAATACGTTCAAAGGAGGTACTGATTACCGGAAATGGAACAAGGGCTACAGGGGCCATACCTCTACCTGTCTTAGTGCTACTATCTTAGTAACACTTCGTATCTGCATATCTTTGGAAGGACTACCTGCCTGCCCGCTTCACTCTGCCTATACAAAATTCCCTTATCCACCAAAAAGTATTCATTTAAGAAACTAGGGTCCTTCTCTGTCTCCTTAAAATACTCTGTAAGTGATGTGTTATCTGTCTGCTGTTTAGCCATATCAAATAAGTTGAAATTTTGAAATTGAGGAATGACCAACTCTTGCTCTGGCTGAACAGATTGTAGCACAATTCATTCTGATTCCTCTGTTTCTCTAGCCTCTCTTACTCAGTGACTGTGGATTCGATATCCAATTCATCCCCATAAAGTGGCAACATATGCAATGTCTCATTTTCTAGTATATCAGATGACCCATCCGTAGCGTTGTTAGTTTTCAGCGACTCTTCAATCTTCAAAGTCTCTAGCTTACTGGGAGAAGATTTATCATGAAATGGGGTATTATTGGATTTTGCCTTGGACTGAGTAACCACACAATCCATTTTTGTTTGCCTGAATAAGGCCAAACAGAATCGTCAAATCTGTACCTAACAGAACAGGGTAGGGTAAGTCACAGATAATACCAACTTTAATGACATCAACCTGGTTTTCAATCTCAATGTACACCTCTGCTGTAGGAGCTTTTTCCTCATGCCCATAGACACAGATAAATTGCACTGCATGTTCATCATTTCATAACTCCGTAGGTACCAATTGGGCCTGAACCAGGGACTGAGAGCAGCCTGTATCTAACAGGGCTGTACAGGGTTTACCATTTAATTTCACAGTTGATATGGATGAATTTAGTTACTCTTTAGGGAGGATAGCATACTCTGACCATGGCACATAACACAAGCTAGTGGCTTTGTAGGCACCCCCTAAGCTAGTGGCTTTGGGGGTGGCTGTGGCGCAGATGTAGTGCGGCTGACTACTGATCGGAGGGTCAGGGGTTTGATTCCCACTCTGTCTGTAGTCTGCATGTCAAAGGGTCCTTGAGCAAGACACTGAACCCCCAGTTGCTCCTGGTGGGTCAAGACAGCGTCAGTGCATGGCAGCTCTGCTGCCATCAGCGTGTGAATGTGTGTGTGAATGGGTGGCTAGCAGGATCTGTAAAATGCTTTGGTCATCTAGAGATGAAAAAAAGCACTGTATAAGTGAACACAATTTACCATTTGTAATAGCTCAAGTAGGTTCATTTTGTCTTCTTTTAATTATTTACCTTTTTGTTCTTATTAAAGACAAAAATAAGGCTGCAGTGAAGGCTGCAGTGAACAGTCGAAACATGTAAAGAAGGTAAAAACATCTCCTTTCTATTTTTGTCTTTAATAAGAACAAAAAGGTAAATTACCATTTGTAAATCTTAACTGGACAAACTGGTCGAGTGTGACCTACTTCACCACAGTTATTGCATATGACTTCTGTTCTTTCTTTTGCCTGTGTTATGTTCCTATTGTGTGAAATAGCTGGTGGTTTACTAGATCTAAACTGATAAGAAGCATTGCTAAATGAACCACCCACCTTTCCCACACCCTCTGACTCTGGCTTGATGTACCAGTCCAGCATACTGATGGGTGCCTTGGCCTTTATGTGCAACAATGTAGGTGTCCACCAAATCTGCTGCTTCTCCACCATTCCTTGGGGTACACTCCTTAACCCATGTCTTAACCTCTGGAAGGAGCACCTTCAGGTGTTGTTCAAGTACAAGAGTCTCCATAATTTCTTCCTTTGAAGATGTAGCATAACCAACCCACTTGCAGAATAAATCCTTTAGATGTGTGTATAGATCTTGGGGGATTCTCCTAATGGCATCTCCAAGGACCTGAATCGCTGAAGGTATGCATCTTTGCTTATTTCACATTTCTTTAACACAGCTTCCTTTAATTGGTCATAGTCTGTTGAATGAGTTGGATCCATTGCCACAAAAGCAGTCCTAGTTTTATCAGTCAATAAAGGGATTAGCCAAATAGCCCATTCCTGTCTTGGTCATTTATAGACAATTGCCAGTCTTTCAAACGTTGTCAAAAATTGCTCAACATCATCATTCTCCTTCAGTTTCCCCATTTTTGGCTCCCCAACTGGTACCCCTGTAGCTTGTCCTACTGGCCAGCCTGACCTACTAGCTTCCAAATCTAACTGGAGTTGGGTTGCCTGATGGTTAAGGACACTGAGCTTCTGTTCTTTTTTTGCTGTTTCCTTCTCTTGTCTTTTATCCCTCTCCATCTGAAATCGCGTGAATGTCTCAAACATCTGAGCCAAACTGGAGAGACTCATTTCCAGTGTTGTAAGTGGGTCCGTGGAAAATTTACAAGCATCCTCACCAACTCTTCCTATGGCCCCGTCTTCTGGAAGTTCTCCATATGGCTGTGGTTGCTGCTGCTGAATATGTACACTCTTTCGAGGCATCCTTAACACTGATTTCTTTGCTTCTGACACCACATGTGAGAGGTTAGCTGAGTGGTGACGGCAGAAAAAAATGGTTCTTTACACTGTCCAAGATCCTTTTTCTTCTTTTATTTATTTTTCATCAACCACAACAGCAGTTAAGAGCTGTGCCAAAACAAAATCCAAAAGAAAAAATGGTGGCGCATTCACACGCTGTGGCTAGACGCTTCGGACTACTGTGCTCATTTTGTGTTTTTCCTGCCTTTTTTACCTCCTTCTGTGACAGACTAATTACCTACAGTTGCCAGGAACCTCTAGGCATTGGTCACCAACTTAACTCCAACTTCTCCAGAATCAGAATCAGAATCAGATTTATTGCCATTGTTCATGTAGTACACAAACTAGGAATTTGTCTCGGTGCAATGCGCCAACATTAAACATGATAAAATAAAAGAAATAAACTATACATGCAATAAAGTGTAGAATAAGAGTGAGTAATACTGGTCAGCAGTTAAATATATTAGCGAGCAGCAGATAATGTGGAGAACCATATAGTGCAGTCGGTAATGCAGGAGGAAAACAGTGATGATTGACATGAGTCTGGTTGAGCTGCTGTACATAGTGCACGAGAGTCAATAAGTCACTTAGTGTTCAGCAGTCTGATGGCAGAGGGGAAGAAGCTGTTCATGTGACGGGAGGTCTTAGTCTGGATGGACCGTAGTCTTCTACCTGAGGGGATGGGGGCAAACAGTACGTGACCAGGGTGTGAGGGATCGGCTATGATCCGGCCAGCACGCCTCCGGGTCCTGGAGATGTACAGATCCTGGAGAGATGGGAGCTTGCAGCCGATCACCTTCTCAGCAGTGCGCACGACGCGCTGCAGCCTTAGTCTGTCCCTGGCAGTGGCTCCTGCGTACCACACGGTTATGGAGGTGGTGAGGATGGACTCGATGATGGCTGTGTAGAACTGCACTAACATCTTGGTGGGTAGCTTGAGCTTCCTCAGCTGCCGCAGGAAGAACATCCTCTGCTGGGCCTTTTTGATGAGGGAGCTGATGGTCGGCTCCCACTTGAGGTCCCTGGTGATGGTGGTGCCTAGGAAGCGGAAGGAGTCAGCAGTGGTGATGGGAGAGCCTGTGAGGGTGAGGGGGGGCAGAGGGGTTGTGACTTTCCTGAAGTCCACAATCATCTCCACTGTCTTCAGAGCGTTCAGCTGCAGGTTGCTGTTGTTGCACCAGGACGCCAGCTGGGCCACCTCTCTCCTGTAGGCGGACTCGTCGCCGTTGGAGATGAGCCCGATGAGGGTGGTGTCGTCCGCAAACTTGATCAACTTGACAGACTGGTGGCTGGAGGTGCAGGAGTTGGTATAAAGGGAGGAGAGTAGGGGGGAAAGTACACAGCCCTGGGGTGATCCGGTGCTGATGCTAGCAGAGTCTGAGACAGTCTTTCCCAGCCGCACATGCTGCCTCCGGTCCGTCAGGAAGTCGGTGATCCACCTGCAGAGGGAGTCAGGCACGTTGAGCAAGGACAGCTTGTCCCGGAGCAGAGCGGGGCGGATGGTGTTGAATGCGGAGCTGAAGTCCACAAACAGGATCCTGGCGTAGGTTCCCGGGGAGTCCAGGTGCTGCAGGATGGAGTGGAGGGCCAGGTTGACTGCGTCGTCTACAGATCTGTTGGCTCGGTAGGCAAACTGCAGCGGGTCCAGGAGAGGGGTGGTGATGGACTTGAGGTGGGGCAGGACCAGGCGCTCAAAGGACTTCATGACTACAGAGGTGAGCGCTACAGGTCTGTAGTCATTAAGTCCAGTGATCCGTGGCTTCTTGGGGACAGGGATGATGGTGGAGGATTTGAGGCAGAGCGGCACGTGGCATAACTTAAGGGAGGTGTTAAAAATGTCTGTGAAGACAGGAGCCAGCTGTTTCGCACAGTGTCTCAGGGTGGAGGGAGACACGCTGTCCGGACCGGGGGCCTTGCGCGGGTTCAGTCTGGAGAACTGTTTGAGCACGTCCTGCTCACTGATGATAAGGGCAGGGGGGAGGAGGGGGGGCGCCTTTGATGAAGTAGGGATCGTGGAGACTGTGGAGCTGGAGAGAGGGGGGGAGTTGGACACAGATGACGAGGTGTCAAAACGGGCATAGTGTTGGGACAGTCTTTGACAAAGGGCTTTGTCATCCTGACCTTTAGGAGCCTGAGGCCGATAGTTGGTGATTTGCCTCAGTCCTCTCCACACAGAAGCCGAGTCATTAGCAGTGAACTGCTGCTGGAGTCTCTCAGAATACACAGATTTAGCTCTCCTCAGCTCTCTGTTAAACCGATATTTAACCTCCCTGTAGCAGTCCCTGTCTCCACTTTTCAGCGCTGCTTCCTTCTCCTTCCTGATCTGTCTGAGTTTAGCTGTGAACCAGGGCTTGTCATTAGAGTAACTCACCCTGGTGCGCGTTGGAAGAATGTCCTCCTCACAAAAGTGGATATAAGAGTTCACAGTGTCCGTGTATTCATCCAGATCATGCGTGGCTCCTTTAAACATGCCCCAGTCAGTTATTTCCATGCACGTTTCCAGCTTCTCCTCAGCTTCACTGGTCCATTTCTTCGTAGTGCTCACAACAGGTTTAGTGAGCTTCAATCTCTGTCTGTATGTGGGAATGAGGTGGACCATCACGTGATCAGATAATCCCAGCGCAGCGCGGGGAACAGCGCGATATGCGTCTTTCACTGTGGTGTAACAGTGATCCAGCGTGTTTATTCCTCTGGTGGGGCATTTAATAAACTGTTTGTAGCGGGGGAGATCATGGCTCAGATTGCTCTGGTTAAAGTCGCCAACCACAATAACCAGAGAGTCTGGAAAAATCCGCTCTGTGTGTTGGATGTGATCCGCAAGCACGCGCTGAGCTTCGCGCGTGTCCGCGTCGGGAGGGACGTACACAGCGGCGAGGATGAATGAGGCGAACTCCCGCGGGGAATAAAATGGCTTGCAGTTAATAAAAAGAAATTCCAGGGCGGGAGAACAGTGTTTGGAAATTACCGTTACATCAGAGCACCAGCTGCTGTTGATGTAAAAGCAGACTCCGCCTCCTGTGGTCTTGCCGGAGAGCTCTGTGTCACGATCAGCACGAAACAGCTGAAATCCCTCGAGGCGCAGCGCGCTGTCCGGTGTGTTTTCCCTGAGCCAGGTCTCGGTGAAACAGAGGGCAGCCGAGGAAGAGAGGTCCTTAAAACGCATCAGCAGTCTCAGTTCATCTACCTTGTTAGAGAGAGAGTTGGTATTGGACAGAAATATGCCAGGCAACGCCGTGCGCGTGCCTCTCCTGCGAAGCCGGACGAGAACGCCCGCTCGTCTTCCTCTCTTTCGCCGTCTCACTTTTCGAGCCAAGCAATGAACCAGATCGGCGGCAGGAGCTAAAAAAACTGGGAGTAGGTCCGTGGGAGTGAAAGTCCTGATATTTAGAAGTTCTTCACGGGTATAAGAGCAAGCAGACACACAATTGACAAACAAAAACAAACAAAGGGCGCAGCGAAGCACCATGGCGACCACTGTGGGCGCCATCTTGGATCAAGATGCAGTGATCTCCAGTGCTTATTCCAGTAATCAATACCACATCCCTGGAGAGATTGCCAGACTTCTAGGTGATCCATGGATTGTTATCGAGCCCCGCAAATGGCGCAACAGCGACGAGACAGGAAGCAGAGATGAGGCTGCAGGTTTGGCCTCCGTGCCCAGCTGTGCAAACTACACACCAAACCTCTGTTACCTTCAATCTTCCTCACCAACGCCAGATCCCTCACCAACAAAGTGGATGAGCTCCAACTGGAGATTGCCTACAATCACTACGTCCGGGACTGTGGTATTCTGATTGTGACCAAATCTTGGCTTCATCCGCTTATCCCTGATGCCACTGTGGAATTACCAGGCTAAACTACACACCGTTTCGACCGCAGCACCGATTCTGGTAAGGGAAGTGGTGGAGGGCTTTATGCTTTTGTGCCCTAGACTTAGTGTAATAACAGCAGAATAATTCACAACCACTGTTCACCAGACTTAGAGGCCATGTCCTTTCTGTGTAGGACCTTCTATCTTCCCTGCAAGCTAAGTGCAGTAGTTGTAACAGCTGTTTACATTCCTTCTGACACTAGCGTTAGTTTAGCTCTCAGCCACATCCAGTACATTGTCAGCAGGCAGCAGAGGGAGCACCCCAACGCAGTCCACATTATTGCAGGGGATTTTAACAAAGCATGCTTAAAGACTGTACTCCTCAAATTCCACAAGCATGTTAAGTGTCCCGCAAGAAGGGAAAGAACACTAGATCATGTTTACAGCAACATTAAGCATGCCTACAGAGTCACCCCTCTCCCCCACCTTGGACAATCAGACCAGCTCTCCCTGCTTCTAATACGTGCTTACATCCCTCTTAGGAAGAGTCCCCCCCCCCCAAGCAAACAAACAATTAAAACCTGGCCTGAAAATGCTCTCCTCCAGCTACAGACTGCTTTATCTGCACAGATTGGAACATCTTTGAACAGCAGGTTCTGGACTCCTACATCGAGTCTGTCCTTTTCTATAGTAAATGCTGTGTAGAAAATGTGACAGTCACCAAACACATCTGGGTCTTTCCAAACCAGAAACCCTGGATGATCAGTGAGGTCCAGGCTCTGATCAGAGCCCACAACTCAGCCTTCAGGCAGAGGGACAGCTCTCTAGACAGCACTGCTAGAGCCAACCTGAGAAGAGACATAAAACACACCAAGAACACCTACACAAGGAAGGTGGTGGGCTTCCTCACAGACAACAACGCCCAACAGACATGGAGAGGCATCCAGGCCCTCACCAACTACAGGGGCCAGTGCCCCCCCCCCAACACTGGACAGTAGCCTCACTCTGGCAGAGGAGCTTAACAGCTTCTTTGCCCAGTTTGAGCACACCTCCCCACCCAACTCGTCCACCCTCTCCTCCCCTCACATCCCCTCCTCCTCCCCTCTCTCCCTCCTCCTCCTCCCCTGTCTCTCTACAGGTGCATAAGGTGAGGAAGAAACTGAGAGCAATGAACCCCCGTGGAGCCACTGGCCCCAACGGCATCCCAGGAGTGGTGGTCAAAGCATGTGCAGACCAGCTGGCAGAGATCCTCACCAAGCTGTTCAACCTCTCCCTGATGCACGCTACCATCCCCTCCTGCCTCAAGGCCTCCACCATCATCCCCATCCCCAAAAAGTCCGTAATTTACAGCCTGAATGACTACAGACCCATAGCACTCACGTCTGTAGTCATTAAGTGTTTTGAGCGACTAGTGTCCCAGCACATCAGGGACTGTTTTCCCCCATCCTTTCACCCCCACCAGTTCACTTACAGGGAGAACCGGTCTACGGAAGACGTGATCACCACCACACTCCACAGAGCATTGAGCCACCTGGAGAACCCAAGGAGCTACGTGAGGATGCTCTTTGTGGATTACAGCTCAGCTTTTAAGACCATCATCCCGGACATCCTGATTAACAAACTGCTCCTCCTCCAGATCCTCCCACCCGTTCCTGGATAAAAAAAACTTTCTCACCACCCGCCCACAGTCAGACTTGGCCCCCACCATTCCTCCACACTGTCTCTCAGCACTGGCTCCCCCCAGGGCTACATGCTAAGCCCTCTACTGTACTCCCTGTATACCTTTGACTGTATTCCAACCCACCCAACCACCGTCATTGTGAAGTACGTGGACAATACCACCTTGGTTGGGCTCATCACTGATGACGATGAGAAGGCATACAGGGCGGAGGTAGAGAATCTGCTGCTGTGGTGCCAAGCAAACAACCTGAGACTGAATGTCCAAAAAAACCAAAGAACTGATACTAGACTTCAGAAAGAACAGACAGGACCATACCCCCCTCCTCATAAATAGGGACCGTGTGGAAACAGTCCCCACCTTCAGGTTCCTGTGCATCCACATCTCCTCTCACCTCTCCTGGACTGTCAACACCAAGGCCCTGGTGAAGAAAGCCCAGCAGCAGATGCACTTCCTCCGTGTCCTGATGAAGAACAATCTGGAACAGAAGTTGCTGCTGGCCTTCTACCACTGCTCAATGGAGAGCGTGCTCACCTACTGTCTGAGTGTGTGGTACGCCGGCTCCATGGCTGAGCACAATAAGGTTGTGCAGAGGGTCATCAACACCGCCTAAAAAAATCATCAGCGGCCCTCTGCCTTCCCGGGAGGACATCTCCAGAGCCTCCTGTCTCAGAAAGATCAAGGCCATCACAGGAGACCCTTCACATCCCGCCCACCACCTGTTTGACCTGCTTTCCTCTGGGTGAGGGTTCAGATCAATGAGGTCGCACACCTCCAGACTAACAAACAGTTTATTCCACTGGGCCATCTGGACTGCAAACAGTCAGAGGCCCCACCTCCCTCCCTCCAAAACGCTCACATGCACAGAACTGAACTGAGGACCTTTTTAATGATCCCAATAACACACCTGTCTTTGCACTCCACACTTTTATGTATATTGACCCATCCATGAAACCACTGCTATTTTATTCAATCATGTGTTCAATCGTGTATTCTGCACTCTGCACTTTAATGCACATTGTTTCATCCATGAAACCACTACCATACCTGTGTATATTTCTATAATCTTGGGCTATTTTTATTTCTGTCGTGTGTTTAATTGTGTGTTCTGTAACCGTGTTTTATCTAAGCCTTCTTTCATACTTAATTGCACAGTAGTCTGGTGGAGCACCCACAATTTCGTTGTACTGTACAACTGTACAATGACAATCAAGCCTATTTTGTTCTATTCTAAAAGAACTGCGCTGGAAAAAATGCAAAAAATGCACAAAGAATAACTAACAATCTGAACTGCATGAACAGAAAACTACCGTGACCTGCTCACTATTGTCATGTTCGGGGTTGTTTTCAACCCCGTCCATGACCTGTGGCTGTAAGTTTTGATTATTGCTTATTAATTCCAGCTGGCAGATTGAGCCTTGCTCTCCGCCAGTTCTACAGCCATACCTCCTCCTCTCACCAGACATTCACTGGCTGTATGGTTTCACCACATGCACACATACGCACACACACATACACACACACACATAGTTCCAATCAGTCACGCACTTGGTTGCCACATGGCTGCGTCCACTTGCCTTCGTTAGTGTATTGTGTACTCATAGGGAGGCAGTGTGATCAGTCAGTGTGGCAGCTTAAGTCAACTTTGGACATCCTGGCTCACTGATTATTGGCTTCCTTTCTTTTGGACTTCACCGTGTTGTACCCCAAAGCCTTTCTGCTCCAACATATTTGTGAGTCTTCCTTTTTGTGCCTTTTTTCTCCGCTCCAGTCTGCTTGGAGCGCGTTAGGCGTTTCATTCGAGCCAACGACGCTTGTAGCCAGTTGTGCCATCATCTGTCAGTGACTGTTATATGGACATTTTGTATATTTTCCCTTCTTTTAATAAATACGTTACATTACTGCACGTTGGGCTCGTATCAATTCATATGTCCGCTGCGCCACTACGCAGTGGACATGACGACTATCACTCTTTGACAGAGACTGAACCTCACGAGCATCTGGGAGGTCTGTTTATATAGTCTGTAGCCCATCCTTGACAGGAGGTATCAATTAAAACCCATGAACTGTCACAGGCACCTGCCTAACAGCCTAGTGGTCAAGAGTGGTACAGATTTTTGTCAAGAAAATATTCAGATCAGATGTCAGAGAATTTCAAGGCTATAACTTGCAAGAGGGAAGAGATAATGGCTTACTGTCAATTAGAAAGATTTAGAATATGATCCAAAGTTTGACATAGGAGTAAATTTATGCATCTAATTTGCATAATTCCATGCATAATGCCACAGCAGCCATATAAGAGATTTCCAAGGCTATAACTTGAAAGTGGGAAGAGATAATGATTTACTTTCAATTAGAAAGATGTAGAATATGATACAAAGTTTCAGACAGGAGTAAATTTATGCATCTAATTTGCATAATGCTGCGGCAGCGATATCGAATTACATAACTGTCAGTCAAAAGTGGACTTTGGACATATTTACACAAACAATGGTTCTGCTTTTTGTCACAGTTTCTTGTTTTGTGTTTTTTCTTATCTTATCTTTGAAGTATATGAACCGGAAAATCAGGAGAATGTACACAGCCAATACAAAAAAAACAATCAGACCTACCGCTCACCACGTCTTTTTATTCGTCCATTTTCGTCATCCACGGTCCTTATTTCGCCTTCTGCCAGGCAATTTTGCTTTCTCTCCCAAATCCAGAAAGTCTCACATGAGATCTCACATGAGATCTCCCATGTGTGAGATCTCACATGAGTCTCACACATGGGGCGCATGCGCACGCAGCGACCAGCAGCTTGGTGATATAGTGCGTGTGTGCGTGTGTGTGTTTTTTGTACTTTTTTACGTTTTTAGAAAATCCTCTGTGTCGTTTCTGCCCTGGAGCGTTGGTGGAATATATGGCGAACAGCTCCCTGGTATCTGCAACATGGATTTCCTGTCATATCTCGCACTACTGCTTTCTGTGCTGTGGCTCTTTGTCTCTGAGGTAAACGCGTTCGGCTCCATGGCGAGCAGAATAGCGGGCAGAATACAATATTCCAGGGACATGTTGCTGCGCTTTAACACAGCTGGTGCAGAGTCTCTGATTGCGCCCAGATTTCAGCTGCCGGACTTTATTTTGAGAGACGGACACAGCGGTGAAAAGAGAAGCGGCAGGAGGAAGCGTGGAAGACGTGGAGGTGTGAAATTGCGCCTTAGGAGACGTCAGTTTGGTAACATTCCTCTTCCTTCGATCATTTTTGGGAATGCACAGTCTGTGAGAAACAAGGTGGAGGAAATTCAAGGCAACGTACGTTACCAGAAGGATTTTAAGAACTGCTGCGTCATGGCTTTCACTGAATCTTGGCTTACTGCGCATGATCGAGACGCAGACCTGTGGATTGACGGCTTTGGAGCCCCGCTGCGCTCGGATCGGCAGGAAGAGGTAACGGGGAAACGTCAGGGGGGCGGAGTATGTTTATACATTAATAAGCAGTACTGCACATCTGTCACGGTCAGAGAGCGCATCTGTACACCCCATGTGGAGCTGCTGTCTGTGTCGCTTCGCCCCTTTTATTTGCCTCGAGAGTTTCCCCAACTTTTACATCACAGTTGTGTACATTCATCCGAGGGCAGACGCTGACTCCGCCTCCAGCACCATCTCTGATGTGATCCAGCGGCTGCAGTCAATTTCTCCAGAGGCGCCAAACTTCATTCTTGGGGATTTTAACCATGTTTCTTTAAAGAAGACACTTAAAAACTTTCATCAGTATGTCTCCTGCCCAACCAGGCGAAAAAAGACATTGGACCTGTGCTATGGATCCATAGAGAGGGCCTATAAATCACTCCCCCTTCCTCCTTTAGGATCATCAGATCACAACTGTGTTCATTTGCTGCCCACATATAAAACTGCTCTCAGAAGAGGCAAGGTGGAGATGAGAGACATTGATGTGTGGACAGAAGATTCAGAGCACAGCCTCCAGGAATGCTTTGACTGTACAGACTGGAAGATGTTCATAATGGCCTGCGGGGATGATTTGGACTCTCTGGCTGAGCTCACATGCTCATACATGGCTCACTGTCAAAATAAGTTTGTTCCACGTAAACGTGTCAAAATATATCCCAACAACAAACCATGGGTTACTAAATCAGTTAAATCCTGCTTACAGAGGAAAGCACTTGCCTTTAAACAGGGGTCTGTTTCTGCGCTACAGGTTGCCACTAAGGAGCTAAAGGCCGAAATTTTAAGAGCAAAACAGAATTATAAATCAGAATTGGAAAGCAAGATGGCAGCAAATAAACTTGGTTCGGCCTGGGCCAGTATGAAAAAAATTGCAGGCCTTCAGAGCACAGAGCGCAGTAATCGTGTGTTTTTAGATGGTTTTAGTTCAGACACAGAGCTGGCTAATGCTCTTAATTGTTTTTATGGTCGTTTTGACTCCTTTGATTTTAGCACAGAAATCCAAGATTTGAAACAGAAACTCAAAGACAATCAGCACTTTAATATTGAGATGCAGGATGTTGAAAGGGAGTTCCGCGCTGTAAAAGTGAACAAAAGTCAGGGCCCTGATAATATATGTGGACGCCTGGTAAAGTCCTGTGCACATGAACTGAGTCCTATATTTCACTACATTTTCAATAAGTCCTTACAGACACAACATGTGCCTAAGATCTGGAAAGATGCCGTGGTTGTTCCCGTTCCAAAATCCAGCTGTCCTAAAACGGTAAATGACTTTAGACCAGTTGCTTTGACTTCAATTTTAATGAAAATTTTTGAAAAACTGGTCAGATGTGAGGTCCTAAAGCAGACTGAACATGCATTGGATCCTCTGCAGTTTGCCTATAGGCCTCACAGAGGAGTGGAGGATGCCACTGTCACTCTGTTTAACATGCTTTTTAAACATCTGGATTTTAATGGGACACACGCCAGGCTTTTATTTGTGGACTTTTCTTCTGCCTTTAATACAATCCAACCTCATATTTTAGTTGAAAGGCTCCTGCAACAATTTGATTTAAGCAATAATCTGGTGGGTTGGATTCTGGATTTCTTAACCAACAGGACGCAGAGAGTAAGGGTCAATGGTACATTGTCTGACCTAAAGTGCTCTTCTACTGGCTCTCCTCAGGGGTGTGTGTTGTCACCACTACTCTTCATCCTGTACACAAACATGTGTCGGAGCAGACATGACAACAGACACATTATAAAGTATGCTGATGACTCAGTCATTGTCAGTCTCCTCCAGGATGGTGAGAGTGGCCACGGCCCAGTAGTTGATGACTTTGTTCACTGGTGTGAGGATTCCTACCTGCAGCTGAATACAACAAAAACGAAAGATATGATTATTGACTTTAGGAGGAAAACTCCCAGGCACAAAGTCACCATACTAAAAGGCCAGACCACCGAATGTGTACAATCGTACAAATATCTTGGGACGATTATTGATAGTGGATTGAACTTTGAGGTGAACTGTGAAAGGGTGTGCAAAAAGGGTCAGCAAAATTTGCATTGTTTGAGGAAACTTGCACGCTTCCAAATTGACCGAACCATAATGACTATGTTCTATCGGGCTTTTATTGAATCTGTTTTATCCTTTTCTTTAATGTCATGGTTTGGTCAGATAAAACTGAAACAGAGGAAATCCTTGGATCAGGTAGTCAGATGGTCCAGTCGTTTGCTTGGTGAGTCACAGCTGAGCCTGACATCCCTGTACACCAGACAAGTACAGAGGATGGCCGACTCGATTTTAAATGATGACTCCCACCCTTTGCACTGCAACTTTCAGCTTCTTCCCTCCAGACGGAGGTTTGCTGTCCCAAAAAGTAGAACCCAGCGCTACAAAAACAGCTTTGTCCCTGCTGCTGTCAAAGAGTTGAACAAGCTATAAAAATTATATTGTACATATTTTATATTTACCTATTTTGTAAGATGTGTGCCTGTGTTTGTGTCTATGTTGAATGTAATTGTGGCTTGTAAATATGGATGTCACCAACTGCAAAACAAATCTACCTACGGGTACAAATAAAGTAACCTGAACCTGAACCTGATGAATCTTGTGATTTATCCCAGCTCAATTTCGGTTACAAAACAATCCAGCAGCGATTGCTCTCTGTCGTCACATGCAGCTCCGTCGACGGCAGACAAAACTGGACATGGTCCAGACTGTGTTCTCCTGTCACAAAAGGTAAATATTTCCCTTCATAAGCTAAATAATCTCTTTTTTGAATCATACTGGATTGTCTTCTTCTTCTTCTACTCTCGGTTTCTCAAAGAAGAAGAATAATTTCTTCTTCTGTGGTGCATTCCGTGTCAGCCACGATTCCTCCAACATGTGTCTGCCACCTTGTGAACAGACATAATCAGTACAAATTTTCAGTACAGCTGGGCAGTGTTTCTGCACGTCATACCACTTGACAGGTACAGTGCTGTGCTGTGGCACTAGGACTGCGCGATCTGTCCATGAAATCTGGCCATTTAAAAGGTTAACTATTAATTTATTAAATTACAGTGCTTTGTCAATTGTTTTAAATAAATGTATATAATATATAAAATATATTATTATAATATATATTTTATTAATATATTATAATAATATACACTACCGTTCAAAAGTTTGGGGTCACCCAGACAATTATTTTGTGTTTTCCATGAAAAGTCACACTTATTTACCACCATGAGTTGTAAAATGAATAGAAAATATAGTCAAGACATTGACAAGGTTAGAAATAATGATTTGTATTTGAAATAATAATTTTTTCCTTCAAACTTTGCTTTCGTCAAAGAATCCTCCATTTGCAGCAATTACAGCATTGCAGACCTAACATGATTGCACAAGGGTTTTCTAATCATCCATTAGCCTTCTGACGCAATGAGCAAACACATTGTACCATTAGAACACTGGAGTGATAGTTGCTGGAAATGGGCCTCTATACACCTATGTAGATATTGCACCAAAAACCAGATATTTGCAGCTATAATAGTCATTTACCACATTAGCAATGTATAGAGTGTATTTCTGATTAGTTTAAAGTTATCTTCATTGAAAAAAATGCTTTTCTTTCAAAAATAAGGAAATTTCTATGTGACCCCAAACTTTTGAACGGTAGTGTATAAACATAATATAACATAATAATATAATATATAATATAATAAATGTTATAAATTAACAGTGAACTAAACCACATATCTACATATATAAGTACTATAATAATACTTCAACTATAAACTCAGTTTATTTAGACATTCCCTGAACCTCACCCTCCTCCACACCACACTTGGCACATTCCCCCAGGAACTTGATCATAAAAAGAATCAAACAGCACAGGAACTAGTTTGGCAGGTCCTGGGTCCAAATAAGAAGGCCAAGTGCAGTCTGCAAAAGAGGTGAGAGAAACAATTACTGTATTGTTCTAAATACATATCATATGGAGTGTTAAAAAAATGAAAATGATGAAACTTTCAAAATATCCTGCTTATCCTTAATTCATAAATGTAATATCACAGTGAAAACAAAGATATATCAACTTTTGTAACATACTGCTAGAGGTCACGGGGTCACCCTGTGATAATCACTATATAAAGCCCCTTTTCCACTAGTACCCACTCAGCCCTACTCTACTCTACCCAGTTTGTAGGGTTTTCCTTTAGTACTAGGTGCCTGGTACTTTTTTCGCACCTATTCCAGGGTAGGTACTAACCGCACTGAGCAGGGCCAAAAATGTGACGTCAACAGACTGCAGGCCACTGATTGGTCAGGGCATAACATCATGAAAGCGCCCGTCTTATGCAGAATCTCCAAACCGCCATTTGCAAAAGTTCATGGAGTAAACACAGTCACCGAGTAAACACGATATTAATAGAGATGGCTTTGCAGGTTTCCTGGAAATCTACACCATGGTCCAATGAAGAGGTGCAGAGTTTCTGTGCTTGGTGGTTGATAGCATCCAGAGCAACCCGCAATGAAACAGCAGCCCAGGATAGAACCGGACTACGGAGAAGCTGAAGATGAAAGTGAGAAAACCATTGATGGTGAGTGTTTCGTGATATTGTGCATCTTTTCGCTTATTTATCCTGTTGGTGGTAAGCTCACTTTTTTTGAGCAATACAACGCCATCCTGTGCTGGCTAACGAGCGTTAGCAGGGAGCACTACTAGAAGCCAACTCTGCTGATTCGCGCTTGCTTTGTCTGAAGTATTCGCTTGTGAGAGCAAAACGATGAAATATGTTAATCCTGGTTAAAGTCCTGGTTTGTGTACGTGTTGCACTTTGGTGCTGTGCATTAAGTTGTGTGTATTTTCTTTCTAGAATCTGTTTCCACATGAAAGCGGTCTGCCTCCCTCAGCATATTGTGATGATATTTTGGATACAGGTCAAGAGGACCCCAGGCTCCAAAATCTCAACATATTCAAGTGCATTTTCAAACCAGTGATTTATAAAGTGATTTATAAAGTGATTCATATAATTTCCTAAAGCCTCATAATAGACCCACATACCTATTCTGTGGATTTTCCAAAAAAAAGTATTGAAACAGTGTTGTTGTGCTGTTTCTGTTCCACCATAAATCCCTGGATTAAAAATGTACTTGTACATGTACAGAGTGGATCCTGGGGCGCTCACTGGTCAGGGAAATGAAGCATTTTTGTCACATCCCACCACTGGCTTTCACAAGTGTATTTCTTTAATACAGGTACATCTCAAAAAATTTGAATATCATGAAAAAGTTCAATATTTTTTGTCACTTATTTCAGAAAGTGAAACCTATATATTATATGCCATCGGAACTGCCTCCAGATCAACGCGAGGAAAACTAAGGAGCTGGTGGTGGACTGCCGCAGGCATGGGCAGCCCCTCACAGCACCAGTAAATATACAGGGAACAGACATCGAGATGGTGACATCCTATAAGTACCTGGGTGTTCATCTGAACAATAAACTAGACTGGTCACACAATACTGACGCACTCTACAAGAAGGGACAGCGCAGGCTGTTCCTGCTGAGGAGACTCAGGTCTTTTGGTGTACAAGGGGCGCTGCTGAAGACATTCTATGACACGGGGGTGGCATCAGCCATCACTTTTGGAGTGGTCTGCTGGGGCAGTGGCATTACTGCAGCCGATAGGAAGAGACTGAACAAACTGATCAAGAAAGCTAGCTCTGTCCTGGGGCAGCGCCTTGATTCGGTGGAGGAGATAGGAGAGAGAAGGACGGTGGCTAAACTGTCATCTCTGCTGGAGTCCGAGTTCCACCCTATGCAGGACATACTGAATGCACTGAGGAGCTCATTTAGCAGCAGACTACATCATCCTAGGTGCACAACCAAGAGGTTTCGCAGGTCCTTCCTACCAAAGGCTGTCAGACTGTACAACCTAAGCAGGGCTGCTCGCAGAGATAGCAAAAAGACGTAACAAACTAATAGTTTTTTGAATGCAAAAGATGCAATAGACTTACACAATGGTCCCCTCCGGCATACAACTAGGAAAATACCGGTCGCTATGGAGGGTGAGAATATGTATGGGCACATAATCATACCATGTAGGATAACTAAGTAGACGGTTATGCTGTTTCATCCCATCTAGCAACAATGCTCTGCACTGTGTGTGTTTATATATTTACATATTTATTCCATCTAGCTACAATGCTCCGCACTGGGTGTGTTTATATTTATATATCTATATATTTATTCCATGTAGCTACAATGCTCCGCACTGTGTGTTTATATATCTACATATTATTCCATCTAGCTACATTGCTCCGCACTGTGTGTGTTTATACACTCACCGGCCACTTTATTAGGTACACCTGTCCAACTGCTCGTTAACACTTAATTTCTAATCAGCCAATCACATGGCGGCAACTCAGTGCATTTAGGCATGTAGACATGGTCAAGACAATCTCCTGCAGTTCAAACCGAGCATCAGTATGGGGAAGAAAGGTGATTTGAGTGACTTTGAACGTGGCATGGTTGTTGGTGCCAGAAGGGCTGGTCTGAGTATTTCAGAAACTGCTGATCTACTGGGATTTTCACGCACAACCATCTCTAGGGTTTACAGAGAATGGTCCGAAAAAGAAAAAATATCCAGTGAGCGGCAGTTCTGTGGGCGGAAATGCCTTGTTGATGCCAGAGGTCAGAGGAGAATGGCCAGACTGGTTCGAGCTGATAGAAAGGCAACAGTGACTCAAATAACCACCCGTTACAACCAAGGTAGGCAGAAGAGCATCTCTGAACGCACAGTACGTCGAACTTTGAGGCAGATGGGCTACAGCAGCAGAAGACCACGCCGGGTGCCACTCCTTTCAGCTAAGAACAGGAAACTGAGGCTACAATTTGCACAAGCTCATCGAAATTGGACAATAGAAGATTGGAAAAACGTTGCCTGGTCTGATGAGTCTCGATTTCTGCTGCGACATTCGGATGGTAGGGTCAGAATTTGGCGTCAACAACATGAAAGCATGGATCCATCCTGCCTTGTATCAATGGTTCAGGCTGGTGGTGGTGGTGTAATGGTGTGGGGAATATTTTCTTGGCACTCTTTGGGCCCCTTGGTACCAATTGAGCATCGTTGCAACGCTACAGCCTACCTGAGTATTGTTGCTGACCATGTCCATCCCTTTATGACCACAATGTACCCAACTTCTGATGGCTACTTTCAGCAGGATAATGCGCCATGTCATAAAGCTGGAATCATCTCAGACTGGTTTCTTGAACATGACAATGAGTTCACTGTACTCAAATGGCCTCCACAGTCACCAGATCTCAATCCAATAGAGCATCTTTGGGATGTGGTGGAACGGGAGATTCGCATCATGGATGTGCAGCCGACAAATCTGCGCCAACTGTGTGATGCCATCATGTCAATATGGACCAAACTCTCTGAGGAATGCTTCCAGCACCTTGTTGAATCTATGCCACGAAGAATTGAGGCAGTTCTGAAGGCAAAAGGGGGTCCAACCCGTTACTAGCATGGTGTACCTAATAAAGTGGCCGGTGAGTGTATATTTACATATTTATTCCACCTAGCTGCAATGCTCCGTACTGTGGGTGTTTATATATCTACATATTTATTCCATCTAGCTACAATGCTCCGCACAGTGTGTTTATATATTCATATATTTATTCCATCCAGCTACAATGCTCTGCACTGTGTGTCTGTGTGTGTGTGTATGTACTCACCGGCCACTTTATTAGGTACACCATGCTAGTAACGGGTTGGACCCCCTTTTGCCTTCAGAACTGCCTCAATTCTTCATGGCATAGATTCAACAAGGTGCTGGAAGCATTCCTCAGAGAGTTTGGTCCATATTGACATGATGGCATCACACAGTTGGCGCAGATTTGTCGGCTGCACATCCATGATGCGAATCTCCCGTTCCACCACATCCCAAAGATGCTCTATTGGATTGAGATCTGGTGACTGTGGAGGCCATTTGAGTACAGTGAACTCATTGTCATGTTCAAGAAACCAGTCTGAGATGATTCCAGCTTTATGACATGGCGCATTGTCCTGCTGAAAGTAGCCATCAGAAGTTGGGTACATTGTGGTCATAAAGGGATGGACATGGTCAGCAACAATACTCAGGTAGGCTGTAGCGTTGCAACGATGCTCAATTGGTACCAAGGGGCCCAAAGAGTGCCAAGAAAATATTCCCCACACCATTACACCACCACCACCAGCCTGAACCATTGATACAAGGCAGGATGGATCCATGCTTTCATGTTGTTGACGCCAAATTCTGACCCTACCATCCGAATGTCGCAGCAGAAATTGAGACTCATCAGACCAGGCAACGTTTTTCCAATCTTCTATTGTCCAATTTCGATGAGCTTGTGCAAATTGTAGCCTCAGTTTCCTGTTCTTAGCTGAAAGGAGTGGCACCCGGCGTGGTCTTCTGCTGCTGTAGCCCATCTGCCTCAAAGTTCGACGTACTGTGCGTTCAGAGATGCTCTTCTGCCTACCTTGGTTGTAACGGGTGGTTATTTGAGTCACTGTTGCCTTTCTATCAGCTCGAACCAGTCTGGCCATTCTCCTCTGACCTCTGGCATCAACAAGGCATTTCCGCCCACAGAACTGCCGCTCACTGGATATTTTTTCTTTTTCGGACCATTCTCTGTAAACCCTAGAGATGGTTGTGCGTGAAAATCCCAGTAGATCAGCAGTTTCTGAAATACTCAGACCAGCCCTTCTGGCACCAACAACCATGCCACGTTCAAAGTCACTCAAATCACCTTTCTTCCCCATACTGATGCTCGGTTTGAACTGCAGGAGATTGTCTTGACCATGTCTACATGCCTAAATGCACTGAGTTGCCGCCATGTGATTGGCTGATTAGAAATTAAGTGTTAACGAGCACTTGGACAGGTGTACCTAATAAAGTGGCCGGTGAGTGTATATATTTTATAGTAATATGTACATATGTATATTAGCTGCTCTTGCTTGCTTGCTTTTTTTTCTTGCCTGTATATTCACTGCTCTTATTTTCTTATCTTCTAAATTATTGCTCTTAGTGTTGCTATCCCTGTGCTGTTGCAATCCTGGAATTTCCCCGTTGTGGGACTAATAAAGGCTTATCTTATCTTATCTTATATAGATTCATTACACAGACAGTGATATATTTCAAGCGTTTATTTATTTTAATTTTAATGATTATGGCTTACAGCCCATGAAAACTCCAAATTCAGTTTCTCAAAAAATTAGAATATTACATAAAATTAATTTTATGTAACATACAGTAGAATAGTTTTTAAAAACTATTTTTTAAAAACTATTTTTTAAAATTAATTTTATGTAATATAAAATAGTTTTTAAAAACTATTTTTTTAAAATTAATTTTATGTAATATTCTAATTTTTTAAGAAACTGAATTTGGGGTTTTCATGGGCTGTAGCCATAATCATCAAAATTAAAATAAATAAACACTTGCAATATATCACTGTCTGTGTAACGAATCTACAGTATATAATATATGGGTTTCACTTTCTGAAATGAGTGACAAAAAATACTGAACTTTTTCATGATATTCTAATTTTCTGAGATGTACCTGTATGTGTTTTGAACTTGCTTTAAAGTAGAACTGAACTGAACGGCATTGAACGGCACTGGGTGATAGTACATACAATTATAAAGATAATTTATCATTGGCACCCCCTCCACAAATCCCGGAATCTTGGAGAAAATCGCGATTTTGAATTTCCCGCCCTGAAAAATCAGACAAATCCGCCGATTAACCGGAAGTGCAGCCGGAGTTCCGCGTGACGTCACGAGTGTGACACAGTCCTCCATGTTTACCATTGCGAGCACGTCGACACTGGTTGTTTTTGGTGCATTTTGTCGTGATAGTCGACTACAAAACACTTCCAACACCTGGGAAGATCTGTTCAGTGGCCAAGGAAAGCTGTCATGGCGACGAAAGAAAAGAAAGGGGGAGGAAAAGCGACTGGGAAGCGATGCGTTTCTAGATATAGATATTACAGTGATCCCTCACTTATCGCGTTTGATGGGGACCAGAACCGACCGCAAAAAGTGAAAAACCGCGAAGTAGCATCACCCCCCCCCCCCCCAAGGGCGTCACAAGCACTATTTTGCACAAAAACGCACAAGAGAACAGCGAAAAGTGCCACTAAGCAACACGAGCAGGGAGAGAAGCTGGGTAAAACGTCTCGGCCAATCAGCTTGCGAGGTAAAACGTCTCGGCCAATCAGCTTGCGAGATTCCCGAGCGGTGAAGAGGTGGGCGGAGAGGAGTGGAGCGGTGGTCAGAGAGGTGGATTTTGAGTTGTGCGGGCTCTCCGTGTACATCAGGTATCAACATCAGGTATCAACACACACACGCACAGCCCGCACAACTCAAAATCCACCTCTCTGACCACCGCTCCACTCCTCTCCGCCCACCTCTTCACCGCTCGGGAATCTCGCAAGCTGATTGGCCAAGACGTTTTACCCAGCTTCTCTCCCTGAAGAGCGCCCATACCCAGCGAAGGAAGACCGCATTCATTGTTCTTTATCGCTCGTGTTGCTTAGTGGCACTTTTCGCTGTTCTCTTGTGCCTTTTTGTGCAAAATAGTGCTTGTGACGCCCTTGAGGTGGGGGGTGACGCTACTTCGCGGTTTTTCACTTTTCGCGGTCGGTTCTGGTCCCCATTAAACGCGATAAGTAAGGGATCACTGTATTCCCCGGCGGCGGACCTCGCCTCTACATCGCCGTCTGCCAGCTGCTGTCACAGGTGCATTAGGTCTCTGTCTCCCGGGCTCGCCCTTGTGCACGCCTGCCACCTGCCACACTCCTGCATCCTCCTCTGTCTCGTCACCGATCCTGAATGCCTCTTCACTCTGAAAACTCTGGTTTTCTTGACTGCTGGAACTGCTGGAACTGCTGGAACGGCTATCATCTGCCATTGTTGTTTTGTTTAGGGATCACACTCGTGACGTCACGCAGCGTCGTCTGCACTACTTCCAGTTTGTTTGGCACTGCCAGCCAGAGGCAAAAGTTTATCGGCTTATAGCTTGGCCATCGCACGGCCTAAAAATTTCTTTTATGTGTTGAAAAATACAATAGATAAGAAGGAATTAATCTGCTATTCTACTTTTTGCGCCAAAAGGTGGGTTCAGTTATACTTTAACTAACCACCATCCATTTCTGTCTTTCATCTAGGCAAGAGGAAAGGAAAAGCAGCCACCCCACAACGGACCTTGCCACTGTGTAAAGTACTGAAATCCTTTGCTTTTTTAGTTAAAGTATAGATAAAGTGCCAAAACTAAAGTAGCACAATTTCCACTTAATATGAAAGGGACTGAACTGAGATTTATTTGATTGTGTGAATATTAATCACAGAATAATTGAAAATGAATGGCACATCAACTGTAAAATAAACTGCTTGTTTATGTATTTATTTTTTTTGTCAGATCACTTGTGTGATCCTTTGTGAGTTATATTCATAACAGTGTATGTTGCACTTTGGGGAATGGGAGTTGTTCAGTCATGAATATAATTTAGTTTATATGTGTAGTTTATAGTCTATCGCCAATAAACGCATGCAGTACTATAATAACAGGACACATCACAAATATGAGACCCATTGTAGTGCATCCTTTTATATTTTGGCAATACAAGTACAAAACACCGCCCACACTTGAACCCAGGGCAAGAAGAGACACAGCGGTGACAGAGCAGTGGCTAAACTTTGATTGATAAAAATTCCATATTTTGACTGAGTGACTCCATACTCGACGATGCACACCCTCAGTTAAAGTACTATATTCCATTCAAGTGAATGTATTAATTTATTCTGATTGCTGAGGCCGCAGTAAAAACAAATGATTTTAAACATAACTCAGCCCTTGTAAAATCTACTTTACTGAAGCCCAGCTACATGAAAATTGTGGTTAAATACAACAACGAAGCTCTTTTTTGTCACATTCTACCACTGGCTTTTAGCAACAAGTGTATTTCCCAAATATGTTTTAAACTTGCTTTAATTAACCACCACCCATTTCTGTCTTTCGTCTAGGCAAGAGGAAAACGATCCACCCCAAACCGGACCTTGCGTCACTATTTACAGAGATGCAGGCTGAAGATCTGCTGAACCGCGACCAGTGTAAGCAGCACATCCGGTTGCTTCTCAGTGAGGCAGTGTGGCTGGCGTGTGTGACCCATTCTGAGTATTTTTTACAGTTTGGAATTTTGCACAGTCTGAATAATCTGGAATTTGCTGCTGATTGTAATAAACAATTTAGTGACTTATGTGTTTGCATCATGATTTTCTATTTTGTTTGTTTAGACACTGGTGGGAAAAGAGTCAACAGTACAAACCATTTATCAGTGACGTTGAAAATAATGGCTCATTTTTAAGAAAAAGTAGCCAAAACAATTATTTTATTAACTGAAGGTTGTGTTGTTGGATGTGCCACTGCAGAAGACCCTGCACACTTTAGTGATAGTACCAGTAGATGGAGGAATTCTGGGCCATATTAATAATAATAATAATAATAATACATCAGTCTTATATAGCGCTTTTCTAAATACTCAAAGACGCTTTACAAAGCAGCATAGGGACAAACATATAGAGAACGAGTAAACAGACAAGGTAGGTACACATAGGTAGAACAGGCAGTCAGTTTTTGTAGGTAGATTTGAAAAGATGGGTTTTGAGTTCACTTTTAAAAGAAGCAAGTGTGTTGGCAGACCGGATGTGAAGGGGCAAGGAATTCCAGAGGGTTGGTGCGGCGATGGCGAATGATCTATCACCCAGGGTGCGGAATTTTGTCTTGGTGATGGGGGTAAGAAGGTGAGCGTCAGCAGAGCGGAGGAGACGAGAGGGAGAATGACAAGACAGAAGGTCCGTTAGGTATGAGGGGGCGAGGTTATGAAGAGCTTTATAGGTGATGAGGAGGATCTTGAAGTTGATGCGCTGTTGAATGGGGAGCCAGTGGAGCTGACGGAGGAGAGGAGTGATGTGGTCTCTGGAGCGGGAGTGAGTAAGTAGGCGGGCGGCTGAGTTTTGGACATACTGTAGTTTTTGGAGGATGGTGGAAGGAAGTCCATACAGAATGCTGTTACAGTAATCAAGTCTGGAGGTGATGAAGGCATGGATGAGTATTTCAGCAGCAGAGGGTGAGAGGGTTGGACGGAGGCGTGCAATATTACGAAGATGAAAAAATGATGTTTTGGTGATATGGTTGATATGAGATTTGAAGGAGAGGGTGGGGTCCATGATAATGCCGAGGTTTCTGGCCAGGGGGGAGGGGGTGACTGAGTGACCATCGATTTAGAATGAAAAGTTCTGGGAAGAGGGTAAAAGAGATTTTGGTCCAAAAATGATGATTTCTGTTTTATTGCTGTTTAGCTTGAGAAAGTTGTTAGTCATCCAGGTTTTTATGTCTGTAAGGCAGTTGGTGATGGTGGAGAGAATGGCGGGGTTGATGGATTTAGAGGAGATGTACAGCTGGGTGTCGTCGGCGTAGCAATGAAAGTGAAGACCATGTTGACGAATGATGTGACCAAGCGGAAGCATGTAGAGAGTGAAAAGGGTTGGACCGAGCACAGAGCCTTGAGGGACACCGTGTGAGACGGGGGTGGTGCGTGATTTATGATTGTTGATGGAGATGTACTGGAATCTCTCAGACAGGTAGGAGGAGAACCAAGAGAGGGCGGAGTCAGTGATGCCAATAGAAAGCAGACGACGGAGCAGGATGGAATGATTGATGGTATCGAAAGCAGCGCTGAGATCGAGAAGGAGAAGAATGGTAAGGGAGCCAGAGTCAGAGGCGAGCAGGAGGTCATTGGTGACCCTGAGGAGGGTGGTTTCAGTGCTGTGGTGAGAACGGAATCCAGATTGAAATGTTTCGTAGAGTTTGTTGGAAAGGAGGTGTTTCTTGAGTTGGGTGGCAACAGCTTTTTCCAATATTTTAGCCAGAAATGGGAGGTTGGAGATAGGTCTAAAATTGTTGGGGTCGTCAGAGTCCAGGCCAGGTTTCTTAAGGAGGGGGGTGATGGCAGCAATCTTAAGTGAAGGGGGGACAATGCCAGTGGTCAGGGAGGAGTTGATGGTGTCGATGATAAGGGGGGCAAGAGGGGTGAGACAGGCTTTGATAAGGGGGGAGGGGATGGGGTCCAGGGGGCATGTAGATGATTTCATGCTGGAGAGTATTTCGGAAAGTTCATCAGTGGTTATGGGTGAGAAAAGGGAGAGCTGTTTATCTATGGGTGGAGAAAAAGCGGGTTCTGGGTCAGGGGTGATGGCTGGGGAGGAGGCAAGTTGGTTGTGAATGTTGTCAATTTTGGAATGGAAAAATGATAGAAAGCTATTGCATTTTTCAGGGGTGAAGGATGATGAAATGATGACCTGGGGTTTGAGGAGTTTGTTGATGGTGGAGAACAGAGTGCGGGGGTTGGAGGATCCAGAGTGAATGATGCCGGAGTAGTAGGCAGAGCGAGCTTCATTGAGTGAGGATTGATATAGGTGCATCAGTTCTATGTGAGCGAGGGTGTGTACAGTCAGACCAGTTTTGCAGCTCAGGCGTTCAAGCTGCCGCAGTTGTTTTTTGAGTTTGCATCTGATATTAGCATCTGTATTTTCTAATAATGGGTTAGGGCAGGGGTGTCCAATCATGTGCCATGGAGGGCCAAGACCCTGCAGGCTTTACCTCCAACCAGTGTCTTCAACAGTAGATTCCACTGAATTTCTTCCACTGACTGCTGATCAGTGAAAACACCTGCTGAAGAGACTGGGTAGAAGAGAGAACCTGCAGGGTCTTGGCTCTCCATGGCGCATGATTGGACACCGCTGGGTTAGGGTTTAATGGGATTTAACATTTTAACACAAACTGCTTTATGGATCATAATTCTGTTGACGGACTTGCACCAAACCAAAAGTGATTTCTCAAACTGCTGGATTGTTCTTAGACAGCTTTTCCAATCTTTTTGTATTTAATTTATGTCACTTGATGGTAACCTTCACACATAAAAGTGGAGACAGATT
Organism: Pholidichthys leucotaenia; assembly: GCA_020510985.1. Taxonomy (NCBI): domain Eukaryota; kingdom Metazoa; phylum Chordata; class Actinopteri; order Cichliformes; family Pholidichthyidae; genus Pholidichthys; species Pholidichthys leucotaenia. The sequence goes on from CM035848.1 coordinate 142,269,901, forward strand.
GGTAAAAATGCAAAGGTTTATTGTCAAATTTCCCAGTGCAATACTACATGAATACATGTATAGTACATTGTTGATGCAGAGGATATATATTTATACAGTATCTACATGTGTCTAGTAAATCAAGTATTTTCCATGTAACCTTGTGACTGCATTATTTTAACTGCTTTTAATCCTAGATCAAGTTTGTTTTGGCCTAAAATGCATCATAATTGTCAACTATATCTTATTATACCAAACTCAGTATTGTTTACTTGTTGAAATACGAGGGTCATTCAATAAATAAGGTGATTTTTTGGTATAAGGACTTCTAATACAGATTTAAGCTTACTTTTTTTATTTTATTTTTTTTGTTTTACTTCTTTTTCACATGGATTTACTTTCTTTTGCAGATTCAAGAAAAACTTTGAGAGTTTTGGCGATTAACAAAGATGGCCGACCAAGAAGCATGCTCCAGGATTGAATAGCGGTCAGTTATCAAGTTTTTGGTTGCTGAAGGGTGCAAACCAGTTGAAATTCATAGGAGAATGTCAACTGTGTATGGTGCCACATGTTTCAGCTGAAAAAAATGTCTACAAGTGGGCTAAATTGTTTAAAGAAGGACGGAGAAGTGTTGAGGATGAAGACAGGCCTGGAAGGCCTACAGAAGTGAGGTCTCCTGAGGTGATCGAATCAGTCAGTGACCTCATTCAGTCTGACAGAAGAAGAACAGTGGATGACATTGCAAGGACTTTGAGCTTATCTGTTGGGACAGCACACAAAATTGTCCATGATGACCTTGGCTACTCGAAGGTCAGCTGCCGGTGGGTGCCAAAGATGCTTACTGCAGAGCACAAACAGAGGAGGGTCGAGTTGTCCCACCAGTGTCTCTCCCGCTATGAGAAGGATGGTGATGAGTTGCCCCTTCAGACTTTCACCTGTTTGGTCCCTTGAAAGCGTTCACGAGAGGCACGAAGTTTGAAAGTGACGATGAAGTCAAAAGTGTTGTGAGCGACTGGCTGAGACATCAGTCCAAAGATTTTTACGCTGAGGGAATACGGAAGCTTGTGCACAGATGGGAAAAGTGTGTGACATTGCTGGGAGACTATGTTGAAAAATAAAAAAAAGTAAGCTTCTATCTGTATTAGAAGTCCTTATACCGAAAAATTCACCTTATTTATTGAATGACCCTCGTATATATTTTGTGACTAATATAACCCCATAGCTACAACCTGGCAATCAAGTTTTGGCAGCTGAACAGCTTTTGCCATGAGACTCAGTGCTGCTGGAGAAGTTACATCCCATGATGTCTCAACAGTCTGTCCATGATTTTCACACAAATCAAAGCAATTTGTTGCACAGGAAGCTAAACATTTCTACAGACATTCTTAAGTTCTATAACCACTGATCGTTTGTGAAGCTGGGGTGACATCAGTGACAAGCTGTATTGAACACCAGACCGACCATTTGAATGTAATTTTCCCACAACAGAGCCATCTGAAACACACAGCATACATATTTTAGTACCTAACAGCAATAACTTGCAGACATTACAATGTAGTACGGTGGACTGAAAGCAAACTAGTATAAGCAATCATTAGCTTACCGTCATATGTGATCTAGCTCGTATCCTCACGTCTTCGGTTCTATGGCTTCCTAAAAGCTCCAGTACTTTTCCAGAGTCTTTCGTCTTGCTGACTGTACCCTTGTCTGGCTCTCATTTTTTGCCTTTACTCTGACAAAAGCCAGAGACCAAGCAACACCGAGCAGTCACCTCGTAAGACGCCATCTTGTGTTTTTGTTGTGTCACGTGTTTTATGTCTCGAGAGTGTGGCGCCGCCTTGTTGTAAAAAAATCCCACCCACCCCAAGTGGGACTATGCTGTAATGGAAACAAAACCATGCCGAACCGTGTAAAACCGTGTAGAGGCGTGTAGGGCTGACTGGGTACTAGTAGAAAAGGGATTTAACTGTCATGTTGCTCTTCTGTGTGTAGGCAGCAGTGTTGGGAGTACAAAGTAACGCATTACTGTAACGCCACTACTTTTGCAGTAACGTGCAGTGTAACAAAAGTACTGTTTACAAATTTAGTAATGCATTACAGTTACTGAAATTTGATCAGATGTGCTACTCATTACTCATTTTATTAATATAGATAGATGTTTTTAGCGCAAATAAATGAATATGCAAACTGATTCTACTGTAGCTGAGACGAGCCATCAGTTGACGTGATCTGTTGCAAAGACCCTGAGACTTCATTACTGAGTGGAGGAAAAGGTGAAGCTGCTTTGTTTTTGTGGAAATAGGCAGATTATTTTTTCTTTGTCACGATTAAGGACTAAAGCATATTGTAGGGTTGTAAGCTAAGTGCCAGTTGAGTCCTACTGCAATCTTCAGAAGCCTCTGACAAAGCTAGTGCTAAGTAACGGATAGCTGTGCTAACAACTGTATCTGAACACCCACGGCTGGATGTAAAGTGAAAATACTCTTATCTCAACACCCACGGCTGAATTTCAAGCACAGGTATGCATCTGGACAGTTTGTGACCCAGCAAGAATTAAACCAACTGATTGCTAGATACGTTGTTACAGACTGAAGATGTAATATCAACATATGTTGATACGTCGTATGGACATGTACTTCCTACCTGGATAAAGATTATTCAAAAATGGATTTTGATCTCCCAAAAGCTTTTGAGGGACTAGATCATGTCTGTCACAGCAGATGTTTGGACTGCAGATAAATGAATGTTTTCTTTGGATCACTGTACATCGGATTAATCCATAACATAAAGGTAAGATAAACATGGACAGTTTTATGCAGTGTTGCCAATGCTCACTCTTTTTCCCTCTCTCACTCCACCAACCCTATTTCAAGATTCAAAATTCAAAGGTTTTATTTGTCAATACTACTATACGTACAGGACATACAGGAGAACTGAAATGGCATTTCTCTCTCCCTTCAGTGGTGTGCGTAATATAAAAAAAAAGAAAAAGGAACAAGGCTGGAAAAACAACAACAGCAGTCTATGCACAGTAATATTAGCCATAGCGCAAGTGGCGACAAAAGCTGGACCAAGACATCCCATAGTGCAAATAAAGATAAATGATGAAACTCAGCAATCCTATACACAGAAAATCACTCCAAAATGAGGAAATTACTGGTAATATTGTGTTGATTTTCTTAAGATATTTCCCACAATAAGAGCTCTCAAGGCAGGATAAAGCAGACTGAACATATTCTAAAACTTATTCTGAGGTAAAGAAGTGTATGCCATGAAAAAAATAACTGTTTATGTGTATTGTGCACCTGCATGCTCACTCCACACCTATACCCCAGTCTCCCCCTTGCACAAGTTCTATGAAATCTCACTCCAAGCTTTTCTGAAAAGTTGGCAACTCTGCTTTATGTCCCACACACCAGGCCCGGGGTAACCCATAGGAAGAGTCGGGAGGATTCCCGGTGGGCCGCTTCACTAATAGGCAGATGTTCTAGTCGGAAGCAAAATTAATTAACGTAAATATCATTATAATCTGATAAGGTGCGTTGGTAGCACTACCTGGATGTTTTTGGAATTGTCCCGTATCTGCATGACCTACACTGCTGAGCATCCCTCAACAGCACCTGGACATGGATAGGCACACTGACTGCATTCAACAAGGCGCGAGACTCCAGAAGTTGGATTCATATTTCGGTGGTTAACAAGTAAGAAGGCATAGATGAATACAAGAGGCTATTTTGCCAGAAAGAAAAACAAGGCAGAAGGCAAAGGCAAGGGGAGAGGAGGCAGTGGAGGAATGTGTTCATCTGTTCTTCTCCAGCTGCTACAGGCCATGAGATTCTCAGGTTAGTGAACTGATCAGAACAACTTACAAAATGCTTAGCTGCCATCAAACAGTTCATACTTCTGACTTCAACATCTTTTTTCTCATGTAAATGAAAAACTAATTAATTTCTCATTAAGAAGATTTTTAAATAAAGTTCTAAGTTTCCAAGGGAAAAAAATACATAAACCTATGTTAAAGTGAAAATTTACAAGAAAATGCTACAACATTTATGGGGAAAAATTTACATTAAAAAGTTCTAAAGTTAAAGGCAAAAATATGATTTTTATTATGTAAAAAAAATCAATCATAAAAATATTTTCTTTTCCATCAGTCTGATAGATACTGTCTGATAGAAAAAAAAATATTTTTATGATTATTTTAGAAGACAGTATGAACTCTTTTGGATTAGAAAAAAATCAGATTTACAGAAAAAGCTGCATAGTTATTATAAACATTAATAGCAGTTACTACTTTTTATCTATTATCTAAATTTTAGGGCTCAAATACAGATATCTGCTCCATGCAGATTTTTGCAGACACTATTTGGTGGAGAAAAAAAAATGGCCATTTCCACAGTAGATACTGCTGAAAAAAAATTGTGCTTGTTCTCAAGTGATTTATTTTTTATAAGTGGGATGCTAGTGGTGGTGACTCACAAATTCATTAGAAGTTTTATCAAGTAGAACCTATAAAGGTAAATTAAGTATAAATTTGTGAGAATAAAGGTGCAAAAATTAGATGAAGTACGCTAAGTTACAATTAAAAATAGTGAGGAAAAAAGGTTACAGATTTGTGAGGAAAAGAATCATGAATGCAGGAAGGAAATAGCAGATTTCCACGAAAAAACAAAACAAAACAAAACAAAACTAATCACAAATTCACAAGAATTAAGTTGCAAATTTATAAGAACAAAAGCTAAAGATTTGAGATTTTTCTTGAAAATATTCTTGAACATATATAATTTTTTGTGGTAAATTTATGACTTTTCTCATCACTTTAGTAATTTTTTCTATAAATTTGCCACTTTTTGTGATAAGTTTATTACTGTCACGCCGCGCCGCTCATCAACGGCGCCACCTGCTCACACACCTGTCAGTCATCAGCGGCGAGGGATATAAGCCGCCTCGCCCTGAGCTTCGGTCTGAAGCCGTAGACTTCATTTCCCTTCCATGGGCTTCTACCACATTCTCTTCAGCATCCTCGTCACCGGTAAGAAAATCACTTACCTCATCTCTCCAGTCTGCTCCCCTGTGCACAGGTGGATTCCTCGGCGGCGGACAATCCCGTCCCTCGTCTCTCCTCGCTGCTGCACCGAGCCCTGCAGGTGGCTGTCTCCCGGGCTTCCATCCTTGAAGCGCCAGTCATCTGTCCTAACAAGTAAGCTTCTCTCCCTCGCCTATTCTCCTCCTGTGTTGGTGTGTGCTCATCACCCTGTGTCTGATTTCTCCCATAGGGTTGCCGGCTGAACGGTCTCCTGCCTCTGGGTCCGAAGCAGACGCCACCACCAACACATTAACATTCCGCAGACACGCACCCAAACATCCCTGTTGTTAATAAACAGTTTGAACTACTCTGAGCCTGTGTGTGTGCGTCTCCTGAGCCGAACGTTATGTCAATTACATTTTTTTCCACAAAAGGTTATACCTATAAACATAAAAACTTTTTTTCTATTAAAACAATATTTCCGGACTTCCGGTCTGGACGCCATGGCGACTGCAGCTTAACACTGAAGCTCTCAGACCCAATCCAGGATAACACCTTGAAAATCAAACTTAACGGATTTTTGGAGGAGTGAAAATCAAAAGACAAAATCATCATGTCTAAAGGAAAACAGAAGAAACTGAAATTCTCCAGGCCAGGACACGTATCGGCCGGAGAATCTGAACTGGAAGATCTCCGTTCAGAAGACGAGGAACTGGTGATAGCTAACAAAAGGGTTAGCCTGAAATCACTATTTGAGGAGCTACAACGATTTCGCCGAGATGTTACGGCCGAATTTCGGGAATTCAGAGAAGAATTGAAAAGGACAAACAGCAGAGTGGACCAGGCCGAGAACCGAATCTTGGAAACAGAGGATCGAATAAAAGTGCTCGAAGATTCTGTGCTAGACCTACGCAAAAGACAAGCAGCTATAGAGGCTAAGCTAACCGACCAAGAAGGAAAACAAAGAAGAGACAACATAAGAATTCATGGTCTGATAGAAGGAACCGAAAATGGTTTTAACTCAGTGGCAGAATGCGTGGAATCCTTACTAAGAGAGAAATTGGATATTCCACAAACCACCGACTTGAAGATAGAAAAGGCACATCGTTCATTAGCCGCTAGGCCGGCGGCGGAAGCGCCCCCACGTTCGGTGTTGGTAAGATTTTCCAATTTCAAAATAAAACAAGAGGTTGTAAGACTGGCCTGGCAGAAAAAAGGATTTATGCACCAGGAGAGAAAAGTCTACGTAGAACACGATTACGCCCCGGAGGTCCTTAAAAAGCGCAGGGAATACAATGACGCGAAAAAGGTGTTAAGAGAGAAGAAATTGCGCTTTCAGACACCATTTCCTGCGAAGTTAAGGGTCTTCTACGGCGATGAAACGTGTCTCTATAATTCGGCGGAAGAAGCAACAGCTGACATGGCGAAAAGAGGGCTCCCGGTAACGGTATTTAAACCCGCAGCAGACCCGAGTGAGAAGATCAAAGCGCAAACATGGACAACACAAAGACCCTCAAAATCCACGGACCAGCAGCGGGAAACCCAGCACCAGAGCATCGCGGATAAACTATCCGTTTTCAGGTTGGAATAGCGACCTTTTTTTTTTTTTTTTTCTTTTCTCTTGAATCAATCCGCACATCCAACCCCCCTCATACAAGGTAACAAACATTAAAGGAGATGCATATTCAGCATGTGGTAAAACATTTCATGGAACAATCATATTATTTGAAACAAATAAGTCTTTGTAATAAAAAAAAAAAAAAAACTTGTTAAAATAGAAATGTGACAATAATCCACATGTTCTCCTCATACTAACAAATACTGTTTTTGCGTGAATGTTTGATGTGATGGGGGTGGGAGGGTGCACACAATTTCACAGGGTTTAGGCATAAAAGGAAAAAAAAAATCATTACAAGTTTGGATTGGGTTCTGAAACTCACGTTAAAAGCATGGGACTACTTTCAGTGGTAAGAGAGGGCCCTCAACACGTAACAGAGTTTGAGGAATTTCCCTCAGAGCCTTCACTCCATCAAGGCTCTTACAGGGTCTTTAAAAAGACCTCAGCTCAGGAAGTTCTTATGACAGCTTTTTGTTTTAAAGTTTTTTACACTATGTTCTTAATGTTTTTAATGTTCTTTCAGTTTCTGAGTAGCACAAAAGAGGGCCACCACACAGTTATACTAAACAAAACAACACAATGGAGAAACAGGGTGTAACCAAAATAATTTCATATAATGTAAAAGGAATCCTGAATCCAGTTAAAAGTTCCAAGATTCTAGGCAAAATGAAAAAAGACAAAGCAGGAATAATACTTTTACAAGAAACCCACCTAACAGACGTGGAACACAATAAACTCAGTAGACAAGGGTTTAAAATGATCTCTTCATCTTCATATAAATCAGGGAGGAGGAGGGGAGTAGCGACACTGATATCAACCAAAATTACATTTGAAAAAAAATCAGAACACAAAGATAAAGAAGGGAGATACAGTTTGGTAACTGGGCGGCTAGAGGGAGAAGATATCACCCTGCTGAATGTGTATGCTCCCCCAGGGGCTAACTGGAAATTTTATAAAAATGTATTCGACCTAATGATAACTAAAGCTCAAGGTTTAGTGATATGTGGTGGGGACTTCAATCTTAGACTGAATCCATACTGGGATGCTTCTGGTAATTCCCCACATCCAAATAACACCCAAAACAGGAAGACTCGGATGCTACTAAAAGAATTGGGAATCTGTGACGTGTGGAGGGAACTCAACCCCAGTGTAAAAGACTATACATTTTACTCAACTCCACATTCATCTTACTCAAGGATTGACTATTTTTTTATGTTTAATAGAGACATTGGAAGAGTAAAAACATGTAAAATAGGACTGATGGATCTCTCCGACCACAGTCCGATCTACATGGACTTAAATATCCAAAAATACACAAATAATACATTTTCTTGGAGGTTAAATTCAAATGTCCTGAAAGGACCATTGAAAGATGAATTGGAATCAGATATTCTCAGATATTTGGAAGATAACGATAATGGAGAAGTATCCCCTTTAATACTGTGGGATGCATGTAAAGCTGTAATAAGAGGAATGATTATTGCAAAACTGGCAACCCAAAAGAAACTAAGACAAGAAAAACTATCCACATTAGAGTCAGAACTTAAGAACCTAGAAAAAGAACACAAAGGCAACACTCATTCTACTGACTCGCTCAAGATTAAGGAAATTAAAAACCAAATAAATGAGATCTACACAATAGAAATCCAGAAGAAACTTACATTTCTGAAACAAAAATACTATGAAGCAGGCAGTAAATCGGCAAAATTGCTAGCCTATAAATTGAGGAAACATCAAACAGAAAGAGCAATCTACAAAATCAGAGACCCAGTGTCAAAGGAAATAAAATTCAGAATTCAGGATATTCTTAAAAACTTCGAGAATTACTATAAGAACTTATACTCCCACAAAAAACATAAAAACGCATCCGAGGCATTCCTAAACACATTAAACCTTCCCCAACTTACGGAGTCACAAAATAAAACACTACTGTCAGAAATACATCCTAAAGAATTGGAAAAAGCAATTATGAAACTTAAAGCTAACAAATCCCCAGGAGCTGATGGCTATACAGCAGAGTGGTACAAAACCTTTAAACAGCAACTATCTCCTCTCCTCCTGAAAACATTTAATTATGTCCTCCACACAGGGGAAATCCCCCCCCTCCTGGAGAGAAGGGGTCATTGCAGTTATACCTAAACCTGAAAAGGATAAACTAGAGTGCTCCAACTACAGACCAATCAGTGTACTAAATCAGGACTATAAGCTTTTTACCATTATCCTTGCCAAAAGGTTAGAAAATATACTGACAGACCTAATTCATTTAGACCAAACAGGTTTTATAAGACAAAGACAGACACAAGACAACGTTCGACGCACTTTACACATAATTCATCATATAAAAAAATATAACTTAAATGCAGTCATATTGGGATTAGATGCTGAAAAAGCATTCGATTCGGTTGACTGGTCTTTTCTATATAGAATCTTATCCAGTTTCAATTTTCATAACAACTTCATTAGAACTATACAGGCATTATATAAAAAACCAACAGCTAAAATAAGGATTAACGGTAATTTATCATCATCTTTTGAACTGGAAAGAGGATGTCGTCAGGGCTGCCCCCTGTCTCCACTGCTCTTTGCAATCTTCATAGAACCTCTGAGCCAATGGATAAGACAAAACCAAAAAATTCAAGGTATTACACTTGGTCAGAAGGAACATAAAATAGCACTCTTTGCTGATGACATTTTAATATACCTAGGGCAGCCGGACACTTCTTTACCAGAACTAACCTCAGTTTTTTCAGAGTATGGAGATTTATCGGGGTACAAATTAAATATGCATAAAACCCAAGTTTTAACATTCAACTATGACCCAAATCATTATTCACTAAGCAAACTCAAAACTAACTGGGAGTCGGAATCTATGAAATATCTGGGGGTCAATATCCCGAAACAACTCAACAAAATTATATCACTAAACTATGATCCACTGGTGACAAAAATAAAATCTGACCTAGCAAGATGGAATATGATACCATTCTTGGGTACTGCACAAAGAATTGAAGCAGTCAAAATGAATATACTTCCACGTCTTCTATACCTTTTCCAAACAATACCAGTAGAACCTCCCAAAAAAACATGGCAGGAGCTGGACAGAAGGATCTCAAGATTCATATGGCAGGGCAAGAGACCTAGAATCAGATATAGAACCCTACAGCTAAACAAAGACAAAGGTGGGCTCGCGCTGCCAAATATCAGGGACTACTTTAAAGCCGCACAAATTAAAACTTTAGTAGAGATATGTAACCCAGTCTACACTGCACAATGGAAGGAGATCGAATGCCAAATAACAAGTGACATCCCCCTACAGGCGATAATAGGGAACAATGCCTTACCTAAGCTTTTGAATAACACTAACCCGTGGATAGAGACCCCGCTAAAAATTTGGTTTAAGATAGTCAGAGAGAATCAAACTAAAGAGCCCTATCGACTTCTGCAATGGATCGCCTATGATCAGGACTTTACTCCTAATAAAACAGACACCAGATTTAAAAAGTGGAAGGAGAAAGGGCTGATAAAATATTACGATTTTTTTAAAGGGCAAATCTTAAGAAGTTTTGAAGATTTGAAAAAACAAGGCCTAATAAATCAAGACCTTTACAGGTTCTTCCAGCTTAGACACCACATAAACAATATACTTAAAAAGGAGGTTTTGGAAAGGGCCCAGTCAGGTGTTCTGAAGGTCTTCTTAATGGCATATAAAGGGATCCCAGGGATCAGATACATTTCTAAAATATACCAAGGTCTTCAAGACTTAAAAGGAGACAACACATCTTATATAAAAGAGAGATGGGAAAAAGAGGGGAATTTCACTTTACAACTGGAAATATGGGAAAAGCTAAATAAACAGCAATGGAAAAGTACCTCATCCCTGCAGTGGAGAGAATTTGGATGGAAAAACTTGGCAAGATTTTTCAGAACACCTGCACAAAACAAATTTACCCATAAGGGACTGAACTGTTGGCGTTTGTGTGGTGAAAAGACTGCAAATCATTTTCATGTGTTTTGGTCATGCCCAGTTATCCACCAATATTGGACCAAGGTACAGACAATATTGGGGAAAATATTCAAAATTACAGTTCCCTTTTCTTTTGTAACTTTGTATTTGGGTTTACTACCGGACTCACTGGAAAGACGAGGAGAAAAATACTTATTCAATGTTTTAATATTGGCAAGCAAAAAAGCTCTAACTAAAAAATGGATGTTGAAGGACTGTCCTACACCTGAAGATTGGACTAACGTGATCCAAGACATTTACTCGATGGAAAAGTTGACATTCGCACTGAGACAGGACATGGATGGGTTCATGAACTTTTGGCAACCCTGGACCGCATATGTGTCTTCCATTAGATCTAATCTTTGACAAATACCATTTCAATAATGGTTCCGCTCTTTGTTCCAACGCTACTCAGATGCTCTTTTATCTTTATTTACTTACTTTTTCTTTTTGTTTGTTTTTTACTGGTTTGTTTGGTTTTTTTTTATTTGTTTTTTGTTTTTTTTTTCTCTTTAATTTCACTTTTTCTTTCACTTTAAAAAAAAAAAAAAAGGGGGTGTTGTAAGAATTAATCTTCCAATGTTGTCAGATATCAGAAAATAAGGGAACGTGATGAAAATGTAAACACTGCATTGCTGTAACGACCTGTATACCCTTTACAAAAACTTAAATAAAAAAAAAAACAAAAAAAAAACAATATTTCCCCCCTCAAATTTTCAAAAGTTTTATTGTGCATTTGCAATTATCATCTCACCAATTTGGGGCAGTTTCCTCTTAGAAGTGTTGGTCTGAGGAAATTCATACAAAAACCACAGGAGTCATGAAAGTACAACTTTGTGAGAAAGCTACTTGAGTACATACAGGTGTAGCTGAGTAAATTAGAATGTCATCGAAAAGTTGATTTATTTCAGTAATTCAGTTCAAACAATTAAACTCATATTGACACATTTATCAGACCCAGGGAACACACACACAGTCTCGAGTGAATACAATAATCTTTATTTGTTCCAAGTGAGTGTGTGAGTGTGTGTATGTGTTGTATATGCAGAGTATGAGGTGGTGAGGGATAGTGATGACGTTGTGACTGGGGAAGAGCAGAACGCCGTTCAGCCTGGCAACCTTATAATAACACAGAGCACAGATGTTAGCACTGCCCATCATTAAAGGAGCACGGTAATGACTGGGGCTTACTTTGCAGGTGGAAGTTGGATGCTCAGGTTGGCCCAGGGGCTGCAGCCAGGGGGACAGCGTTCTCGGCCCACACCGGGGAAGGGCAGGTGGCCCTGTTGGAGCAATGGAGACTTGTACCGCCGCCGAGAGGAGGAGATTCCGCCACCGGGGGAATCCACCTGTGCACAGGGGAAGATGACTAAAAAGGTGAGTGGGAATCAGGCTTACTTGAAGCAAAGAGACGATTCGGGTCAGGGATGAAGAGGCCAGGAAGTTGGCTGTTGACGAGAGATGTAATTCTGCTGGCAGGACGACAGACGGCTCCATGCCAGATCTCAAGCAGAGCAGACTATAAAGCCCGTGGGAGATTGGGAGCAGGTGTGCGTGCAGCTGTAGCAGATAATGGCCCAGAGGGAGCCATGACAGTACTCCCCCCCCCCCCCCGAGAGGTGACTCCCGGCACCTGACCCAGCCTACCTGGGTGCGTCCGGTGGAAGTCCTTGATGAGGTGTTTGTCTAACACGAATGACGGGCGTACCCAGGATCTCCACTCGGGGCCATACCCCTCCCAGTCCACCAGGTACTGCAGACCGCGACCCCAGCGGCAGACGTCCAGGATGGCGTTGACTTTCCAAGCCGGGTCGCCGTTGATCAACACTGGTGGGGGTGGAGCCTTGGGAGGGAGACAGAGGGGGCTGGAACAGAAGGGCTTCACCTGGGAAACATGGAACGTAGGACTGTTACGGAGAGAGGCGGGGAGAGCCAGGAGCACAGCCACAGGGTTAACAATACCCACAATAGGGAAGGGGCCAATAAAGTGTTGGGCCAACTTCCTTTTTTCAGCTTTCAGAGCAATATGCTGAGTTGACAGCCAAACCTGCTGACCCACCTGGTATTGAGGAGCCGGTCTTCTGTGGCAGTTCGCGGTCCTAGCGTTGCGTTCGGCCGTGCGAAGAAGGGCCTTGCAGGTGGCCGTCCAGAGCTGGTGACAGCGCCTCAGGTGGGCGTGGATGGATGGTGCAGCCACGTCCCTCTCCTCCTCGGGAAAAAGCGGAGGGTTGTAAACCAGAGAGGCCCTGAAAGGGGATATGCCAATCACCGAGGACACGGTCGAGTTGGGGGCATACTCAATCCAGGGGAGATGGCTGCTCCAGGACGAGGGACTAGAAGCGATGACACAATGTAGAGCAGCCTCCAGCTCCTGATTGGCCCGCTCGCACTGCCCGTTGCTCTGTGGGTGATGACCGGAAGACAAGCTCACCGTTGCCCCCAGCGCGTTGCAGAAAGCCATCCAAACCCGGGACACAAACTGGGGACCCCGATCGGAGACGATGTCGATGGGAATCCCATGAAGGCACACCACGTGCTGCACCAGCAGGTCCACCGTGTCCCGTGCCGTAGGGAGTCCCTGTAATGGAACAAAGTGGGCGGCCTTGGAAAAACAATCCACGATGGTGAGAACAGTGGTGTAATGGTTGGAGGGGGGGAGGCCAGTCACGAAGTCCAGGGCGATGTGGGACCAAGGCCTGTTGGGAACCGGTAATGGGTGAAGGAGACCAGCAGGCGGAGAAGAAGATGTCTTCCCGGTGGCGCTCTGAGGACAGGCGCGGACATAGTTGATGACGTCCCTCCGAAGCGCCAGCCACCAGAACGATCTCTGAAGAAGCTCCACCGTGCGAGTCACCCCTGGATGGCACGAAAACCTGGAGGAATGGGCCCAGTGGATCACCTCACCTCAGACTGATGAGGGAACGAACAGCCACTCCGCAGGTCCTCCACCCGGATCGGGCTCAACCTCGTGCGCCCTCAGGACCCTCTCCCTGATGCCCCACGAGAGGGCGCCAACGACACAAGAGGCTGGGAGAATGGTGTGCTCATGCCCCTCCGCCACATCCGAAGCGAACTGCCTGGAGAGGGCGTCCGGTTTGGCGTTCTTAGCCCCGGGGCGATAAGTAATAGTGAAACTGAAATGCCCGAAGAACAGGAACCAATGGGCCTGACAGGCATTCAGACGCTTCACCGTCCTCAGGAATTCCAAATTCTTATGGTCAGTCCATACAATGAAGGGTTGAGCGGCCCCCTCCAACCAGTGATGCCACTCCTCCAGGAGCTCCCTGTCACCGATGTCATAATTCCTCTCCGCCGGAGACAGACAATGGGAGAAGAATGCACAGGGATGAATCACCCCGTCCACCGGGGAGCGCTGAGAGAGAACTGCCCCCACCCCGGGATCAGAAGCATCCACCTCAACCAGGCACTGAAGAGAGGGATCCACCTACGTCAGGACACGAGAGGACGAGAACTCCCCCTTGAGGGCAGTGAATGCCACTGCAGCCTCCTCCATCCACCGGAAAGCCACCTTGGGGGACGTGAGACGGGTCAAGGGGAGGGCGATCACGCTGTAATTAGGAACAAAACGGCGGTACAAATTGGTGAACCCCAGGAACTGCTGGAGTTGCTTCCTTGACGGGGGGGGGGGGGGAGAGGCAATCCACCACTGCCTTAACCTTGTCGGGGTCGGGAGTAATCTGGTTGTGAGAGACGATGAAGCCGAGAAATGAGGTCGTGTTGGCATGGAGCTCACACTTCTCGGCCTTCATGAACAACTTGTTCTCCAGGAGCCGTTGGAGGACCCGTCTCACGTGGACCCGGTGTTCGTCCAATGACTGGGAGAAAATAAGAATATCGTCCAGGTACACGAAGACAAATGGCCCAAGGAAGTCCCGGAGAACGTCATTAATGAGGCGCTGGAAGACAGCCGGAGCGTTGGTCAACCCAAACGGCATCACGAGGTACTCGAAGTGACTGCTTGGGGTCCGGAACCTCGTCTTCCACTCGTCCTCCTCCCTGATCCGCATGAGATGGTAGGCGTTGCGGAGGTCGAGCTTGGTGAACCAGGAGGCCCCCTGAAGGGAGTCGAACGCCGTGTCCATGAGTGGGAGGGTGTACTTGTCCTTCACGGTAATGTCATTAAGGGCCCTGAAGTCAATACATGGCCGCAGGGAGCCATCCTTCTTACCAACGAAGAAGAACCCTGCCCCCACCGCCGAAGAAGAGGGCCGGATGATGCCCGAGCTGAGAGACTCCTTGATGTAGGTATCCATCGCCTCCCGCTCTGGAGCCGAAAGGCTGTAGAGGCGGCTCGACGGCAGCAGGGCACCAGCCCGGAGATTGATGGCACAGTTATAAGTGCGGTGGTGGGGAAGGGACAGCGCCTGCGATTTGCTAAATACCGCCCCCAGGTCGTGGTATTCAGGCGGCACCTTGGACAGGTCGGGGGGGGGGGGTCGCGAGGGGCCAGGGACACTGACGGAGAGCATGCTGCGGACTGCAAGCACACACTGAGGCAGAAAGAGCGCCACGAGATGATACTCCCCGTACGCCAATCGAAGGAGGGGTTGTGGAGCCGGAGCCAGGGGTAGCCCAGAATGACCGGTGAAGTTGAAGTGGGTAACACAAACAAGCGCAGGTCCTCTCGATGGTTGCCGGAAATGATGACTGACACCAGGGCAGTTTGTTGAGAAACCATCGCCAGAGGGGCTTTGGACAGGGCAACGAGCCTTAGGGGAGACTGAAGTGGATGGCAGGGAAGCCCCAGTCGGGTTGCCAGTTCCCCCAATATGAAGCTCTGCTCAGCCCCCGAGTCAATCAGTGCATGTGTGAGCAGTTCGGTCTGTGTGTAAATAAATCTAATTAGTAGGAGACACTGAGGGGATTAGATCGAGACGAGTCCGTGAGACCCCCTACTGCGACGCACGGACCCACTCTTTTGGCCGAACGGGACAAGACTCTACCTCGTGCTCATCACTACCACAGTACATACACAATCCTAATTCCCTGCGGCGCTACTTCTTGGCTAACGAGAGCTTGGACCGCCACACCAACATAGCTTCCAGCCTGTCTAAAGACTCAGATGAAGGCAGGGCCAACTGAGGCGACTGAAGGGAGTGATGAAACTGGGCGCCCGAGCGTCCGGAAGCTCTCCGCTCGACTGCCTGCTCCCTCAGCCTATTATCCAAACTAATAGCTAAGGAAATTAGCTCAGTGAGTTTCTCAGGCTTATCTAGGCGGGCCAGCTCATCCCACAGGTTAGGGCTCAAGCTCCGAATGAATATGCTACACAGCAAGGCATCCTCCCATCCAACCTCCGCGGCCACCACCTGGAAATCAACAGCATAGTTCGCGACGGACCTGCCCCCCTGTTGAAGATTTAACAGCCGAGTGGTGAGCACGCTATCGCGGTCAGAATGATCGACTACCTCGTGGAAATCTGAAACGAACTGCCGGTAGGTTAAGTTAGCATAGCTTGGCTTAGCCATCATGGCGTATGCCCAAGCTAGCGCCCTACCCTCCAATAGGTTAGCCACGTAGCCTATGCGACTATGCTCAGTGGGAAAATCCCCCAGACCCCGCTGGAAGACTGCTTTGCACTGGAGTATGAACCCACGGGCTCCCCGAGCTTACCCCTGAAGCGAGCGGGCGTGGGAACCTGTGAGAGCCGGGCCAAGGGGACCTGACTAGCCTGGCTAGGAGGGGAACTAACGGGAGCCGGCATACTCCCGGTGACCGGAGGAAACGCCTCTTGCCCATCCAGACAATCCAACTGGTTGTTAATCTGAGCTAGCTGGTTGAGGATAGCCTGCTGCTGGTAAGCTATTTGATCCACCCGAGCCTCTAAGTTGTTAATCTGGCGTGCTAGCACGCTGTTCGCTGGGTCGCTCTGACGGAGCCATACTGACATATTTATCAGACCCAGGGAACACACACACAGGCTCGAGTGAATACAATAATCTTTATTTGTTCCAAGTGAGTGTGTGAGTGCGTGTATGTGTTGTATGTGCAGAGTATGAGGTGGTGAGGGATAGTGATGACGTCATGACCGGGGGACAGCAGAATGCCATTCAGCCTGGCAACCTTATAATAACACAGAGCACAGATGTTAGCACTGTCCATCAATAAAGGAGCATGGTAATGACTGGGGCTTACTTTGCAGATGGAAGTTGGATGCTCAGGTTGGCCCAGGGGCTGCAGCCAGGGGGACAGCGTTCTCGGCCCACACCGGGGAAGGGCAGGTGGCCCTGTTGGAGCAATGGGGGCTTGTACCGCCGCCGAGAGGAGGAGATTCCGCCGCCAGGGGAATCCACCTGTGCACTGGGGAGGATGACTAAAAAGGTGAGTGGGAATCAGGCTTACTTGAAGCGAAGAGACGATTCAGGTCAGGGATGAAGAGGCCAGGAAGTTGGCTGTTGACGAGACATGTAATTCTGTTGGCAGGACGACAGATGGCTCCGTGCCAGATCTCAAGCAATTCAATTCAATTCAATTCAATTCAACTTTATTTATATAGCGCCATTTCACAACAACAGTCATCTCATAGCACTATCAACTGTAGGGAGGACCCCCACAGTTGCAGAAAGACCCCAGCAATCAGGCGATCCCCTGTGAGCAAGCACTTGGCGACGGTGGAGAGGAAAAACTCCCTTTTAACAGGAAGAAACCTCCAGCAGAACCAGGCTCAGGGAGGGGCAGTCATCTGCTGCGACTGGCTGGGGGGTGAGGGGATAGAGAAGAAGAAAAGAACAGACATGTAGAGAGCAAACAGCACGATGGGGACTCAATCTATGGGAGAGAACAAACAAATGTTAATGACCAGCAAAAAAAAATATTTCATAGAGAGTGAGGAAAGGAGTGAGGCCCAGTGCATTACTGGAGGTCCCCCGGCTGACTAAACCTATTAGCAGCATAACTAAGGGAGGGTTCAGAAAACACATGATCCCTCCCTAATTGTAGGCTATATCAAAAAGGTAGGTTTTAGCCCTATTCTTAAAAACAGAGATCGAGTCTGACTCCCGAATCCAGATTGGCAGCTGATTCCACAGGAGAGGAGCTTGATAACTGAAGGCTCTGCCTCCCATTGTACTTTTGGAGATTCTAGGTATTACAAGTAAACCTGCATTTTGGGAGCGTAGTGCTCTGTTAGGATGATACGGTAGTATCAGATCTTTTAAATAAAAAGGAGCCTGATTGTTTAGAGCTTTGTAAGTAAGAAGAAGGATTTTAAACTTAATTCTAAACTCTATGGGAAGCCAATGAAGGGAGGCCAGAACCGGAGAGATATGATCTCTCTTTCTAGTACCTGTTAAAACTCTTGCTGCAGCATTTTGGATCAGCTGAAGACTTTTTAAAGATGTTTTAGGACAACCTGATAATAAAGAATTACAATAATCTAATCTCGAGCTAACAAAAGCGTGGATCAGCTTCTCAGCATCACTCTGAGACAAGATGCTCCTAATCTTGGCAATATTACGCAAATGATAGAAGGCAGTCTTAGAAACAAATTTAATATGTGAATTGAAGGACAAATCCTGATCAAAAATAACTCCAAGGTTCCTCACAGAGCTATTAAGAGAAAGAGTAACTGCATCCAAACTGAAAGTTTGATTTGGAAAGGAATTTCTAAGGTTTTTTGGACCAACAAGAATGACTTCAGTCTTATCTGAATTTAATAGCAGGAAATTACAAGTCATCCAAACTTTGATTTCCTTAAGACAGGCTTCTAACTTGGCTAATTGATTAGTATCATCTGGCTTCATTGACAGGTATAATTGTGTGTCATCTGCATAACAGTGAAAATGTATACAGTGCTTTCTAATAATGTTGCCTAACGGAAGCATATATAAACTAAAAAGAGTAGGGCCAAGCACAGATCCCTGTGGAACTCCATGACTAAGCTTTGAGCTGAGAGAAAACTCATCATTTACATGAACAAACTGGAACCTATCAGATAAATAAGATCTAAACCACTGCAACGAAGTTCCATTAAGTCCAACATAGTGTTCTAATCTATCAAGTAGAATATTATGATCAATAGTATCAAAAGCTGCACTAAGATCTAAAAGGACAAGTACAGAAACTAGTCCATTATCAGATGCAATGAGGAGGTCGTTAGTGACCTTCGCTAAGGCTGTTTCAGTGCTATGATGGATTCTAAACCCAGATTGAAACTCCTCAAATAAACCATTTCCCTGCAGGTGGTCAAATAATTGCATAGCAACAACTCTTTCTAAGATTTTTGAAATGAAAGGGAGATTAGAGATTGGTCTATAGTTAGCTAAAGCTCCTGGATCTAGCGTTGGCTTTTTGAGTAAGGGTTTAATTACAGCCATTTTAAAAGCCTGCGGTACATGGCCTAAAGTTAATGAAGAATTGATTATATGAAGAATAAAGCTACCAATAAGTGGGAAGACTTCTTTAAATAACCTGGTAGGAATAGGGTCTAAAAGACAAGTTGAAGGTTTGGATGAGGAAACTATTTTGTCTAACTCACAAAGGTCGATTGGAGTAAACTCATCAAGACAGACATCAATAGAAGGAGTTGTAGTAGTTACAGTATTTAAGTTAACTGTGGGAAGAATCTGATTGATTTTATCTCTGATGGATGAAATTTTATTATTGAAAAAGTTCATAAAGTCCTGACTAGTAAGCTCTAAGGGGATGCTAGGATTGACAGAGTCCTGACTCTTTGTCAACCTGGCTACAGTACTGAAAAGAAACCTGGGATTATTCTTGTTCTCTTCTATTAATGCAGAGTAATAACTCGTTCTAGCTTTTCTAAGAGATTTTTTATAAATTAAAAGATGATTTCTCCAAGCTAAATAGATTTCATCTAAATTAGTAGAGCGCCATTTTCTTTCTAATTGACGAGTCTTCTGTTTTAAGCTACGAGTTTCTGTGTTGAACCAAGGAGTTAAAAATCTCTGATTAGACTTTTTCTTTTTTAAGGGGGCCACCAAGTCTAGAGCCTGATGCAGAGAAGCTGAAACACTATCCACCATGTTATCAATTACAGAAGGAGCAAGCTGTCTATAGCTTATTTCCGTTGTGTTGACACATGGCATAGAGGAAACAATCTGCATAAATTTGGAAACAGCATCATCTGAGAGGCATCTACTGTGATAATATTTTTCTTTAGGAGCCAAATAGTCAGAAATAGTAAAATCAAAGGTTAACAGACAATGGTCTGACAGTACAGGGTTATGAGGAGACACTACAAGATTTTCTATTTCTATGCCATATGTCAGAACAAGGTCCAATGTATGGTGGAGGTAATGAGTAGAATTTCCTACTTTCTGAGAAAACCCAATCGAGTCTAATATTGAATTAAAAGCCACATTAAGGCAGTCACTATCTACATCCACATGTATATTAAAGTCCCCTACTATAATTATTCTATCAGATTTCAGCACTAAATCAGCTAAGAAATCAGGAAATTCGGATAAAAATTCTGAATAGGTTGATGGGGGACGATAAACTATGGCAAATAAAATTGGGTTTAACCTGGAATTGCTAAAGTGCCCAATACTGAGGACCAGGCCCTCAAAGGAATTATAACATGTTTTTTGCTTTACATTAACTAGTAATTTGGAATGGTAAATTGATGCTACTCCTCCTCCACGACCAGAACTTCTGGGATTTTGACAGTTTAAATAACCAGAGGGAGTTGATTCATTTAAACCAACATAATCCTCTTGTCCTAACCAAGTCTCTGTAAGGGAAATTAAATCAATCTGATGATCAATTAACAGATCATGGACTAACAGAGACTTGGGAGTTAGAGACCTAATATTTAATAAACCACATTTAATTTTTAAATTATGAGGAGGAACAGAGGCCAAATCATTCAATTTAGAGGCTTTATGTTTAATTTGAGTTTTACCAATATTTTGCTTTATCACTTTGGGATGCTTATACATTATATTTTATATTATATTAAGCAGAGCAGACTATAAAGCCTGTGGGAGATTGGGAGCAGGTGTGCGTGCAGCTGTAGCAGATAATGGTCCGGAGGGAGCCATGACACATTTAGATTCATTACACACAGTGATATATTTCAAGTGTTTATTTTGTTTAAATTCAATGACACAGCTCATGAAAACCCTAAATTCAGTTTCTGAAAAAATTTTGACTATTATATAAAATTATTTTTTAAAAATTGATTTTTAAATAGAAATGTCCAACTTAAAAGCATTATTATAATTATACAGTGCATCCGGAAAGTATTCAAAGTGCTTCACTTTTTCCACATTTTGTAATGTTACAGCCTTATTCCAAAATGGAATAAATTCATTTTTTCTTCAAAATTCTACACACAATACCCCATAATGGCAACATGAAAAAAGTTTTTTTTTTTTAGATTTTTGCAAATACCTCTATCTGCCAAGAATGTGCCGCTAGTCCAGCAAAAGCTAGCGGTACTCAAATACTTTGCAACCAGTTTCATGAAATGGTCAGTCAGAAAGCAACTCATACCAGCTTGGACGTTGCCCGGGTTGGCAGGGTCGGGGGTTCCTAGCGGTGGAGGATGGAGCTGCGTGGAGGAATCTGATCAGACCTAAATGAAACAGCCATTGTCGCCCCCGACAGACTGCTATGATGATGATGATTAAAAATAAAAAACTAAGAAATCACATATACATAAGTATTCACAGCCTTTGTGTTGAAGCTTGAAATTGAGCTCAGGTGCATCTTGTTTCCACTGATCATCCTTGAGATGTTTCTGCAGCTTAACTGGAGTCAACCTGTGGTAAATTCAGTTGATTGGACAGGATTTGGAAAGGCGCACACCTGTCTATATAAGGTCCCACAGTTGACAGTGCATGTCAGAGCACAAACCAAGCATGAAGTCAAAGGAATTGTCTGTAGACCTCCGAGACAGGATTTTCTTGAGGCACAAATCTGTCAACATGGTAGAAGCCACGCATCGTGGTTGGAATGGCTCTGCGCTTGCTCCCGAGTTTAAGCAGTCTCGATTAAAGCCTGCAGTATTATTTTGTACCTGTAGGTAGATTTGTTTTGCAGTCTGGTGACAAGCCACCAGCTGCCGGTCGCTGCGTGCGCAAGCGCCCCGTATCCCTAACCTGCATGTTTTTGGTATGTGGGGGGAAACCGGAGAAATCCCGGAGTAAACCCACGCAACACGGGGAGAACATGCAAACTCCACACAGATCACTGTTGGTCGAGGGCAGGGATCAAACCCACGATCTCACGGTCCCCGCGATCCCCCGGCCGAGGGTAAACTGTGCTGCCACAGTGCTAACCACTGCGCCACCGTGCAGTTGTTGAGGATGAGCTGTTAAATTTCCTTGCAGTGAAAATTAAGACTCTGAGTCAGGATAAGATCGTCTTATTGGCTACTAATACTTATGACTCTGAGTGGATTGAGTTCTCAAAGAAATTTTTGTTTGAGCTCTGCCCCACTACATAAAGGTGTGTTTCACACAAGTGGCCCCAAAAAGATGTTAATAATATAAAGAGCTGCCTTAGGGTAATGAACGAGTGTGGTGAAAATCTACCTAGACTCATCTCTCATTACTTGGATGATTTGCTGCTGGTCACAGTTAAAAGCTTGGACTGTTCAAGTCTCCTGAGAAGAATGGAGCACTTGTATGCTGAGGCTTGTGCTATGAAACAAGCCATGCTGTTACAGACCAACTTCAGTGAGGATCTACGTACCATTACTTTGGATATTACCTGACATGTAAGTGGCCTGGAGCAATCTGCTTTACGGACTGTGGATAACGATGCACCTGCTCGGGGGTGGGGGGGGCTGTCGGAGTGGAGGCTGGGATCTGTCTGGTGACTGATACTGTCACGTGCCGAGCCGGCTTGGCTTTCCCCGGCTCGGCCTCGATCTCTTTGTGGGGTTGGCTTTGCTGGTTATGTGTATTTTGATGTATTCTTGTACTACTGTATATTCCATGCCCCTAGCCACTGCCTGACCGGCAGCTGTTATTCAGTATCTGTCATCTCCTTTCTCTCACGCTGCTGACAGTCTGCGGGCCCAGCCACGCCCCCTTACTCTCCTTCTGGCTCATCAGCTGTTTCCTGTCCTGGTAATCATCCATCCGTGCCTCGCTCAGGTGTTCCCTATTTGCCACACCAGCAGCATCTGTACTAAAGGAGCTCTTTGCTGGACAGACGCCGCTGGATCATTGTGTGTACGTGTTGGATGGTCGTCTACCCTGTCTAACCGTCACGTCACTAAGGACTGTTTCCGTGTGCTCGTCGAGAATCTCTGTGACTACTCGGATTGCCCCCGCACTGTGAGTATCCGCCTATGTTCCGTTCACTGCTGTAATCCTCCAGTGTGAGTGTTGGGCGTCCTTGAGGACTCTAAGTGTATCCGAGCTGTTTCGTGTCTGTATGTATAGTTTGGTGTTAATAAACGTGTGTGTGGTGTAACCCAGCGTTTAAATCCTCTGGTCCTTTTTCTCCTCCTCCGTGCGCCGTTGGGAAGCGCACGGAGAGCACATGACAGATACAATGTCTGGGGCTGCAAGGGAATCTCATTTGGCAGCTGGAGAGAAGGCTTTGGTGGTGAACTTGGACACAGTGGCTCAGTTTATAACCGGGATAAGTTCCGGTGCTGTAGCGTCTTCACCAGGCTCTCCAAAGTGGAGTCAAGTGGTGAAAAAGGGATGACGAATTGAGTAAGCTGCTGCTAAACTCAAACCATCTTCTGCTTCAATCAGCTGTAGGAATAAAGCCAGTAACACGGCTACTGTTGTTGGTACGGGCTCTGGTAATATTAAAACTATACGGACTAAGATGGTGAGTGTGTTTGTTACCCGTTTTCATTCTGATTTGGAAGCTGATACTTTATCTGAATATCTTAAAGACAAGCTTGGACGAGAAGTTATTTGTCAGAAAATCATCACTGGGAACGGTAGGGTTGGTTCATTTAAAGTAACAGCGGAATGCTCTGAGATCGGGGACATGTACCAGCCAGAGCTCTGGCCAGAGAGCGTATTGGTGCAGCGATATTATGAGCCCCGTGGGGCTGGGAGGGCTGGAGCTAGTGGAGCGGCTGCTGTGGTGAATATGCGGGCACCCACCGATGATGGCGATCTTCCTTAATTTATACTGATGAGTATACATGTTATGTTTTACAACTGTCGTGGCCTTAACCTGGGGCAAAGCGGTGGAGAGAAAGCTCGCTGGATAGTTATTGACAATTTGTTGAACACTTGTGATATTTTGTGTTTTCAGGAGACGTTTCTTTCTAAACAAAATATGGAATGTTTGAACTGTCTTAACTCTGATTTCCATGGTGCTGGGGAGTCTACAACTGACCTCAGCAAGGGAATTATCAGGGGTAGGATACCTGGAGGTGTGGCTATTCTCTGGAGAAAGAAGCTGGACTCTCTGATAAAGTGGTCTGACTTGGTGTAGCTTGGTGTATTGGTGTGCAGTTTAATGATAATAAGGAATTTCTTATTATTAATGCATATACACCCTTTCAGTGTCAACAGAATGAGAATGAATATTTAAATAAGCTTGCTTTTATTAATTCTTTTATGGAAGATTATAATAATACTTATATTCTTATTGTAGGGGACATGAATGCAGACATATCTGACATTACCTCCTTATTTGCAAAATATATGTATCATTTTTGTGATGAAAATGATTTAACTTTGTCAAGTAAGGTGTTAATGCCTCCTGATAGTTATACCTATATAAGTGAGGCCTGGCACACTACGTCCTGGCTGGATCATTGCAACAGCACTGGTGATGCACATGCCTCTTTGGGTGGCATGAGTATTTATTATGGGATATCAATGTCTGATCATATACCCTTTGAGATTATAATTAATGATGAATGTCTACATGCACTATGTCAGAATGTCAGTCAGGATGAGGTGGAAAAATTAGACTGGGCCACTCTATCTAAGGAAGAAATCGCTGAGTATTGTGTCCACACAGATAAATCCTTGAGTCAAGTATGTCTTCCTAGAGATGCTGTGATGTGCAGCGATGTGAACTGTTGCAATGTTGAGCATAAGAAAGATCTCTGCAGTATGTACGATGCTATAGTCAACTCCCTGTATAAGGACAGTAAGCCTTATTAAAGGAATATACATAAGACACATAATGTAAGACCTGGCTGGACTGAGGCTGTAGTTGTGCCTTATTCTGAAGCCTGTGAAGCACATAAAGCATGGGTGGTGGCTGGGAGACCCAGACAAGGGCCAGAGTTTGAGATGAAGAAACGTACGAATGCAAAATACAAGTATGCCATCCGCTATATTTCTAAAAATGAGCAGCTAATGAGAAGTAATTCTTTGGCCAAGAAACTGGTAGATAAGAATGTCACAGATTTCTGGAAGGAGCTTAGACATATTAGTAACTGTAAAACATCTTTACCCTGTACTGTGGAAGGTATTTCAGGTATAGAAAATATTGTTGACTTATGGCGACAGCATTTTTACTCATTAACTCAATTAATAATGAAATTTATAAAGTAGGGAAAGTAGAAAGGGACAATTCATTCCTGACTGACACTTATGCGGTGACCAAAGCCATTAGAGAGTTGTTAGATAATAAAGCAAGTGGTTTAGACTGTATTTCTGCTGAGCATCTTAAATATGCTAGCTCAAGAATGGCTCCTCTTCTTGCAATCTGTTTCACCAGCTTCATGATTCATGGGATGTTACCAGAATCATTGCTGTCTGCTGTGTTGGTATCAGTCATTAAAGATAAAGCTGGCAAGCTGTGTAGCCTAGACAATTATAGGCTCATAGCTACAGCCAATATAATATCTAAAGTTTTGGAAAGAATACTGTTTGAAAAATTAAATGGATTCATTAAATCTACTGATCATCAATTTGGATTTAAACCCCATCATGGAACAAATTTGTGCATATATGCTTTAAAAGAAACTGTAAGTAAATATATAAATCAAAATTCATCAGTATTTTTGTGTTTTATTGACGCCTCCAAGGCGTTTGATCATGTTAACCACAGAAAATTGTTTAGTAAAATGATTAATAGGGGGTTCCTAAACATTTAGTACGTATCTTGATTTACTGGTATGCACATCAGAAGATGAAGGTGAAATGGGGTAAGAGTCATTCATCCCCGTTTGGTGTGAGCAATGGTGTAAGGCAGGGCAGTATATTGTCCCCTGTCCTGTTTAATCTTTATATGGATGATTTGTCAAAGCAACTGAATGCCTGTAATACTGGGTGTTTAATAGGGAATAAGTTAGGGAATCATTTTATGTATGCTGACAATCTTGTTGTCCTCAGTCCAAGTAGTGCTGGCCTTCAGGAGCTATTAAGAGTGTGTACTGCTTATGGGGATGAAAATGACATAAATATAACACGAATAAGAGTTTTGTGCTGATTTGTCACACTAGAGAAGACATGATAATGAAATTTCCTGTTTTTGATTTGGCAGGCAGGGAATTAACTGTCAGGGATAAAGTCAAATATGTGAGACATTTTATTAATGACAGAATGACTGATGATGATGATATTCTCAGACAGCATTGCAAGATTTACACTCAAGCAAATGTCCTTGCACACAGGTTTAGCTTTTGTTCAGATGAGGTGAAGTTAGTTCTTTTTAAAACCTACTGTACACGTCAATACACTGCTCATTTATGGACAAATTATAGGAAACAAAGCATGCTGAGATTACAGGTTGCATACAATGATGCCTTAAGAATTTTACTTAAAAAGCCTTGATGGTGCAGTGCTTCTGAGTTATTTGTGACATCAAGTGTTAATACACAAGCTGTAATAAAGAATCTTATGTATACAGTAAATTCATCTGTCGTCTTGATGTATCTGGAAATGAAATCATCCAGGTTGTGTCTAACATGAGCTCAGTTCTATCCGCTGTCAGTCACAGTTTCGAAGGCACTGGTACAGTTGTCTTTTTAAGTCCTTTTAAATTTTGTACTGTATTTGTATTTCTTTTTTAATTGTTTTGTTTTTATGTTGGACTATGAGTCTGGAATAAAGCTTGATTGATTGATTGACTGACAGTGCATGTCAGAGCACAAACCAAGCATGAAGTCAAAGGAATTGTCTGTAGACCTGTAGGTACAAATCTGGGGAGGTGTACAGAAAAATATCTGCTACTTCGAAGGTCCCAGTGAGCACAGTGATCTCCATCATCTGGAAATGAAAGAAGTTTGGAACCACTAGGACTCTTCCTAGAGCTGGTCGGCCGTCTAAACTGAGCGATCGGGGGAGAAGAGCCTTAGTCAGGGAGGTGACCAAGAACCCGATGGTCACTCTGTCAGAGCTCCAGCTCCAACCTTCCAGAAAGACAACCATCTCTGCAGCAATCCACCAATCAGGCCTGTATGGTAGAGTGGCCAGATGGAAGCCACTCCTTAGTAAAAAGCACATAGCAGCCCACCTGGAGTTTGCTAAAAGGCACCTGAAGGACTCTCAGACCATGAAAAACAAAATTCTCTGGTCTGATGAGACAAAGATTGAACTCTTTGGCATGAATGCCAGGTGTCATGTTTGGAAGAAAACAGGCACCGCTCATCACCAGGCCAATAGTAGTGGCAGCATCATACTGTGAGGATGTTTTTCAGAGGCAGGAACTGGGAGACTAGTCAGGATACAGGGAAAGATGAATGCAGCAATGCACAGAGACATCCTGGATGAAAACCTGCTCCAGAGCACTCTTGACCTCAGACTGGGGTGACGGTTTATCTTTCATCAGGACAACGATTCAAAGCACACAGCCAAGATATCAAAGAAGTGGCTTCAGAACAACTCTGTGAATGTCCTTGAATGGTCCAGCCAGAGCCCAGACTTGACTCCAATTGAACACCTCTGGAGAGATCTGAAAATGGTTGTGCACCGACGCTTCCCATCCAACCTGATGGAGCTTGAGAGGTGCAGCAAAGAGGAATGAGTGAAACTGCCCAAAGATAGGTGTGCCAAGCTTGTGGTATCATATTCAAAAAGACTTGAGGCTGTAATTGCTGCCAAAGGCGCATAAACAAAGTATTGAGCAAAGGCTGTGAATACTTATGTACATGTGATTTCTTAGTTTTTTATTTTTAATAAATTTGCAAAAATCTAAAAAAAAAAAAAAAAAACTTTTCACATTGTCATTATGGGGTATTGTTTGTAGAATTTTGAGGAAAAAATTTGGAATAAGGCTGTAACATAACAAAATGTGGAAAAGTGCTGTGAATAATTTCTGGATGCACTGTAGTAGTGTCATGTCAGTTCAGTGTTTGAAAATTTCCTAAGAAAATAAAAATAGCTAAAATAATTCCATTGTTTAAATCTGGTGATAAATGCTTGTTCACTAACTACAGACTAATTTCACCGTTGCACCAGTTCTCAAAAATATTGGAAAAAATATTTTTCATAAGAATGAATGGTTTCATCAGTAAGCACAATATAGTCCATGAACAACTGTATGGGTTTAGAATAAAACGCACCACTTCACTGGCTTTAATTGATTTCATAGAACAGATTACTGACACAATTGATAGGAAAGATCATACAGTAGGGATATTTCTAAACTTTCAAAAGGCATTTGATACTATTGATCTTGAACTACTTTTAACCCTGAGAGGACTTTGGTTGCAGATCCGCACCCTCTGGTGGCAAAGATTTTTTCAAGAAAATATTCAGTTTAGATATCACAAATTTCAAAGGCTGTAACTTGAAAGTGGTAAGAGATAATGGCTTACTGTCAATGAGAACGACGTAGAATACGATCCAAAGTTTATGATAGGAGTAAATTTAAACATCTAATTTGCATAATGTGACAGCAGCCACATCAGATTACATAACTTTTGGTCAAAGTGGACTTTTACATATTTACACAAAGGAGGGTTTTGCTTTTTGTCTTTGTTTTTGTTTTTTGTTATCTTATCTTCAAAATATATGAACCAGAAAATCAGTAGAATGTAAACAAACTGATAAAAAACATCAGACCTATCGCTCGTCATGTGTCACCATGCATCCGTGTGCTCATCCCTGGTCCTTATTTTGTCTTCTGTCGGTCATTTTCACTTTCTCACCCGCATCCAGAAACAATCACATTTATCTTCTGATTTGTTCCACCTCAATTTCAGTTAGATT
Source organism: Pholidichthys leucotaenia (assembly GCA_020510985.1). Lineage (NCBI taxonomy): Eukaryota > Metazoa > Chordata > Actinopteri > Cichliformes > Pholidichthyidae > Pholidichthys > Pholidichthys leucotaenia. The sequence goes on from CM035848.1 coordinate 142,298,607, forward strand.
ACGCCGCTGAACCAGCAGTACTGTCCTCTCCGTCACGTGCAGCTTCATCAGTGGCGGACGAAAAGTGTTCCGCTCCGGCCCATCTTGTGCTGTCCAGAAGGTAAATATTTCCCTTCAGAAACTAAATAATCCCTTTTAGAATCATAGTTGGCAAAATCTGAAGCAAATCCTTCCTCCCTGTGGAAATATATGTTGCGCAATTGTTTATACATCTCTTCTTCTGCACCCCGGAAGTGATACCAGATTCGACGCGGTTCTGGTTTGCTGATCTCAGTCCTCTTGAGAAGACCAGTGAGCGATATGTGTCTGCCATCTAGTGATGTGAAATGCTTGGTACATCTGGGTCTATTTTGTGTGTTGTTTTTTTTTTCATACTTTTTGACCAATCGTGACGGGTGCGGCTCTGCGACACCAGCCGCAAGAGAGGCAGATCATGTAATCAACTTTAATCCTTACAGGGTTAAGGAAAATACAAAAGTATGGCATCAGAGGTCTTCCATATGATTGGTTATGTAGCTACTTAGATGACAGACACCAATATGTACACATAAACAATGCTGATTCTGTCTTGTTAAAAATGACGTGTGGAGTGCCTCAGGGCTCAGTGCTGGGACCATTGTTGTTTCTATTGTATATTAATGATTTGTGTTTTGTTGCCAAGGAACTGAGGTGTATTTTACTTGCTGATGACACAACTTTTTTGTAGTGGAAATAATTTTGGGCAGCTTCTGGATACAGTGAACAGGGAATTATCAATTATTTTAAAAAATGGTTTGACCTAAATAAATTATCTCTTCACCTAGGAAAAACTAAATGTATAATATTTGGACATCAGACTACAAATAATCATAGACAAATTAAAATAAATGATGTTGTAATAGATACAGTTATTGAAACAAAATTCTTAAGTGTAATTGTTGATAACAAACTAAACTGAAAATCCCATATAAACTATGTCAGAACCAAAATGGCCAAATCAATTACAATATTGTATAAAGTAAAAGATCTCTGATGTCAAAAATCATTATGCATTTTGCATAATTCACTTATTGTTCCCTGTATGTCCTACTGTTCAGTGGTGTGGGGAAATACTTACAAGACAAATATACACCCAATTTTTTTTTTTACAACAAAAAAAGCTATTAGGATAATTACAATAAAACCACATCGTGAGCCAACTAATCCACTATTTACTCAGTTAAATGCACTAAAATATAAAGATTTAGTAGAATATAGCACAATTCAAATTATTTTTAAAGCAGTCAATAAACAACTACCATCAAATATTCAAAAGCTTTTCAAATTAGAAAAAGTACATATAATATGCTGCGATGGACTGGCGATCTGTCCAGGGTGCACCTTGCCTCTCGCCCAAAGATGCTGGGATAGGTTCCAGCCCCCCGCGACCCAAAAAGGATTAAGCGGAAGAAGATGGATGGATGGATGGATGAATGGATGGATGGATGGACATATAATACGAGAGGAAATTGTATTTTGGTTAAACCCAGGTTCAGAACAAACACTAAACAGCACTGTGTTTCTGTTGTTGGCAGCATTTTATGGAACTGTTGTCCAGACAAAATTAAAATGTGTAGTACATTTGAAATGTTTAAAATAAAAAAGGAAAATATAATTTCTCAGTATTGTCATATTGAGTATGTCATGACTCGCCGCTCATCAGCGGCGCCAGCCGCGCGCACACCTGCTCCTCGTCAGCGGCGAGGTATTTAATCCACTCTGCCCTGGGCTTCGGCCTGAAGCCGTCTCTCAACTTCGGCCCCTTTGCTACTACGGATCTCAAACCGACTAGTGAAGATAACTTGGGCAAGCTCCCCTTACCTCTCTCCTCTAGCCATCCCCTGTGCACAGGTGGACATTCCCGGCGGCGGATTTCCTCATCTCGCCGTTGGCTCTACGCTGCTGCCACAGGTACTGCAGGTCGCTGTCTCCCGGGCCTCGCCCTTGTCGACGCCAGCCACCTGTCATAACCAAGTAAGCCAGCTATCATCATTATTCCCTGTATTGGTGTGGTGCCCGTTACCCTTCTCCCTCTGCTCTCTCCCACAGGGTTGTCCGGCTGTACGGCCTCCTGCCCCCGTGCCTGACGCAGACGCCACCACCAATACATTCTTATTCCACAGACACGCAGCCATACACTTCCTTGTTGCTGATAAAGCTGTTAAATCTATCCTGAGCCTGCGTGTGTGTCTCCTGGGCCGTGCATTATGTCAGTACGGCTTCAGCAGAGCGGCTCGGCAGACAGCGGGCTCGCACGCCGTCTTTCCACCCTCGAGGCTCGGGTGGATTTAATAGCCCATCAGCAACAGGTGATATTAAATCAATTAATTATCATTACTAACCGATTAGACCGCTTGGACCCCCAGCAGCCGTTCCCCTCGGCTCGCCCGGGTGGCGCGGCTCCTGCGGCTCCGGTGGCCGTCCAGCCCGCTCCGGGTGCGCCAACACGGCTCACACCAATCCCCACTCCTGCTCGCTTTAGCGGTAAGCTGGGTGGAGCTCGGGGTTTTATTATGCAGTGTGAGTCCGTGTTTCTTCGCGTTCCCAGAGATTTTCCCTCAGACCATAGCAGAATTGGCTATATAGGTAATCTCCTTGAGGGTCGTGCGCTTACCTGGGCTTACGCCATTAATGGTGAAGCCCAGCTACGCCACCCTCACCTATGGCCAGTTTGTGCGACAATTTCTGGAAGTGTTCGATCATTCGCGTTTGGACAGTGTCCAGGTCGACCGCCTTCTCGGACTCCAACAGGGGAGCCGATCGGCGGCCGACTACGTGATCGACTTCCGGGTTACCGCGGAGGAAGTTGGCTGGGAAGAGCGTGCGCTCTGCGGCATCTTCCTCCGCAGCCTAAATTCTGGTCTGAGGGATGAGCTGGCTGGACGGGATACCCCGGAGACGCTGGCGGAGCTGATTTCTCTCACCATCAGTTTGGATAACAGGCTGCGCAAGCACGCCTCCGAGCGGAAGCAGTCTTCTCGCTCGCGGAACGCCTCTGCACGTCTGCCCCAAGCTCGCCACCTGGCGTTGCCGCCGCCGGAGGTCTCCGAGGAGTCGGAACCAATGGTGACGGGCCGGACAAAGCTCCCCCTGGCGGAGAAACAGCGCCGTCTTGACCTGGGCCTCTGCATGTATTGCGGAGGTAGCCAGCACACAGTGGAGCATTGTCCGGAGAAGCCAAACGAGGTGGTCCGCGAGTCACTGTAGGGGGCCTCGCGGACGCTAATCGGTTAAATCCCCTCACACATTTGACGCTGCCCTCCGCTTCTGTCACAACCTCACTGGGCACCTCACACATGCACTGGTGGATTCAGGCGCGGAGGGTAGCTTTATTTCACAAAGCCTGGCAACCCGACTGGGCATCCATTGTCACCCCCTCGTCACTCCTCTCGCCCTGGTTAACCTCTCCCGAGTTTCCCTGGGAAAAGTAACTCACCAAACATCCCCCGTCCCGGTGATCATCTCTGGAAACCATCGGGAGGATATCTCCTTCTATGTCCTGCCCACCTCAGTAACTCCTGTCATCCTTGGATATCCCTGGCTCCGCCTCCATAACCCCGCCTTGGACTGGAAGACTGGGAAGGTGTCAGCGTGGAGCACTTTCTGCATGGGCACCTGCCTCCAATCCGCGGCCTGCGCCCCGTCTTCGCTCCCCACAGCGCAGGACACCGCGCCCCCGGATCTCACCCTTGTGCCCTCAGAGTTCCACGACCTGGGTGCTGTTTTCAGTAAGTCCAAGGCGATGTCTCTGCCTCCTCACCGGCCCTACGACTGCGCCATTAACATCCGCCAGGGGGCGCCCTTACCTTCAGGACGCCTCTATAGCCTGTCAGCGCCGCAGAAGGAGGCAATGAACAGCTATCTGAAGGAGTCGCTCAGTGCTGGGATCATCCGACCATCCTCCTCTCCAGTAGGTGCAGGGTTCTTCTTCGTGGGAAAGAAGGACGGATCTCTTCGTCCTTGTATCGACTATCGAGCTCTCAACGATATCACGGAGAAGGACCGGTATACCCTGCCCCTTATGGATACTGCCTTCCACTCCCTCCAGGGGGCGACCTGGTTTACTAAGCTGGATCTCCGCAGTGCTTACCACCTCGTCCGCATCCGGGAGGGAGATGAGTGGAAAACCGCCTTCCGTACCCCAAACGGTCATTTTGAATACCTCGTGATGCCGTTTGGGTTGACCAACGCTCCAGCCGTCTTTCAGCGCCTCATCAATGACGTCCTCCGGGACTTCATCGGCCTGTTTGTATTCGTCTACCTGGACGACATTCTCATCTTCTCCAGGTCCAGGGATGAACACCGGGTCCACGTGAGGCGGGTCCTGCAGAGACTGCTGGAGAACCGTCTGTACGTCAAAGCGGAAAAATGTGAATTCTACGCCAAAACGACTTCCTTCCTGGGGTTCGTCATCTCCCATGACCAGGTGCTTCCGGACCCAGCGAAGATCAAAGCGGTGGTGGATTGGCCCACACCTACCTCTCGGAAACAGGTTCAGCAATTCATCGGGTTCGCCAATTTCTACCGCCGCTTTGTCCCGAACTTTGGAGCCATCGTCGGGCCCCTGACCCGCCTCACCTCTCCTAAGACCCCGTTCCGGTGGACTGAAGAGGCCGCTACGGCCTTCCAGGCGCTGAAGACGGAGTTCTCCTCCTCCCGGGTCCTCAGCCAGGTCGACCCCGCGCTGCAGTGCATTGTGGAGGTGGACGCTTCGGACACGGGGGTGGGGGCGGTGTTGTCCCAGCGGTCCCCAGCCAACGGAGTCAAGCGACCCTGCGCCTTCTTCTCTCGGCGCCTGTCCCCGGCGGAACAAAACTACGACGTGGGGGGCAGAATGGCGTCACTGGCTGGAGGGGGCAGCCTTGCCTTTTGTGGTCCTTACTGACCACAAGAACCTGGAGTACCTGAGATCTGCCAAGCGTCAGAATGCCCGCCAGGTGCGTTGGTCCCTGTTCTTTGCAAGGTTTAAGTTCAGCATCACATATAGGCCTGGCTCCAAGAACGGCCTGCCCGACACCCTCTCCAGGCAATTTGCCCCGGAGGCCGCAGAAGACGTTGCTCACACCATCTTGCCCAGGTCGTGTGTCGTGGGGGCTGTTTCATGGGACAAAGAAGAAAAGATCCGGAGGGCGCAGGAGTCGGAACCGGACCCTGGCGGCGGACCGGAGGGGAGGCTCTTCGTGCCATCTGCCGTCCGGGAGGACGTTATACACTGGCTCCATACCTCCAAGCTCACCTGCCATCCTGGAGCTTCGCGGATGATTGACCTTCTCCAGCGATCCTTTTGGTGGCCAGGCCTGCGGAAGGATGCCGCCCGTTACGCCCGGGCCTGCCCCGTCTGTGCTACCAATAAGTCAGGTAACGCTCCCCTGCGGGTCTGCTCCAGCCCCTGCCCGTCCCTGGCAGGCCCTGGTCGCACATCGCCCTAGACTTCGTCACCGGGCTCCCTGTCTCCAACAACTTTGACACAGTTCTGACCATTGTTGACCGTTTTTCCAAGGCCGCCCACTTTGTGCCCCTACGTGGACTTCCCTCAGCCTTGGAGACGGCGGACCTCCTCATCCAGCACGTGGTCAGACTGCATGGAATCCCGGTCGACGTGGTCTCCGACCGCGGCCCCCAGTTCTCTTCGGACGTCTGGAGGTCATTTTGCAATGCCCGGGGAGCCAAGGTAAGCCTCTCCTCCGGCCATCATCCCCAGTCTAACGGGCAGTGTGAGTGGACTAACCAGGAGCTGGAGGCTACGCTCCGCTGCGTCACTTCCTCCAAACCCACGTCCTGGAGTTCTCACCTCGCCTGGGTGGAGTATGCCCACAACACCTCTCGCTCTACTGCCATCGGGATGTCGCCCTTTAGAGCATCCTTGGGCTATGATCCACCTCTATTCCCCGCGCAGGAGGGCGAGTTGGCTGTCCCCTCTGTCCAGGCACATCTGAGGCGGTGTCGCTCCCTGTGGTCCACAGCGTGTAATGCGCTTTTACGCACGGCGGAGCACAATAAGTCTACGGCGAACCGACATAGGAGACCTGCACCTGCCTACCAGGTGGGACAGCAAGTTTGGGTATCCACACAGGACGTTAACCTAAAGGGTGAGAGGAGAAAGCTGGCCCAACGGTTCATCGGCCCTTATCCCATAACCAGAATCATCAACCCGGTGGCTGTGCGTGTGGCTATTCCCTCCTCCCTCTGCATCCATCCCACCTTCCACGTCTCCAAAATTAAACCGGTGGTCTCTGACCCCCTCTGCCCTCCACCTGCGGCGCACCCCGCTCCCCGGATGATTGGTGGCCATCCGGCCTGGACCGTCGCTGAGATCTTGGACGCCCAACGCCGGGGTCGCGGATTGCAGTACCTGGTGGATTAGGAGGGCTATGGACCCGAGTGGAGACAGTGGGTGCCTTCCTCGCTGGTGTTGGACCGGTCACTCATTTCTGAGTTTCATCGAGCGCACCCGAAAAAACCATCGCCAGGAGGCGCTGCTAGAGGGGGGAGTACTGTCATGACTCGCCGCCGCGCGCACACCTGCTCCTCGTCAGCGGCGAGGTATTTAATCCACTCTGCCCTGGGCTTCGGCCTGAAGCCGTCTCTCAACTTCGGCCCCTTTGCTACTACGGATCTCAAACCGACTAGTGAAGATAACTTGGGTAAGCTCCCCTTACCTCTCTCCTCTAGCCATCCCCTGTGCACAGGTGGACATTCCCGGCGGCAGATTTCCTCATCTCGCCGTTGGCTCTACGCTGCTGCCACAGGTACTGCAGGTCGCTGTCTCCCGGGCCTTGCCCTTGTCGACGCCAGCCACCTGTCATAACCAAGTAAGCCAGCTATCATCATTATTCCCTGTATTGGTGTGGTGCCCGTTACCCTTCTCCCTCTGCTCTCTCCCACAGGGTTGTCCGGCTGTACGGTCTCCTGCCCCCGTGCCTGACGCAGACGCCACCACCAATACATTCTTATTCCACAGACACGCAGCCATACACTTCCTTGTTGCTAATAAAGCTGTTAAATCTATCCTGAGCCTGCGTGTGTGTCTCCTGCATTATGTCAGAGTAGAGAAATGGTGCTCTTAAGTGGCTAATTAATTTGACATCATATTTGTATTGATTCTGTAAAACTGGTACTTCTTTGTTGGAATTTGTTTCTGTTTTCATTTAAGATGGATTTGATTTATTTTGTGAGTTTAAATTTTTGTTGTCTGCGATGAACTGGCCATCTGTCCAGGGTGTGCCCCGCCTTCCGCCCGGGGGTGCTAGGGTGGGCTCCAGCCCCACCGCAACCCATAAGGCCTTGAGTGGTCAAGAAGATGAATGAATGAATGTATTAGGGGTAGGCGTTATATAAGCCTCAGCTTCAGCCTACACCCTTTTTGGTTTCTTATTGCTATATTTTCTTTTATCTTTTATCATGGATTATAAACCGAATAAAGTATAAATACAAATAAATACAAATACAGCGTCAGTAATGATATCACATCATTGTGTAATTTCCCAATATAGATTTTTGTCCTGTTCAAATACATGTACAGTGGGGCAAAAAAGTATTTAGTCAGCCACAAATTGTGCAAGTTCTCCCACTTAAAAGATGAGAGAGGTCTCTAATTTTCATCATAGGTATACCACAACTATGACAGACAAAATGAGGGAAAAAAAATCCAGAAAATCACATTGAAGGATTTTTAATGAATTAATTGGTAAATTCCTCGGTAAAGTAAGTATTTGGTCACCTACAAACAAGCAAGATTTCTGGCTCTCACAGACCTGTAACTTCTTCTTTGAGAGGCTCCTCCATCCTCCACTCATTACCTGTATTAATGGCACCTGTTTGAACTCATTATCAGTATAAAAGACACCTGTCCACAACCTCAAACAGTCAGACTCCAAACTCCACTATGGAATAGGTAAGCAGCTTGGTGTGAAGAAATCAACTGTGGGAGCAATTATTAGAAAATGGAAGACATACAAGACCACTGATAATCTCCCTCGATCTGGGGCTCCACGCAAGATCTCACCCCGTGGGGTCAAAATGATCACGAGAACGGTGAGCAAAAGTCCCAGAACCACACGGGGGGACCTAGTGAATGACCTGCAGAGAGCTGGGACCAAAGTAACAAAGGCTACCATCAGTAACACACTACGCCGCCAGGGACTCAAATCCTGCAGTGACAGACGTGTCCCCCTGCTTAAGCCAGTACATGTCCAGGCCTGTCTGAAGTTTGCTAGAGAGCATTTGGATAATCCAGAAGAGGACTGGGAGAATGTCATATGGTCAGATGAAACCAAAATAGAACTTTTTGGTAAAAACTCAACTTGTCGTGTTTGGAGGAGAAAGAACACCATACCTACTGTGAAGCATGGGGGTGGAAACATCATGCTTTGGGGCTGTTTTTCTGCAAAGGGACCAGGACGACTGATCCGTGTAAAGGAAAGAATGAATGGGGCCATGTATTGTGAGATTTTGAGTGAAAACCTCCTTCCATCAGCAAGGGCATTGAAGATGAAACGTGGCTGGACCTTTCAGCATGACAATGATCCCAAACACACCGCCCGGGCAATGAAGGAGTGGCTTCGTAAGAAGCATTTCAAGGTCCTGGAGTGGCCTAGCCAGTCTCCAGATCTCAACCCCATAGAAAATCTTTGGAGGGAGTTGAAAGTCCATGTTGCCCAGCAACAGCCCCAAAACATCGCTGCTCTAGAGGAGATCTGCATGGAGGAATGGGCCAAAATACCAGCAACAGTGTGTGAAAACCTTGTGAAGACTTGCAGAAAACGTTTGACCTCTGTCATTGCCAACAAAGGGTATATAACAAAGTATTGAGATGAACTTTTGTTATTGACCAAATACTTATTTTACCGCGGAATTTACCAATTAATTCATTAAAAATCCTTCAACGTGATTTTCTGGATTTTTTTTTTCTCATTTTGTCTCTCATAGTTGAGGTATACCTATGATGAAAATTGGAGACCTCTCTCATCTTTTAAGTGGGAGAACTTGCACAGTTGGTGGCTGACTAAATACTTTTTTGCCCCACTGTATGTCTGTGTACTCAAAGATAATGAGATTTAAAAGTTAAAGTACTATGTTGCTCCTTGTTTATTGTGTATTCATGAAATCTACAGGTCACAACTGATAGATGTACTGGCCTATATAGGAAACTCAAATGTTTAGACATTGTGGATTAAAATGAAAACAGGCCTGTCAAGCAACTTAAATATAAGAGCCTAACCCCCCAAAAAACTAAAACTATTAATTTAATACTAGGTTAAAGTTGTCTAATGAATAGCTGTTTTGTGTCCATAAAAGTTTTATGCTACTGAAATGATTTTCCAGTTTGTCATTAATCTGCAGTTTCTAATTTATTTGACAGATGGTTTACTGAGGTGAACTATTATTTAAGTTCTACATTCTTATCAAAACATGTCTGCAATAAAAACTATTGGATAGAAATAGAACTTTTGCTCCAATTTCCTACACCTGGCAAAAAAAGTGGGCTGGTCTTGGGCATGAAACTCCTGGGCTGAAAATTGGTCCCACTCCAGCCCTGCCACACATTAACACATACGGTTGGGTAAAAAAGTATTTAGTCAGCCACCAATTGTGCAAGTTCTCCCACTTAAAACATGAGAGAGGTCTCCAATTTTCATCATAGGTATACCTCAACTATGAGAGACAAAATGAGAAAAAAAAATCCAGAAAATCACATTGTCTGATTTTTTTAAAGAATTTATTTGCAAATTATGGTGGAAAATAAGTATTTGGTCAATAACAAAAGTTCATCTCAATACTTTGTTATATACCCTTTGTTGGCAATGACAGAGGTCAAACGTTTTCTGTAAGTCTTCACAAGGTTTTCACACACTGTTGCTGGTATTTTGGCCCATTCCTCCATGCAGATCTCCTCTAGAGCAGTGATGTTTTGGGGCTGTCACTGGGTAACACAGACTTTCAACTCCTTCCAAAGATTTTCTATGGGGTTGAGATCTGGAGACTGGTTAGGCCACTCCAGGACCTTGAAATGCTTCTTACGAAGCCACGCCTTCGTTGCCCGGGCGGTGTGTTTGGGATCATTGTCATGCTGAAAGACCCAGCCACGTTTCATCTTCAATGCCCTTGCTGATGGAAGGAGGTTTTCACTCAAAATCTCACGATACATGGCCCCATTCATTCTTTCCTTTACACGGATCAGTCGTCCTGGTCCCTTTGCAGAAAAACAGCCCCAAAGCATGATGTTTCCACCCCCATGCTTCACAGTAGGTATGGTGTTCTTTCTCCTCCAAACACGACAAGCTGAGTTTTTACCAAAAAGTTCTATTTTGGTTTCATCTGACTGCAACAATACGGTGGCAAGGAGGAGGCTTTTCAATTTTTCAGTTTTTTATTTTCAAATCCAGTCTCTCAGGTAATAAAACGACACCGACATCAATAATCCAATGACACGATCTTCAGTGATCCACAATTAAAATCTCACAGACCATCATTAACAATCAACCACCACCTGTTATATACTATCAGAGATAATTAGCGTTAATTAGGACAATACCATATCCCAGGTAAAACAATAACATTTTCCTTTTTCCCCACACATACCCATTAATATATAAAAGTCCATAATACTTCCCCCAGCTATAAACAGAATAAATATAAATAACACAGAATAAATACTATAAATAATTCACTAAATATTTTAATCCCCTATTTACAAATTTTAAATCTCCCCTATGACTCACCATCGCATGCTTCCTTCCTGCTGGTGTCCTTTAAAAGGCATTCAACCTCTGACAGAGTCTTTTGCCTGGACACCCTCAGGGAGCATGTTGGCAAAGGTATGTGAATTAATAATTATCAATTGTTTACCCCAAATAATTAACCCAACAATTATCTCACAAAGGCATTCAATTAGTTAAAGACAGATACAATAATGTGCACTTTACAAACAATCAAATTGACATTTACAATACTATACAAATAATACAGTTACACATACAAGAAATCACAACAGTGGTGACACCCCATTGTCACACTGACCATATGACATTCTCCAAAATCTCTTCTGGATCATCCAAATGCTCTCTAGCAAACTTCAGACGGGCCCGGACATGTACTGGCTTAAGCAGGGGGACACGTCTGGCACTGCAGAATTTGAGTCCCTAACGGCGTAGTGTGTTACTGATGGTAGCCTTTGTTACTTTGGTCCCAGCTCTCTGCAGGTCATTCACTAGGTCCCCCCGTGTGGTTCTGGGATTTTTGCTCACCGTTCTCGTGATCATTTTGACCCCATGGGGTGTGAGATCTTGTGTGGAGCCCCAGATCGAGGGAGATTATCAGTGGTCTTGTATGTCTTCCATTTTCTAATAATTGCTCCCATAGTTGATTTCTTCACACCAAGCTGCTTACCTATTGCAGATTCAGTCTTCCTAGCCTGGTGCAGGTCTACAATTTTGTTTCTGGTGTCCTTTGACAGCTCTTTGGTCTTGGCCATAGTGGAGTTTGGAGTCTGACTGTTTGAGGTTGTGGACAGGTGTCTTTTATACTGATAACGAGTTCAAACAGGTGCCATTAATACAGGTAACGAGTGGAGGACTGAGGAGCCTCTTAAAGAAGAAGTTACAGGTCTGTGAGAGCCAGAAATCTTGCTTGTTTGTAGGTGACCAAATACTTATTTTCCACCATAATTTGCAAATAAATTCCTTAAAAATCAGACAATGTGATTTTCTGGAATTTTTTTTTCCTCATTTTGTCTCTCATAGTTGAGGCATACCTATGATGAAAATTGGAGACCTCTCTCATCTTTTAAGTGGTAGAACTTGCACAATTGGTGGCTGACTAAATACTTTTTTGCCCCACTGTATGCAGCAACACCAACATTAAAAAAACTGTCTGTGAAGTTCTGTCTGAAACAGTCTTGTTTCCAGCCTGCCATTAATGAATGAATGAATTTATTTCGGATAGTACAGTACAGGTTAAAAGAAAATGAATAATATAACAACAAGGTCAAATTAGACAAAGACTCCTCTGATTATACAATTCCACATAAGTTATCCGAAATGGGTGATGGCTGAAGCCGCAGCTTATATTGCCCACCCATATTCCATCCAAGGATTCAAAATAGAAAAAAGAGAAAACAGTCAAGAGCGATTACAATTCAAAACAAAGCTAAGACAAAATGTGACAGAGAAAAAAAAAAAAAGAAAAAAAAAAACTAAGCTACAACACAGGCTGGATATGTCAATCCTTATGTGAGTTTACATGTCGTCTTGCAAATATGTTTGGAGTATTTCTTCCTTTAGTTTTTGTTTAAATTGTCCAAGCGTTGTACATGATTTTAATTCAGGTCCAAAATCGTTCCATAATCTGATTCCTTGCACTGAAATACAGTGTTGCTTGGTAGTTGTTCTCACTGTAGGCTTTTGAAATATACATGTTCCTCTGAAGTGATATCGTTTCTCCCTTGTTTGGAACAACTTTTTGTGGGCAGTGATAAATTCTTCACTTTGAACATTATTACTGCAGTTTTAAAGTCAACCAGATCTTTCAACTTGCGAGTTTTTTGTTTAAGAAAAAGTGGGTTTGTTGGTTCCCTGTAAGCTGCTTTGTTTATTATTCTAATAGCTCTCTTTTGAAGCATAAAGAGTGGATATATGTTTGTTTTATATGTATTTCCCCATACTTCAGTACAATATGTCATGTATGGGAGTATTAATGAATGATACAAGGTAGTATAGTGTGGGTTGATTCAGCAAATATTTCACTCTGTGTAATATTGCAATTGATTTGGATACTTTACCTTTAATATAATTAATATGTGACTTCCAACACAGTTTGTTATCAATTATTACTCCAAGAAATTTAGTTTCAGATACCCTTTCAATCTCTACACCATTTACACTGAGTTTGGGTACTGGGTTGTCGTGATGGTTGTTAAAGACTATAAATTTTGTCTTACTTAAATTGAGCGTTAATTTGTTTGAATCAAACCACAGTTTAAGCTTTCCTAATTCCTTTCCGAGTGTATCCAGAAGTTGTTCCAAATTGTTTCCACTGCATAACAGATTAGTGTCATCGGCAAACAATATTAAGTCCATTTTTTCTGAAACTTTACATACAGTGGGGCAAAAAAGTATTTAGTCAGCCACCAATTGTGCAAGTTCTCCCACTTAAAAGATGAGAGAGGTCTCCAATTTTCATCATAGGTATACCTCAACTATGAGAGACAAAATGAGAAAAAAAAATCCAGAAAATCACATTGTCTGATTTTTAAAGAATTTATTTGCAAATTGTGGTGGAAAATAAGTATTTGGTCACCTACAAACAAGCAAGATTTCTGGCTCTCACAGACCTGTAACTTCTTCTTTAAGAGGCTCCTCTGTCCTCCACCCGTTACCTGTATTAATGGCACCTGTTTGAACTCGTTATCAGTATAAAAGACACCTGTCCACAACCTCAAACAGTCAGACTCCAAACTCCACTATGGCCAAGACCAAAGAGCTGTCAAAGGACACCAGAAACAAAATTGTAGACCTGCACCAGGCTGGGAAGACTGAATCTGCAATAGGTAAGCAGCTTGGTGTGAAGAAATCAACTGTGGGAGCAATTATTAGAAAATGGAAGACATACAAGACCACTGATAATCTCCCTCGATCTGGGGCTCCACGCAAGATCTCACCCCGTGGGGACAAAATGATCACGAGAACGGTGAGCAAAAATCCCAGAACCACACGGGGGGACCTAGTGAATGACCTGCAGAGAGCTGGGACCAAAGTAACAAAGGCTACCATCAGTAACACACTACGCCGCCAGGGACTCAAATCCTGCAGTGCCAGACGTGTCCCCCTGCTTAAGCCAGTACATGTCCAGGCCCGTCTGAAGTTTGCTAGAGAGCATTTGGATGATCCAGAAGAGGATTGGGAGACTGTCATATGGTCAGATAAAACCAAAATAGAACTTTTTGGTAAAAACTCAACTTGTCGTGTTTGGAGGAGAAAGAATGTTGAGTTGCATCCAAAGAACACCATACCTACTGTGAAGCATGAGGGTGGAAACATCGTGCTTCGGGGCTGTTTTTCTGCAAAGGGACCAGGACGACTGATCCGTGTAAAGGAAAGAATGAATGGGGCCATGTATCGTGAAATTTTGAGTGAAAACCTCCTTCCATCAGCAAGGGCATTGAAGATGAAACGTGGCTGGGTCTTTCAGCATGACAATGATCCCAAACACACCGCCCGGGCAACGAAGGCGTGGCTTCGTAAGAAGCATTTCAAGGTCCTGGAGTGGCCTAGCCAGTCTCCAGATCTCAACCCCATAGAAAATCTTTGGAGGGAGTTGAAAGTCCATGTTGCCCAGCGACAGCCCCAAAACATCACTGCTGTAGAGGAGATCTGCATGGAGGAATGGGCCAAAATACCAGCAGCAGTGTGTGAAAACCTTGTGAAGACTTACAGAAAACGTTTGACCTCTGTCATTGCCAACAAAGGGTATATAATGAAGTATTGCGATGAACTTTTGGGATTGACCAAATACTTATTTTCCACCATAATTTGCAAATAAATTCTTTAAAAATCAGACAATGTGATATTCTGGATTTTTTTTTTCTCATTTTGTCTCTCATAGTTGAGGTATACGTATGATGAAAATTGGAGACCTCTGTCATCTTTTAAGTGGGAGAACTTGCACAATTGGTGGCTGACTAAATACTTTTTTACCCCACTGTATATCGTTTATATACATATTGAATAATAATGGTCCCAAAACTGAACCCTGTGGGACTCCACAGGTGACCTTCAGTAACTGTGAGTTTTTGTTGCTAACACATACATACTGATATCTATTCTTTAAGTAACTACTTAACCAGGACAGTGCTACCCCTCTAATACCACAATTTTGTAGTTTCTTTAATAATAAATTGTGATCTACTGTATCAAATGCTTTTTTAAGATCCAGGAATACTCCAACTGAATACTCTTTATTTTCAATGGTTGTTGATATTTTTTCTGTAAATTCCATTAGGGCATATGCAGTTGTCCTCTTGTGTCTGAACCCATATTGCTGCTCACACAATAAATCATTCTTCAGTATGAAGTTGTCAATTCTCTCATAGAATATTTGTTCAAGTATCTTGGAAAATTGCGGTAATAGTGAAATTGGTCTATAGTTTGAGAGTTCCCCTCTGTCGCCCGTCTTGTATATCGGAATTACTTTAGCTATTTTCATTGCATTGGGAAATATACCTGATTGGAGAAACAGGTTACGGATATACGTCAGTGGTTTTACTATGCATTCGATAACAGTTTTGACTAATAGCATGTCAATACCATCACAGTCCGTAGATGTTTTACTTTTGAACGATTTAACAATTTCAATGACCTCTCTTTCGTCTGTGTTCTTTATGAAGATGGAGTCTTTTACAGCAGTGTTATTGCATATTGTATCGCCTGTAGGCACTGTAGTGGGTATTTCTCGGGCCAGATTAGGTCCAATGTTAACAAAAAAATTATTAAATTCATCTGCAGGTGAAGCTATATTCACACTCTGAGTCGTTTTATTATTTTTTGGAATATTAGTTGGGTTGCTTGTATTTCTGCTTTTATTTCCAAGGATACTGTTGAGTATTGTCCATGTATTTTTAATATTGTCTTTGTTTTTCTCCAGTTCTTTACTGTAATAGTCTCTTTTACTACATCTTATTATATATGTTAACTTATTTTTGTATGTTTTATACCGCTGCTCTGCTTCTTTTGTCCTTTTCTTTAGGAAAGCTTTATATAATAATTTTTTCTTTTTACACGCCTTTTGTAGTCCTTTGGTTATCCATGGCTTATCAGCAAATTTGTGTTTAAGCTTTTTTTTTTACTAATGGGCAGTTTTTTTCATAAAGAGTGGTTACAATGTTTATAAATGTGTCATAGGCTTCATTTACATCTGATACATAGACTTCTGTCCAGTCTTGCTTCAGCAAGTCCTCTTTAAAAGAATTGATTGCATTTGGTGATTTGTATCTGAACGATTTGGAAAAAATTTTCTGCGTTGGGCCCCGTGTGGCCATGGATAAGTGCAAAGGTTGGCAAGTGGTCACTTATATCATTTATCAATAATCCACTTTCTATTTTCTTATCGATAACATTGACAAACAGGTTGTCAATAAGTGTAGCAGAGTGAACTGTGATTCTACTGGGATGTGTTATTGTGGGATATAGACTCATGCTGTACATAGAGTTCATGAACTCTGTAACTACATTTTGTTGATGTGGATTTAGTAAATCAATATTGAAATTTCCACAATTAATAAGCCTGTAATGTAATCCATTAATTAAATTATCTTGCTATATGTGCAAGATAATTTAAGTTTGCATTTAAAAGTAATGTGAAAGTTACTTTTCCAAGTAACTAATTACTTTAATCATGCAGTAATTGGTAAAGTGACTCAATTACTTTTGAAAAGAAGTACTTAGTAACTGTAAGTAGTTACTATTTTTTAGTAACTTGCCCAACACTGGTAGGCAGTGATCATCCACCCATTTCACTGTCACAAACTGTTGTCAGTCTCTTCCATTATGGCTTTTACATTTTTCCTTTAGGACATGTGTGTTCTTTCCTATTTTCAAAGGCTTTTTTAGATTTGAAATTTGTTTCACATGTCTTCTGATAACAAAGACTCTGGTAACAAAGTCTCCAGGTCACAAAAGGAATCGTAATGCAAAACCACAAAAGAGCTTCCCCTAAATTACAGCCACAAAAGAAACACACAGTTGTTAGGATTCTCATTATATGCTGTGCAGCCAGCGGGAGAATGCTAGCTTAGTTCTGACTAAATGTTGTACACAATGCACAACACAGATGTATCAGCCTACTCTTAAGGTCTTGAGGTCAGTGCACAGATGTTGTTACAGTACAGCGCGGTTGACAGTGTCTAGATATTTTGGGAAGTATAAAAGCTTTAATGTAATAAATCAAAACTATTCACATCAGTCACACCAAAGGCAACGCATCAGAGTGATTTATGAGTAAGGAGCCAACAGGAAAAAAAAAATGAGAAGAGTAAAACGCACAGATCAGGAGGAAAAGATGAAAAGTTGTGCAAAGGAAGAAAAGCAGATGTAAAGAGAAAACACACAGTGAATAAGGAGAAAAAGAGGACTGAGCAGTAGCATGAGCACCAACTGTGACAGAGCAGCGAGCAGGCAATAACTGACAATCACACTGATGGAAGAGCAGCGGTACAAAGCAGAGATGGCACGACAACTAAACCCTTCACAGTTTGTCTTTGTCTGCCCAATCCTCTGCCTCCCTTTTCTGTTATTCCTTACAATTTTACTTCTCAGTGACCTTATGTGGAGATAAAATGTACCAACACAAAGCAGGCACTGGCAATTGACTTGAAATAATCAAATCTCGTCCCCTCTTGACTTCCCATTTAAAGATTTGACACTTGGATCTTCAGACCATTAATGGCCTCAGTATGCTTAAATGTTTATATTTGTAATGATAATCATATATTTAGAAACTTGGAAAGCTGTCAGTTCCCCTGTCCGGAACTCTTATATAACACTGAAACACTAACCATGAATATCAGACTCACGTTTCCTGAGCTGCATAATTGGAAGTTACTGAACTTGAGCTTATAGCTGCCACAGATTTTTACTTATCAAACATTACATTATTGCTAAAATTGCAGATTATTTTCAAAAAGGGCTATATGAATTCAGTTTAAAACAAATGAAAATCTGTTCAGATACCCTGATAATGAACAAATGTCCAAAGTATTTCCTCTTTTATAATGAATTCAAATATTTATAAACTATTTTTGTCTCTTTATGCATCTTTTTGGTGCAAATACTGTATGTTTATTATTATGTAATACAATAGTCTATTTTATTCAAACTTTATTTTACAATTATAACCAGTAAAATGTAACAAAACTGTCAGAAATAATGTATTTAAAAAAAAAAAAAAAAAAAAGCAAGTGATATCTCTAAAGATAATCTGCTTTGGTTCAACCACATTTTAAAATCCAGACGTCAATGACGGAGTAGCTCATTCTGGCATGACAAAATCACCCTCCTGACCGTTGACCTTGACCTTCAGCACAGCATAGATGCAGACCCATCTAGAATGTGCTTAAGGTCAAGCTCAATGGCCAAAAAGAAATAACTTTTTCATAAATTATAAATGCCCAGATCTCCTGACTCTTGTCAATGACTATGACTTCAATTTGGATGCAGACTTTCCTGAGGATCCTTGTGAGCGAGTTTGGTGACCACTGAGGCAGTTGCCTAGGAGGAGTAGCGATTTCATGAAATCACCTAAATGCCCAAATCTCCTGAGCTTTGACCTTGAGCACAACCTGGATGCAGACCCGCCTGAGGATCATTGTGAGTGAGTTTGGTGAGCATCAGGCCAAATGCGTAGGAGGAGTAGCAATTCCTGTGAAATGTGGAAAGACACGATAGACAATAGACGCCGCGTGACTGCATTAGCTCCTTATGGCTTTGCGGGAATAAGCTTAAAATATTCGATGAAAACCTGACAACCATTATGCTTAATCAGTAAAATAAGCTTTAAGATTAATAAATAGTTCTGAATGCCAAAAAACATTTTTGTGTTTTTTTACAGCTCCTCAAAAAAGCTCTTTGCAAACTTTGAGAACTGAGGGTGGGACTTGTTGTTTTGTGACATAATAAAACCCACAACGTTGAATCTGTTTGTTTCTTTAGGAGTTTAACTGAACCCTCAAAAACACAATTTTGCACAACTGTTTGAACAACTTTTCAGTCATACTCATAAATAGTCTGTTCTTAATCTCTGGAGATAATTTTCCATTGTGGCACCGTGAATATTTGAACCACTGTAACACAACAGACACTAAGAAGAAGCACTCCATTCATCTTTGCTCCATTTCCACCAACTCACTATGGCCCAAGGCCTCCTACATGACATGAATGCACCAACTGGAATCCAACTGCAAAAAGTCTTCTTGACATTTTTCCAAGCTTCCCACAGACCCCATTCTTCACCCACTGTATCAGGCAATAAACAGCTCTAAAGAATCGGAGACACGAGGAGAGATGGATTTACTCACAGACAGCAATGAATTCCCTACAGTCCATGCACACGAACACCCCCTACCTCATCCCTTTGCCACCCAGTAGTTATTGTTTACCACAGAATGACTCCTACTCCAAGACTACTTCACATAGTGTGGGGTCAGCAGTTCAGTCTCCCACGAGGAATGGCAGCGAGACAGTGAAAAAAAATGAGTCGGTTGTAAGGAAACGTGAAAGTCTGGAGATACTTGAGTGAGGCCTGGGACAATCAACAGCAGACTCAGTGTGAAGGTGAAACAGAAACTAGAGCAAGGTGAGCGTTAAGAGGATATTTATCACCAGACTGAGAGTTATTTCCTCTATTAGAAGGCAACTCCACCCTCTATGCGAGGTGCTCTTGGAATACAGGTTTAAGACCTGGTGGGTAAAACTGAAAAAAACAAAAAAAAAACCAAAACATCCTTTGGTTGTTGGCCACTGGGTTCAGGAGCATACTGTAGTCAATATACACTATTATCAAAATTATAGAGTAATCAGAATAATAAGCCAATAAACTATTGATTTCTTGCTTTAATTTCACTCTATAAAAAATTAAAACATCTCACCAGGTTGACAAAGTCCTGGTAGCAGATCTTTCCATCAGCGTTGCCATTGGCGAGAGCCAATAAGACTTCCAGTTTGTGTGGGTCAAGCTCGGAGCCATGGGTTGCCAGAAGATCCCTGAACCGCTCTGTACTGATGAAGCCTGAATTATCTGGATCATACTGCAAGTAAGCACAAAGATTACTGATTCATTTTAAAGATAATAATACTAAAGACTTAAACACAATTCAGCATCAAGTAAACCATCAGCCTTACTTAACATGCAGCTGTGAAAATTAAAAAATTAATAATGTGAGAGAAAATATCAACAAATATAAATGAAAATATGTCAAAAATTCATGTTAGGAAAAAGTTATGACATTCCTATATTGAAAAAGGCTAAGAGTTAGATTCAAGTAAGAAGAAGAAGCCAACTTTACTGTCATTCAGTCCATACAGCCAATCATGTAAAGTAGAACAAAATTATGCGTCTCCTATCTACAATGTTAATCACATCTAGAATCAGAGGGGTTGCTGCCATGCAAGGCGCTGCCACAAAGAACTTTTCCTTCCCCCATTCTATTGTGCTGAGCACCAAGGTAGAAGGCGAGAAGTACCATTTTTATATGGTCTTTGGTATGACCCGGCTGGGGCTTGAACCCACAACCTCCCGGCTGTGGGGCAGATGCTCTACCACTAGACCACCACTCTGGCCCATTATGTATGATTAGAATATTGTTAAAGTTGATATATTTGGTGTACCATACCATACCATGTACACGTTAAGAAAATCAACAATTGTTGGCCAAAGTGCTTAAGTGAATACAGTGCACAGAGGAGGTGTGGTGGGATACTGTCAGTCTGAAGATTTTAAAGTGCAAACCTCTCTTCTCTGACAAAGTATTACGTTCACATTCTAATCTTTCATGTCTGTCATCATAGTACATCATCATCATACAGTGCATCCGGAAAGTATTCACAGTGCTTCAGTTTTTCCATAGTTTGTTATGCTACAGCCTTATTCCAAAAGGGATTAAATTCATTTTTTTCCTCAAAATTCTAAAAAAAAAAATTGAAATTTTTGTAAATATATTAAAAATAAAAAACTAAGAAATCACATGTACATAAGTATTCACAGCCTTTGCTCAATACTTGGTTGATGCACCTTTGGCAGCAATTACAGCCACAAGTCTTTTTGCATATGATGCCACAAGTTTGCCACACCAATCTTTGGGCAGTTTGGCTCATTCCTCTTTGCAGCACCGCTCAAGCTCCATCAGGTTGAATGGGAAGCATTGGTGCACAGCCATTTTCAGATCTCTCCAGAGATGTTCAGTTGGATTCAAGTCTGGGCTCTGGCTGGGCCCCAGTCTGAGGTCCAGAGCATTCTGGAGCAGGTTTTCATCCAGGACGTCGCTGTACATTGCTGCATTCATCTTTCCCTCTATCCTGACTAGTCTCCTAGTTCCTGTTGCTGAAAAACTTCCCCACAGCACGATGCTGCTCCCAACATTGGCATGGTTATGAATGGTGCCTGGTTTCCTCCAAACATGATGCCTGGCATTCACACCAAAGAGTTCAATCTTTATCTCATCAGACCAGAGAATTTTGTTTCTCATGGTCTGAGAGTCCTTCAGGTGCCTTTTGGCAAACTCCAGGTGGGCTGCCATGTGCCTTTTACTAAGGAGTGGCTTTCATCTGGCCACTCTACCATAAAGGCCTGATTGGTGGATTGCTGCAGAGATGGTTGTCCTTCTGGAAGATTCTCCTCTCTCCACAGAGGAACGCTGGAGCTCTGACAGAGTGACCATCGGGTTCTTGGTCACCTCCCTGACTAAGGCTCTTCTCCCCCAGTCGCTCAGTTTAGACGGCCGGCCAGCTCTAGGAAGAGTCCTGGTGGTTCCAAACTTCTTCCACTTACAGATGATAGAAGCCATTGTGCTCATTGGGACCTTCAAAGCAGCAGAAATTTTTCTGTACCCTTCCCCAGATTTGTGCCATGAGACAATCCTGTCTCGAAGGTCTACAGACAATTCCTTTGACTTCATGCATGGTTTGCGCTCTGACATGCACTGTCAACTGTGGGACCTTACATAAACAGGTGTGTGCCTTTCCAAATCATGTCCAATCAACTGAATTTACTACAGGTTGACTCCAATTAAGCTGTAGAAACATCTCGAGGATGATCAGTGGAAACAGGATGCATCTCAGCTCAATTCTAAGCTTCATGGCAAAGGCTGTGAATACTTATGTATATGTGATTTCTTTTCTTTTTTTTATTATTTCTAATAAATTTGCAAAAATCTCCAAAAAAAAAATTTCACATTGTCATTATGGGGTAATGTGTGTAGAATTTTGAGGAAAAAAATGAATTTAATCCCTTTTGGAATAAGGCTGTAACATAACAAAATGTGGAGAAACTGAAGCGCTGTGAGTACTTTCCGGATGCACTGTATGTCTTGTCCGTTTGTCTGCGCACGTGTCCTGCTCTTGTGAATGAAAAACACAGCCCTTGTTTTCTGTTAAATGAGAACAGTTAAATATAAACTATATGAAGACACAGCAGACAGTTTTTCACTGCACCGAGAAAAAAAAAATGGTGCATGGGTGGATTCAATCCCATTCATGCCTGCGTATTGCAGCCATACTTTAAACCCTTAAAAGTGAGCTTGATTGTTCAGCCCATTTGTTCAATCATATCCTCCTTTTCTAAAATAACTAACTGGGCAACAATTGTGATTAATGCCTGGCTTAATGCCAAGCAGCTTTACAATCGCACATATTTTCGTTCACGTGCACACCCATCTCCTCAGCAAGCCATCATGATCACAGTTCACCTTCTAATTATGCGCCTCTGTGCATTAAAGGGATGGACATTCATATGTTCGCTGCGTAACTTCACAGTGAACATATGAATTAGCAGCGAGCCCCAAGTGCAGTTTGTAACGTGTTTTATTGACAAAAAGTTAATATGCAACAGAGTCCAAACAACAGTCACTATGACATGAATGAGACAACCAGCTCCAGTTTCACTGCTAACGTTAAATGCCAAACGCGCTCTACACAGGGTAGGAGCGGAGAGGAAAGGCATAAACAAGGGGGGACTTACGTATATGTTGGAGTGGAAAGGCTCTAAGGAACAACACTATTCAGTCCAGGAAAAGAGTCAACTGTCGCGAGCCAGGAAGTCCAATGTTGACATTTGAAGCCGCCGCAACAACTGACAGCACTCAACTCTATTAATACCTGAGCCTAAATGGGAGCAAGTGGACACAGCTGTAAAGTGGCAGGAGTGTGACTGATTGACCTGTGTGTGTGTGTGTGTGTGTGTGTGTGTGTGTGTGTGTGTGTGTGTGTGTGTGTGTGTGTGTGAGGTGAACCAGAAAACTGGTGAATGCCTGGTAAGAGGAGGAGGCGTGGCTGTGGGACTGTCGGAGAGCAAGGCTCAAGCCGTCAGCTGGAATTAATAAGCAATAATTAAACCCAACAGCCACAAGTCATGCTCGGGGTGACGACCCCGAACATGACAGCAGGAGCCCTTTGGATTGGACTGCCCAAAACACAACTCTGAATAATTAGGACCAGCTTCTTTGCACGTTTTGCCGGGCACAAAGATTGCTGCTATGATAACAAAATGGACTTGGACACATCCACAAATACGCTGTGCCCCAAAGACAATTGACTGTCATAATACAGCCTTAACAATACAAAATAAGATTAAAATTCTTCAAAATAAGATTCTTCTGTGTTTTCAGAAGAGACTTAAAAACAGGCAATAAAGATGCCTACCTCTCATGTAATGGCAATGAGTTCCACAGTTTGGGAGCCACAATGGGAAAGGCCCATTCCCCCCTAAGGTTCTGTCTTGTTTTAGGGACTGTTGAATGTCTGATCAGCTGGAGGGATTGTGAAGGGGCATGTGGTTGAAGCAGCTCAGTGAGATAGGGTGGGGCAAGATCATTAAGATATTTAAATGCAAATAAAATACATTTTAAATTGATTCTGAAGTGCACAGGGAGCCAATGAAGGGAGGACAGGATGGGAGTGACATGTTCATGCTTGCATCATCCAGTAAAAGGCGAGCAACAGCAGTTTGGACTATGTGTAATCGAAACAGGAAGGCCTGTTTCGATTGGACTACTACAATTCTCTCTAACACAGACAGAATTGCAGTAGTCCAAATGAGAAAAAAATATAAGCATGTATCACCTTCTCAAAGTCCTGCCTTGATAAGACAGACTTGACCTTAGCTAGCTGGCTGAAGTGGAAAAAGCTCAGTTTTATGGCATCGTTTATGTGTTTATCAAATTTAAACTCACAGTCCATTTTCACGTCCAAGTTTGTCACTGTGGGCTTTACCCAAGTTGCCAATGGACCCAGGACCAAGTGGCTGGTTTTATAAGTACAACTGGGACCAAGCATAATCACTTCATTTTTTTCTTATTAAAGCCTAAAAAATTTATTGCCATCTTATGCCATCTCTTATGCTTTTTAGATAGTCCAACAATGCACTAACTGAAAATGTCTCTTTCTGCTTCAAAGGCATATAAAACTGACAATCATCTGCACAACAGTGAACTGAAATGTTTTGTTTCTTCAGGATAGTGCCGAGGGAGAGCAAATATAAAGGGAAAAAAAAGAGGGCCAAAAATCAAGGTTCGAGGTACTCCACTCGACAAAGGTGCTGATGATGAAATAAAATCACCATCTTTGTGATACTTTGTACCTCAAGAATAGCATTTAAACAGCAGATCTTCACACCAACGATGAAGCATGGGGGTGGAAATGCCAGGGTTGAGGCGGCTTTGCTGCAGCAGTGCCTGACCAACTCACCATAATAGAATTCATTATGAATTCTTTCTTGCTTCAGAGGGCATTTGAGGAAAATGTGAGACTATTTAAAGCTTAAGCAGACCATTCAACATGGCAATGACCCAAAACCTTCCAGTAAATTCACTAAGAAATGGCTCAAATCAAAGAAGAGACTTCTGTTATATGGCTCAGTCAAAGCCTGGATCTTAAGCCTATTAGGATGCTGTGCGGTGCTTTAAAACAGCATGCATGAAACCTCTCAAACATCACATAGCTGAAAGAATTCTACATTGAAAAATGAGGACAAACTTTCTGCCAGCTGACATCAGAGACTGGTTATAAGATGATTACTTCGGTGAGTGTGGGGAGAACTAGCTAATAGGGCAAAAAAATGTATTTTCTTCCAATAAGAGTAGGCACCTTGTTAATTTCTGTTGAGAAATAATGAATTTGTTCTTGTGTGCATATGTAGGTTTTGCAATTGCAGCAGTTTTATGTGCAGATATAATCTCAAAGAAGATCAAAAACTGATATGTTGAAATGTATTAATAAATAGCTAAATAATTAATGGGGTGTCCTAAATTCTTTCACATAACAGTATTGAACAGGCAAAAGCTACAAATAAACAAAAGAAATGCTTGAACTGTTATTATCATTTAGTGCATAATTCTGTGTACAGCCAAACATGAAAAGCCCCTAAAACCATCAGCCATGGTTTAGTCATAGCTTGAGTGCCTTGTAAACAAGCTCTAATTGCTCTAAAAAGGCCCAACTGTTGAGAAGCAGGAACTTATAAGAGCGTTGGATTTTATACTTTTAAAGGACACTGAGGGGAATGCTTACCCACAGACTGCTTTTTTTGCTTATTCACAGCCAGAACAGAAGAGCCATTTAAACAAATAGGAGAAAAAAATCAGATATTTTTACAAAACCATATTTGAAAAGTTGAAAATGCAAAAGACCTTCAGAACAGTGATTACTTAAAAGTACTTAAAATGGGAGTTCTGCACTTTCCTGTTTTTGCAATCCTTGACACCTCACTCCCACACACTTGTCTTTTTCTTAGCTTAATGGGCACTCAAATCCTAAGGGGAAAATATGTGCATATATAAAGACGTACAGAGGCTGTATCACAGAGAGAGAAGATGACTATGAAAAAAAAATCCTGACCCGTTAAAATCCAAGCTGCGCCCCAATGCCCCGAAACAAGGACAAAACAAGGAAAAAGCTGAGCGAAAATATCTGTCTGGGATGGCATATATCATGATCGGGGATGTGGATGTTTGATTTGGATGTCGGATTGTTTTTGGACACAGAGTACAGCTGCTACCCCTTCATCTGCATCCATGCATGTAAGTATGTGCGTGCACATGTAACTGTGTCGTTCTTTATCTTTATATTTGTAAATTGCCATGTGCTCATTCATGCATAAAGATGTGACATTCAGACAATATTAGCTGCCTGCCAGACCAAAACACCACTGTGACTGAATATAGTGACGGGGTGCATCCATTTGTGTGTTTATGTGAGTGTGCATTAACCATATGGCAGTGTTAGCAGAGGCTGAGTACAGACAGGTTGGCAGCAGGTGCTTTGTGCTTGACCAAAGTGACAACAGGGACAAGTGGTTTGGGCCCTTTTCAGTGTTTTTTGCATCTTATTCCACAGGGATGAGGCAGCATTTAATTCCATGTTATTCCAGGGCATCTTGTTATGTAGCATATATTCACGCTTATGCCAAATCACATGAAAAACAGCTTCTTTGGTAGGCATTAAATGAATGTATCTCTTTCCAAAAATTATTCTTTTACCACAGCACAGTATTGAATGACTTATTAGACATGGACAGATGCACTCATAACACAAACAGAAAGTCACTCAGAAGAGATGAATGTGAGCTTATTGTTATGCAGATGCACAGCTGACCTCATCATCTGAAACCTTCAGAGTGCAAGAAGGCATGAATGGAAGGATGAGCGCCACTTTTTGCAGATCGAGTGGGGATACTAGTACTTGATACTATGATGTGTACATCCTGCTTTTTGCTTTTTTACTGAGTACTTCTACACTTCTGACATTCTTCCCACACTCACAGTCAAGAGGCAGTGAAAGAGTAATTTCTAGACATAACTCCTGTGCTGCACGTGCTGTAGCCATTTCTATGGTGTGCATCAATATTGTATTGTGTGGAGTGCTATCACAAATTTGTGAACACAAGGCTCAAACACCACTGGCCCTGATGCCGAGACGGATATCAGTGCATCCCTGGTACTTTTCCCATTTGAGCATCAAATGTTAATAATGGAGAGTTTATTCATATTGAAGTTATTTTTAAGGAAGACTAAGTGTTCTATAACATGCTCAGATATCTATAAGGTGCAGCAGGGCTAAGGGAGTTGAGTGGATTCATTCACAAATGGCTGGTTGCTCAAACTATGACTCACCTTTACATGACAACAAAAAAATAGATCCTCATTCACATCGATCCACAAGAGCTGTAGAAAATTCCTTGGGGATCAGGAAGCGGGCCCAGCAGAGACTGCACTTCTTGAGGAAACTCAAACAGGCCTCTCTCCCCATCTGCATCCTCAGGACCTTCTACAGAGGTGTGGTGGAGAGTGTTCTGACGTACTGCATTGCTACATGGTACTCCAGCTGCAGTATGTCAGACAAAAAAGACCTGCAGAGGATAGTTAAGGGAGCTGAGAGGGTAACTGGAGTCTCCCTCCCCTCTGTCCAAGAACTTTTTCAGAACCGTTGTAGGAGCAGGGCACTGAACATTGCCAAGGACCGTTCTCACCCTCTGCATAAACACTTTGAACTTCTGCCATCTGGCAAACGATTCCGAAGCATCAGAGGCAGAGCCACCAGACTGATCAACAGCTTCCTTCCACAAGCTGTTAGGATGCTGAACAGCTGATCCGGAATCTCTAATATACACTATCGCACCTACGGACATTATGTACATTATTTGTATATTATAGTTAGTTAGTTTTTTCAAGTATGTCTCAGGGATGTGTGAATGGATGTGGTGGGGTGGTGGGGTGAAGATATGTGTGAGTGTGTCTTAAATCCTGTTCTTTTACTTATATGGATGCCGAGAGAAACGCAATTTCATCTTGCCTGCACTACAGTTGTATGTACAGCAATATGACAACAAAGGTTGATTTGATTTGATTTGATTTGATTTGAAAATCCTGCAGTATGCAAGCCAGGCCAGAAAGCCATGTTTTGTTTTGTTTTTGTTTTTTTACAGCAACATTGCCAACTTTTGTCATGTAAACAGACAGTCATACTGCAACAGAGGTTTGCCATTTTAAGACCAGAAAGATAGCTGGTTGGACCAGATAAATCTTCAGTTCTTTCATTTCCTAACCAATTAAACTTAAAGACGCACCACAGTGTGTTAGTCTGTTTGTTTTCTGTTTGTTCCTCTCTCTTTTATCCCCCCCCCCAGTTGGGTCCTTGATGTGTAAAACAATTTAAATAAAGTATTAAAAGTTATTACAAGAGGAGTCTATAAATAACACAGGGTTACAAAAACAATTTTTTTGTAAGTTTTCTATGTTTTTTCAACTGATTTAAGACAATTTTGCACCACTGAATCCGAAAATGACATCTGTTTCTCTCGATCAGGTGCTAAGTAAAAACCTATACTTACTTAGTACTTACTTAGTACTGTGCATGTACTTACCTTTATATAAAGGTAAGTACATGCACACCTGCACACCAACCACTGCTGCCTCTAAAGTCATCAAGACCTGCTGTCCACACCCCACTCCACCAACACCCTACCACTCCCAGCACACAGCCCCCCAACCTGACCCTCACTAAGACCCAGGTGAGGACGGAGCTGAGGAAGATCAAGGCGAGGAAGGCCTCGGGACTGGACGGCATCAGCGCGAAGCTCCTCAAGTCCTGCGCAGACCAGCTGTGTGGGATTGTGGAGTACATCTTCAACCTGAGCCTGAAGCTGGGGAGGGTACCACAGTTGGGGAAAACATCTTGTGTGGTACCTGTACCAAAGACTTCCCACCCCAAAGACCTGAACAGCTACAGACCAGTGGCCCTTACGTCTCACATGATGAAGACCCTGGAGAGGCTGCTCCTTGTTCACCTCCGCCCCCTGGTGGGACCAGCGATGGATCCAATCCAGCTTACCTACCAGCATGGCATTGGGGTGGAGGATGCAGTGATCTTCCTCCTTCACCGTTCCCTGTCCCACCTGGAGAAGCCCGGGAACGTGGTGAGGATCATGTTCTTTGACTTCTCCAGTGCTTTCAACACCATCCAACCGATGATCCTGAAGGACAAGCTGCTGTGCGCAGGGATGGGCTAGCACCTGTCATCATGGATCCTGGACTACCTCACTAACCGGCCAGGTTTGTGAGAACCCGGGATTGTGTGTCCGACACGATCAGCAGCAGCACGGGGGCCCCCAGGGAATGGTTTTGGTTTTGGCTCCCTTCCTGTTCACCCTTTATACTGTGGACTTCTCACACAGTACAACACACTGCCATCTACAGAAGTTCTCTGACGACTCTGCGATCGTCGGCCTCATCTCCAACGGAGATTAAGCTGAATACAGAGGACTTATCCAGGACTTCGTGGACTGGTGCCATCGGAACTGCCTCCAGATCAACGCAAGGAAAACTAAGGAGCTGGTGGTGGACTGCCACAGGCAAGGACAACCCCTCACAGCACCAGTAAACATCCAGGGAACAGACATGAACAGACATTGAGATGGTGACATCCTACAAGTACATGGGTGTTCATCTGAACAATAAACTAGACTGGTCACATAATACCAACGCACTCTACAAGAAGGGACAGCGCAGGCTGTTCCTACTGAGGAGGGTCAGGTCTTTTGGTGTACAAGGGGTGCTCTTGAAGACATTCTACGACACGGTGGTGACATCAGCCATCACTTTTGGAGTGGTCTGCTGGGGAAACAGCATTACAGCAGCCGATAGGAAGAGACTGAACAAACTGATCAAGAAAGCTAGATCTGTCCTGGGGCAACACCTTGACTCGGTTGAGGAGATAGGAGAGAGAAGGATGGTGGCTAAACTGTCATCTCTGCTGGAGTCCGAGTCCCATCCTATGCTGGACATACTGAACGCACTGAGGAGCTCATTTAGCAGTAGACTACATCGTCCTAGGTGCGCGACCGAGAGGTTTCGCAGGTCCTTCCTATAACCTAAGCAGGGCTGCTCGCAGAGATAGCAAAAAAAACGTGACGACCTGATAGTATTGAATGCAAAAGACGCAACAGACTTACACAAATGGTCCCCTCCAGTATACAACTAGGACAATATCAGTCGCTATGGAGGATGACAATATGTATGGGTACATATTCATACCATGTAGGGTAACTAAATAGACGGTTATGCTGTTTATTCCATCTAGCCACAATGCTCCGCACTGTGTATATATATTTATATATTTATGTGTACATATGTATATTCACTGCTCTTATTTTCTTATCTTCTAAATTATTGCTCTGAGTGTTGCTATCCCTGTGCTGTTGCAATCCTGGAATTTCCCCATTGTGGGACTAATAAAGGCTTATCTTATCTTATCTTATCTATTCTAAGTAGGTCCATCCACATCCAGGGCACATTAATGGCAGCCAGCACTACATTACACAAATAGAATATATCCTGTGCTAAAATACAGACTTAGAGGTTGAACGACATGCCCACTTGCATGCATGGTGGCCCGGGATAATGGCTGAAACTGCATCAGTCCTTAAAAGCAGTTTACTGGTAAAACCCATCTTAATTGTGGTCAGATTTTCAAAGGTGCCCAAAAATGCAAACTGGCACTGGAGGCTAAGTTGGCTCTTTAGTTCTACTCTCTTCCATCAAGGCCATAGGCTAGTGCTTAGTCCTGATTGGTTCACCTGTTATAGTGACGTCACAAAGATGGTCCATCTAAACTTGCATTTTTCCAAGGGGAGAAACTTAACCAAACTTTAACAGCAGAAAAACACAGACATGACGATCAACCATTTGTCGAGGAAATTTTGTCATGATGAAGTAATGCCAGCCAAAGTCAGTCTGTGTGCCTGTGTGAGTGACCCTGTCAGATTGTTCGTCCCAGAGTGATTTCACTCTTGATACGTCTTGTAAGTCATAAAAAAAACATGTTACAGACATGTTAACAAGAAGAAAACATAATTATGACTGGAGTGTCACTTTAAAGAAAGAGTACAACCTGAACACGTTGTCTGTCCCTGACAGAGCTGAAAGAGAGAGACAAAACACAGTGGCACAGTGGGTTTGATGTGCAACATCACACCAGACAACATATTTAGCACCCCTCATCTAAAACAATGATAATGGGACAACTTACATCTATGGTATTTATCCTGTATTTGTGCAAATATATCGCCGGCATTTGTGCATTCTGATTAGTTTGGAATAGGAAAAGCATAAATAGGTTCACGAGATCAACACATCTAAGGCAACAGAACGAGAGGAATAAGATGGAGTTTTTTTTGACAGTGTGCATGTTACACTAGAAGTTCTCTAGTTGTGGTTACATTTTTACTACATAGATATGCACAAAAATGTGCTAGCAGTCGCTCTCTCTCTCTCTCTCTCTCTCTCTCTCTCTCACACACACACACACACACACACACACACACACTATACATAACATGAAACTACTGTAAAAATGAAGAACAAACCTTCTCTTTCAGAAGATCAATCATTTGTCGAGGAAATTTTGTCATGATGAAGTAATGCCAGCCAAAGTCAGTCTGTGTGCCTGTGTGAGTGACCCTGTCAGATTGTTCGTCCCAGACTCCCAGACTGTGCGGGGTGATTTCCAACCAGGACTAAAGGATTACAGTCCAATCCAAGAGCCCCACCACACACCTCCCCCATTGCCCCCCCCCACTACAACCGCCTCACTCATAAACACAATACCCTTTCACCCTACATTGACGCACCTCTCCTTCACTTTCCCCACTTCACTTTCTCCCTGTGAGGCCAAAGCGAGAGCTTCCTCAGGGGAAAAAATAAATTTCCTCTGTTATCTCTTTTCATGTCACTCACAGATGCAGGCAGCCATACATTATTTTCCTCACCCACCCCCCCAACACACACACACAGACACACACGGACACTTCCTTCGCTCCACTCGGCAACACCACAGGCTTCATAGCTGAGCGAGCACTCTCCAGAGTCAAAGGGCGCAGGGTGCTGGGGGTGGAGCTGCAGACTGGACGCACACACTCAGCAACAATGGGGCTCTCATGGCAATTTCATGCAAGGTTCCGCCAGTCTCTTCACTCCAATTAGTGATCATTTCCTTGTGAGGTAGGCCCATGTAGAGAAGGACATCACATCAAACAGATGTACACTAAAAACTAACAACTTGTCAAAGATGGTTAAACTATTAAACAAGAGGGCTGAAACGATTAGTTGACGCTGTCGATAACATCGATCATTAAAATTTGTCAACACAGACTTTTATTGTCAACAAATCCGTTCATTTTAAAGTTTATATGCATGCCGCGGAAATTTTCAGTTTAACTGTTCCAGCGATGAAGAAGAGGAGCGCATCATGGCGACATGGAGAGAAAATCACGAAGAAAGCCAAAAGTTTCCAAAGTATGGGAGGATTTTACCAAAAATAAATAAAGGAAACAAGTTAAATGTAGACTGTAAAGCAGTTTGTCATATCACAGCTGCACTACAGCGATGCATCCATTCCCTTCTCCTCTCCGTTCCTCCGTCTCCAGCCACCTGTCAGTGGACTGCACCGGGAAGGTTAGCCAGTAACATTAGCGCTTCTTATTTTCAATAAGCGACTCGCGCAGCTTTAGAAAACTGACCACACTGTTAGTGTGTGGCTGTGTGACGTTTAAATAGTTTACCTGTTGTTGGGCAGTAATCTCTCTTACGATGGTTGCTGACAGCTGAGCTGTTTCCATTATGCTGGCTAATATGTTAACTGCAGTAAATGGGTGAATTACATGAGCAGCTTGCTCTTTTTCATATTCTCTATTATTGTCACCGTAATATCAGCCTTCATTCTGAATATTCTCGGTAAATTAGAATATCATGATTTGTAATTTAATTTAAAAAAGATAACCATAATCATCACAAATAAATTTAAAAGGGCTTAAATATTTCACTGTATGTGTAGGGGAGGCTCACATTCCTGCACTGATATTGAAAGTGTTTTTTTTATTTTGGACTGGAAGAAGTTTTTTTTTAATTTTCATCTGAAGCCTAATTAAACTTTTAAACTTCTAGATCCAGCAAGGTTTCAAACAGGATGGACTAGCTTGTTATTTTCTTTTTTTACTTTAATGGAGTTGAATATTCCTCTAGTTTGTTTTTAACACACAGAACAGCCTTTATGGAGCAGCAGAGCTGCTATTTGAGTTTTTACACTTTAACATCTATTATTTAATTGTGTTGCTACAAACACTTCTGATTAAGCTGCCATCTTCAAGTTTCCAACTCATGTTTGAGGAGTCATTATTTTATTTAGCTATGGGAACGTGTTATAATAGGCTACATTATATTAAGGCAGAGACTGACAAAGTGATTTTCACAGGTGTGCAGGCTTAAACAGGTGAGGTAAAACATGACCTGGAGCCCCAAACAGGAGCTGTGCCAGCAGGAAGCTGAGCTGACGGACATGACAGAAATAATCGTGATTAGTCGACTAATCGAAAAAATAGTCGTTAGATTAGTTGACTACCAAAACAATGGTTAGTTGCAGCCCTGTTCAACAATCAAAAATTTCAACAGTCCAACCCATAGTAAGCCAGTTTTTGTTGTGAATTTGGGGTATTTTGAATATTTGGGCATTAAAGACATGCAGTACATTTAAGAGCCAGTTAAGCAATATGAGCACTAATCGTTTATAATTACCTATAAATCTGTTAATTGCTTTTTTTGATGGCTCATAAGACTTCTACAGATGTAAATAACACCAAAAAGGTCTATGATGATTACTGATATTTTCCATGTGTGAACAAGATTCACTTTACAAGTTTTTTTTTTTTAGTTTGTGCATAAAGCAAAATAACTGTGAATTTGAAATCACTTTCAGCCCAGCACATCTTCATCATCATAACTACTGAATGTTATTGTCTCTGTTCCATAAGGCCTGTTTGCAAGCAGTAAAGGGAGTGTGCAAATCTCCCAGATTAAAATAAGCACGCACGCACGCACACACACACACACACACATGCACGCACACACACACACACACACACACACACACACACACACACACACACACACACACACACACACACACACACAAATCCTCATACAGACATAATGCCATAAAACATTCATAACCAATGAGCTTCCATATTAAGAGCTTCTCGGCAGCTTGTCAGTGCCAGGGGAAAAACAGCAGAAGGGGAGGAAAGAAGGGAATAAATAGGGGGTGGAGTGGGTGTATGTGGGGGGGCTTAGGGCTGTGCCAAAAGGGTGAAGATTGGACACAATGCAGGGCTTTTTGTTTTCAGCCTCATTTTCATAAAACTGAATATCAAGGAAGTTGAGAAGAGGCAGAGGTTGCTGTTTTTTCTTTTCTCTGAGAACATATTTTGCACAGTGGGGGGCTGGAGAGATGAAGCACCCCAAGACAAATATACGAGGACAAACATACGGATAATTTAATCTAAAGGGAACATAAGCTAGAAGTCTTCTATTAAAGTTGGATTGCAGAATATTGATCATAAGTGAATCACTTTTTTCTGGTTTATAGTATCCTGTGCAACATAAGAGGCCTTAATAGATATGACTTGAAACATTTTATTCAAGTTCACCTGTCTGATTTTTATGAACTTAAATAGCGTTTAATACCAGCTGATGAGACTATTTGAAACCATAAGAACAGTATTTGTGCGGTCTTTTGGTTTTTGCTCTTTTTCTGGATATGTATTTGTTCTTGATTTTCATCTTTTATGTTTGTGCTTTTATTTTGACAGCGCCGTGATGTGACTTCCGCCTGTCAAATCTGTTCACAGCCTGTCACAGCTGTTTAGTGTCTTTAATTACTTCTCACTCATGCATCCACACCTGATTCTTATTTTGGTGGTTCCCCCATTATTATTTAAGCTCGTTCGTGGGGTTCATTCCTCTCAGCAACCTCGCCTTTTGCAGACAGGAGTCCCAACATCTGATTCCTGTTTTAGTCTCTGCTTTATACTCTGCTTCGTCAGTTTAATTGTAAGTAACCTTTCACGGTTTTCCTTTGTTACATTTTTCTGTAGTCACCCTTCGTGGTCCATGTTAATTGCCTTTTTGTAAATCGCCCTCCATGGCTAGTATTTGTGTTTTCCCTTATTAAATGTGCAAACTCACAGCAGGTGATTGGTGCCTTATTTAAGCTTTGAAAGGGTCATTTATGACAGCAGGTCGCTGCCAGTAGGTGCCAGCGGCTGTGGGTTTGCCTTTTACTTTTTTTTTTTTTTTTCCATTCACCTTTTTGTGGCTGGAAGGAGAGCTGTCAGTATGTCCCCAGTACGCCGAAGGAGGTTGGCAGCTGGGGTCCCAGCATGGATGAACAGTGGGCAGCTGAATTCATCCAGAGCTATGCTGCTGAAGCCCTCCCCTCTCACAGCCCAAAGAAGGTTCTGGAGAACATGGTGGCAGCGGTCAGGATTGTGGAGGTGCATCCCGGTTTAGGGAATTATTTGGAGTTCGCAGAGCTGCTCTCTACCGTCTCCATGCTCCAGCAACGATTCCCGGGGTTGGCGATGGGATCGTCACCAGCCCGTAGACGCCGCCTCCCGGTGCAGACCTCTACTCCTCCCCGTGATACGCCATACTGAAGCGGATGGAGGAGAGTCACCGGGTCCAGTCGCCGCAACTCTCCAGCCATTACCCAGCCACGGGCCATGGGAACTCCTCCGTCTCTCAGCCAGCAGTTTCATTATCGCCATGTCAAGAAGCTGTTCCCCCCTCCTCCAGAGGGCCTCCTCTAGCTGCTGACAGCCCGGCTGTTTCTCCCCCGGCTTCGCCCGTTACCGCGTCTGCAGGGGTGGCTCCTCCATGTCCTCCAGAGGGGCCCACTACTACCGCAGTCACGGAAAGGGAAGAGATTGGGCCTGCTGCAGCAGGAATCACCGTGCCCTGGGAAAACAGGCAAGTGCTTTTTCACTATTTATCACCATTATATGAATTACCTTGGCTGATTCCCGGGGGTGAGGCTCAGTTATTGCAGTCCACGGAGTCCTCACTGTTGTGTTGGTATTAGGACATATTATGGTGTGGCATGGGTGGTGACGTCACCCGGAGTATAAGAGGGCCGTGAGGAAGAGGGGTAGTCTCTTCGACCACCTCTCAGCCTAGCGGGAGCGTCTGTACATATACTGTGAGTCATTAATAAACTCCTGTGTAGTTCACCACTCGCCTCATCATTGTTCCACGTTTTACGGACATAACATTTGGCGACGAGGATAAAGGTATGGATGCTGGCATGTCTGCAATTCGGCCATTTTTGGAGTCTCCGGGAGAGCCTCCGGTGCCTTGGGCGAGATGGTTCGCCGCTTTTAAAAATTACTTGGTAGCACTAAACCTTGGTGAACTGAAGAAGGTATGAGCACGGGCAATTCTAGTCCACAATTTAGGTATGGAAGGACAGTGTATCCTTGCTACTTTGGGTGCTAGTGATAGCTTCAAGGACGTGGTTGAGGTAATGGCGCAACATTTTCGCGCGCCTGCAAACGTCATTGTCCGAAGGATTCAGTTTCGGCAGCGCCTCCAGCGGATCGGCGAGTCAGTGCAACATTATGTTGCGGACCTGCAACAGCTGGCCGGAGACTGCCAGTTTGGTGATTCGGAGGAAGAAATGGCCCGCAACCAGTTGGTGGAGTACATGCTTTGCTCGTTAGCATGGTCAAGACTTCTAATGTACTCCTGTGTACTGACGTTGGCCACGGCTGTGGAGAGAGCTCAGCAACGCGAAGCAGCGGACAAATTATCATGCGACCTTGGCGAGAGAGCTACGCTACACCGCTCTGACTTACAATCAATGGTGCAGGCTGTGGATCCGGACAGCGATGATAGCAAACAAGAGGAATGCGCTGCAGCTGTGACGATGAGGTCCGCCCCAGGATCGCCCAGTACTGGTACAAGGCTAGAGAGTGTCCGGCAAGAGGTAAACGCTGTGGCAAGTGCGGACACCTGCATCATTTTGCCAGGCAGGGCCTGTAACAGGTTCGAGCGAGGGGAACGATGACACAAAGCGGATACCCCTGCTCCAACTCCTACGATGATTCACACCATCTCCTCGAGCACAGATGGCCGTACATACTGTATGGTGAAGTTGGACAGCGAGGAGGTGCCGTTACTGGTGGACACAGGCACAGTGAGGCCAGTGCTGAATTGGCCTACTGTGAGGAGTTTTTTCCCCATATCACCGAGTGAGAGGTCTTTCGATGCCATTTTGTGGATATGGTGGAAATAGACTGCCCATTGTGGGTTCGCTGGAACTGACGGCTAGATACAAGGCAGTGAAGGTAGCCAATCTGCAGTCTGTAGTGACTGCCAGTGGAGCGAATGCGATGGGCTGCGACCTTTTCAATGGACTTGGCTTCATGATCACCAGTGGTAGTGGAGAGGAGTGGTCAGGCTGTGGCTTGTGGGACCGGCTGGTTCCGGGAGTGATGGATGATGCAATATGGGATGAACCTTGGCCTAGTATTCTGGGAGGTGAGCAGGACCAACCACACCCAGGGCCATCGCAGGAGAGTTCCGGCACCAGAGACCAAGTTTCCCTAGCTGAGGGAACTGGGCAGCGTGGTGGGACGCCCGTGACAGCGGGTGGAGCCGAGTGGCTGGCCAAATCTGCCTCCGGAGTTCGGCTGGGAGGTACTGAGAGGCAGGGGGTCACAACGGCTTCACCAGCATCTGAAATGAAAATGAGCGGGGCAGGACCAGCTGGCACGGTGAGACGACGTGCCATTCAGGAAGACTGGAAGCCATGTCGGGCTCCTCTAGGGGTCACTGATGTGGTCCGACACAGGGAGGAGGCCTGGTCCAGAGGAGTTCGCAGGAAGCAGACATGACAGGAGGACCAGGGGCGGCTGCAGATAGCAGCTGTTCGGGAGGACGGCTACCTTCAGCTGTCTGATGGTACATGGAGACACCCCAACGAGCTGCGGCGTGTCACTGATGAAGGAGAGGTGTCTTGGCGCCAATGTGGGTTGCCTCCGGGCACCAAGAGAAGATGGTGCTCTGGTCGGGACCCGCCTGAAGGGTCTCTGGGGGTGGGTTCTCCACTGTGACTGACTGAGTATGGGGGGCAATGTGCTTAATATGTGCTGTTGGTATATAAATTGCCCAGATTTTAGTTCTTATGCATGGTGTTGAAATGAAAATTATTCTGATGGTTTATTGAGCGTGTTTACAAGAGTATAGTTTGTTTGTATATATGTTTATTATGATAATGGGATTGTTTTATGCCTTACATTAGGAACACGGAAGGTTTTATTTTATGGACTATATGGTAGCAGAGACGGCAGAATAATCCATCTAGCCGTGTGGGGGTGGGACAGAAGTCCACCTGTTCCCCCCTAGCCTTAGTTGTTTTGTGTGAATGTTATAGGCCTTCAAAAAAAAATTTCTGTTTAATCTTAGTGCGTGATTTGGGTTCCAAATTGGGAGGGTCTCGATTGTATGTGTGCTTTGGACCCTTTTTGAAGTGTGGGGGGGGGGGGGTTGTGTTGGTATTAGGACATATTATGGTGTGACACGGGTGGTGACGTCACCCGGAGTATAAGAGGTCCGTGAGGAAGAGGTGCAGTCTCTTCGACCACCTCTCAGCCTAGTGGGAGCGTCTGTACATATACTGTGAGTCAATAATAAAGTCCTGTGTAGTTCACCACTCACCTCATCATTGTTCCACGTTTTACGGACATAACACTCACTGCCTGCTGTAGCCACAAAGACTTCACCTGCACTCGCTGCGTCTCCTCCAATGCCTCCTGAGTGTCCGCCGGTTCTGGGATTAAGCCGCCGGACAGAGGATCTGCCTGCGGCCCTAGAAAACTTGGTTCCAGCCCTGCAGTCATAGTCCGAATGGAGGAAGAGGGCTGCCTGCAATTCAGAGCCTGCACCGATGAGGAAGCATCCTCGGGCTTCAACTGTGCAAGATTCAGCACCAACAGGGAGCGGATCTCCTGTCGCCACACCGGCCAAGCCACCTGCATGGGTCACATCACCAAGGGGTTCCGGGACTGCATTGTCCATCATGCCTGCTGCTGGGGCCACCACAGCAGAGCCCGAGCTGGACCTCCAGAGAGCCGGGCCCGAAAGATCGTCGTCTGGATCAACGGAGTCCTGGACGGCGTTGGAGCTTGAGCTCAGGCAAGTACTATCCTTTGTTTTCGTTATTTCTGTATTGGAGAGATCTTGCCTGGCTCTTGGTGGGAAAGCCGGGTGCAGCTGTCAGCTGCACCTAACCTCGCCTCGCCGGTTTCCACTGCTGCCGGTGACCCTGACCCTGTTCCGTTTCCTCTTCTATCTGAGCTTTCCCCCAGGGTCACCGAGAATCAGTGAGCTTCGCCAGAGGTCTCCGTGGATTCAGGCCCACCACCTGAGGTCTTCGTAGGTTCAGCTCCTCCGGCCAAGGTCATCATGGAGGTTCCGTCCCAGTCTGGGACCTCCGTGGGTGCTGCTCCCCCTCCTGCTGAGGTCATCATGGAGGCTTCGTCCCAGCCCGGGACCTCCAAGGGTGCAGCTCCTCCTCAGTCCGGGTCTCCATGGGAGCTATGTCCCAGTCGGGGACCGTCGTGGGTGCTGCGTCCCAGCTTGAATCCTACGTGGGTGCTGCGCTCCAGTGTGTGCCCGCTGTGGGTGCTACGCTCCAGCCCGGGGGCCATCGTGGGTGCAGCTCTGTCCCAGTCCGGGTCCACCGAGGGGGCAGCTCTGTCCCAGTCCGGGGCCATCAACGGTGCCGCTACACCTCAGTCCGGGGCCACCAAGATTCTTATTTTGGTGGTTCCCCCATTATTATTTAAGCTCGCTCGTGGGGTTCATTCCTTTCAGCAACCTCACCTTTTGCAGACAGGAGTCCCCACATCTGATTCCTATTTTAGTCTCTGCTTAATACTCTGCTTCGTCAGTTTAATTGTAAAAAACCTTTCATGGTTTTCCTTTGTTACATTTTTCTGTAGTCACCCTTCATGGTCCACGTTAATTGCCTTTTTGTAAATCGCCCTCCGTGGCTAGTATTTGTGTTTTACCTTAATAAATGTGCAAACTCGCAGCAGGCAATTGGTGCCTTATTTCTTCCCTGAAAGGGCTATTTATGACAATTTGCAAAAGAGTGAAATACAGTCTGGAGCACAAAGGTGATAAAGAGATAATAAATAGACAGTGGATACCTGGATCCTGTCCTGGTTTACTTGCAGCAATTTTTTAAGCCACTCTTAAATTAACTTACACCTACAGTACTGAATAAATAACCTGAAGTTGCAAAAATTGATATGTGATTATTATGTACACACTGGGACATTTTTTCTTCTACAGAATCAGCACTGACTTGAACTTTAATTGTTTCACAGGGAAACATTTAGTACAGTATTTACTGCTGACAGTACATCTCACTGTTATTCATGCTGCATTTGCAGAAAATATATTTAAAAAAACAGTCTGTTTCAGATAGAATGTCCCCAGGAGGATCTGCAGTGAGTAAAACATACTATACCAAATAATAACAAAAGGTTGATTTGGAATCAATATGAAGGCTTGATGTGTCATCGGCAGTGCTGCATAAGTTACTAAAAAAACAGTAACTAATTACAGTTACAAGTTACTTCTTTTCAAAAGTTACTGAGTTACTTTACCAATTACTGCATGATTAAAGTAACTAATTACTTGGAAAGGTAACTTTCACATTACTTTTAAATGCATACTTAAATAATCTTGCACACATACAGTAGCAAGATAATTTAATTAATGGATTACATTACAGGCT
The DNA here is from genome assembly GCA_020510985.1 of Pholidichthys leucotaenia. Classification (NCBI taxonomy): domain Eukaryota; kingdom Metazoa; phylum Chordata; class Actinopteri; order Cichliformes; family Pholidichthyidae; genus Pholidichthys; species Pholidichthys leucotaenia. Next base: position 142,339,016 of record CM035848.1, read on the forward strand.
TATTAATGTCAAGCTGAAAACAGACTGTTTCAGACAGAGCATTTAAAACATGTTCATTCTGCTTTATCCTGCCTTGAGAGCTCTTACTGTGGGAAAAATCTGAAGAAAATCAACATGATATTGCCAGTAATTTCCTCATTTTGGAGTGAGAGTTGGCAACACTGCATAAAGCTGTCCATGGTTATCTTACCTTTATGATATGGATTTAAGCTGATGTGCAGTGATCCAAAGAAAATGTCCATTATCCACAGTCCAAATGTCTCCTGCGACAGAGACACGATCCAGTCCCTCAAATTCCTTTCGGAGATCAAAATCCATTTTTGAATAATCTTTATCCAGGTAGCAAGTAAATGTGTTTTAACTTCAGTGGATCACAGTCTCAGCTGCTTGATGGAAAGTGACTATTACCACATCTTCAGTCTATAATGACATACAGTATCTGGCAATCAGGTTTAATTCTTGCTGGGTCACAAACTGTCCAGATGCATACCTGTGCTTGAAATCCAGCCATGGCTGTTCAGATAGCGTAAATCCAGTAACATGGTGTTGTTCACATAGCTAACAGCTGCATAGCTAGCTGTTACTTAACACTAGCTTTGTTACTGTTTTCAAGCGCTTCTGAAGATTGCAGTAGGTCTCAACCGGCACTTGGCTTCCAACCCACCAATACACTTTTGTCCTTAAGGGTGGATTCACACTACAATGTTTGGACTAACTTTTATTGACATTTTGGCAAATGTCTGGCTAAGCTGGCAAAAGTTAATGTTAGTTGGTGTTTGTTGGCAAACGCTAGCGAAATATATAAAGTTTTGTTTGTTGAAAATTTTCAGCATGCTGAAAATTTGTCGACATCTGGAAATACATGTTGGTGAAAGTTGTGCTCAGTTTGTAAAAGTTCCTGAGCGCTGGGCTAAGTTATGTAGGGTTTATCTAAGTTGGCCTAACTTAAAGCTGGGTTTACACTACAGCGTTTGGACCGACTTTTAAAGACGTTTTGAAAAATCAGAGAAATTAGTCCAAACATCAGTGAAATTACGTTTGTGAGCAGGTTTTTTTTAATCCAGCGCACACCAACTTTTACAAACTTTTGGTAGCATTTGCCAGCGCTGCATTCAGCATTGGTAAACTTTAGCCAACTTTAGGCTTGCGTATGTGTAGCTGTTGCCAACTTAGGTTAACTTAAGCAAACAAATACTCAGCACAGGTCAGCTAGCATCAGCGTGAGGCGACACTCATAAAAATCAGCATTTGTGGAAGCTTCCTGCCATTCTGGACCTGCTTTTGGAGTGAACACATCTCCCTTGGTCACACATTTCAGTATTTATTTTCGTTTTATATTCTTATTGTTCCTATAACCTATTGTTAGGTTAATTGGTTGTTCTAAATTGTCCCTAGATATCTGTCTCCTATAGGCCCTTAGAATAGAAGGTTAGTACTAGTGAAACGCTTTGAGTGGTCTTTGAGAATAGAAAAAGCGCTATATAAGTACAGGTCCTTATCCCCCTATGTAGTTACTTCTGCATGCCCTTTACCCTGTTCATTCATTCATTCCTCTAAAAAATAATATAATAATGCATATATAGACTCCCAACAGTAAGTCCGCAATTAAAATGTGAATGTGGATGGAATTAAAAAAAACTATTTAGTGTGTCATCATATAAATAAAATGACGGGTGATTATATTTTGACTGTTACAACTTTCTCCATTAAAATAACATAAAATCCCATTAAATGTCATTTACTTTTTGACATTACATCAGCACTGTTTGATTCCCCACAATGGAAGCCAAACCAATAAATCCTGGAGAATGATTACGCATGGAGCAGAAAATCAAGGACAGCAAATCAATAATAATGATGAGGAGATTTTTTTCTTTTGGGCTGTCATATTTTTGGGAGATTATATATACAGTGGGGCAAAAAAGTATTTAGTCAGCCACCAATTGTGCAAGTTCTCCCACTTAAAAGATGAGAGAGGTCTCCAATTTTCATCATAGGTACACCTCAACTATGAGACAAAATGAGAAAAAAAAAATCCAGAAAATCACATTTCTTACAAAACTGGAGACCTCTCATCTTTTAAGTGGGAGAACTGGCACAATTGGTGGCTGACTAAATACTTTTTTGCCCCACTGTGTGTGTGTGTGTGTGTGTGTGTGTGTGTGTGTGTGTGTGTGTGTGTGTGTGTGTGTGTGTGTGTGTGTGTGTGTGTGTGTGTGTGTGTGTTTTAAATTCCTCCTCTCGATTTCTCTTTCATCTGTGCATGTCTAAAGTGAGTTTCAGTCTAAAAACAGCTGCTTCCACCAGCATTTGTTTGCCAACGGCGCTTAACTTAGGACGACTTAGGCAAACTCTGCATAACTTAGCCCAGCGCTCAGGAACTTTTACAAACTGAGCACAACTTTCACCAACATTTATATCTAAACATCGGCAAATTTTCAGCATGCTGAAAATTGTCAAGGAACACAACTTTCGCCAGCATTTGCCAACAAACACCATGATTAACTTTTATCAACTTTTGCCAGCAGAGCCAGATTTTTGCCAAAACGTCAGTAAACGCTGGTCCAAACATTGTAGCGTGAATCCACCCAAAAAGCAGGTCCATAAAGGCAGGAAGCCTCCACAAATGCTGATCTTTATATGAGCGTCGCCTGACGCTGATGTCAGCTGTACTGAGTATTTGTTTGCTTAAGTTAAGTTGGCAACAGCTACACATACATACACTAGCCTAAGTCTGCAAAAGTTTGCCAATGCTGAATGCAACGCTGGCAAATGCTAGCAAAAGTTTGCAAAAGTTTGTAAAAGTTCGTAAAAGTTAGCATGCGCTGGATAAAAAAAAAAAAACCTGCTCACAAACGTAATTTTACCGACATTTGGACTGATTTCTCTGATTTTTCAAAATGTCTGTAAAAGTCTTACATACTGATATCTATGAAAGAACAGATATCAGTATGTATGTGTTGGTAACAAAAACTCACAGTTACTGAAGGTTACTTGTGGAGTCCCACAGGGTTCAGTTTTGGGGCCACTGTTATTCAATATGTATATAAATGATATATGTAAAGTTTCGGAAAAAATGGATTTAATATTGTTTGCCAATGACACTAATTTATTATGCAGTGGAAGCAATTTGGATACAACTTTTGGATACACTCGGAAAGGAATTAGGAAAGCTTAAACTGTGGTTTGATTCAAACAAATTAACGCTCAATTTAAGTAAGACAAAATTTATAGTTTTTAACAACCATCACAACAACTTAGTATCTAAATTCAGTGTAAATGGTGTAGAGATTGAAAGGGTATCCGAAACTAAATTTCTTGGAGTAATAATTGATAATAAACTGTGTTGGAAGTCACATATTAATTATATTAAAGGTAAAATATCTAAATCAATTGCAATACTACACAGAGTGAAATATTTGCTGAATCAACCCACATTATACAGTATACTTTGTATCATTCATTAATACTTCCATACATGACATATTGTACTGAAGTATGGGGAAATACATATAAAACAAACATATATCCAATCTTTATGCTTCAGAAAAGAGCTATTAGAATAATAAACAAAGCTGCTTACAGGGAACCAACAAACCCACTTTTTCTTAAATTAAAAGCTCTCAAGTTGAAAGATCTGGTTGATTTTAAAACTGCAGTAATAATGTTTAAAGTGAAGAATCTATCACTGCCCGCAAATATCCAAAAGTTGTTCCAAATAAGGGAGAAACAACATCATTTCAGAGGAACATGTATATTTCAAAAACCTTCAGTGAGAACTACCACCAAGCAACACTGTGTCTCAGTGCAAGGAGTCAGATTGTGGAACGCTTTTGGACCTGAATTAAAATCATGTACAACGCTTGGACAATTTAAACAAAAACTAAAGGAAGAAATACTCCAAACATATATACAAGATGACATGTAAAATCACATAAGGATTGTCATATCCAGTCTGTGTTGTGTTGTTGCTTAGTTTTTTGTCACGTTTTGTCTTAGCTTTGTTCTGAATTGTAATCGCTCTTGTTTTGTTTTTCTTTTGAAATCTTGGATGGAATATGGGTGGGCAATATAAGCTGCGGCTTCAGCCATCACCCATTTCGGATAACTTATGTTGAACTGTATGATCAGAGGAGTTATTGTTTAATTTGACCTTGTAAGATGTTTTTTTTCCCCCTTTGTTGTATTATTCTGTTCCTTTCTTTTAATCTTTACTTTTAATCTATCCGAAATAAAGATTCATTCATTCAGATGAACGTAATTTCACTGACGTTTGGACTGATTTTTCTGATTTTTCAAAACGTCTGTAAAAGTCGGTTCAAACCCTATACTGTGAACCCAGCTTAACCGCAACAAAGGAAAAATAATCTGTCTATTTCCACAAAAACAAAGTAGCTTCATCTTTTCCTCCGCTCAGTAGTGAAGACTCGGCTCTCTGTAGCAGATCACGTTGACTGACAGCTCGTCTCAGCTACGGTAGGCTCAGTTTGTATATTCATTTATTTACGCTAAAAATATCTATCCATCTATCTATAAATTCACAAAGTCTCTGTCTGTGTGTTTGTGTGTCTGTCTGTTCCATGCATATCTCTTGAACCGTTCCTCAGACTGACCTAAGGTTTTATACATGTTTTCCTGAGGTTACAAGGGTGTGCATCCCCGAGTATGGAGACGCTCTGTCAAAACATGTAACTTTTACCAATAAAAGCTTAGCCACTGCTCTGTCACCGCTCTGTGTCTCTTCATGCTCTGGCTTCAAGAAGTATGGGCAGGGTTTCGGATTGACTCCATGCTGATTGGGTAATATGCGGCATCACGACCATGCTGATTGGATAACACACAGCATCACAACCTGTCAGTCACCACAGTGTTCCCTGGACAAAACAAGGAAATGAAAAGCGACAAATTTGACTAGAAAAAGATAATACTGAAGATTTAATGCTTAAAAAATTATACCTAAAGTGGCCGTGATTGCGTAGGTCTAAAGGATAATTCGCCATATGTGGAAAATGAGGTGCATGAGCAGACTGGGCGGCGCGTTAGTGGGGACCGGGTCTGACAAATCAACACAGAACATGCTCCAACACCGGTGTCCAACCGGGCGCTCCACGATCGTTTGCGGGGAGGCATGTCCAGCCTGCCTGGTCAGTGGTAGACGGCAGTCCCAGCTGCTGCTTCATTGTGGAGCAGAATGGCCAGATCAACTGCATATCATATACGGACACATATGCACGCTTTGACTAAATGACAACAAGATGCAAAAATGTCCAAATAATGAAATAAATCCTTTTTACTTAAATATTTACAGACAAATGGGCAACACTGATGCAACAGTTGCAGCCAAACAAATTCTGCTCAGTGTGTGTGTGTGTGGGGGGGGGGGGGGGGAAGGTAAAGCCTGATTGGGCTATGGCATGCACTAGTCTATCCACAGTATAAATGCAAGGAATCTCTGTCTGTGAGTCTGTCTGTCTGATCCTCGCATATCTCTCAAAGCGTTTGTCAGACTGCCCTCAGATTTTATAAGTGCTTTTCTGAGGTTACAAGGGTGTGTATCCCTGACTTTCAGCCCCTCCGGATATGTGGAAGTTTAGGATTGAAAATCTTTCATGAATGTCCATAGGGAAGCTATTAAATGAACACATCGGGGGAAAAGGTATAACTGCTGGGAGATGGGGGCTGAAAATTTGGAGTTTGGGATTTTTTTAAGTCCAATAGCCCCTGTAAATTTCAGCCCACCAAATATGTGAAAGCTTTGGAGGGTAAATCTTTATTGAATGTTCATAGGGGAGCTATTAAATGAACACAGAGGTGGAAAAGGTATAACTACTGGGAGTTAGCGAGGGGGGGGGGGGCAGTGAAATTCACAGGGCATGCTTTGGAGGCCGGTGGGATAAAATGATAAAAATTTGGGCATGATCCGAGCTCCGGAACTGGGTCTTCCATAGAAGATCTTATAAGGAGTTGTTCAGAACTCCTGACCTCAGACTCCTTATAAGGAGTTCTTATAAGGAATTCTGAACAACTCCTTATATGGTCATGTGACCGGGCACTGCACTAGAATTAATAAAATGAGTAACGCATCTGATCAAATTTCAGTAACTGTAACACATTACTGCATTTTTAAACAGTAATTTCTTTACACATCACATTACTGCAAAAGTAGTGGTGTTACAGTAATGCCTTACAAAGTAACGCATTACTCCCAACACTGGTCATCAGTCACTCTTCACTTCTGCTCTTTGTTCTGTGTAATAAAGCAGAAATACAACCAGACCATCAAAGACAGAGTAGTTACGTCCAGCCTGACAAAATCACCCCAAGAGCGCTCAAATCTCCTAATGTTTGACCTTGACCACAACCTGGATGCAGACCCACCTGAAGATCATTGTGAGTGAATTTGGTGACCATCAGGGCAATTGCCTAGGAGAAGTAGCAATTCCAGTGAAATGTGGATTGATGGACAGATGGACAACGGACGTGCCATGTCATCACATTAGCTCCTTTTGACTTTGACTGAATGGACTAATAAAACAATCTGGGTAAAAAAAGTTTTCAAATCTCTAAAGTCAACTTATTGAGTTACATGATTGAAGTGACAAACGTGACGTTGTTGGTGAAAGAGCTGGTCTTTCAGAATTTTTCAGAAACTTCTGATGTGCTGGGATTATCATGCACAACTATCTCTAGGATTTACAGAAAATGGTCTAAAATTATCAAGTGAGCAGCAGTTTTGTGAGCCCAAATGCTTTGTTGATGCCAGAGATCAGAGGAGAATAGCCAGATTGGCTCAAGTTGACAGAAAGGCAACAGTAACTCAATGAACCACTCATTAGAAGAGAATCTCTGAATGCACAACACATTGACCCTTGAAGCAGATGGGCCACAGCAGCAGAATGTCAGAAAACAACCTTCGGTTGACAGGAAGGATGACTCCTTTAGGCGAGTACGCCTAGTTGTAAGAGTGTTTTATTAAATACAAAATAAATGCAACACAGGAGCTGTGAAAATACAGAAGCCTAAACAGCTGAGAAAACACGATAAATAATCAAACTGACGTGCAGACGAAACCAAAGGGAAAATCCTGCAATGATGCCACACAGAACTGAAACACAAACCAACATATAAAGAGTAACAGATGATTGCAAAACATAAAGCAGCTGAAGGTAATAATTAACTAAACGATAACATATGGAAAAGAAACAGCCAGACAGGAAAAAAACAAAGATTCATTTCAAAATAAAAGCTGAGCTAGAACTAACAAAAACAGGGAAACAAATGATAACTGAATGCAAAGAATGGCAAACTCAAAAAACCCAACAGAAAGCAAGGCCATGGTCTTAAACCATGTTCAGGACATGACAGCGCCCCCCCCCCCCCTCCAAAAGCAAAATCCAGACACCCCCAGAACAGACAAAGAAAAACAAAAAGTCTGGGAGGGAGAAGGGGGAACAAAGGACTGGAGAAAAAATGTCTACACAAACAATCAAAACAGTTCATCGGGTGGTCGGCCGGAGTCCGGGGACCACCACCCGGGGAAGCACGGCATGTCGGGGGCCAACCAGAGTTCAAGGACCCCCAAGCCAAGGAGTAGAGTGGGTCAGGGGGCTGCGCAGAGTCCATGGGCCCCCAAACAAAAAACACAGCAAGTCTGGTGGCCTCTCAACGTCCATTGACCACCAGATGGAGGAACATGGCGCCGCAGGGATGTTGAGTCCAGGTGTCAGCAGCTGAAGAGCGGCAACCTCAGACGATGACATTGGACCAGACTGCTCAGACGAAGGTGGAGCGGACTGGTCGGATGAACCAGGTGGAGTGGACTGCTCTGACAAACTAAGTAGAGTGGACTGCTCTGACAAACTAAGTAGAGTGGACTGCTCTGACAAACTAAGTGGAGTGGACTGCTCCGACGAACCAGGTGGAGTGGACTGCTCCGACAAACCAGGTGGAGTGGACTGCTTCGACAAACCAGGTGGAGTGGACTGCCCAAACGAACCAGGTGGAGCTGACTGCCTGAACAAACCAGGTGGAGCTGACTGCCCAGATGAACTACGTGGAGCGGACTGCCCAGGCAAACCAGGTGTAGTGGACCGCTCCAACAAACTAAGTGGAGTGGACTGCTCTGATGAACCAGGTGGAGTGGACTGCACCAGTGAGCCAGGTGGAGCAGACTGCTCTGACAAGCTAGGTGGAGAGGACTGCTCTGACAACCAGGGTGGAGCGGACTGCTTCGACGACCAGGGTGGAGCAGACTGCTCCGATGAACCAAGTGGAGTGGACTGCTCTGACAAACCAGGTGGAGCGGACTGCCCAGACAAACCAGGTGGAGAGGACTGCTTCGACAAACCAAGTGGAGCGGACTCCTCCAATGAACCACGTGGAGCAGACTGCTCAGATGAACCAGGCAGCGCGGACTGTTTCGATGAGTCAGGTGGAGCTGAAGGGTGGCGTGGTGAGAATCCCAGAGGACGGTGAGAAGCGGGAGGCATCTGTACCAGGGGACGCTTCATCATCGGCACAGGTACAGGCGGAGGGGAGCTTCTCACCAGCCCGCCGAGCATTTGCTGGAGATTTGCTGGAGATTGGGGACCAAGATGGGAAGCCCGGTGAGTCCTGGGTAACTCTGCAGGCTGGGGTATGCCTCTATTACTGCCGCCGCGCTGTCCAGGAACTTAAGGGCTCCCTTGGGAGTGTGGGAAGTGCGGGTGTCTGAAATACAGTCCTCCACCAAGCCCACAGCCCAACACTTGTCCTCATCCTGGCTGTATAAACTAAAGTCCGTACTCACAGAGTCTTGCGGTGGCATCACTTTGTCAAAAAACAACCTTCGGTTGACAGGAAGGATGGCTCCTTTAGGCGAGTACAGCTTAGTTGTAAGAGTGTTTTATTAAATACAAAATGAATGCAGCACAGGGGCTGTGAAAACACAGAAGCCTAAACGGCTGAGAAAACTCTCACACGATAAATAATTGAACTGATGTGAAGAGGAAACCGAAGGGAAAATCTTGCAATGATGCCACACAGAATTGAAACACAAACCAACATATAAAGGGTAACAGATGATTGCAAAACACAAAGCAGCTGAGGGTAATAATTAACTAAACAATAACATATGGGAAAGAAATGCCCAGACAGGAAAAAACAAAGAACCCTTTCAAAATAAAAGCTGAGCTAGAACAAAGGAAAACAGGGAAACAAATAATAACTGAATGCAAACAGTGACAAACCCCCCCAAAAAACAACAGAATGCATGGACATGGTCTCAAACCATGTCCAGGACATGACACAGAATACCTCAACTCATGCCACTCCTGTAATCTACGAACAGGAAATGGAGAGTACAATTCACACATGCTCACCAAAACTGGACATCATTTTTGCTGCAGCATTCAGATGGTAGGGTTGGAATTTGGTGTAAACAACATGAAAAAAGGGTGCATGCATGAAGCATCATAGAAGTGCAAAACAAATCCACAGTATTGCTAACACATCAATATGGACCAATACCTCTGAGGAATGTTTTCAGCATTGTGTTGAATCTATACCATGAAGAATTAAGACAGTTCTGAAGGCAACAGAGATTCAACCCAGCAATAGCAAGGTGTATCTATTACAGTGCTTGGTGAGTGTACATTTTATCTGCGTATATCATTATTGCTTTATTCCTGTTAAATAACCACTATGGTAAAAATCCAGTCAGTCTACAGCTTGTTCAGCAGTATAATTACAGACAGTCTAGCCACAGTCAAACAGCGTGCACCACTAAGCTGAAAAAACTCTGCTGACCCACAGACAAAACAAGTCATTATATTAGCCACTCTCTGATATAGTATATATTCTACAGTGCATCAAACATCTTATTAAAACTCTCTGCAATAACACAGTGCCACTGTGTGCTATGAAAATACTGCAGAGAAAATAGTATCTTAACTTTACAGTAAAGTAAAAGCACAGACATACTGAGGTTGTCTTGGATGCATGTGAAGTACTTATAATTCACTGCTGCATAAATAAAATGTTGTAAAGTGGCATTACTGTACGTGTTTTAGTACAAATACAATCATGAAGATGTGGGTATGAATGCAGATAATCCAGACAAACAAAAGAACTGAATCTGACATTATAACAGCCCATTTACCGAACTGGTGACTTCATTGCGTTACCAGTGGCTTTCCCTTTTTGAAAAACTACATGGGTTGCCAAACTAATTATTAAAATCACAAAAGTGTGTCCAGATAAGATGAATTTGGTGGGTGACAACAACAACAGGTTTTTTCCTCAAAGGAATCTGCACAAATGAGATCATGAAGGGATCAAAATTTGTGGTTAGCACAGAAAACACTAAAATCAGCAAATCACCCTCAGTGAACTTATTTAAAAGGAACTTCATTAACTTTGATAACACTGTGCAGGAAAACTGTGGGAGGCAATTTAGAGCATGCTGGTTAACCAATGTATCAGTAAACACTGATTACTGAGGAGTACTGAGGTCTAGGCATGCTTCTCCTTCGAGGTTAAAAAAATGTAAACTTCTGTTATATTTCACCTATCCTGGAAATCACAAACATGTTATGTATGCATGAGACAGGAGTTAAAAAAAAATGTCAAACTCGTGACTCAAAAACCCTTTTTACAGCAGTAAATGGCGTTCACTTATATAGCACTTTTTACTCATCGCTGGATGACCAAAGCGCTTTACAGATCCTGCCATCCATCCACTGTAATTTCCCAGTTTGGGATCAATAAAGTACATCTATCTATCTATCTATTCACACACACATTCAAGGCGGCAGAGCTGCTATGCAAGGCACTGGCCTGATCCACCACGAGCATTTGGGGGTTCAGTGTCTTGCTCAAGGACACTTCGACACGCAGACTGCAGAGAGAGGGGGAATCGAACCACAACCCCCCAATCAATAGTCGGTCACACTACACCTGTGCCACAGCTGTCCCCAAGTAAAAGCCAATGTGCTATCCCAGTGTGTCAGCTACTGATTTTCTGTCAGAGTTTGTCAGCGTTGTTGAGTGGGATGTCACTCATTCATTCTGTTTTTCACTGTTTTTATATCTATTAAGGCCCCATTTTAATGCCACACCTGGCATAAAAATGTGTTTTTGAGATGGAACAGCTATCTGATACTTTGATCACATTAACACCCAGTCTATTGTTATTAATTACGTTCCTGAATATATAAAGTAAGTGTGTGTGCGTGCGTGCGTGTGCGCGCGCATGCGTGCATGTATGCATGTCTGGGTACGCTAATGGAAAATAATGTATTATCGAGAATAATGTATTGAATTGATTAAGATGAGAAAAAAAATGAAATTCTTTGAGTAGGATGGATCGTTAGACAGGTTAGATGAGTCTTGGTCAGTTTTGTAACTTTAATATGATAAGAAGGACAAATAAGCTTCCATGTGTTGTAAATTTAATAAACAAACAAAAATTAATATTAGTCTAAGAAAGGTGGAACCAGAAAGCATGAGAGTGTAGAGAAAGATGAAAAAAAGACACAATGCAAAACTCTGCATAAGGTACTTTTTTTGATTATCTTCCTTTAAGATATGTCTGTTTTAGTGCAAATTTTACACATTTGACGATTATTTATTTGTAAGGTGGCACCTATCTCAAAAAATCATAGCCTATCTCATTTGAGAGAGCTGAATGCTAAACTGTGTGAATGTGAGGTTTTTTTATGTGAACAGATCAAGCTGTTGGGTCTTTGTTGCAGATGTGAAATGGACATGCACTTGCATTTAAACGTTTGTCTAATGAGGTCACAATTTCTCTTTGACCTCCTACTGGGATGGTAGATCAAGTCACAATCTCTTCATTGCATTTTGGGTACATTTATGCATGTGTGCTTAATGCTATCCAACTGCAATCTGATCACAAAAAAAAATCATGCTACTACCAGGTGTAAATGGGGCTCTGGTTGTAGATTTTTTAGCAAACCAGTTACACTGAATGAAATTGTTAAAGGATTATTTTTGTTAGAAATGTAAAATGGAAGTGGGAACATTTCTCCATTGTATTTGGGACTGCCCTTTAATAGCACCTTTTTGGGGTAAAGTTGTTGAAATACTAAGCAGCTGGCACGGCTCCACAGTTCCTTTAAAGCCAGACTTATGCCTTTTGGGTGATAAATGTCAAATACCAAACATTTCAAAGAATGTGTTTTCTGTTGGCATGGTTGGAATAATTATTGCATCCAGAATAATTCTGAAATATTGGAGAACTGACAAAAGCCCCACCTTAAAAAAAGTGGGTTGACTCAATGGTGAAAATGGCATCTTATGAATGCATGCTACACAGACTAAAGGGGGGCATGGAAGACAAGAGTACATCTTGGGAATACTTTCGGAATCATATAAAGACTGATAGAGACCTTGTATCGGACTCATCAGAGCCAGCATTCTCAGCATAACTGTGATACCTTGTAATTCCAGTCACTACTATAATGAACCTACGTATTTGAAATACTAGCCTGTCTTTATATTTATTTTAACTGCTTCTTATTCCAGCCAGTTTCTATGCTTCAGAGATGTGTGAAAAATAAGGTAACCTTGTCATGATCCCAAGTTCAGTTCCGTACCGTGCTCGGGTCTCCTGTTTATTTTCCTTTTTCCTATGTATGTATTTAGTTATGTTTTTGTTATTATGACTGTGCTTTTATTTTGACAGCGCCGTGGCAGGACTTCCTGCTGTCAAACCTGCTCATGACCTGTCACGGCTGTTTGTACTTAGTAATTACGTCTACTCCACACCTGTTTGTTGTTTAAGTTTTACTCCCTATTTAAGATCGCCAGCTAGACTCTGTCTTCGCTGCAATCTCGTCTCACTTAGGCTGGAGTCCCAACGTCCGGCTCCAGTCTCTCTCAGCGTCAGGTTTCACCCTTGCTATTCTCATATGTGTTTGTGTTCATTCTTTGTGCTTCATGTTTTGTGTATGTGTTTTGCTCCTCGTAGCGCTTTACTTTGTTACTTTTGTGAATAAATAAGCAAACTCACTGCTGGCGTTTGGTGCCTCATTAATGCCCTGAAAAGGGCATATTTGACAGTAGATCGCAGCCAAGTGAGGAACCAGCCACAGTGAGTTTTGATTTTGGCTCTGTTTTTTTAATATTTTTTATATATGTTTATATAGCTCGTCAACATTCCCCCGAAGACGCGTTATGGTACTTGGGCCTCGCAGAGGCGGCTGTCAAACACCATCCTCGCCTTGCTGGTCACACTGAAGACAGGGAGAAGATGGCTGAGCTATCGGCGCTTCTACAGAAGAACAGGGAGTTGGACCAGAAACTCTCTAGGAAGCCCAAGAGAGTGAAGCACTCCCATTCCTCAGCTTTCTACGAGGTTCCAGCCATGGTTCCAGCTCCAGTTTCTGCTCTGCCAACAGACCGTCTTCCTGCACAACGGAGGAGGCGGGCAGCCAGGGGTCCCAGCAAAGATGAACAGTGGGTGGCTGAACTCATCAGGGGCCGTGTGGCTGAAGCACTCTCCTCCTTCCACCCTGGTAAAGTTCTTAGAGTGTGGTGGCAGCTGTTAGACTGGTGGAGGCTAATCCTGGGCTAAACAATTTTCCTGAGTTCGCCGAGCTGCTGGAGAATACTCCCTATTTAAGATCGCCAGCTAGACTCTGTCTTCGCTGTGATCTCGTTTCACTTAGGCTGGAGTCCCTACGTCCGGCTCCAGTCTCTCTCAGCATCAGGTTTCGCCCTCACTATTCTCATATTTAAGTGTTTGTGTTCATTTTTTGTGCTTCACGTTTAGTGTATGTGTTTTGCCCCTCGTGGCGCTTTACTTTGTTACTTTTGTGAATAAATAAGCAGACTCACTGCTGGCGTTTGGTGCCTCATTAATGCCCTGAAAAGGGCATATTTGACAAACCTGAGGGGTCTGCCAGGGTGCCTCTTCCCACTTCGCTTTTTGTATTAGACCTGTTTTGTTGAAAAATTGAATAAAAACTTTAATAACAATAAAAGCAAAGGATAAAGCAAAGCCCTTTACTCATTGTTTGTATATTAATTATTTCAACACAGCGATATAGTGTGGATCGCCATCTTTTTGCCATTGAGGGGTTTGAGTGCCTTAATGATCCCAGGAGCTATGTTGTCGGGGGCAACTTGCCCCTGATAGGGTCTCCCAAGGCAAATTGGTTGTGGGTGAAGCACAAGTCCATGAGTGGCCCAGTGGATCTCCAAGAACAAAATGTCACATCAAAGGCCCAGTGTACCCAAAGGAGGCAAGTGGGTCTGCCCTCCAGCGGGCACACCACCTGCAAGAGGGATCATGGGGACCATGGTTTCTCTGTGAACCAGGTGACAGTCTGGACTACTCTGCCTGGACTGCTGCCTCTGTGACCCAGACACCCGGATAAGTGGTAGAAGATGGATGACTGGCTGGCTGGATATTTAATAGTAAACATTTAAAAATGTGGATTTCTGTATACAGCTACAATTGTGGAACGCTCTCCATCCTTTCCAATACACTTTATATTTATGAACATCCAACAAATCCATACAGAAGAAAGTCATCCCACTTCCTTGTGCTTCTTGTGTATTCCCTTAGCAAGGCGCAATTAGCAGCTCTAATAAAAAGCCTGCCTTGTTAAAGCTTGTTAGTCTTTCTGATAATTACACTGAAGCACTGGGGAGGACAGGAAAAACCAGGGGTGCCTCATTCACCAGTCATTACTCACATACGTATACACACACTCAACATCCCATGTTAATCGGGGTATTCAACATGTACCCCTTGACACCAGTGGGGGTTTCCTGTGCGGTAGTTGTATTTTTTTTCTCTCTAAAACACACATGCACACACATTTCTTTGTCACATTATCTGAAAGAGGACATTATCAGAGGTAATGGCCACTGTTAGCTGGAAAACCCTCTGGTGTTACAGCTTATCATACTGGGACCAAGACTTGTGCCATTTAGCTGGACTAGTTATGGTTGAGCGGAGCCGACAGCTTGTCAGCGGGTGGTGACCCGGAGCATTAGGGGGTGGAGTCAGAAATAAAGAGGTTGAAAGACAAACACTCAAACTGACAGCTGACATCAGCCATAGAGCCAACATGTGAGAAATAATGGGTGTTATTGTCAAAATTGGTTTCAGCAAACTACGTGAACAAAAGCAGTGTGGCTTTACACAAATTGGGATATATTTTTGAATTTTATTCTTGTAGTCTAACCAGACCAATTTATATTCACAGCTATGACACATTCCCAAGAAGGAATTTGCTGATTTCATATTGATCTCCTGAACTTTTTTAAAATAACTTTGCTATCATAAGTGTCACCATAATTTTATAATTTTTCAAATAAATGTCACAACTGTTGGAGAGATAAGCATAAATATATTTAGGAATGCATGTTATTATCAGAACAAACAGGAATTTAGCCAGCTTTTCAATTTTTATCATCAGGTCAAAAATCCATTTTATCACTATTGCTATTATCATATTAACCTGCTCAGCATCAGTTATTATTGGAAGTGTGAATAGCAGCACAAATCAGCTGCTAGCTTTGAAACGAAAGTTCTTTCTTCTTCTTCTTTCAACTGCCCCCCTTTAGGGGTCACCACAGCGGATCCTCTGCCTCCATCTCACCCTATCCCTTGCATCTTTCTCAAAAACACCAACCCCTCTCCATGTCCTCCTTCACTACATCCATGAATCTTCTCTGTGGTCTTCCTCTTTTCCTCCTGCCTGGCAGCTTCAACTTCAACATCCTTTGTCAAATATGTCCACTATCCTTCCTCTGACATGTCCAAACAATCTCAGCCTCGTCTCTCTTACTTTGTCTCCAAACCACTCAACCTGAGCGGTCTCTCTGATATACTCATTTCTAATCCCGTCCCGAGTCATTCCCCACCTGAATGCTCTTCTTCAGCTCTCTTGTGCACTGTCCATTGGATGATTGACCACAGGTATTTTAAATTCATCTACCTTCACCACCTTGATATAGAATTTATCATGAGAGTCTGTTGGATCGTTCTTAGTCTGGCCCTTCACCCAGGACCAGTTTGTCTTGGGTGACCCTATCAGAGGCAAATTGCCCCGGACAACATAACTCCTGGGATCACTGGGGCACGCAACCCCCCCCAACACGATAAGGTGACGATCCATGAGGGGGGTGAACGAGATTCGCCCTGTTTGGACATGTCAGAAGAAGGATAGTGGACATATTTGACAAAGGATGTTGAAGTTGAAGCTGCCAGGCAGGAGGAAAAGAGGAAGACCACAGAGAAGATTCATGGATTCACCCATGGTTGACACGCCTCTGCAACATTGCGTGGAGGTCGGGGGCAGTGCGTTTGGCATGGCAGACCAGGGTGGTGGTTCCTCTCTTCAAAAAAGGGGACCGGAGGGTGTGCTCCAACTTTACAGGGATCACACTCCTCAGCCTCCCTGGGAAGGTCTATGCCAAGGTACTGGAGAGGAGAGTCCGGCCGTTGGTCGAACCTCGGATTCAGGAGGAGCAATGTGGTTTTCGTCCTGGCCGTGGCACATCGGACCAGCTCTTTACCCTCTCGAGAATTCATGAGGGTTCATGGGAGTTTGCCCAACCAGTTTACATGTGTTTTGTGGACTTGGAGAAGGCATTTGACTGCGTTCCTCGTGGTTTTTTGTGGGGGGTGCTTCGGGAGTATGGGGTATCGGGCTTGTTGTTACGAGCTATTCGGTCTCTGTACGACCGTTGTGAGAGTTTGGTTCGTATTGCCAACACTCAGTCGGAGTCATTCCCAGTGAGAGTTGGACTCCGCCAGGGCTGCCCTTTGTCACCGATCCTGTTCATAATTTTTATGGACAGGATTTCTAGGCACAGCCAGGGAATGGAGGGTGTCATGCTTGGTGACCACAGGATCTCATCTCTGTTGTTTGCAGATGATGTTGACCTGTTGGTTTAATCCAGCAATGACCTACAGCTCTTGCTGGGACGGTTTGCCACTGAGTGTGAAGTGGCTGGGATGAGAATCAGCACCTCCAAGTCCGAGTCCATGGTCCTCAGCCGGAAAAAGGTGGATTGTCCTCTCTGGGTTGGGGACAGGTTCCTGCCCCAAGTGGAGGAGTTTAAGTATCTTGGGGTCTTGTTCACGAGTGAGGGGAAAATGGAGCGAGAGATTGACAGACGGATTGGAGCAGCATCTGCAGTGATGCGGACGTTGTACCGGTCTGTTGTGGTGAAGAGGGAGCTTAGTTCTAAGGCAAAGCTGTCGATTTACCAGTCAATCTACGTTCCTACTCTCACTTATGGTCACGAGCTTTGGGTAATGACCGAAAGAACAAGATCGTGGATACAAGCGGCTGAAATGAGCTTTCTCCGTAGGATTGCTGGACTCACCCTCAGAGATAGGGTGAGGAGCTCAGTCATCCGGGAGAGGCTCAGAGTAGAACTGCTGCTCCTCCACATTGAAAGGAGTCAGTTGAGGTAGTATGGGCATCTGATTAGGATGCCTCCTGGACACCTCCCACTTGAGGTGTTTCAGACACATCCCACTGGGAGGAGACCCCGGGGCAGACCCAGGACTCAGTGGAGAGACTATGTCTCCCAGCTGGTCTAGGAACGCCTTGGTATCCTCTCTGAAGAGCTGGAGCAGGTGGCTGGGGAGAGAAAAATGTCTGGGCTTCTCTGCTTGAACTGCTGCCTCCGCGACCCAGACCTCCGGAAAAGCGGTAGAAGATGGATGGATGGATGGATACTTCGCCACCTCTTCTCCTTGCATCTTCACCATTACACCTGCCTCCCTCTCATTCACACATGTGTATTCTGTCTTGTTTCTACAGACTTTCATGCTTCTCTCCAGTGCATACCTCCACCTCTCCAGGTTATCTTCCCCCTGCTCCCTACTCTCACTACAGATCACAACATCATTTGCAAACATCATAGTCCACAGAGACTCCTGCATAAGCTCGTCTGTCAGCCTGTACATCACCACAGCAAACAGGAAGGGGCTCAGAGCCGATCTCTGATGTAATCCCAGTTTAGTTTGAATATTCCTTGGGAGTTATTTAAACTTTTTTTGTCTAAACAAACTTTGCCTTCTTAAAATAAAAATAACATGTAAGAAATTGAACTGAATGTGCTTTTTCTCTTCTTATTTTCCATTTGCTTAAAATTTAGCAATGGAATGATAGTCTAGTAATTTTCAAATACATACAAGCACCCTCTTCAGTTTTTAACCTTTATGAGCATATGCTTATTGCAAACACCTTACTGTCATTGAGTACACATGTATTTGTGTTATGATAACTGCCATTTTCAAAATTAAGAAAAACACTTTTATAAGGAAGGGTTAAAAACTTTGCAGACTGTCAGGAACCGTGCCGGCTTGGTTTTCCCCAGTTCGATCCTGATCTCTCTGTGGGTCATGGGGCCGTTGTGCATTCAGGTTTAGTATATATTTCCAGTGTGGACTGTGCCCATAGCCACTGCTCTGGGACTGGTAGTTGTGTGTCTGCTGACAGTCTGCCGGTCTGACCAAGTCCCCTTCACAGATCACCATCAGCTGTTCCCAGCCCTGTTGATCATCTTTCCTGGGCCTCGTCCTGGTCTCTCCAATTTACCATCCCCAGCAATGCGTGTACTTTAGGAGCCTTTTTCCAGTCATGCATTGCTGGGTCATTGCGCTAGACATACAGTCATTAATCGCTGTATGTTGGTCTTAGTCGCTGAAGGATTGTTCTCTCTCTGTGCTTTTGGACTAACTCTGACTGCTCCTGTTTTGTATTTACTCTGTGTGTGTGTGTGTGTGTGTGTGTGTGTGTGTGTGTGTGTTCCCCCATCATTCTCACCTGTTGTCATGAATCTGGGTTTGGAGGGCAAACCCAGTTCTGACTCATTGTTATGTTTTGTCCTAGTTTCCTCCTGACAGCTCCGGCACGCCCCCTCCTGTCAAGCGCCGTCAGCTGCACTGTCACGGGTGCTCACACACATCCACACACTCACACGCGCACACACACATACACATGCTCCATTCACTCTCATTCACACGCTCTCTCACACACTGGGTGCCAATCAGTTCTGCCCACGCATTCTCACACCTGCAATCTCTTTCCTCATTAGCTTCAGGAGTATTTGTTGGCCGCTTCAGAGGAAAGAGATTGTCGGGGCATTCACCCTAGTTCATAGCAGCTAGTTCTCCATGAATGATGTTCCACTCCCTTCACGCATTCAGCCTGACATCTTCAGACGATCTATCCCTGGATGTTCGCAGCTGCCCCAGCCTCCTAGCTTCATCAGCCAGACTGCACGGTTCACCCCAGATCAGCTCCAGACCTGTAAGTGTCTTTAGCCTTTCCTCTTGTGCTAGCAGCCCTGCAGCACTAGGCTGCTTGCCTTTCTTGTTTTGTGCCCAACGCAGCCTGCAGCACTAGGCTCCATATTCACCAGGCTGTAGAACATTCGGCTGGCGCCCTGTATGTTTGGTGGCCTAACCCTGTCATTGCACCTCTCTGTATATTGTGTGGTTAAACTGGACTGAGCTCAGTGATTATTGGACTTGTTATTTTCTTTGTGTTTGTTAATAAAAGTGCACAACCAACTCTCGCTTTTGGGTTATATTCTCTCTCTCGTGCACTGAGCCATGGTGCACGGAGGTTTATGACACCTGTAAACTGGAGAGCGTCCTTGAGGACCCCTTAAGCTTCCGAGGGAACCAATACTGTAACTGTGTGTCAGCACTGTTGTATTAATAAATGTGTGTGGTGCATACCCTGCGTTTAAATCCTCGTCCTTTCACCCCTCGTCCGTGCGCTGTGGAAAAGCGCACAGGGACAGCAGACAAAGGCACACAGAAAATAGCAGAGCGGTCAGTGTAGTTTATGAGTAAAAACTTCCCAGTGGTAGTACTGACATGAGGGGGGTCTAATCTCTACAACATTTAGGAGCTAGCCTGACACCCCCCTGCTTGGGGAGACACAGATGCTACAGCAGCACCAGTCAGAAGCCACTGTGTTTGCCGTTTCATTGTTTTCTGACAGACAAAATTCAGCAATTACACACAGAGGCATTACTATGGAGAGCAGATGATGCAGAAGAATGTGGCAGCCTCGACTGATAAAAACTCAAGTAGAAAATTGTTGGTTTGATTCTGTTCAATGTATGTTATTTTAAACCTCATTGGGAGACACTTGATAAAAAGCAGTTATCTGAAGTTGATTTGTGTCACACTCTAGCAATTATGTTTAGTCTCTCTTTCACTCAAGCAGTTGTGAGTCTTTTTAATTTCATTATCGCCAAGTGTTCCAATCGTACACTTAAAGGAATTAATTCAGCTGGGAACACATTTCCACCTGGGACCGTTCCATTGCCACCCTTGTCATCGTCCTCCTCCTCTTCCGTCTCCCAGGTAGATTTCCCACTGGTGTCCCTTGACAGCTGAGGGAAGTGATAAGCCACCAAACTTAAAAACATTAATTACTCAGACATCGCCTCCCCTGTCATGAAGGAGTCTGCTGGAAAAGGTCAGTCGACTGACTCGCATAAAGACCAGTTCACCATGCATGTCACGGCCCAGCTAGGACTCTGCCTATGTCAGACTTCAGATGCATGACTAATGCCACGACAGGACTTTTAATAGCTCAGAAAATGCCACAGCGATGGCTATTAATGCAGCCGTAAACGTTAGGACTCGAAGGTTAAGGCCAAAGCCAAACATGAAAGAGAACGAGGACACAGGATATACAGGTGCATCTCAGTAAATTAGAATATCATCAAAAAGTTGACTTATTTCAATAATTCAGTTCAAAAATTTAAACTCCTATATTATATAGATTCATTGCATACAGAGTGATATATTTCAACACTTTATTCCTTTTTAATTTTGATGGTGATGGCTTGCAGCTCATGAAAACCCCAAATTCAGTTTCTCAAAAAATTTGAATATTACAGAAAATTAATTTAAAAATGGATTTTTAATAGAGATGTTTTTCAACTGAAAAGTATGTCCATGTACACACTCAGTACTTAGTCGGGGCTCCCTTTGCATGAATTATTGCATCAATGTGGTGTAGCATGAAGGTGATCAGCCTTCAGGTGGTCAAGCGAGTTTGCTGGCCAATAAAGCACCGTGATACCAGGGTCATTAAACCAGGTTTTGGTACTTTTGGCAGTGTAAGCAGATGCCAAGTTCTGCTGGAAAATGAACTCAGCATCTCCATAAAGCTTGGTCACAGACAGAAGCACAAAGTGCCCTAAAAATTTCCTGGACTTGATAGCACAACACCAGCAGATGACCTCTTTTCCGATGAAAGTAAATTTTGCATTTCATTTGGAAATCAAGGTCCCAGAGTCTGGAGTACGAGTGGAAAGGCACAGAACCCAAGTTGCTTGAGGTCCAGTGTGAAATTTCCACAGTCACTGATGATTTGGGGAGCCATGTCATCTGCTGGGGTTTGTCCACTATGTTTTATTAAGTCCAAATTCAATGCAGCAGTCTACCAGGGAATTTTAGAGCACTTCATGCTCCCCTTTGCTGGCAAGCTTTATGGAGATGCTGGTCTCATATTCCATCAGGACTTGGCACCTGCCCACACTGCCAAAAGTACAAATATCCACCATCCATCCATCCATCCATCCATCCATCTTCTACCACTTAATCCTTTTTGGGTCGCAGGGTGTGTGTGTGTGTGTGGGGGGGGGGGGGCCTGGAGCCTACCCCAGCGTCTTTGGGCGAGAGGCAGGGTACACCCTGGACAGATCGCCAGTCTATCGCAGGGCCAATACAGAGAGACAAACAACCATTCACTCTCACATCCATACCTAAGGACAATTTAGAATCCCCAGTTGATGCCAATTAACCTAACCTGCATGTCTTTGGCCTGTGGGAGGAAACTGGAGTACCCAGAGAAAACCCACGCAGACATGGAAAGAACATGCAAACTCCACACAGAAGGGTCACCTATGGTCAAGGGTGGGATCGAATGGCCAGCAAACTCTCCTGACTTAAACCCCACAGAGAATCTATGGAGTATTGTCAAGAGGAAGATGAAAGACATCAGACCCAACAATGCAGATGAGCTGAAGGTCGCTATCAAAGTAACCTGGGTTTCCATAACACCTCAGCAGTGCCACAGGCTGACTGCCTCCATGCTACATGATAGTGATACAGTAATTCATGCAAAATGAGCCCTGACCAAGTATTGAGTGTGTACATGGACATACTTTTCAGTCAGCCAACATTTCTATTAAAAAAATTTAATTAATTTTCTGTGTCATGATCCTGGGCCATGCCCAGTTTCCAGTTTGAATTCAGTCTTTTCCTGTTTGTTTGTTTGTTTCTTTATTTTTCATGGACAGTTGTATTTTATCTGTTTGGTTTTTTTTGGAATGTTTGCATTCTTGGTTTGTCCTTATTGTCTTGTCTATTTATTGTGCATTATTTTGTGTCCAGGGGTTCAGTTACATCTTTTGAGGGTGTGTTATTTTATTCTTGTGTCATCATTAGCTTCTGGTCCATGCTTTTATTTTGACAGCACCCGTGCAGCTTCCACCTGTCAAACTGTTCTGCGGACTGCACAGCTGTCACTCATTATTAGATTATTTTCTCACTCGTGTACCTACACCTGTGATGCATTTGTGATCTGGGCAGTTATCTGTTTAAGGACATGGCAACTCTCTACAGGTTGCCGTGTCCTACTGTGACGTCCTCAAATGTTTTGCCAAAACTCTGAGCGTTTGTTGGCAATGTCGTTGAGGAGAACAGGTGTGCTCCGACCAGGTAACATTTTTCCCTTTTTCCATTTCCCTCAGCCGTGAGCCCCGGTTCCCTTTGGGTGTGACTCCAGCTGAGTTATCTCTTTTCCCCGGCATATGTATGCCTCAGCCAGTGTTTTTCCCCTGGCTGTTCTTTCCCCTCCTGGTCGTGAGCGCCGCTCTCCTCTGGCACGTTTGTTCCCGCCTTATTTGTAAGTGTAGTGTTTTTCTGTATGTTTGTCTTTTCGTTAATAAATGTGCAAAACTCACAGCATGCGTTTGGTGTCCTTCATAGCCCTTAAAAAGGGCGATTTGTGACATTCTGTAATATTCTAATTTTTTGAGAAACTGAATCTGGGGTTTTCATGAGCTATAAGCCATAACCATCAAAATTAAAAGAAATAAACACGTGAAATATATCACTCTGTGTGTAATGAATCTGTATAATATAGGAGTTTTATTTTTTGAATTGAATTACTGAAATAAATCAACTTTTCGATGACATTCTAACTTATTGTCACGAGCTGAGCACTGGAGGTTTCCGCCATGCTCAGTCTCGTGGCTTTTTCTCTGTATTTATATATTTGTTGTATTTTGTGCCTTGGGTTTCTGTATTTACGTATTGGTTCTTATTTTCTTGTTTATGTTATGGTTTTGTTACTCTCATTTTGTATTAGGTTGTATTTATTTTGCTGTCTGCATTTGTTGATATTTTATTCTTTGTATTTCGGACTGTTGTGTTTTTTCTCTGAGTTGACAGCTGTCAAGTGGTGTTTCCAGGTTGTGCCCGATGTGGGCGTCGCCCTGTCAGCTGTCAGCTCCCCTCGCTCTCCTCTCATCGCGCGCAGCTGATCCTAATCATTAATCATTACCTTTTTGCCCGCTCATGTGACTCCACACCTGTCGCTACTTGTGTGTTTGTTTCGGACCCTATTTAAGTGCAGTATTTTCTTTCATTTTTGCCACAGCCTTAATTATACTTCCTCCTCGCCACCAGAACCCCTTCCCCGTTCTGGTGAGTTCGTTCTGACACTCTTACCTGTAAGTTCACCTTGTCATCTGTTTGGATTTTGCTTTGTGGCACTTTAGAACTTTGTATTTTGTTAATAAATGCCACAAACTGTAGTTCAGCGTGTGAGTCCGTCTCTCTGCCCCAAGGGGCAAATCTTGACAGAAGACTATGGCCAATAAAAGACCCAGCTGCTGCGGTTAGTGGATTTTTGCCTTTTTACCTCCGCCAAAGGGGGAGATTATGTGATCATCGGCGTTGGTTTGTCTGTCTGTTTGTTTGTCTGTTTGTTTGTTTTTTAGCAAGATAACTCAAAAAGTTATGGACGGATTTTCATGAAATTTTCACAGATTGTCAGAAATGGGGTATCCTACAGATGATTAGATTTTGGTGGTGTCCGGATCACCGTCCACAAGAAAACCACCATTACACAAAATGCCATTTTCGTGAATAACTACTAAACCACTAATCCTATCATTGTCAATCCAATTGCTTGTCATATGTTTTCATGGTCAAGGAATCTCAAGACTGTATGGGGGGAACTGTGGCGCTAAACCGCCATTATGGAAAATGCCATTTTCGTCAATAACTACTGAACCACTAATCCTATCATTGTGAATCCAATTGCTAGTCATATGTTTTCATGGTCAAGGAATCGGAAAACGTACACACAAACACTGTATGGGGGGAACTGTGGCGCTTGGCGGAGGTCTGCGCTCTCCGAGTGCTTTTCTAGTTTAAGTTTTTCTAGTTTTTGTTTTCCACTCACCTATTTCTCCAGAGTGAATCATGTCCCCAGCATGCCGTCATCCGACAATCAATAGGAGATCGGCAGCGGGATCCCCGAGTGTTGAGGAGAAATGGGCTGCCGAATTCATCCAGGGCTTCGTGGATGAAGCCCTCGCCTCCCACAGCCCAAAGAAAATCTGGGAAAAGGTGGATGCGGTGACACCCATTGTCGAGGCGCATCCAGGATTGTGGAGGTATGCCCAGTTTGCGGAGCTGCTTTCCACACTCACTGTCCTGCAGCAGTCCTTCCCCGGGCTGAGGTGGAGGCCGCCTCCAGCAAGCCCAAAGACGACGCGGAAGCGCACTCCGCGGCAGACGCCCAGCTCCACCTCCCATTTGCCCATTCCTGCTCCAGCTCCATCCGTTCCACAGCGCCATCATCCAGCTTTGGACCGCTGGAGGGATACTTCCGCCTCTCAGGCAGCTACTCCCCCTTCGCTGAAGCAGAAGACTCCCGTAGCAGTGCACCTTCAGTGTTTTTCCTCTCAGGCCATTTCGTCAGTCTCTTCTTTTTCCGTAGCTGCTGTTCCTCGCTTCTCCTCGCCGTTCTCTCCCGCTGCTGAGAGGACGGCTGTTTTCTCGCCGGCTCCGCCCATCACTGGGGCTGCAGGGGTGGCTCTCCATGGTTCCCTTAGGAGGCCCTCTTTGATGGAAGTCACAGAGAGGGTCAATTCTACACCAGCTGCAGCAGGGAAATTCGTGCCCCGGAAAAACAGGCAAGCGTCTTTTCATTCTCCCACAATTTATGATGATATGCCTTGCCTGATTGGGGCCACCGTGAGTGCAGCTTTGGCCCAGTCCGGGCCCACCGAGGGTGCAGCCTTGGCCCAGTCTGGGTCCGCCGTGGGTGCAGCTGTGGCCCAGTCCGGGTCGACTGCTGGTGCTGCTTTGGCCCAGTCCGGAGCCACTGCGAGTGCTGCTTTGCTCCAGCCCAGAGCCACTGTGGGTGCAACCTCACTCCAGTCCGGAGCCTACAGTATGTGGGTGCAGCATTGCTCCAGTCCGGAGCCTCTACAGGTGCAACCATGTCCCAGTCTGGGACCACTGCGGGTGCAACCTTGCTCCAGTCCAGAGCTACTAAGGGTGCTACAACGTCTCAGTCCGGGACCACCAAGGGTGCTGCTGGCCAGTCTGAGGGTGTCGTGGTCCCCTCTCCTCTACCAAATGTTGTTGTGGTTCTCCCTCCTCTGTCAGACACCATTGTGGTTCCCCCTCCTCTGCCAGACGCCGTCGTGGTTCCCCCTCCTTTGCCCGAGACCATCGTGGCTCCCTCTCCTCTGCCCGAGGCCGCCGTGGTTCCCTCTCCTCACCCTGACATCCTTGTGATTTCCCCGACTCCTCCATCCTGCCCGCCATTGATTCTTCCCGTTGGGCAGCCGCCTCCTAGACCACCCTTGCTGTTCAGGTGGCTGAAAAACTCTGGTCGACCGCCTGACGGACTGAGCCATTATGTTGGGTGGCCCATATCCTCCGGCAGGCCACCCGACTCGTACCACCTGGCCGTCCACCAGGCCTGGGACTTTGGCCGCCCCATGAACTTTCTAGCTCTTTGGTCCAGGGGGCCTAAGTCATTGATTTTGACTGATGTGGGTCCTGAGCGGGGTTGTTTCATTCGCTCCTAGCCTGTTCCCCCCACCACCCACCCTGGGTGGGTTATTGTTGTGCTCCTGTTGGGGGGGGGGGGTCCTTCTTTTTCTTTTGATGTTACCCTGGGGTCTCTGGGTCCACCCCTTGAGAGAGGGGCTCTGTCACAAGCTGAGCACTGGAGGTTTCCGCCATGCTCAGTCTCGTGGCTTTTTCTCTGTATTTATATATTTGTTGTATTTTGTGCCTTGGGTTTCTGTATTTACATATTGGTTCTTATTTTCTTGTTTATGTTATGGTTTTGTTACTCTCATTTTGTATTAGGTTGTATTTATTTTGCTGTCTGCATTTGTTGATATTTTATTCTTTGTATTTCGGACTGTTGTGTTTTTTCTCTGAGTTGACAGCTGTCAAGTGGTGTTTCCAGGTTGTGCCCCATGTGGGCGTTGCCCTGTCAGCTGTCAGCTCCCCTCGCTCTCCTCTCATCGCGCGCAGCTGAT
Organism: Pholidichthys leucotaenia; assembly: GCA_020510985.1. NCBI lineage: Eukaryota > Metazoa > Chordata > Actinopteri > Cichliformes > Pholidichthyidae > Pholidichthys > Pholidichthys leucotaenia. The sequence goes on from CM035848.1 coordinate 142,365,599, forward strand.
CCTAATCATTAATCATTGCTACCTTTTTGCCCGTTCATGTGACTCCACACCTGTCGTTATTTGTGTATTTGTTTCGGACCCTATTTAAGTGCAGTATTTTCTTTCATTTTTGCCACAGTCTTAATTATACTTCCTCCTCGCCACCAGAACCCCTTCCCCGTTCTGGTGAGTTCGTTCTGACAGTCTACCTGTAAGTTCACCTTGTCATCTGTTTGAATTTTACTTTGTTGCACTTTGGAACCTTGTATTTTGTTAATAAATACCACAAACTGCAGTTCAGCACGTGGGTCTGTCCCTCTGCCCCGAGGGGCAAATCTTGACATTGAGATGCACCTGTAGAGGAAGGAGTCCAATAACAAGAAAGAAAAACTTGGCGTAAATAAGGCCTGGCCAACACCAAAAATGTTAACAGATTTTGAAAATGTAAGAGACCCCATTGATGATTAAATAAACTGTACTTTTAACATTTTTGTTCCTATAGTGTGGAGTGTGGAGTGCAGAAATGTGACAAGACAGCACACACTAACAGATTCCACTCACAAACAACTGGAGTCCTGACTAATGCTGCCACATTTTGTGACCCATCTGTGGAAAAGAAACCCGTCTATATAATATGACTGACATGCACTGTTAGTCTCTCTTGTGCATGTATTTTCAGGTCGGCTTTTGTCAATTTTAAAATCTTAGAAAGCCTACAAACTGCAATTATTCATATATACAAGAAATGTTGTGAAGAACGAAGCCTAAAGTCATGGTAAACAAGTTTAACCAACAAGTCACTCAAAAAAAGCAAAAACAAAAACGGAACTTTTAATGTTGTTGAATTTAATTACCTGCCTACACCCGATTTCATCATTTTTACTTTTTTCAAATTTAATTAGTTTAACAACCCGTATACAAAAAAATATATATATATAAATATATATATATAATTTTGCTGCAGTTCAGTTATATATATATCCCTTTATACTGCGGACTTCTCACACAACACAACACACTGCCATCTACAGAAGTTCTCTGACGACTCTGTGATCGTTGGCCTCATCTCCAACAGAGATGAAGCTGAGTACAGAGGACTTATCCAGGACTTCGTGGACTGGTGCCATCGGAACTGCCTCCAGATCAACGCGAGGAAAACTAAGGAGCTGGTGGTGGACTGCCGCAGGCAAGGACAACCCTTCACAGCACCAGTAAACAAACAGGGAACAGAAATTGAGATGGTGACATCCTACAAGTACCTTGGTGTTCATCTGAACAAAAAACTAGACTGGTCGCACAATACCGGCGCACTCTACAAGAAGGGACAGCGCAGGCTGTTCCTACTGAGGAGGCTCAGGTCTTTTGGTGTACAAGGGGCGCTGCTGAAGACATTCTACGACATGGTGGTGGCATCAGCCATCACTTTTGGAGTGGTCTGCTGAGGCAGTGGCATTACAGCAGCCGATAGGAAGAGACTGAACAAACTGATCAAGAAAGCTAGATCTGTCCTGGGGCAACGCCTTGACCCAGTGGAGGAGATAGGAGAGAGAAGGATGGTGGCTAAACTGTCATCTCTGCTGGAGTCCGAGACCCACCCTATGCAGGACATACTGAACACACTGAGGAGCTCATTTAAAACGTGACGACCTAATAGTATTGAATGCAAAAGACGCAACAGACTAACACAAATGGTCCCCTCCAGTATACAACTAGGACAATATCAGTCGCTACGGAGGGTGACAATATGTATGGGTACATATTCATACTATGTAGGATAACTAAGTAGACGGTGATGCTGTTTATTCCACCTTGCTACAATACTCCGCACTTTGTATATATATTTATATATTTACGTGTACATATGTATATCCACTGCTCTTATTTATATTTTTCGTATCTTCTAAATTATTGCTCTGAGTGTTGCTATCTCTGTGCTGTTGCAATCCTGGAATTTCCCCATTGTGGGACTAATAAAGGCTTATCTTATCTTATCTTATCTTATATCAACACATACTTATTGGCCAATATTGGTTACTATTTAAAATTACACAAATTTAATCAGATTGTGTAACCAATTAGAAATAAAGTGTAACTTTTTTCTGAGCAAAAGACGTGTGATTTCAGTTTACTTAATTACATTCTGTGGGGAAAAGTGTTAATGTATTGGAGTCATGCTGGGTCAGTGGTTGGCACCACTGCTTCAAATCAAAAGCCGTGGACAAGACTTCCGGTTATGGCTGCCACGTAGGACGGATGTGTCTCACTCTGCTCTGCTCCTGGAGAAAAAAAATCGGCAAATAACTCTCTCATTTGGGACAGAACGTATCCCAGCGTCTGGGCGAGGATATGTCGGCGAAGCCTAAGGCTGGAAAACCAGGTAAAGGAAAAAGCGAGCCGCCGAAACAGTCCAAATTAACGGACTTTCAGGTCTGTGACGCAGCAAATAAAACTCCATATATGGCGGAGGAGGCTGGCAACGGTGCGATGTCTGCGGGGAGAGGCGCAGATGCGCTGATGGCTGCCATGAGTTCAATGAGAGCGGACTTTTCCTCTAGATTTGATGGGATTATGACAGCGTTGGAAGGAATAAGAAAGGAATTGGGTGACTGTGTAGAACGGACGGCGCAGATGGAGCTCCGTCTCGCTAGTGCTGAAGATGACGTCACCCGTCTTCAATTAAAGGTGCGCACTTTGGAAAAAAAAAATAAATCTCTGGAAAATAATATTTTGGATTTGGAATCTCGGTCGAGACAGAATAACTTGAGGCTGGTGGGTCTTCCAGAGGAATCAGAAGGTCGGGACGTATGTTCCTTTCTGGAAAAGTGGATTCCGGAGGTGCTGGGCAGCGAGGAGTTGCAATCAGCAGTGGTTCTGGAAAATGCACATCGTATTGGCCCACGGAGAGATAAGGGACCGCCGAGGACCTTAATTATGAAGTTTCTTAGCAACAGAGACAGGATGAAGATCTTCAACGCTGCACGAGCTAAAGGAGAGATTAAACACCAGGACCAGCAGGTGCGGTTCTACCCAGATTTGGCCACAGGAATCCAACAATTGAGGAAGCAGTTTGATCCCATACGTAAGGAGCTGCGCAACCTTGGGATTCGTCATGGTGTAATCTATCCTGCGAGACTGCTGACCACGTATGAGGGCAGAACCCACATCTTCAAGACCCCAGAGGAGGCGCAGGAGTTCATCAAGAAGATCAAAGAAGAAGAAGAGACTGGTGGGAGCTAAGCATGAACAAAATATAAGGTAGAATAATTAAGCATTTGCACAGGCATCTGACTGACTTGAAGTAAATAGTAAGTTTACAAAATATAGATTGTATTATATATTAAAAAACAAAACAAACAAACAAAAAAAAACTATGATGTACAAAGTTGTTAAAAATTTTGGAGTTAAGTTGGAAAACTACAGAGGAGAGTTAATGTTACGTCATTAAAAGCAGTAGAGTTAGGGTGATTGGGAGGATGAAGAAGGAGTGGCTTAGGCTGTTCCCCGTGGGTGTGGAGCGGTCGATGGCTATATCGGGAGACGGAATTTTTCTTTTGATTTTGGGGGGTTTCCCACAAGTGTGGGAAGGGGAAATTTGTTTGTGTGTAGTTTGTAGGATGAATGTTCAACCACTCATGTTTTTGCTTCTCTGTATGAGCATGTTTACACTGCAAGGTAATCCCAAACTCTCTATTGATCATAAACCAAAGTGTTAATCTTAATTTAACTTCATGGAATTGCAGAGGTCTACAAAATTTAAAAAAACTTAAACAAGTTATGAATAAAATAAAAGACATGGGTTCAAAAATTGTGTTTTTACAAGAAACTCATTTAATAGAGGAGGATATAAAAAGAATTAGGAGTAGATGGCAAGGAAGTGTCTTCACCTCATCATTCTCATCCCGGGCCAGGGGAGTTATGACTCTCATACATAAATCAGTTCCTTTTCAAGTGAAAAATGTAATTGGAGACAAATTTGGAAGATATGTAATCATTCAAGGTTCTTTGCTATTAGAAAATATAAATCTTGTGAACTTATATGGTCCCAATATAGATGATCAGAAGTTCTTTGCTAATTTATTTCTTATCTTATCATCACTTACAGGGCAACATATAATAGCAGGGGATTTTAATTGTACATTGAATCCAGGTATAGATAGATCAACAGGACTGGATTGCACGCACATTGGATGTAGGATGACTATTAATCATTTTATGAAAGAATTGAGATTGTTAGATATATGGAGAGAAATGAAACCACAAGTTAAAGCCTATTCTTGTTATTCCAGTACCTACAAGACATTCTCACGTATTGATTATTTTTGATTTCCACAGAATTAAGGTCCAAGATTCAAAACTGCTTTTATGATAACATCGTGATCTCTGATCATGCACCCTGTTGTCTAATATATGTAGATAAAAAATTGACAAAGGAATCAGGTAGATGGCAATTTCAGCATAAATGGCTTCAGGATGAGGAATTTGTCAAGTATATAGAAAACAGATAGACGAGTTCTTTGACATCAATACTACACAAACATCAGCATGTGTAAAGTGGGAGGCTTTCAAAGCTTTTATTAGGGGACATATTATTAGTTATACAGGATCAAAATCTAAGAAGACTCGAGAGGAGAGAGCTAAATTGGAACATAAAATAAAAAGTCTTCAGGAAAAAGTGTATGCAGGAAGTGACCCAAGGTTGGAGAATGAATTACTGATTTTGAGAGCTGAATACGACAAAAAATCAGCGAATAGAGCTGCCTCGAGTCTTCTAAGATTGAAACAATCTTTTTATGAACAAGGTGAAAAATCAGGAAATTATTAGCATGGCAGATTAAACAATTAGAAATTAAAACACCAATTACCAGTATTATAAGTAACAGACAGGTAGTTATAGATCCTTTAGAAATTAACAGAGCCTTTAGAGATTACTATGAAAAAATTATATGATACCAAAAATGAATCTGATTTAACAAAACTAAATGGGGTTTTTGAAAGAACTATCTATACCGTGTATTCCAAATGAAAACAGGGAGATATTGGAGTCTAAAATTAGTCAAGAAGAAGTTGGGCTAGCCATTGATAATATGAAATCAGGAAAAAGTGCAGGACCAGATGGTCTTCCAGTGACCTTTATAAAAAATTTAAGAATAAATTAATAAAACCTTTTTTGGAAATGGTTTTAGAAGCATTTCAAAATAATAATTTACCATCATACATAAATAATGCCTTAATTATACTGCTGCCAAAACCAGGTAAGCCCTCTAATAAATGTGAAAATATGAGACCAATAAGCCTATTAAACGCCGACCTTAAGATAATCTGTAAAATTTTAGCAAGACGAATACAAGAAATTTTACCAAATATTATTAATCGAGATCAGAATGGCTTTATAAAGGGTAGACAAGGCTTCCATAATGTAAGAAGACTATTTAATATTATTATTTTAATAAAGAAGCACCGGATACAGCTCTCCTATCACTGGACGCCGAAAAGGCCTTTGATAGAGTTGAATGGCCCTTTCTTTTGAAGTCCTACAAAGGTTTGGACTTGGAAATAATTTCATAAAATGGGTTCAAATAATATACAATAATGCTACAGCAGAAATCCTAACAAATAACAATATTTCAAAACCAATAAAAATCAATAGAGGATGTCGACAAGGCTGTCCACTTTCACCTTTACTGTTTACTATGGCAATTGAACCTTTAGCGATAGCGATACGTTTACATTCACAAATATATGGAATTAAAGTTGGACCAACAGAACATAAAATCTCCCTGTACGCCGATGACATAATTTTGTTTATGTCGAATCTAAAAAAAATCAATTCCAACCTTGTTGAATTTAATAAAGAATTTTGGGGAAATATCAGGATATAAAATAAATAAAACTAAATCTTCAATATTAATGCTAAATGAGACCCAGAGAAATTACCCAGCCCCTGAGGTAAATCAATTCAATGTTGTAAATCAGTTTAAATATTTAGGAATCCAAATTGTGCCTAAGCTAGAATCAGTCGCCAGTGTCAACTATGAAGCCTTAATGTCAGATATCAATGAGTTAACTCAGAGATGGATGTCACTACCAATGTCGATGATCGGGAGAATCAATATACTTAAAAAGTAATATTTTACCTAAATACTTTATTTATTTCAATACATTCCCTTATCACCACCTTTAGATCTATTCTCAAGAATAAAAAAAAAAGTTAGTGGAATTTATATGGAACAACAGGAGGGCTAGATTACGTCTGTCTTTATTATATTTACCATTTGATCGTGGAGGTCTGAAATGTCCAAATTTTATGTTGTATTATTGGTCGGCACAACTGAGGTCTATGACTATTATTTTTCATCAAATGATCTCCCTCACTGGACTGAAATGGAATCATACAATTTACCTTTACCTCTTCCCATATTCATATACTCAGATTCGGCAAAAAAATTACAAAAACAAGTTAAAAATCCATTTGTAAAGCATATGATCAAAATAGGTGTGAAGCTAAAAACTATTTAAAAGAACCACAGTTATTGTCACAATTTAGTCCAATATGGGTAATCAATATTTTAAACCAGGGAGAGCGATGCTGTATTTAAAGTATGGAATTTAAAAGGGATACAAAAGATTCAGGATTTATATTTGCCATGTGCAGATAACATAATGTCTTTTGAAGAGCTGAGGATCAAATTTAATCTCAATAGAACACATTTTTTTAAATATCTTCAACTTAGAAACTTTATTCGATCAATCAAAATAAAGCTCTCACTCGACCTATTTACTCATCCTGGGAAAAAATGATGATGAAAGATAGTAAAAGAAAGGGTATTATTTCAGAGTTTTATAACTCATTGACACTATCTTCAAGTGAAAATTCACTGAAAAGATTAAACTACTGGAAAGAAGATCTGCAAACTGAAATTTCAGAGGAACAATGGGAATTGGCTTGTACAGAAGCTCAAACCAAATCAATAAATGTACGCCTTAAATTGATACATTTCAAATGGTTAATGCGGATGTATGTTACACCGGAGGAGTTAAATAGATATAACAAAAATATACCAGATACATGCACAAAATGCATGGAAAGTAAAGGAACCCTATTTCATTGTTTATGGGAATGTAGATTAATAAGAATGTTTTGGGAAGAGGTGAGGGTAACAATTAAAAAAATAATCTCAAAACAAATCATATTGAATCCTAAACTGTTTTTGTTGGGGTCTGTACCCAGAAAAGCATAATTTTAATAAAGTGAAAGAACATTCATTGACCTCAGTTTGCTTAATGCCAAAAAATGTATTGCACTATTATGGAAAAAGACTCATAGACCAGATGTGACTCAGTGGTTAAGACAGATGTTAACAAACCTTCCTTAGAAGAATAACATATAGATGAAATCAAAGGAAATTGTGTTTGAGAATATATGGAGACCTTTTATTGATTATGTAAAAAATTTAAACATAACTCTTGAAGAAGAAGGTGAATGATGTGTGTGGACCTTGTAAATTCCAAACTGGTGAACATAATATGTATACTTATGTATTGGATTGTCTAGACTAAACAGAGGAGCATTGTTGAAGACTTGATTTTGTTGGTGGTTGTTGTGTTTTTAGTGCATTTTTTTTTTGTAGTACTTTAGTGTTAGTGTTTGATTGTTTGTATCATGTTTGTTAAAAAAAAAAAAGGTTCAATAAAGATATTGTGGGAAAAAAAAAGCCGTGGACAAAATTGTTGGTACCCCTCTGTTAATGAAAGAAAAACCCACAGTGGTTATAGAAATAACTTGAATTTGACAAAAGTGGTAATAAATAAAAATTCTAAGAAAATTAACCAATGAAAATCAGACAATGCTTTTGAATTGTGGTTTAACAGAATTATTTTAAAAAACAAACTCATGAAACAGGCCTGGACAAAAATGATGGTACCCTTAACTTAATATTTTGTTGCACAACCTTTTGAGGCAATCACTGCAATCAAACAATTTCTGTAACTGTCAATGAGACTTCTGCACCTCTCAGCAGGTATTTTGGCCCACTCCTCATGAGCAAACTGCTCCAGTTGTCTCAGGTTTGAAGGGTGCCTTCTCCAGACGGCATGTTTCAGCTCCTTCCACAGATGTTCAATAGCATTTAGATCAGGGCTCATAGAAGGCCACTTTAGAATAGTCCAATGTTTCGCTCTTAGCCATTCTTGGGTGTTTTTAGCTGTGTGTTTTGGGTCATTATCCTGTTGCAAGACCCATGACCTGCGACTGAGACCAAGCTGTCTGACACTGGGCAGCACATTTCTCTCTAGAATACCTTGATAGTCTTGAGATTACATTGTACCCTGCACAGATTCAAGACACCCTGTGCCAGATGCAGCAAAGCAGCCCCAGAACATAACAGAACCTCCTCCATCTTTCACAGTAGGGACAGTGTTCTTTTCTTGGTATGCTTCATTTTTGCGTCTGTGAACATAGAGCTGATGTGCCTTGCCAAAAAGTTCCAGTTTTGTCTCGTCTGTCCATAGGACATTCTCATGGACAGACGAGACAAACTGCCAAAACTGCCAAACTGCATGGCTTGTCAACATGCAGTTTGGCAAATTCTAGTCTGGCTTTTTTATGATTTGTTTTCAACAGTGGTGTCCACCTTGGTCGTCTCCCATGAAGTCCAATTTGGCTCAAACAACGACGGATGGTACGATCTCACCCTGATGTACCTTGACCTTAGAGTTCACCATGAATGTGTTTAGAGGTTGTTCTGGGCTCTTTTGTTACCATTCGTATTATCTGTCTCCTCCTGCGGCCACGTCCAGGGAGGTTGGCTACAGTCCCGTGGATCTTAAATTTCTGAATAATATGTGCAACTGTAGTCACAGGAACATCAAGCTGCTTGGAGATGGTCTTATAGCCTTTACCTTTAACATGCTTTTCTTTCTAATCTCCTGAGACAACTATCTCCTTTGCTTCCTCTCGTCCATGTTTAGTGTAGTACACACCATGTCACCAAACAGCACAGTGACTACTTGTCACCCTTTAAATAGGCCGACTGACTGATTACAAGTTTGTAGACACCTGTGATGTTAATTAGAGGACACATCTTGGTTGAACATGTCCCTATGGTAACATTATTTTCAATCTTTTCTAGGGGTACCATCATTTTTGTCCAGGCCTGTTTCATGAGTTTGTTTTTTAAAGTAATTCTGTTGAACCACAATTCAAAAGCATTGTCTGATTTTCATTGGTTAATTTTCAAAGAATTTTTATTTATTACCACTTTTGTCAGATTCAGGTTATTTCTGTGACCATTGCGATGGACTGGCGATCTGTCCAGGGTGTACCCTTCCTCTCGCCCAAAGATGCTGGGATAGGCTCCAGCCCCCCCGCGACCCGAAAAGGATTAAGCGGAAGAAGATGGATGGATGGATGGCATTGTGGGTTTTTCTTTCATTAACCACTTGCGCTCCGTTGTTCCGCGGGCGGGCAAGCCTCTGCGTCCTAGGGCGCACGAGGGCGCACGAGAGCGCACTCGTGCGCGCTCGGACGCATGATGCATGATATACTGATGATGGTGCAGATGGAGATGGTGCTGGCCTCCAAGCGCCACTGAAAAAAAAAGCTGCAGACAGCCGCGAACAGATTAGTTCATCTGATTGACCTCTCATTCGACTAATAAGAGCCTTGAATTGGGTTTCTGAAACCATGAAGAGCCAATGAATGAAAACCTAGGAAGGAGGACCCGCCTACTGTGAATGCAGGAGCCAATTGAAGCACAGAAATTCGGGCTGGGTGAAGAGATATTTACTGTTGCAGCAGATGAAAACAAAGGACGCTGGACGAATCTGCTACAGACCCAGGCTCACCCAGCAGCATGGAGAACACCCACAAGTGGGACCTGCACTCATTCCAGCAGAATAGGATTAGGATTCTCTTCCGTCATCATAGACCGACGGAGGCCGACGACAAAGGTCGTAAATCATTCACCAAAACCGCAATATTGGAATTATGTTTTGATCGGGATCCACGAGCGGACCAGCGTCGCGTTCGTCTGACAATGGGGAAGAGAAGTTCGCCAGGACTCTGCTGCTGTGAAGAGGTAAGGTGTTATAAGCTAAATTATTATTTCTCCCTGAAAACTGTAATCCAAAAATGACTTTTGACCGATCAGTAAATTACAACTATACCGCGCACGAAGTACGAAGTGCGTGCGCCGCGATAAACGGTTCATTTGCCGTGTTCGGACCGTGAACGCCCCCCCCCCCCGCTGCAGAAGAGGAGCGGGGGGGGGGGGGTCGTTCACGGTCCGAACGCCCCCGGTCCGCGGGGGGAAGCATATGAGTCTATTCCATCATGTAGCGATGGCCGTCTTCTGTAGCGAGGGGGGGGGGGCAACCCCCCCCCCCACACACACACAGTAGCGAGGGGGGGGGGCCGCTGTTACAGCGTTGCTGTGGAAACATGCAAGGAGTGTAATCCGTCATGTAGCGAGGGCCGAACTTTGTTGCGGGGGGGGGGGGGACAACCCCCCCCCACACACACACACACACACAGACACAGCCCTGAATGTGACCTTTCATTAGAGCCCAAAATGAAGATTCTACATTGAATTATTCAAAAGTTACAGACATTTTTCCAAACTGTGCCATTTGGCACAATTTGGCACAGTTCCAAAACACCTGGGAACAGCCTGAGAACAAAGCTGTGTAAAATATTCATTTTTTGTGGTATTGTTACCAAATTTGGATCTCAGCTTGATAACACTTGGTTCTACATTTCTGTTGCATTTTCCAGCCGGATCGGACAGCTGTGTGTTATTTGCAAGCATTTGTATCCAAAAAAACACCGTGTCCAAATTTATTTTCTTCAAGTTCAGTATGTTTAGATGACTGTAACTCAGTGGCCGGAGCATGTAGAGAGATTATGTTTTTTTTTACCAAAAAATTCAAAGTGTTTTCTTTTAAATGAGACCAACCCCATGAAGATGCTGCAAAGGGTTGAAGAACAGCTTTCGATTTACTTTGGGCACGTTTTTTTTTGGCATTTTTAGGAAAACTGCCCGGAGTGCAAGGGGTTAACAGAGGGGTACCAACAATTTTGTCCACGGCTGTAGTTCCCTTCTGTGTAGCATCTGCATGTTCTGAACTTGTGGGGATTGTTCAGTGGTTTCTTTCCTAAGTCTGCTGGTGCCCTGTGTGGCACAAAAATATTCTGTTCTGTCTTGATGTAAGAATAGACTTTGCTTTTTAAATAACAGGATTAAGTGAGTCCAATTTAAAATCATAATGTTAAATCAATTTCAAATTACATCACTGAGGTAAATCAGTACAATGAAATATCTTTATGGGTGCATTAATCCAACAAATTAAAAAAGCACTATGTAACTTTCTTGTTTCAGGTAGGAACACTGAAAAAACTACAATTATGGCAACTATGACTTCAGTCCCAACAGCTAATCACAAGGCACTTAGCTGGTGGTTGCTAAAGAACAGAGCTGTTGCAGGCAATGCAAGCCCACTCAGGCTATGGTGGAAATGACATTCACCTGGTCAAAGGTTGATGCACTATGAAAATATTTTTATAACATTATTTTAAGTTGAAAATATAACAATGTTACTTTAAGTAAGAAAAAGTCTTTTGTTGAATTTCTGTTTATACAGTTTATATAGTTAGCTGGACACTTATTAACTCAATCAAAGTCAAAGAGACAATGATGAATTACCCATTACAGGCATGTTGATGGCACATAAGCCTATTGTTACCCCTGCCAATTAGGTAATGTGACTGGGGCAGTTTGGTTTTTGTTTGCCTTTAAGCAGAATTACGCAAAAAGTACTCAGTGGATTTTGATGAAATTTTCACCAGAGGTGACCCTTGGCCTAAGGATGAACCTACTAGATTTTGGAGGTGATCCGAGAGTACATACCTCTGCCAAGGCCATTGTTTGTTTGTGCGAAGCAGGATTTTACAAACTCTTCTGGACTGATATTGATCAAATTTTCACCAGAGACGGCTCTAGGGATTTTTGAGGTGATCCATGAGTGCATACCTCGGCCAAGGCCCTAGTACCTCACAATGTACGGACGGAGGGAGGTAGGAAGGAAAGGGTGGAGCCTTGGTGGAGGCATGCACTCTCTAAGTGCCCTCTAATTATATAATGTAGTTTGTAACGTAGTAATTATATTGTACACAGCTCTGACATAGCTGAGTTAAGTAAATACAATGACATACTGTATATTCTTGACTGACCATCTAGAAAATCTCCCAAAATCTCTCTGATCAAATGTGACTTCAGAGTAAAAAAAAAAAATGACAAAGCGTCTATCCTCCATCAGCTCACTTGCTTGTTGATTATTATTTTGCTGACATGACAGTGTGAGTGCATGCTTGCTTGTTCTCAGGGATCCCCCCCAAGACATCAGGATATCGGATCTTAAATATTCAACAAGTTGGATATGAATAATTTGAGATCAGATGGCCTTGACATTTCTCTGAGCAGACTGGATCACTCTTAACACCTCACACTACAGGAAAATCTGACAAGATAATCTGTAGAACCATGAAGATGATCAGGACTTTCCCTACGATTGTCAGAAGGGGAGAATTGGGCCCCAAATCGGGACGATTACCTTGTGAAACTGCTACTGTAATAACAACTGGCTTATTATTTTTGTCATCTTCACTTGAGAATGGCAAAACTAATGTCAAGATGCAGAGCACGGTGGGAGCACTGTGCTCACACTTTCAGTTATTGTAGATTATTTTTCTGTATTTTCCCAACCTCTGTTTTATTATTGGTTTTGTGTTTGGTTTTGTCTGTACAATGATGTGTTTGGCTTTTGTCTTTGTTTTTAGTTGTCCCATTATCATAATCTTAGTTTGGTCACTATAGTCTTGTCTAGGTATTTAGGAATCACCTTGCATTTCAAATTACATCTCCCTGTGTTTTAAGACATGAGCCTGCCGTCACTTTTGCTTTAGTTCTCTTTTGTGATGTAGTATTTCTGTAATTGCATCTCTTGTTTTGTATTTATCTTATCCTTGCCTTGGTGGTTATTTTTCCCTTGTTGTATTATCTGGTCTGTTCTCATTTTGTAATCATTTCATATCTATAGTCAGTTATCTTGTTGCTATTCTCCTGTGCTTTTATTTTGACAGCACGCTTTATTTACTTCCCCTTTAGCTCTAGTTTGCGGGCTGTCACAATTGTCTGTATTTAGGTCAGTTATCCTCGCTTCTGTTACCCACACCTGTCATCATTTGTGTTAATTCCTTTTTGCCTTATTTAAGGGCCACTGCACCGCTTGTCAGCGTAGCGTCCTTCTCAATGTTCAGATGTAAGTTCCGCATGTAATTTCCTCCTGTATCCTGCATGTGTTCCACGCTTCATTTTCTCTCAGGCTATTTGGTTTTACCAGCGTGCGCTCCACGCTTCAGCCTTGTTTTGCCTTAAGTCTTCTAAGTTTTTTGTTCCTTTGTTATATTTTGTGTTTTATTAAAATCCCTGCAAACTCACAGCTCCAGTGTTTGGGTTTTCATCCTGCCCTGAGGGGCATTTATGACAACTAAGACTCATAAAAACATTAAAAAAAACCATATTGTTGAAATAAACATTTTGTTTTTAAATAAATAAATCCAGATTTCATCCACCCTAAGGAACACTACAGCAGGCAGGTGTCATGTAAAATTACTGCCTTTGATAGCATAACCTTCAGCTGGGCAACAATTTGACACAGCATACGTCAGTGAGTTCAACAACCAGAGGGAGGGCATTTCTTGTCCTTGTTTCTATAACAGCCCACTTTCATTAAACAGTAACCTCCTCCGACGATTTCCCTCCCACTCTGCTTTCTTTGCCTCATTGCTGATGTTGAATACGAGCAGTGTTTTTTCCTGGTAAAGTCCGCTGAAAGACTGAGGGGACAAGTGTGCATTCAGTGCACACTTGAACTTGTTATTTTGCTGGCTTATTGTGAGAAAAGATGATTACTGTCGGACACAAGAGCAAGAGGAATCCACTTTGGTTTGTAGTGCAAGAGAAGGGAGACAAGGGAGATTGCTCACGGGAAGTACGAAATACTACACATGCATAATAATGATAATACTCATACAAATTTTCTCAACTTGGTCACTTATTAATTAGGGTTAGTGCTGTTGCACTTAAAAGAACACAGAATACAAGATAGAAGTTACTTAAATGTTAATAGCAGCTCTGACATCTGTTGCAATTTAAGGCAACTGTTCAGTTAATAATTTTAGTACGTACTAGAATCACTGTAGTAGAAGTGCCCATGGAGTTCAGCAAATCAGCCCCTAAAAAATAGAAACTGGACAGATCAAAACCCTGCAATGTTGACTTCATTAGCAGCTGATTGCCACTTTCATTTTGAACTGTTTAGATTGTTGAAAGAACAATGATGCATGTTGTACTTGTATCTGCTCAACCCATCCATCCAGCCATCCATCCATCCTCTATCGCTTATCCAGGGTCTGGGTTATGGGGGCAGCAATCCAAATAGAGTAGCCTAGACTGCCACCTGGTTCACATAGTACCATGATCCCCACGATCCCTCCTGCTGGTGGTGAGCCCACTGGAGGGTGGACCCACATGGGTACACTGGATCCTTGATGTAATTTTTCACAAGGATCTACTGGGCTGCTCTTAGTCTGGCACCTATGACCAGTTTGTCTTTTGAAACCCAACTGGGAATAAATTTCCATAACAGCATAGCTCCTGGACGCATTAAGCACACAAACTCCTCCACCACAATGTGGTGGCAATCTACAAAGGGGTCCTCTCAACCCATCAACTTGAATTACATTTATTAAAAATGACAAATTGGAAGGGTACGCCAAATTAAATAGGCTGAGGGTTGCTTGAAGATTATACTGGCACTGCTGAATGACCCCTTGATTTCTAATGTACTGTGTTCTGTTAAGGATTTTTGTACATTTTGTATATTTTGTTTTGTTTTTTTTGTTTTTTTTACAAAATAACTTCCTTTAGCCCAGGGGTTGGCAACCCGCAGTCACAGAGCCACATGCGGCCCTTCATTCCCCATTTTGTGGCTCCCTGCAGTTATATCTCAAAACAAGAAATTAATGAAGTTCATTTTAATTTTTAAATTGCTGTTTGTTGGATACATTTCTCAACGGAAACACATACTTTCATGAACGTAAAACATATATTTTGAAAATTATTTATCATGCTGTCAACCATGCATCACATCTGAAAGCGGCTCACATGCACAGAGAGCCTCTGAGCCTCTGTGCAGTGCATGTGGAGAGCACGGAGAGCAGCAGCTTCCTGCTTATCCTCCCCACCCTCAGTAAGACATGAACAGTTCCAGAAAAAGTAAAACCACAGAGGAAAATAGACTTTAATTCTGTGTTGACAGACTCATTTGCATTCATGTATGGTTGTTATGTGGAGAGAATTTCTCCACAAGAACACAAACAAGGAGAAAGACAGCTGCCTCATTAGTGTCTACAGGTCCATAAAAAGTCTTAAATGTGATTATTTAAAATCAGCGCTTTGATTGTCATTAAAAATGAGACATAATCCTTGAATTCCTGCTCAATATCCTTAAAATTAGTTGCCTGTGCTATAAATGCTGGATTCACGGACATGACCGAAGTTTGAATTTATTTTCACCATCACAACTCAATACTTCCTGAGTTATGTAAAAATAAAAGCCCTTTATAGCAATTCCATTTTAAGAATGGTTGTGTCTGTTATGTGCTATTATTGTGAAATGCCATCAATGTCATGATTGGCCCATTCATGGGGCAAACAGAAGACACCAAATGCAAGCAGTGAGTTTGCATGTTTAATGAAGAACACACGTACAAAAACACACACTACAGAGCAGAAGTCATCATCATCATAGCAGTCTGTCGCGGGCGACAATGACTCTTTCATTTAGGTCTGATCAGATTCCTCTACGCAGCTCCGTCCCCCGCCCTCCGCTGCCAGGAACTCCCGACCCTGCAAACCCGGGCAACGTCCAAGCCGGCATGAGCTGCCCTCTGACCAGCCATTTCATGAAACTGCTTTCAAAGTATTTGAGTACCACTAGCTTTTGTTGGACTAGCGGCACATTCTTGGCAGATAGAGGTATTATCAGTAGCAAGGACAGGCCAAGACAAACTGACTCCAGTATCTGTTGCAGTGACTGACCAGATGATAGGTTTGTTTATTTCTGCTCTTTGTGTAGTGCATGTCATGATGCACCGACTGGCAAAAGTCCACCACAGACCTTGCGACAGATGTGCTTATCTGCCAGGATGTCCAGTCTCACCCCGTGTAACTGGGAGTGGTCCACCACAGACCTGTGACAGATATTGTTTTTAGTTCTGCCAGGATGCCCAGTTTCACCCTCCACACCCTCGGAAGGGTGGGGTTGCCGGCTGAGTGGCCGACAGGTAGTACCGGTTTTCATGGTTATCCGGTAGCAAGCAAACCAATGCCTGACCTGAGCAGACGAGTAGCTACGATATCCCAGCAGAGCTGGACATACGAAGAAAGATAAGGAAACTACGAATTCCCAGCTAAGCTGGACATACGAAGAAAAATAAGGAAACTATGAATTCCCAGCTGAGCTGGACATACAAAGGGATAAATAAGGAAACTACGGATTCCCGGCAAAGCTGGACTTAGGTTTACAGACAACCATGGGAAGACCGTCTCAGGGCAAGGACAGATGAATAAATGACCCAGCGAAATTACAAACGGAGGAACAAGGCTTAAATAGGCAGTGAGAGTGATACAGATCAAGATCAGCTGTGAGTCACATGAGTGGGGGAAGTGCTTAGTGCTGACAGCTGACAGGTGGACCGCCCATAAACACAACCCGGAAGTCCACACTGACAGCTGCCAACCCGAGAGAGAGAGACCACACTGGCAGGCATAGGAACAAAAGGTACAGGCAAACATACAAATAAAGGGCCAGAACTAAAATAAGGGCAAATAATAAACTGAAGGATAAATACAGATAATACCAAATAACCAGAAATGCGAAATAGAACAAATAAACAAATGTGGAAAAAGACAAGTAGCTGAGCATGGTAGTTCCCTCCTGCTCAGCTCAAGACAATCAACTGGATATGCTTGCCTAAAATAAGACTTACAGCCATGTTTTCCCTCACAATTTGTAAATAAAAAAGAAAAAAAGAGGAGAGAAGATTGTCTGACAGTGATGTAGAGGTGAGCCTTTTATTTTTATCACGGGGGGACATGTTTGCAAACATGTCCAACTCTTCAAGTTATGTTTCTTCTTAGTTATTATTATCACGTTTGATTCTTAGTAATGTTATCCTGTCTCATCTTGGGTTTACTTGTTGTGACAGTGCCCTGATTCCCTGTGGTTGTTCTTTTGTGTTGCTAATTTGTCACAGCTGCCCCTTGTTCTCCCAATCACTGTCTCCGCTATATATGCTGGCCTTGGGCACTAATCCCCGTGGTGTCCTTGTGTCAACACCACGCATCTTCACCATGCTGTTTGGAATTATTATTGTTTGTCACTCCACGTTGTCTGGACTTCAACACTTGTTTTTTGCTGTTTTCGGGCTCATGTTATTTCTGCCCACGTGCAGCATTTATTTTCTGTTTTTGTAATAAATCATGGTGTACCAGTTTCGCTATGGAATTGGGTCCTCCTGTCCTTCCTTGCCCCAGAGGGGCAATCCCTTTCATGACAATAGGACACCACCAGACATGGACCCAGCAGATGAAACTGGTAAGAGGAGGTAGAGGTGGAGTCGGGAGGAGCAGCGGCTCGTTGGGGTAATTGAGGACTTAGCGGCTGCAGCTCGTAGCAGCTCCTCCCGGAAAGATGAGATGGATTGTTGGAGGGGAATCACCAACTTGATGGAAGCCAGGCCGCGCTTGCACTTCCACCCCTGGGTGCTGGAACACCACTCTTCCGGCGCTGCTACCACTACCCACTATCTCCTCCTCACCACAGCAAGACATCCCTGACCTCCTGCCGGCCGTGTTCCCTCTGTCCCTGTGAAGTGCAACCCAGGGACCTGCTGGGTGCGCAGCAGTCCGGGTTGGAGGGGAGGCTCGGGAAGAGACCGCTCATATGTTCCGGCTTGATGGGAGCCTGTGCCGATGATAAAACGTCCCCTGGCAACATCATCCACACTTTCTAGCGACGGTGCAACCCCGTGGAGTGTTACTATGCCAGTCTCC
This sequence comes from Pholidichthys leucotaenia, assembly GCA_020510985.1. Lineage (NCBI taxonomy): Eukaryota > Metazoa > Chordata > Actinopteri > Cichliformes > Pholidichthyidae > Pholidichthys > Pholidichthys leucotaenia. Next base: position 142,383,751 of record CM035848.1, read on the forward strand.
AGGACTGTTGTTATGCCGGCTCCCACTGCAGCTGCAGTGCCAGTCCCCCCGTTTTTAATGCTGGTGTCCACGCCCGCTGCTGCAACTCTTCAGACTGTCTTATCTGCTGTCTCCCCAGCATCCTCAGAGGTGGAAGTCACCTCTTCAGCATCGGAGTCACCAGGGGCCTCACCGACAGTGGAGCGGGAGTTAAGGCAAGTGCCTCATTTAGTATCATTAACATCTGTTCTTAAAGAGTCTTGCCTTACCCCCAATGGAGGGACCCAGTTGCAGCCCCCATCTGCTTCTGGCCTCTTTCCACTGGGCAAAACTGTTGGTTCCTGTACTGATCAGTCCTCCAATTCTCCCTTTATGTCCGAGGTTCCTGCATCTGGGATAGAGGTGCACACCTCAGCTCCAGTGCCTGCTCTGCGGCACCTCCTAGCCCTAGAACCTGCTCCAGTACCAGCTCCAGCTGCTTGCGGTGTGCGCGTCACAGCTCCAGCCGTCTCTGCATTGACCACAACAGCTCCAGCCATCCCCAAGGTGTGCACAACAGCTCCTGCTGTCCCTGAGCGCATGCCATAGCTCCAGCTGTTCCTAAGGAGCACGCTTCTGTTTCGGTTCAGCCCAAAGTGCATGCTCCAGTTCCTGAGGCTTATCCAGAGTGGACCAGGAGCTCAGGCAAGTACTGTTCTTTACTTTTTTAACATCAGTATTAGTAAATACTTGCCTAGCTCCTGGTAATTGTGGTGACACCTCCCTCACTCCTTGCTCTTCTCCCCTGTCCGAGGTGGCCATGCCAGGGAAAGAGTCGCTGGAGAATGACGCTCCAACCATCATCCCAGAGGTCGGTGGACCTCCAGCCGACATCCCAGAGGTCAGCGTTCCCCAGCCATCTCGTCCAGAGGTCAGTGCGCCCCAGCCGTTTCATCCAGAGGTCAGTGCGCCCCAACCATCTCATCTAGAGATCAATGCACCCCAACCATCTCATCCAGAGGTCAGCGTTCCCCAGCCTTCTCGTCTAGAGGTCAGCGCACCCCAACTGTCTCATCCAGAGGTCAACGTATCCCAACTATCTCATTCACAGGTAAGCGCACCACTAATCCTATCATTGTCAATCCAATTGCTTGTCATATGTTTTCATGGTCAAGGAATCTGAAGACTGTATGGGGGGAACTGTGGCGCTAAACCGCCATTACGGAAAATGCCATTTTCGTCAATAACTACTGAACCACTAATCCTATCATTGTGAATCCAATTGCTAGTCATATGTTTTCATGGTCAAGGAATCGGAAAATGTACACACAAACACTGTATGGGGGGAACTGTGGTGCTAAACCGCCATTACGGAAAATGCCATTTTCGTCAATAACTACTGAACCACTAATCCTATCATTGTGAATCAAATTGCTAGTCATATGTTTTCATGGTCAAGGAATCTGAAAACATACACACAAACACTGTATGGGGGGAAGTGTGGCGCTTGGCGGAGGTCTGCGCTCTCCGAGTGCTTTTCTAGTTTATTATGGTTTCATGGGTTACATTTTCCTTGACCTTCTATTTGTGTTTGTATTTAAAGGTTTTTCACCTGTGCTTGGCCTTGATGACGTTTCAAAATAAAAGGAAAAAAAAGGAAAAAGTTGAGTCTTGGTCATTGAGTGCCTTCCAGTTCTATCTTCCAGAGCAAGCTTCCCATTCAAGTGGGGGAAACTGCTGGTCAAACCTCACAAGAGTGAGGGCCACTTGACAAGCCATTCCATGGGTAATCCCTTTGTCTGTCATGCGTGTGTTTCTGTCGTTTGGTTGTCTACTGTCATGCTGCTGTTACACTGCAATTTCCCAGTTTGGGATCAATAAAGTACATCTATCTATAGTTATCATTATGGTTATCACAGCTTTGATTTTTAGTCATGTTATCCTGTCTCATCTTGTGTTTACTTGTTGTGACAGTGCCCTGATTTCCTGTGGTTGTTCTTCTGTGTTGCTAATTTGTCACAGCTGCCCCTTGTTCTCCCAATCACTGTCTCTGCTATACTGTATATGCTGGCTGTAGGCACTAATCCCTGTGGTGTCCTTGTGTTAACAACACATATCTTCACCATGCTGTTTGGGATTATTATTGCTTGTCACTCCACGTTGTCTGGACTTCTACACTCGTTTTTTGCTGGATTTTTTTCAATCTCCTATTATTTCTGCCCATGTGCAGTGTTTATTTTCTATTTTTGGAGTAAATCATGGGGTACCAGTTTCATTATGCAATTGGGTCCTCCTTTCCTTCCTTGCCCCAGAGGGCAATCCCTTTCATGACAATTTTAAGGATGTTTTCAGTTTTTTGTCTGTGGGATAACTGCTAGTTTGTTACCTGTGTGGTTTTGGACAGTGAATTATAAGTGCAGACTGTCTCTCAATGCCACACATTTTTTAAAAAATTATAATCAACATTTAGCTCAGCAGAAGAAGGTATTTTTTAAACATTTTTTCCCCCCACTTTACTGTCATTATTTCTCATTGGCTTCTTCTGCACAAAATAATTTTTAAAGTTATTATTTAGAAAGTTGTTTAGAATTCTTTTTGTTTTATTCCAAAATTAAAAAAGAGTATCAGACAACCAATCCACTAGTTGTCAAACTGAGAGTCCAGAGAACAGGTGAAAGATACCACTTTATATTATATTAATACATTTGAATAAGGAGCATTATGAGGAAACAAAAAGGATGAAAATGTGTTTCTTCTAAATAAAACTTTTGTGTCTAATTTATTAAAAATATCAGGAATTAAAGCTGTGTGATCACTGAAAGTAGGAGATGAATATTTTTCGGATTTAAACAATTTTTGAATGTGCTGATAATTTAAAACCTAGACAAAAAACTAGAAAAGCACTCGGAGAGCGCAGACCTCCGCCAAGCGCCACAGTTCCCCCCATACAGTATTTGTGTGTATGTTTTCAGATTCCTTGACCATGAAAACATATGACAAGCAACTGGATTGACAATGACAGGATTAGTGGTTCAGTAGTTATTCACGAAAATGGCATTTTGCGTAATGGCGGTTTTCTTGTGGACGGTGATCCAGATCACCACCAAAATCTAATCATCTGTAGGATACCCCATTTCTGACAATCTGTGAAAATTTCATGAAAATCCGTCCATAACTTTTTGAGTTATCTTGCTAACAAACAAACAGACAGACAGGCAAACAGACAGACAGACAGACAAACTAACGCCGATGAAAACATAACCTCTTTGGCGGAGGTAATTATGGTCAAATATTCAGATATAGCCTTTTCACCACAAAATTGTAAAATATTTGTAATACATTTATTTCATGAATGAAGCTATATAGTATAAAGCTTGACAGTGCCCCCCCCCCCCCCCCGTTGTAGTATAAATTCATTAATGCCACATAATATTCAGAACTATGTGTATAAAAAAAAAAAAACTTTATAAGCAGCATAATCTTTATTTTAAAGGTCAAATTGCTGTTGCAGCCTTCAGCCACTTCTAGTTTAGTCGGAGAGAGTTTTCTTCTGTTTATATAGAGAAGCAGGTAATTTTGAGTTTATTTTAAAGATCAATTCCTTCTTTCTTTTTTTCTTGATTGTAATTTCAATCAGGCCCACATTGAAGACATTTTTGCTCATATATAGATACATTTTTAACTTTTTGGTCTACACAGTATTTACCTTGTAGCACTAGTCTTCCTTTATGGTGTATAGAGGACACATTATCCAAAGAGCTAGTTGGTGCTATGCTCGGGACTCTTCAGATGTGTCTGTGAACTTGAAAGCAGAATTGGTTGATGCAACATAGTGCATAACTGTACTGGAAAAAAACAGAGGTTAGCTCAACTTTGATTTGATCCCAATCACAGTTTGAAGTGCCCGGCTTCATATTGCTGACTTTCATTTAAAGACTTGTAACCAGATGACTATTTACTGATAATGGGAATGCAGCATAAGGCTCTGCTGAGTCATTATCCAGGAGCTTTTACAGAAAATGACCATTTACAGAAAATGACAACTGATCAAAACAACAAAAAAGATGTTGCTTTTAGATGTGCCTTAAGAATTTTGCAAAGAAAACACGTTCATGTTTATTCTTCAACAGTACAATACTTAGTTTTAACTTAGGAAAAACTCAAATCTGTATTTGTGTAATAACTCTGATTTTATTGACAGCTTTCATGCATCTTGCCATGCTTAGACAATCACCTATTCAGTACCTCCTTACGTAGATTGAGGTGTTCTTGTGTTGGAATTCAACAGATACTCAAACTGAATGGCTGCCATAGATGCTAATTTAGGAAAGATTTTGCAGTGGTCTTTTTTTTTTTTTTCCAAAGCTGTACACGGGGTGAGACTGGACATCCTGGCAGATAACCACATCTGTTGCAAGGTCTGTGGTGGACTTTTGCCAGTCGGTGCATCGTGACATGCACTACACAAAGAGCAGAGATAAACAAACCTATCATCTGGTCAGTCACTGCAACAGATACTGGAGTCAGTTTATCTTGGCCTGTCCTTGCCACTGATAATACCTCTATCTGCCAAGAATGTGCCACTAGTCCAGCAAAGCTAGCGGTACTCAAATACTTTGCAGGCAGTTTCATGAAATGGTCAGTCAGAGAGCAACTCATACCGGCTCGGGCATCGCCTGAGTTAACAAGGTCAGGAGTTCCTGGCAGCGGAAGGCAAAGGACAGAGCTGCATGGAGGAATCTGATCAGACCTAAATGAAACGGTCATTGTCGCCCCCGACAGACTGCGATGATGATGATGATATGATGGGCATTAGAAGTCAGTGGTTAACGCCATGACAATTTTCAACACCTGGTGACGGCAGGTGTTTTGCTCAAGGCTTCATTTCACGACTTAAAAAAGGTGAAATGTCACTTCTTAATCATCATCTCTTATATTCAGTCAAGAATGGTTCCTAATAAAGTGCTCACCAGGATTGTATCAGACTTTTGTTTTGGTCTTTATCCAAATGGAATAGTTCAGGTGCACACAGTTACATAAAACAACTTATACATTTAAAAAAAAAAAATAAAGTTTCTCTGCAAACCAGTTGGTCCTACCTGTTCCAGACACTTCTTCTGTTCCAATGAATGAAACCTACTCCCAACATTGGCATATCTGAAGTACACTGCATCACTTTTGAGGACTATATTCATGCCAATTAGTCTTACCAGCCCTCACAGAGACATCTCATTTGGATTCCCCATCCACCACAGAACTTCTTTCCTTTTTGACTTAATTTTCCTCATACAGCCTTTCTTTCCTGTCTTCCACTTTCTTCCTCTTCTCCTCTCTTCATTTCTTCCATGCTCCCTATGATGAGAAAGGTAGACAGTCTTCCACAGGTAACTGCGTTTTCTCACACATACTCTTTCTGCTCTCCCTTCTTTTCTATATATACAGTACTTCACAAGAAAACTACCAGTTTTGGTGACACATAGCACATATTTGGGGTACAAAATGAATCTCTATCAAGCAGGATTCTAACAATGATCCAGTCATGTCTTTCCTGGATTTTAAAACAAAAAATGGCATGACAGAGACACAAAAAAAGGGAGATAAATAAAAGAATTACAGACGGCTGAGGTCACCAGTTTTGTGTGACGCTGGTTGAAACATAAATCTTTCTAAGTCACCCAAATTGCTCATTCAGTCAACAAGTGAAATGGAAGCCCTTATTTCTCTCTCTCTCTCTCTCTCTCTCTCTCTCTCTCACACACACACACTCACACACGCACACACACACACACACACAAGCAAGCAGCCCCATGCACACAAACAACGTTGTCTGAGGCCATTACAAATTAGCACAGGCTGTCACCGTTTCCTTGCCAACTGGCCTGTAACCAGGCAACGTTGGTCTGTGTGAAGACGTCTTCAGTGGGCACATGGTCACAGGTGGAGCTTGATATATAGCAAAGTGGACACGAAGGTATTACTTTTTTTTAAATCCTTAAACATGAAATGAGAATCCTATAAGTGCCCTGACACATAAACTATGTACACTCAAGGGATTTAATAACACACCACTACATTTATTTGTAAATTCACTGGTGTAGTTTGTGTTGTATGCAAATGAAGACTCATATGCTCATATACTCTAATGCCTTCCGCTACGCATCGAGCATTAGACGTATCACACCCGCAGTTACTATATTCATCGATGTTGTACTCCCTCTCGAGTAATATTGCTTAACTGTCAAAATCCAAAAGTCTGGGCACCAGGCACACCTAATTAATTAAACACACCAAATAAAAATTCACGAAAATATACTTTTTATCAAGGGGTGCCCAATTTTTTTTTTGCAGCTGTACACATTATGCATCAGATCTCAGATCAGCCAGAAACTTAGACAGACATCAGACTCATCATTTTTGGTCCACTAAGATAATCATTACCATCAAAGGTGATATTAAACCTAAAATGTGACTTCTACTTTAGAGCACTCTTCTTGATTCCTTGTGACTGCCCTGCAACTTTATTTCAGTGAGTCCGGGCAAACCTGAAGCACACTGTAAGATTAGTTTCTGCTGAAGGTGTGAAATGTGCAACTTATGAAATACTGTTGTCGCCTTTATTTTACCTATGTAACCCAGAATGATTATTTAATAAAATCACAGCTATTAAAAGCTGCTTTAAGAAATAATCTTAATAAGAAAAGATAATGCAAATCAGATGTTTTTAGGCAATGCATTATCAAGACATCTGATCAACTGGTAGTATGTCCCATCAATGTCTCTACTAATACCCCTTCACCACACACACACACACACACACACACAACGCATCACAGCAGCTCACCACACAGACAGCTGAAGATCTATCACACAGCAGCAGACAGGAGGGCCGCACACCCACCTAAACATTCATTTACACACATATACACACAATTCAGTGCAACATTATCACACACAATCTTTTACCAAACTGCAGAGCTCAAACTTGGCCCCTAAAGTTTAAAAGTATATTCCCCTCCACTTAGGTCTCTGGGAGACATGACGCAGTCATAATACCATCAGGGCTTTCTTTGACAAATGCTGCAATATAAAGCTCAGAAGACATATCACACAGGCTCTGAATGTTATTACCTTCCAGCTTTGCAGTGCTTGTTATCAACTAAAGTTTGTACCATGGAGGTAAGGTTTGCTGTTGCAGGAGCCTTGAATAAGGCTGTATTTCAGGTCAAGAAATGCTTTTACAAATCTTGTTAAATATGTATAAAAAGCAGACCAAAAAAGATTACTATATTATACTATTCAATTGCTATGAGGCCCATTCATTAAAGATTTCCCCTGGCCCACTTCCAGTTACTGTACGAGACTGAAATTACCCATATATAATAATACATATCTCTGTATGTCACATAATAATTTGTAGCTCTGAACTCCTAGAGTTTCTCTTTCAGAGGTGCTAAGGGAGAGTAAGGTGTGATAATGGAGCCAGTTGAATGCAGAGTGGTCGTCAGGTTCCTGTACTTGAGAGGCTGCACACCATGGGAGACGTTCATTGAGTTGAACGAGATTTATGAGGAGGGTGCCCCATTGTATGACGTAGTCAAGCACTGACATCGACAGTTCGTGTGGTCAGACATCAGTGGAAACGGCACCCATTCCCAGGTGACCACAGTGTGCCATTGATGAAGACACCATCCAACCAGAGGAAGCCACCATTTTCAAGGATCGCCACATAACCATTTGCCAACTACCCGAAGACATCAAGAATAGTGTGGGGTCTGTGGGAAAAATCATCCATGACCATTTGCACATGCAGAAGTTGTCTGCACGATGGATTTGCCGGTTGTTCACACCTTTCTGACGCAACCTGCAAACTTCTATAAGAGAGGTCTCCACTGCTGCATAAAGGAATGGAAAAAGTGTGTGACCATTGGGGGTACCTATGTAGAGAAAGACATAGATAACCGTGCCAAGTTTCATTCATTATCTGTGATGTAGCAAAACAGGACAAAAAATAAAGACTCCACCAATGTAACTCAATAAAAAATGGGAAAAACAGTTACTTTAAACAACAATCATAACAGAGTCATTGTGGCGGCGCCTTGCATGGCAGCGGCCCCTCTGATTCTAGATGTGATTAACATTGCAGATAGGAGAAATATAATTTCGTTCTACTGTACATGATTGGCTGTATGGACTGAATGACGATAAAAGTCGGCTTGGATTCTTCTCAACACTGCTGAGACATCTTGACTCCATGAGAAGTGCTTGAATCCATGACAAAACCAGACAGCAAATTAAATTTCATTAATTCTAAGATGGTAAAAAAAAAACAACAGTAAAATCAAGTCATCCAACTAAACTGTAAAAACATGCTGTGTCTAAGCGCAGAATACCAAAAACTGCACTCCCACACTGGAGTCCCATGCTCACACCCCATCTTGATTTTTGTCACTAGCGTAGAGTCATTTGTGATCGATCTAATTCTTTTGAACGGCTCTTTATGATGCACAAAGGGATTCTAGTCATGCTTGGGTGGATGTCTGTTGCTAGCAGTGACATGTAGTCAGGCAAGCAGGTGAGGCTCTCATGAAAAAAATAAAAAAGGAAAGAACTGTAAATATATTATTATTTGTCCACTAATTTGTGTTGTAGGTCTAAATGTAATCTCAGAATGATTCCAATCATTTCAACAATATTTATATATTTAAAATCACAGAATCTGTGCATTTGCTGTACAAATACAAGGGAGAGAGGCCAGGTGAAGCAGCAACAAATGCAGCCGCAAAGGGATTGCGCAATCCTCCACAGCCCGGTTAGAGCTTGTGCAAGATGCGCGTTCCTGGTGACAGCTCTTTGTATGTCAAAAATATAATGTTTGTAGGAGCTTTTATTGTGTGTCCTCCTTTTCCATAGTCACATTTTATGTGTCACATAAAATAAAAGCCGGTGTTGTTCTTAGGCTCGGTTCTGACTGTTCTCTGTGGTTTGGATTACCGGTATATTTGTGTGTTGTCTTATCTTTTGAGTTTTCTATGTCTTTTGTCCTTGTTTCCTTACCCATAGCCACTGGCTGGCTGGCAGCTGTTAGACAGCCGTTTTGACCTACTTTTCTGTGGGCACTGTCTAGCTCCTGCCAGTCCGGCCACGCCCCCTCTCTCTCCTGACAGTCAGCTGATTCCACTCCTGTCATTTATGTTCCCGCGCCTCATCCAGGTGTGCTCAATTTGTGGAACCAGCAATGCTTGTACTTAAGCGGCGTTTGCCAGTCAAGCATTGCTGATCTGTTGAATTGTCCATTGATGCACATAGTCGTGTGGATACTGTGTGCCACAAAGGGTAGCCACTTCCACTGTTGCCGTGGATTCTCCTGCTTCTGTTGAGCGATATTGGCTCTTGGACGGTATTGTGGTTAAACCCCTTCTTCTCATGCGTTTGCTGGGCGATGCCGGCCCAGGAAGGCCCATTCTAAGTGTCTGTGTATTTTTGTACGTCCTCACCTTTTTTGAAACTGTTTGTCTTTACTTCAATAAATGTGTTGTGGTGTTAACCCTGCGCGTAAATCCATGCATCCCCCACTCCCCATGCGCCACATAAAAGCGCACGAGGAGGCCTTTGACAGTTATGTACTTAATGTGTGTATAACATATTTAGTCTTCTTAATCTGATATAAAACTATAGTTAAAAATCACAGTCAGAGGTTGTGCAGTAATGTTGCTCCAACAAGGGGGGGCATGCTTGAGCACCATAGCCACAGGGGTTTGTCCCAGTTGATCTTCTACGTGGAGGCTAAACAGCAAAATAACTAAAGTTAAAATCAGAAAGTCAACAGTACTGAGTACACCGTTGGTGCTTCTATTTTATACAGACGGAAAATGGAAGAATTTAAAGCTCAACTTGAAAAATTCTCAAAATTGGACTTTCAGTCAAAACTGGCAGTAATCTCAATTGAGACAGAGAGACTTAAAAGAAGACAAGGATTTTTACAACAAAGTCATTGTCCAGAGGGATAGGAGGATGGATTTCATTTACAAGTAAAGGTAAGACCATGCATACTTGTTTTATATACTTGAATTTGTATTGAATTGTGGAGTTACAGGGTGCACAGCAAATGTGCTATAATTTTAGTTCTTCCTTGGCCTGAAACAAGTAGTCTAAAATCAATTTTGGCCCCCATAAATTTGTCTGTAAAATAACTTAATACATTTTATTTGTGTAGCCGAGGGTTTTTGCATATTCAGGAGAGTTGAATGAAATGAAAACATGGAGGCATGGAGTTAGTCAGCAGAACTTTAACTGCCTTTCTGCAAAATAAGAGCAACTGGAGTGTACTACTATTTCTGTTTCTTCCCTTCACAATAAAAACTCTAGACATGCATTGCAGAACGGAACTTAAATTCACTACACATTCTATCAAGAGGCAATTCTGTAAAATGCCTTAGTTGTTTTGTTAATAAATTATTTATATCATCAGATTTTATAATGTACAATTAGCAGATCATAAAACATGCAAACTTCCAATTGAAATTAAATTCAAGCTAATGCTATTGTGTTCATATATTTGTAAATCTGACTGTGAAAAAGTCAGTGCCTCACCACCCACAAGCCTCACCGCACGTCACTGGTTGCATGTACAAAAAACTCAACAGCAAATGGGAAAACTTTTGTGTTCATGTTGTTTTTAATGAGAACTTGTTTTGTTAAGACAAATTAACTGATACAATGGTGTACTCATTATTGCAGATCAAAACTATGTTGTGACATTTGTGCATAAGAAATGTGAATACTGTTGAGTCTTGTCACACAGACAATATCTGTTACTGACAATGTCTGCCTCCTGATACTAACAATAGGAGAAAAATTAAGCATTTTTTCAACAGCTCTTTGAAAGGAACGGAGCCATAAAATCCATCTCCTTCCAAGGAGCCATTATCCCCATCATTATATGTTACCATCATCTGTGTTTTCTTTTGCTTCCTTGTTTGTCTGTCATAGCAGGTTTCACAGTTAACACTTTTAGGTAATAGATACTTGGCCAACTAAGTTTTCGCCAACAAGAAAAATCTCAGTCCGTCAAAATTTTCCTTGTTTTTTTTTTCGTTTTTTTTTTGGGGGGGGGGTAACTTTTGTAGTCAACTGAACTTCTGGCAACAGCAGGTGCAAATTAGTCCAGGAAGCATAGCTGAACCTTAATGCAAGAAAAAAATACGCAGTTTGAGAAAGAATCAGTATGAAAATTATGAAAATCAAATGTACAGAAACTTTTAACCATGGAATGGAAGATGATGCAAATTAATCAGAGTAGAACAGAGCCACTGTTATGGACAGAAAAAAAATTCATCAGAACTGCCTGCGTTTACATCAGACTGAGGAGTTTTGCATGTTTTAGAAATGCAGTTTTTATTTATAACGCATATTTTATTAAATAATTCCCTTTCAGGTGGATTTTTTTTTGGGTGGAGCTAACCAAAGAATTTTTTTTTCATTATTTATTCGTTGTTGATAGTTCTTCAGTTAAGCTGTGTTTCTTTACTTATTTTTCCCATCTGTATTTTTAGTCTTATGGAAGACTCTTATGAGTTGAATAAAAGTTAGCAGCTTCAATAGTTTTTAATATATTGCCATAAAGCAGGGTTTTGTTTTGTTTTTTGTTTGTGAGTTGATCTAATTTTTTGTCTGTGTGATTATTTTATTTGTAAGATGGCAATCACCTAATCCATCTTGGGTTGTGGGGGTGGGGGGTGGGGGGTGGAGCTGGAGCCTATCCCAGCATCTTTTGGGTGAAAGGCAGGGTACACTCTGGAACGATGGCCAGTCCATCGCAGGTCTATAAATGGCTATATCTGTCATCAAAGTGGTACAAATAGTCAAGTATTTGCTTCCAACTGCAACTACTGGTCAAACAGGAAAATCTTTAGACATTGGAAGCCCTATTACAGTTTCTCTCAGTGGCTTTGGTGCATCTCTCAGAATAGAATTGAAGTCTGTGCCACACTGGATTTACCCTGACTCCGGACGCAGTCTGTTGACGATGCAGTGTGGATGGCCCCTTGTGTTCATCCCTACCAGCTCCGATTGTGTTTTGCAGCAGCATGGATGAGAACAGAGTTTGAAATACAAGATCACGTGAGAATCCTCCACAGCCTGGTTAGAACTCGTGCAAGATGCGCGTTCCTGGTGACAGCTGTGTGTGTGTCAAAAATGTAATGTTTGTTTTTATTGTGTGTCATTCTTTTCCATAGTCTATGTCAGGGGTGCCCACACTTTTTTGGCTTGTGAGCTACTTTTAAAATGACCAGGTCAAAATGATCTACCTACATTTAAAAATGCCAAATATGGCAATATATGTTAGTGTACATTATATAACTGCGTGAACCCTTATGGCACAATACAATTCAATACATTTACGATCATTACCTTACTCTGATGACTTGCACTGGATGGAGTCAGCCAGGGTTGCATAGTCCGGACAGTAGCTGCTGGTAGCTAGTCTCAGGTAGGCTTCTACATGATCATCAGTCATGGTGGAATGGTATTTGGACTTAATAATCTTCATGTGGGAAAAGGCTGATTCGCACAAATAAGTAGAGCCAAATAATGCAGTCAAGGAGGTAGCACATTTCCTCATGTTTGGATACTTTTCCTCAGTGAGTAAGTTCCAAAACTGTCCATGAGCCCTGGATTTAAGCTCAATGTCAGCCTGTAGTGTCAAAATCTCATCCTCCACTGCAGACGAGTTCAGATGAAACAGTGTTGCAATTTTTGATGCAAGTGACTCAACCTCAGCATCTTCCTTGAATGGATAGCACAAAAATGTAGCAATTGGCTCAAGTAAAGCAAAGTCTTGAAACCGTTTGTCAAACTCTGACAAACAATTTTCCATCTACTCGATGTAGCGTGCACTGTCAAGTTGCGCACGTGCCTTTTGTTGCTTCTCCAGCTCTGATGTCGGGTTGGGGAAGTTCCCCAAATCATGGTGCTGCAGTTTTGAGGACATATATTGCACTTTTCATTTAAAAGCATTAACTGAGCTGATCATGTTTACCACAGTTTTGTCCCTTCCTTGCAGCTCTAAATTAAGCTCATTCAACATGCTGGTTAAATCGGTTAAAAATGCCAAGTCTAGCAGCCACTGATCATCATCAACTTGCTTGTATTCTGCATGTTTACTGAGGAGGAGAAACTCCTTTATATCTGGACAGAGCTCTCTAAATCGCTGCAGGAATTTCACCCTACTAAGCCTTCTAACGTCAGTGTGTAGGAAGAGCTCAGAGTGGTTGCAATCAGCCTCCTCCAGATGTGCTGAGAACAGTTGTCTTTGAAGAGATCTCACTCGAATAGAGCAAGCGATTTTTGTAGCCACATCCATTATCTCTTTCATATTTAGCATTTTTGCACATAATGCTTGTTGGTGGATTATGCAGTGGTAATTAAGGAAGTCGGGGAAATCATCGTCCTTCCTGCACTTTGCAATAAATCCATTTGAGTGGCCCACCATTGCGGGTGCACCATCCGTGGTGACTGACACTAATTTACACACTGGGAGCTGGGTTTTCTCAATAAAGTTTCTGAAAGAGTAAAAAATGTCCTCTCCTCGCAAGTGTTCTTTCATGGGCAGTATTGTTAACAGCTCCTCTTTAGCAGTCATATCAGCAAACACCATCCGAATTGAGCTCGCCAGCCCATGTGACAAACGTGCAATGCATTCTGGGATTAGTAGGTCTGGCGATTGTAAGTAGACTGCAAGGACACGGCCCCTCGACATTTCTTGTGAATGAACGGAAAAAAAAAAAATCACAAAAAGGACCGTTCGAAGGAAAATTTAAAGGGACCATACTACGCCAAACTGAACAGGACTGCAAACTCCGACCATGCCTTCATTTATTTTATTTTATTCATTTTAACTGTAAGTCCATATACACAGGAAGTCTTCAGTAACTTTAGGGCTTTGCAGCAAGCCCAAGTGCAGTTCACAGATGGATGGGTGATGACTTGGAGATATACAAGGCAGACCTGGAGACAGCTGTGAGCACAAAGGTATGGTTCTTTTTATTTCTTCTCTTGTTATGCTAAACATTGTCCTTTTCCTATACAACCAGATGAAATTAAAATGTGCAGCACTCTGAAAACATTTTTCAAAATGTACAGAAATCATATCATTTTCAAATACTGTGGGGAAAAAAATGTGTGAACTTGACATTTGTTTTAAATCTATATGAAACATTTATCAAATTGTTTACTTTGTTTTGATTATACAAATTAGCTTGTTATGATTATAGCTCTTCTGCTTAATCTGTTGTAATTCTGAATGTGTTGTGGTGTATTTGCAGGCAGCCAGAAGAGCTGGATGACATGGTTGCCTGTCATAACCAAAACTGTGTAATCCAGGGGTTCCATCTAGGATGTGGGACTCAGTCCAGTAGCAGCCCCACAGCAGCCGTGGTTATCCCTCATGTGCACATTAGAATACTATAGTATGAGTCTGGTTATATAGTATAACACTGTTGTGTGAAACACACTGATGGATGTCATTTTATATTCCTGTATTTTTTTTTACTACAGGTCTTCCATAATTCTGGCCTGTTTTATTTCAGCTGTGTGTTCTGTTACTGTGTTTTGTCTAATCTTCTTATAGTTAATTGCACAGTAGCCTGGTGGAGCACCCACAATTTGGTTGTACTGTACAACTGTACAATGACAGTGAAACCTATTCTATTCTATTATGACTTGAAAGTGTTCCACATTTTACAAAGCTTCTGAAAAGTATTACAGCCAAAAAGATCTACTTTTGGGCTGCACTTTGCACACATTCTGTACAGTGTTTCTCACAGCTTAAATTACACTCAGAATTTTGCACCTTTTAAATAAAGAGCTGGAGTTTGTAAACCATTGTGTACTTTATTTTCAAATTGTTACAAAGCCGTTAAAGACATTATATCTGAAGGGGTAAACCACACCAAAATGTGTCTACATTCTAAAACTATGGCTTTATAACAACACTTGGACACATATTGGTCAAAGCACAGGTTACAGCAACAATCTTATCCAGTAAAGTCATGTCCTCACCTTCCCATGGTACCACAAAGGCCAGAAGTATAGTGTCATTCAATATTGTATATTTGGAGCGCATGCGTCCTATTACTCTCTAAGTTCAATTCAATTTGTTTATATAGCACCAAATCACAACACAGGGTTATCTCAAGGCACTTTACAAAAGGGTGGGTTTAGGCCCCCCTCTTGCATCAAGCTGGCTGTGGCCCCTGGTGAATGCAGGTATTTTCAGTGTGGCACCTACAAGGGCAATGCTTTCCTTAATATCAAATCCACAGTCTGCCAATACTATGTCTCTTGGTGACAGCTTCTGAAGAAAGCCACAGTCCCACCTTTTTTTTTTTTTTTTTTGTGCTGTACTACTGTACAATGACAATAAAGCCTATTTTATTCTCCTCTTGCAAGAGTAAAATCTGGTTAAGCCTAAGGTGACACATGCTACAGTTCGGCTGTTCTTGCACGTTTTCCACTGGAGCATCATCAGCCTGACGGATCTGTGCTGCTTCATCAGATGTTCTTTCCTCCATCTCAGCCAGAGGTGTGGTGTTATCTGTTGGTGATAAAGACATTATACTACTTTAGTTAATATATTTTGTAATCAAAAGGAATCCCAAGATACATTTTAGAAAGAAAAACATAGGCCAAAAAAAAAAAAGACTACCTGAATATAAAGGAGCTACATTATCCATCTCAGTCACGGGGCCAGTGATGTTGGGGGTCTGTGTTGGAAGTTCACTTGCATGCCCTGCCGATTCTTTCTGTCGTGATCTCGTTCTTCTGCACAAGCGGTTAAACCTGCCAGGAGTGGTAGCTTGAAGCTCTGCTTGGCCAACGTTTAGAGAAGGTGTCCAGTCAGAATCACAGTCTATCATTTCATAAGCTGGTCTGCCTGTTAAAGCAAAGGAAATGGTAAGAAAATACTTTTGTGTAGAACAAATTAAACCCACTCACACACATGTGTAAGTGGTAACTTCTTCTAGCTACTCAGATATCGTAGTCTTTCTTTAGCTTACCTTAACTTTGTTTAGCTTAGCACTGCTAACGTAGGCTAAAAGCTATGACCAAGCAAGCTTTAACCACTCAGCAACAACAACAGACTTATATACAGTAAATCATAACGTACCTTTATGAAAATGCTCTGAACACACCAACATCAATAAAGGAGTGTGGTTTAAAGTTATATTGGGTCTTCTCACTGCTCCATTCCAGGCCAGACGTCGCTTCTTTGTTACATCCAAAACGTGGGCTGTGCTGTTCTTCTTCCATGCTGGAAAATGATAAAAGCCTATTCCGTGGTTTATCTTTTTTCCACGGTGGTTGTAAGAACGACTATAACAGTTACAACACAGCTGGCGAGCTCTATACTTCCCTATGTCTGCTACGTTGACGTGATCTCAGCAAACTACTGAGGCCTTTTGTTCCCAGAATGCACTTGGATAATTTTGTAAATGCTACGTCACACTGGCGAGCCTAATAAGAATGCACACCTGAGCTGTGTCACTTATGTCTGTGGACTCGACTAATTGCAGTGAGAAACACTCACATTCTGCAATGTCCTTCCAAAGCTGCTGTGTCAAATCATAGAACATTACTTCACAGCGCAGTGTAACTGTACTTCTTGATAGCTGAAGAGCTTTGATTGAAGATAATATTTCTGATTTGTTTTTTCTAGCTAGCATGTTTGACTGCGCATGCATGGTGACCTATGACACATAGAGGACAGGACCTCTCCTGATTGGCTCCCCTGTACATCAATGAAATGGTAAATGCCAATAAGAGGACAGATGGGAGGATAGGCGATAGAATTACTTTTTTTAAAAATGTTTTTTAATGTCACACGATCTACCCACAGTGCCTTTGCGATCTACCAGTCGATCACAATGTACGTATTGAGCACCCCTGGTCTATGTAATGTACTTAATGTGTGTGTATAACATATTTAGTCTTCTTAATCTGATATAAAACTTTAGTTAAAAATCACAGTCAGAAATTTCAGCATAAATGGCTTCAGGATGAGGAATTTGTCAAGTACATAGAAAAACAGATAGATGAGTTCTTTGATATCAATACGACACAAACATCAGCATGTGTAAAGTGGGAGGCTTTCAAAGCTTTTATTAGGGGACATATTATTAGTTATACAGGTTCAAAATCTAAGAAGACTCGAGAGGAGAGAGCCAAATTGGAACATAAAATAAAAAGTCTTCAGGAAAAAGTGTATGCAGGAAGTGATCCAAGGTTGGAGAATGAATTACTGATTTTGAGAGCTGAATACGACAAAAAATCAGCGAATAGAGCTGCCTCGAGTCTTCTAAGATTGAAACAATCTTTTTATGAACAAAGAGAAAAATCAGGAAAATTATTGGCATGGCAGATTAAACAATTAGAAATTAAAACACCAATTACCAGTATTATAAGTAATGGACAGGTAGTTATAGATCCTTTAGAAATTAACAGAGCCTTTAGAGATTACTATGAAAAATTATATGATACCAAAAATGAATCTGATTTAACAAAACTAAATGGGTTTTTGAACGAACTATCTATACCGTGTATTCCAAATGAAAACAGGGAGATATTGGAGTCTAAAATTAGTCAAGAAGAAGTTGGGCTAGCCATTGATAATATGAAATCAGGAAAAAGTGCAGGACCAGATGGTCTTCCAGTTGACCTTTATAAAAAATTTAAGAATAAATTAATAAAACCTTTTTTGGAAATGGTTTTAGAAGCATTTCAAAATAATAATTTACCATCATACATGAATAATGCCTTAATTATACTGTTGCCAAAACCAGGTAAGCCCTCTAATAAATGTGAAAATATGAGACCAATAAGCCTATTAAATGCCAACCTTAAGATAATCTGTAAAATTTTAGCAAGACGAATACAAGAAATTTTACCAAATATTATTAATCGAGATCAGAATGGCTTTATAAAGGGAAGACAAGGCTTCCATAATGTAAGAAGACTATTTAATATTATTTATTTTAATAAAGAAGCACCGGATACAGCTCTCCTATCACTGGACGCCGAAAAGGCCTTTGATAGAGTCGAATGGCCCTTTCTTTTTGAAGTCTTACAAAGGTTTGGACTTGGAAATAATTTCATAAAATGGGTTCAGATAATATACAATAATGCTACAGCAGAAATCCTAACAAATAACAATATTTCAAAATCAATAAAAATCAATAGAGGATGTCGACAAGGCTGTCCACTTTCACCTTTACTGTTTACTATGGCAATTGAACCTTTAGCGATGGCGATACGTTTACATTCACAAATATATGGAATTAAAGTTGGACCAACAGAACATAAAATCTCCCTGTACGCCGATGACATAATTTTGTTTATGTCGAATCTAAAAAAATCAATTCCGACCTTGTTGAATTTAATAAAGAATTTTGGGGAAATATCAGGATATAAAATAAATAAAACTAAATCTTCAATATTAATGCTAAATGAGACCCAGAGAAATTACCCAGACCCTGAGGTAAATCAATTCAACGTTGTAAATCAGTTTAAATATTTAGGAATCCAAATTGTGCCTAAGCTAGAATCAGTCGCCAGTGTCAACTATGAAGCCTTAATGACAGATATCAATGAGTCAATTCAGAGATGGATGTTACTACCAATGTCGATGATCGGGAGAATCAATATACTTAAAAGTAATATTTTACCTAAAATACTTTATTTATTTCAATACATTCCCTTACCACCACCTTTAGATTTATTCTCAAGAATTAAAAAAAAGTTAGTGGAATTTATATGGAACAACAGGAGGGCTAGATTACGTCTGTCTTTATTATATTTACCATTTGATCGTGGAGGTCTGAAATGTCCAAATTTTATGTTGTATTATTGGTCGGCACAACTGAGGTCTATGACATATTATTTTTCATTAAATGATCTCCCTCACTGGACTGAAATGGAATCATACAATTTACCTTTACCTCTTCCCATATTCATATACTCAGATTCGGCAAAAAAATTACAAAAACAAGTTAAAAATCCATTTGTAAAGCATATGATCAAAATATGGTGTGAAGCTAAAAATTATTTAAAAGAACCACAGTTATTGTCACCATTTAGCCCAATATGGGGTAATCAATATTTTAAACCAGGAAGAGCGGACGCTGTATTTAAAGTATGGAATTTAAAAGGGATTCAAAAGATTCAAGATTTATATTTGCCATGTGCAGATAACATAATGTCTTTTGAAGAGCTGGGGGTCAAATTTAATCTTAATAGAACACATTTTTTTTAAATATCTTCAACTTAGAAACTTTATTCGATCAAATCAAAATAAAGCTCTCACTCAACCTATTTATTCATCCTTGGAAAAAATGTTGATGAAAGATAGTAAAAGAAAGGGTATTATTTCAGAGTTTTATAACTCATTGACACTATCCTCAAGTGAAAATTCACAGAAAAGATTAAACTACTGGAAAGAAGATCTGCAAATTGAAATTTCAGAGGAACAATGGGAATTGGCTTGTACAGAAGCCCAAACCAAATCAATAAATGTACGTCTTAAATTGATACATTTTAAATGGTTAATGCGGATGTATGTTACACCGGAGGAGTTAAATAGATATAACAAAAATATACCAAATACATGCACAAAATGCATGGAAAGTAAAGGAACCCTATTTCATTGTGTATGGGAATGTAGAATAATAAGAATGTTTTGGGAAGAGGTGAGGGTAACAATTGAAAAAATAATCTCAAAACAAATCATTTTGAATCCTAAACTGTTTTTGTTGGGTCTGTACCCAGAAAAGCATAACTTTAATAAAAGTGAAAGAACATTCATAGACCTCAGTTTGCTTAATGCCAAAAAATGTACTGCACTACTGTGGAAAAAGACTCGTAGACCAGATGTGACTCAGTGGTTAAGACAGATGTTAACAAACCTTCCATTAGAAAGAATAACATATATACTGAAATCAAAGGAAATTGTGTTTGAGAATATATGGAGACCTTTTATTGATCATGTAAAAAATTTAAACATAACTCTTGAAGAAGAAGGTGAATGATGTGTGTGGACCTTGTAAATTCCAAACTGGTGAACATAATATGTATACTTATGTAATGGATTGTCTAGACTAAACAGAGGAGCATTGTTGAAGACTTGATTTTGTTGGTGGTTGTTGGTGTTTTTAGTGCTTTTTTTTTTGTAGTACTTTAGTGTTAGTGTTTGATTGTTTGTGTCATGTTTGTTTAAAAAAAAAAAGGTTCAATGAAGATATTGTGGAAAAAAAAAAAATCACAGTCAGAGGTTGAGCAGTAATGTTGCTCCAACGAGGGGGGGGGGGGGCGTGCTTGAGCACCGTAGGCACAGGGGTCTGTCCTGGTTGATCTTCTTCTACGTTGAAGCTAAACGGCAAAATAGCTAAAGTTAAAATCAGAAAGTCAACAGTATCGAGTACTCCGTCTGTGCTTCTATTTTATACAGACTGAAAATGGAAGAATTTATAGCTAAACTTAAAAAATTCTCAAAATTGGACTTTCAATCAAAACTGGCAGTAATCTCAAATTAGAGAGAGATTTAACCCTCTAACTGTCCGCATTAAATGGGCGGGCTGCGTGCCCACAGTGGCACAGCGCAGCAACTGCACCGGTCAACTTATTGACGTCCCCCGGCTATACTGAGAATTTGTACTGATCTGTATTGATCTGACAGTTCAGAAGGTGGCAGACACGCGCCGGAGGAATCATGGCTGACATGGAATACAGCAAAGAAGAAGAAATCCTCATTATTCTTCTCCCTTTTTCCACTTTGAGCTTCCAGCACCAATGTGGATGCTGCCATGTTTGGTCATGGCCGCCGCGATTGTGACTGAAACTGGATGATATGGGAAAAACAGCCACGTAATACAATCGAAATTCACATGGGATAATCATAAGAGTTTGTACATGTGGTACACGGTGTAAATGACTGACCAAATGCGAAGCATCGACCACAATGGGCAAAAAAACTGAGCTACCGGTACCAAGATGGCAGCGCCTGCGATTGTCATGCATTCTCACAGGAAAAATGCACCAAACAGAAAAAATAGCCTTGTAATACAAACAAAATTCATGTGGTATAATCATAAGAGTTTGTACATGTGGTACATGGTGTAAATGACTGAGCAAACGCAAACCATCGACCATGATGGACGAAAACGGACCGGTCACGTGGGCAAACAAGCCTCCCCCTCCCGGCAACAGGTAAGAGAGAAATATGTTTTTTCACATTTTATTGACTTTCTGGTTCATATACTTTGAAGATTAGATAAAAACATACCCCTGTAGACAAAACAGCGTAAAAAAACCCAGACCATTCTTTGTGTAAATGTGTCCAAAGTCCAATTTTGACTGAGTTATGTAATTTATATAACTGCCATGACATTATGCAAATTAGATCCATCCATCTTCTACCGCTTAATCCTTTCGGGTCGCGGGGGGGCTGGAGCCTATCCCAGCATCTTTGGGCGAAAGGCAGGGTACACCCTGGACAGATCGCCAGTCCATCGCAGGGCCAACACAGAGAGACAGACAACCATTCACTCTTGCATCCATACCTAAGGACAATTTAGAATCCCCAGTTTTGATGCCAATTAACCTAACGTGCATGTTTTTGGCATGTGAGAGGAAACCGGAGTGCCCGGAGTAAACCCACGCAGACACGGGGAGAACATGCAAACTCCACACAGAAGGGTCACCGATGGTCTGGGGGTGGGATCGAACCCACGATGGTCAAGGGTGGAATCGATCCCATGACCTTCTTGCTGTGCTGCCACTGTGCTAACCACTGCTCCACCGTGCTGCAGTGGTTAGCACAGTGGCAGCACAGCACTGATGTGTAAATTTATTCCTATATGAAACTTTGGATCGTATTCTATATCTTTCTAATTGACAGTAAGCCATTATCTCTTGTAACTTTCAAGTTATAGCCTTGGAAATCTAAACTATTTTATTGACAAAAATTTTTTACCACTCTTGACCACTATGGGCCTTGAGTTGCCCCAGGCGCCAATTAGAGGATTACAAGAAGACAAGGAGGACTTTTACAGCAAAGTCATTGAGATTTTTGTCCAGAGGGATATGAGGATAGATTTCATTTACAAGTAAAGATAAGACCATGCATACTTGTTTTATATAAATTATACAAAATATCACGAGATCTCGAGAAAGACCCAAGAGTGACCAAGATGAACCAATCGCGATCACATGACAATAACAAGGAAGTGTGATGTAGCGGCTCCCCACCTGAATTTTTGGGCTGTAAATAAAATGAAAGTAGCCCGTTAATATTAATTCTATGAAGTTTTTACTTTCTCTGACACAGTTGTAGAGACCTCAGAAAATAACGGACGAGCCTTAAAACATTTTTAATGATCAAACACGCTATTAAATACCACAAGATATTGTGGGATTTCCTTGCAGATTGAATCCAGCATCTGTCAAAAATGGACTTGTTTCATTTCATTAGCCAACCGAATCTGATGAGCCAGATTCGTTCCACAGTGGTCTGGACCAGGTGAGGATTAGAAGATTGACAAGAATGGGAACTATTTGCTGCGGAAGCCAGATTGCAGCCATAATGTACTGCATCCAGAGTCAGTGTAAATCTAGGGTTACATGTTGATGTGTTCAATACTTATTTTCCCTGCTGTGCATTTAGGTGGACAGGAGAATAAGGGAAAACGTGTGCGCAGCATAGTGGGCATGATTTGAAATTGCATGACAGATGACGATATGGAAAGGGACAGACGGGCTGAGAGTTTAAAAAAGGGGCAACAGACAGACTAAATAAGACTGAGCTGTGGTGCCCCCAGGGCATCTCCGGGAGCTGGGGAGATTGCAGCAGACAGCTCAATGGCCCTCAGCAGGCATTCTAACATGTGTTCAAATAAACACTTTACCCCCCGTCGCTGCTTGTGAAAGCATTCACACTAGGGGGAAGTATGTATGGAAACACAATTAACTACACAAACAAGACTCAAATCCAAGACAAACAAAAACAGTACCAGTCGATGTACAAAGGCATCCATAAATGCCGCTCTTGCCAAGGCACAAACATGAGCTCAGTGAGACATACAGAAATGAAAATCCTTGTCAAACACACACATATGCACAAAGCTGTGATAAAAGTGTCCATGTCACTCAGGCATAGGGCACATGCAGGTCAGCACAGAGACAAAGATGGAGATCGGTGACCTTTTCTACCCAAACCTCCCCTTTACAACGAGGTGAGAGCCCTTTATTACCAGCAAGTCCAACCCTCCATCAAATATCCCTTCACTGCCTCACCCATTCAAGGGCTCCTCAAAGAATAAGTGGGGGAACAAAAAGTGGGGAGAAACATTTGTTTAATGAGCCATCCCCCAGGCTGTCCTTTTCTCCCATTCAGTCTCTCTTTCTGCTGCAGGCAGGTCAACTCAGGCCTCAGGTCAACTCTCCCCAAAACACAATCACATCCATGCACCACTGATGGCAGCCGTTCCATTCACTACAGAGATTTATGATCTATAATAGCTGCCAAATGGACCTGAGTTTGGGATACCCCAAGGGGAGGTGGCCCCAGACTTATTTTCTTTAAATCTCTAAGAGAAAGGGGAAAAAAGAAAAGGGGGAAGCTGTGCAAGGCTCAAAGTGAGGGTGAGTAAACCAGTCAACCTCTCAGAAACATTTTCAAGGTTGCCATCTGGACCGGGTGGGGTTTTTCAAACTGTCTATCAATCTTAAACAAGAACAACAACTCTTACCATATGGATCACACCACAGAGGGAAAAGACATATCACACAACAATGTGAGACTAATACCCTCTGTTACTGGCATTTCACTCCCTGTGCTGTTTTGGGGCTATTTTGCAAACCAGAGCTTTTATTAATCGGCTACGATCAGGCGGTCAGCCAGTCAGCTGTCTCCTAAACCTTGGCAATGGAGGAAAGTCCCACTAAGGCAGCGTCTACTTTATAATCTTATTCCCATAATCCTCAAAGGTCACCAACCAAGAAAGAACCCGACTCTCTTCATGCCCACCTCCCCTTCCCTTTTAAGAGAGGAGAAGAAGGGAGTTCTTTCAAACAGTATTACTCATAGGAAAGGCAGTTCAGGGTGTGGGAGAAGTGAAGCAAATATATTGCATTCATGGAGCAAACAAAGGACTCACATCTAACTTTTTACAAGAGTATAATTTCATTACTGTTTCCAAATGATGTTACTTCATAGAATTTATTTTGACATGACCATACAGTATGTCCAAGGTGTACCACTCTTCTCATACTATGACAGCTGGGAGAGGCCCATGTCAGGTCATTTATATGGCACATTTAAAGCAACCTCAGTTGAACAAAGTGCTGTACAGATACTAAAAACACAATCCCTGGTTAATCATAGAAAACAAGCTAAAAAAAAAAAACTACAACCATATAAACATATAATAAATAAGATAATAAAAGCAACACTAACTTGCCTAGCTTGGACTAAAACACCAAGGACAAAAAAAAAACTAGTCTTCAGCAGTGTTTTATAGTGCTCAAGTGTCTGTGCAGCTCTAACCTGTTGTTTCACAGTTTAGAGGCCATCACTGAAAACCTTCTACTTCCTCGAGTTCTGAGCCATGACCAGAATCAACTAGTTCAATGACCTCAATGCTAGAATGAGTCTGTATAAGTTCAGATTTATAAGAACACACAAAACCATTTAAACATTTAAAAACAATTATTTTAACATTTAAAAACAATTAATAAAATTTAAAGCTCGATCCTAAAATTTACAGGAAGCCAGTGCAATGATGCAAGAACTGGACTTATGTGGTCACGTAGTTTCTTTCCAGTCAACAAACAGGCAGCAGTATTTTGTACACTCTCTAAAGCAGGGGTGCTCATTACGTCGATCGCGATCTACTGGTCGATCGCGGAGGTAGTAACGGTCGATCGCAGCGTGACATTAAAAAAAAATATTTGTCAGCCTATCAAACATCCCGTCACTTGATTGACATACAGGGCAACCATTCAGATGACAACTGAATTTTGACCTTTAGGTCACCGCTTGTTCTGTTAGCTATTTAATGTTAAAAGTTAAGGTGGAATATTATTTACATTCTTAATTAATGTTGAAAAACACGTTGTAATATTGTGTTGGGTTCACCTTAGAATCGGCATAGTTCGCAGCCGAAGGTGACGTCACCTTCGGCTCCAACTGACTGTAAACAGGAAGTCAGTCGGAGTATTGAGAAAAAAAGTCCGTTGTGCGTTTTACCGCCGTCAGTTAACTTCAGCAGCAGGCACATACATCCTCTGCCTTTGGTAGCATCGTGGGTATGTATTAATTGTTATTGTTTGTGTGCATTTCTGGATGATTTGTTTCCTTAAACACTTACGTTGGGTTTGATGACTTTAGGCTAAAAGTGGTCTCCTGCGATTTTACACTAGCAACAGCCGTTGTATCCGGACTATGCATCCCTGGCTGATTCAATTCAGTGCAAGTCATCAAAGTAAACTCAGGTAATTACAAAAAATGTTAATAGTTTGTAGTATTGTCTGTAGTTGGGTATATAAGCTGCACTACTCCGTAATTCATCCTCTCACTCTCACTCTGACGACTGCTTCTACTGCACGCATTGCTTATCTGCTGAGAGCCTGAGGACCCGCTCCAGTCTGCTCACACAAAGGCTGGAGCGGAGTTCCTATGATGGCGGTATGATTTAATAAACCTACTTAAAACCCACAGTTCGCTGCCTTATTTTATCATCCGCCACACTGGCGGAAGATTCACATGCATACACGTCGAAATAAAGCCACAAATCAGGGTTCCAGATGCGTAGTACCTTTCTGTAGTAATCGCCAGGGTACAGACAAGGAACAGGGCATAAGAAGATCATACTATAGGTTTCCCAGCGGTGAAAAAAACGCAGATCTTCGGCGAATTTGGGAGAGCAAAATCAGGCGATTACTACAGAAAGGTACTACGCATCTGGAACCCTGATTTGTGGCTTTATTTCGACGTATCTTGAACTCTGTCTCTGTGTATGCATGTGAGCCAGTGTAAACAAACTACTGGATATTGCCGGTTGCGCATTGCATTGTGGGGAATGTGAAAAGGGCAAATTGTGGCGGCGGGAGTTGTTGTGAACATAATTTTATGTTGTATTTAAATTAAAAAGCAAAGTAATTCATATAATTTGTGGGAAGATAAAATATGATTTGTATTAGAAGCTGAGTTCATATATTTTCATTACCTCAGATTTTAAGCCCTTGTAAACTCAGGTAATTACAAAAAATGTTAATAGTTATTTATTATGTGTGTTGTGCAATATTGGCTTATTCAGTTATGCAAGGTACATCAACATACTGTACATTGTACATACAAAGAATCCTTAATACATTTAAAAATAATTATATGTTTTGCATTTTTGTAGTGGGTAGATCATTTTGACTTGGTTGTTTTATAAGTAG
This sequence comes from Pholidichthys leucotaenia, assembly GCA_020510985.1. Classification (NCBI taxonomy): domain Eukaryota; kingdom Metazoa; phylum Chordata; class Actinopteri; order Cichliformes; family Pholidichthyidae; genus Pholidichthys; species Pholidichthys leucotaenia. The sequence continues at coordinate 142,410,202 of CM035848.1, forward strand.
CTCGCATGCTGAAAAAGTGTGAGCACCCCTGCTCTAAAGGCACTTTTCCATTAGCCCAGCACACCTCGGCACGTCTCGATTCACTTCAACACGGTTCGGCTCGCTTTTGTCTCCATTACAAAAGCGCTATATAAGTGCAGGTTAGTTAGTTAGTTAGTTACAACCGTGCTGAGCTGGGGTGGGTGGGATTTCTATAACAGCGAGGCGGCGCCACACTCCCGTGACATAAAACACGCAACCCAAGCAAAACATAAACACATACAGCTGTACAAGGCGACTCCTCGGTCTGTGGCTTTTTTCACCATAAATGCCAAAAAGGACCGCCAGACAAGGGTACAGGCAGCGAGATGAAACACTCTGGAATAGTTCTGCAGCTTCTGGGAGAGCCAAAGACGTGAGGATACAAACTAGGTCATATATGATGGTAAGCTAATGTGGCTAATGCTAATTTGCTATAAGTACGTCATACTACGCTTTAATGTCTGCAAGTTATCGCTGTTAGGTACTAAAATATGTACGCTGTGTGTTTCAGATGGCTCTGTTGTGGGGAAATTACCGCTTCATTCGGTCTGGGCGTTCAGCACAGCCCGTCACGGATGTCATCAGCCTGTCACTGATGTCAGCACAGCTTCACAAACGATCAGTGGTTATAGAGCTTAAGAATGTCTGTAGAAACGTTTATTTCCTGTACAACAAATTGCTCTGATCTGCGTGAAAATCATGGAGAGACTGTTGAGACATCATGGACGTACCTGCTTCTGCAGCAGAGTCTGAGATTTTGTCATAGAAAAAAATGATCAGCTGACACAACTTGATCGCCATGTTAATAACTACATTAGCCACAAAATATATATTCAAAAAGTAAACAGTACTGAGTTAGGTATAATAAGATATACTTGACAGTTATCATGCATTTTAGACCAAAACAAACTTGATCTAGGATTAAAAGCAATTAAAATAATGCAGTCACAAGGTTACATGGAAAATACTTGATTTACTAGATACATGTAGTGTAGAAATATATATTCTCTGCATCAACAATGTACTATACATGCATTCATGTCGTATTGCACTGGGAATTGCACTGACAATAAACCTCTGAAGTTTTTGCAGATGTCTCTTTTTTTATATGTGAAGGTTACCACCATGTGGCATAAATTAAATACTGAAAGATTGGAAAAGTTAAGAATAATCCAGCAGTTTGAGAAATCACTTTTGGTTTGGTGTAAGTCTGTCAACAGAATTATGAACCATAAAGCAGTTTGTGTTAAAATGTTAAATCCCATTAAACCTAATCCGGGGGCTTCCAATCATGTGTCATGGGGGGCCAAGACCCTGCAGGTTCTCTCTTCTACCCAGTCTCTTCAGCAGGTGTTCTCACTGATCAGTCAGTGGAAGAAGTTCAGTGGAATCTACTGTTGAAGACACTGGTTGGAGGTAAAGCCTGCAGGGTCTTGGCCCTCCATGGCACATGATTAGACACCCCCGCCCAAACCCATTATGATGAAGAGCAGATGCTAATATGACCCAGAATTCCTCCATATACTGGTACTGTCACTAAAGTATGCAGGGTCTTCTGTACAGTCTTCTAACAATACAGTCTTCAGTTAATAAAATAATTGTTTTGGTTACTTTTTTCTTAAAAATTAACCATTATTTTCAAGGTCACCGATAAATCTTTTGTACAGTTGACTCTTTTCCCACCGGTGTCTTAACAGACAAAATAGAAAATCATGATGCAAACACATAAGTCACTAAATTGTTTCTTACAATCAGTAGCAAATTCCAGATTATTCAGAATGTGCAAAATTCAAACTGTAAAAAATAAACTGGAATGGTCACACACGGCAGCCACGCTGCCTCACTGAGAAGCAACTGGATCGGCCCCTCGTAATGGTCCTGGTTCAGCAGATCTTCAGCCTGCATCTCTGTAAATAGTGAGGCAAGGTCCAGTTGGGGTGACAGTTTCCCTCTTGTCTAGACAAAAGACAAATGGGTGGTGGTTAATTAAAGCAAGTTTAAAACATATTTGGGAAATACACTTGTTGCTAAAAGCCAGTGGTGGAATGTGAATTAATGAATGAATCTTTATTTTGGATTGATTAAAAGTAAAGATTAAAAGAAAATAGAATAATATAACAAAGGGGAAAAAATCTAACAAGGTCAAATTAAACAATAACTCCTCTGATTATACAGTTCAACATAGGTTATCTGAAATGGGTGACGGCTGAAGCTGCAGCTTATATTGCCCACCATATTTCATCCAAGAATTCAAAAGAAAAACAAAACAGGAGCGATTACAATTTGAATGTGACAATAAAGTACTTCATTGTTGTATTTAACCACAATTTTCATGTAGCTGCGCTTCGGTAGATTTTACAAGGGCTGCGTTACATTTAAAATCATCTCTTTTTACTGTGGCCTCAGCAATCAGAATAAATTAATACATTCACTTGAATGGAATCTAGTACTTTAACTGAAGTTGTGCATCACCGAGTATGGAGTCGCTCAGTCAAAATATGAAGTTTTTATCAATAAAAGTTTGTCTTGTCTGTAAAAGTGTCTCTTCTTGTCCTGGCTTCATGTGTGGGCAGTGTTTTGTACTAGCATTGCTAAAATATAAAAGGAAGCACTACAATGGGTCTCGAATATTTTTAATGTGTCCTGTTACTGCATAAGTTTATTGATGATAGACTATAAACTACACATATAAAGTAAATTATATTGACAACTGAACATCTCACATTCGCCAAAACATACAGTTATGAACATAACTCACAAAGGATCACACAAGTGATCTGACAAAAAAATAAATACATTAACAAGCGGCTTATTTTACAGTTGATGTGCCATATTCACACAATCAAATAAATCTCAGTTCAGTCCCTTTTATATTAAGTGGAAATTGTGCTACTTTGGTTTTGACACTTTACCTATAAAAGCAAAGGATTTCAGTACTTTCCACAGTGGCGAGGTCCATTGTGGGGCGGCTGATTTCCTCCTGCCTAGATGAACGACAGAAATGGATGATGGTTAGTTTCAAGCAAGTTCAACACATATACAGGCACATCTCAAAAATTAGAATACCATGAAAAAATTCAATATTTTTTTCACTCATTTCAGAAAGTGAAACCCATATATAGATTCATTACAGGGACAGTGATATATTGCAAGTGTTTATTTTAATATTGATGATTACGGCTACAGCCCATATTAACCAACACCTCAGCGGCCAACATTTATATTTAAAAACTATTTTTTAAAGTTAATTTTATGTAATATTCTAATTTTTTGCCAAATTGAATATGGGGTTTTCAGGGGCTGTAAGCCATAATCATCAAAATTAAAATAAATAAACGCTTGAAATATATCACTGTCTGTGTAATGAATCGATATAATATACGGATTTCACTTTCTGAAATGAGTGACAAAAAATATTGAAGTCTTTCATGACATTCTAATTTTGGGAGATGTAACTGTGTTAGAGAAATACACCTGTGAAAGTTAGTGTTGGGATGTGACAAAAATGCTTCGTTTCCCTGACAAGCACTGCAGGATCCACAGAATAGGTGTGTGGGTCTATTCTGACGCTTTAGAAAATTATATGAATGACTTTATAAATCACTGGTTTGAAAAAGCAATTTTAATATGACGAGATTTCGGCTCCTGTGGTCCATTTCACCAGTATCCACAACAGGGAGGCTAACCCCTGGCATGTGGAAACACATTCTAGCATTAAATTGCACACAATTTAATGCGCAGCACCAAAGTGCAATACAAAACACAAACCAGGACTTTAACCAGGATTAACATATTTCATCGTTTTGCTCCCACAAGCGAATATTTAGGAGAAAACAAGCGCGAATCAGCAGTTGGTACTAGCTAGCTACTAGCAAAAAATCGTTAGCTAAAACGAGTTAGCCAGCACAAAACGGCGCTGTATGGCTCAAAAAAAGTGAGCTTACCACCAACAGGATAAATAAGCAAACAGATGCACATTATTACAAATCACTCACCATCGATGGTTCTCTCACATTCGTCTTCAGCTTGTCCATAGTCCGGTTTCTATGCTGGGCAGCCAACTGTATCGGTCCAGGTCACTCCTCACTGTGGATCTGCCACCAAGCAGAGGAAACTCCGCACCTCTTCGTTGGACCACGATGTAGAGTTCCGCAAAACCTACAACGCTGTCTGTATTAATATCGTATTTACTCCGTGACCGAGTTAGTCCATGAAATATTGCAAATGGCGGTCGTGTAGATTCATCAGAAGACGGCAAAGACGGTCGCTTTCGTGACGTTAAGACCTGACCAATCAGCGGCGACCAGTCTTTTAACGTCACAACACGGCACAACTCAGCATGCTTGTACCCTGCCCTTGAGCGGGGCTGAAAATCGCGGCTGTTAAACCGTGTTGGGGCTAGTGGAAAGACTTACAAAATGTGCTGAGCTGTCCCGTGGCGTGCTAAGCGGGGCTAATGGAAAAGGCCCTTAAGCGTCTCAGTGATGACTAGTCAAGACCAACATACATGAAGTTACAGTAGTCTAAACAAGATGTAATGAAAATGTGAACAAGTTTCTCAAAGTCAGTTCTTGGGAGGTAAGCCTTTCCCTTTGAAAGAAGACTTGGCTGAAATAAACTGGTTTTGATTACTGAACTGATTTGTTTGTTAAACCCAAACTCCCAGTGAAAAAAAATTACACCAAGGTTCATTGTAAACAAATGACTGTATGGATGAAGAGTACCAGTGGCACTGTCATAACCCTCTAAAATACTTTGTTGTCCAAATAAAGTAAAGTTGGTTATAATTTTGTTTAAGCTCAGGAAGTTTACTTCCATCCAAGACTGGACCTCACTGAAGCAGTGCAACCGAACCTGAACAGATGCACAATTATTATTTTTTTAGGGACTGGTAAATTTGCACATCATCTGCAAAACAGTGGAAGGAGACATTGTGCTTTCTAAAAATGGAACACAAAGGCAGCATATACAACAAAAAAGAGAGGGCCTAAAATTGAGCTCTGTGAGACAGCGCAGTTCAGCTGGGATATGGCTGAAGAATGCTGGCCCAGGTGGATGGAAACATTTCTATCAGATAGGTATGATTTAAGCCATTCAACAGCAGTGCTCCTAATGCCCACACACAAGTCAAGATTCTGCCAGCACATTTAGCCCAAGCTAGATCATTAACGTATAAGGACTCAAGAAAATACAAAAATGAGTAACATACAATTTCATCAATAATTTCTCTACAACTGTTACAGTTTGTTGGTCTTGTGATGGACTGGTGATCTTTTATCTTGCTCTATTAAGACTGTGAAAGGCTGCGGCATATGATGCATTCCTTTTCTGTCTGAGGACAAAAATTGAGTGCCAAAATGGCATCACGTCCAAGTCGACCGCATTCCATAAGAACTGCAAGGAAAACAAAGATCCTTTTTTGGCATTTACAAGCAAATCTAGAAAACAAACATCAATATTTGATTGCACTAACGCGGTGTGTGTGTGTGGGGGGGGGGAGGGGTCATCACACTCTAGCCACCACAGTAACATGGTCAGAAATAGTGTTTGGGCAGCATGGCCAACTACAAGAGACACATAAAACAATTGTGCTAATAAATAAAGATCATGTGGTCACCCAGCACAATGCAGACTGATACTATTCATGCTCAGCAGGGCTGGAGGAAACGGAGAACAAACTGCATATGGACAGAGAGCCCCTGTGGACAACCAGACAATGGACTATTGTTTATACATCCCCGGATTAAGGAGAGGACATCCAGGCGCCAGTTGGTCATGCTAATCATGTGTATTGACTGATATGTATACCAATATGCTAATGTGCCATGCATTCTCTCTGTCTGTATAAAAGAGCTTAGTATACATGCCTCAACAGTACAGTAGAGCACAGTAGAGCTCATAGCTATGATGTGTGTCTCATTTTGATGGAGGAAATAAAACTCTGCAACCTTCCAGCTCGTTGCATCTTGCCTGATCTTATTCCTCCACAATCTGGTCTTTCTGCAATTGTGGGGGTTTCCCCTACAGTTGAAAGTGCTATGAGATGACTGTTGTTGTGAAATGGCGCTATATCACAATATGCTAATGTGCCATGCATTCTCTCTGTCTGTATAAAAGAGCTTACTATACATGCCTCAACAGGACAGTAGAGCACAGTAGAGATCAGAGCTACGATGTGTGTCTCATTTTGATGAAGGAAATAAAACTCTGCAACCTTCCAGCTCAACGCATCTCGCCTGATCTTATTCCTCCACACTGGTGACCCGACGTGTCATGGTGCGCCCCTCGCCTGATCTTTTCCCTCCACACAGGTGACCTGGCAAGAGAGAATGACCGTCTGCTCCCTCTCACTGCGCTGTGGACCCCAGAGGACCAGAGAACGCCTGCAACCTCTTCATCCACACCGGAGCGCGCCCTCCGGAGCGGGCAGCGCTGGGACCGACGCGCACCATGAACGGCGACACAAGCGAGCCGAAGGAAGCAGCCTGAACGGGGAAGGACATCGGTGCTGACTGCGTTGATTTCCACCAAGCTCCCCAAATCTGACTCAACTCACAACAGCTGACCTCCAGCGTACAGAAGCCCTGCATGCACACCGCAGGATTACGAGGACAGCGCAACTGCCAGCTATGTGGTCACTGCGCCAAGCGCACGCCACACACAGGGACAAACTGGCTCCACAGACCGATATAGCGTCCTCCGCCGCTGCACATGCCCGAGAAACACGGCCGTCGCCATTCTCGGAACCTTCAGGGCTGCTCACGAACCTGAAGCAGACCTGCAGCCCGCACACAGGACTTTGTATGGGTTTCTCAGCCACGGTGCACAAGGGGAATTTAGCTGATTGCTGTCCCCGATGGCTTTAGGGCTGCTTCCTCACCTAAAAGCCAAACCGCCAAGTCCCTCATACAGCTGCAGTTGTTTCACAGCCGCTACGCATCCTCGGGGAATTTGGCCGTTCACTTTCCCCACATCCTCGCTGGACCAAGCCGCGAGAGGAGTCAGAGACTTAATTTTTTTTTTCACAGCTGCTGTGGATCATCGCCAGGTTTACCGGGAAAGTCCCCCACCATCGTGGATCTACACACAATTTTTGCGCAGCTCAGACACCTTTGACGTCCTGGGCCGGCACTCACTTACTCCCACCCCCTCCCCCTTCTCCTCTACAGCAGGACAGTTCTACCGGAGCTGGAGCCCAAACGACGGGGGGGGGGGGGGGGTCACAGCCCCTTCCGAGTGTTCTGGGTGGAGCCATGTGGTCACCCAGCACAATGCAGACTGATACTATTCATGCTCAGCAGGGCTGGAGGAAACAGAGGACAAACTGCATATGGACAGAGAGCCCCTGGGGGACAACCAGACAATGGACTATTGTTTATACATCCCGGATTAAGGAAAGGACGTCCAGGCGCCAGTTGGTCATGCTAATCATGTGTATTGACTGATATGTATACCAATATGCTAATGTGCCATGCATTCTCTCTGTCTGTATAAAAGAGCTTACTATACATGCCTCAACAGGACAGTAGAGCACAGTAGAGCTCAGAGCTACGATGTGTCTCATTTTGATGGAGGAAATAAAACTCTGCAACCTTCCAGCTCGTCGCATCTCGCCTGATCTTATTCCTCCACAATCTGGTCTTCCTGCAGTTGTGGGGGTTTCCCCTACAGTTGAAAGTGCTATGAGATGACTGTTGTTGTGAAATGGCGCTATATAGATAAAGTTGAATTGGACTGAATAAATAGTACATTCTGACCTAATGCATTTGTATTCTAAAAGTCATGTTAGTCAGGCATGTGAAGCGTTGCCTTACTTCCCAATTTCAGTGTTTCAAGAAGAAAACTGGCTAAAGTCATCTTCTACATATGGTAGAGGGAAATAAGATGACAAAACAGAAGGTACAAAAGAAAGTTAAGCTCACTTTGGAAAGACTCTGGAAAAGTGATGAAAAAATTTGGATCTTCCTTACTTCATCTGAAATGGAACAGTGAGTTATCATAACCTTCCTGTGGTTTGCTGAAGAAGATAAGTCTTATCATAATATAAACCTTGGTGCCAGACCCTGACATCCTGTCTGATAAGCTACTGGATATGTGGTTAACCCAGTGACAAAGATAAGAATACCATCTGTATGCCCCTGAAAGTCTGAGATTTCCATTAAGACACAAAAACACAGTCAGGGTGATAGTGCTGTCATGGGACACAAACCTTTTTTTTTTTTTCACACATATAAGTAACAAGTAGTTAGGTTCAGTTCATTCCAAATGAGCTGACTGCAGTTACACTACTGCAGCTAAATATGAAGATGCATGACTGCATTAACACAAACTGCACCTACTGATCTGGCAACAGATTTTGCATTAGTTAAAGACTGAAAACAGCATCATTAATGCTATGAAATAAATCTTGTTCAGCATTTATAAAATTTGCTCCCTTATGTTCTTCCGAAGAATTACTATTAGTATTCAACACAGAATAGCAAGACCAAAAGCTGGAGTAGATTCGTGTTATGTCTGGAAATAAGGCAAACACTGACAGTGAGTTGAGGTGAACTTTATTAACTGTTAGCATGAAGAGAACAGTACACAACAGTGGGTAGCTGGTTGTAGGTATGGTGTAAAGAGAGAGGGCTGGCCCTGGGCAGCTGTACTAAACGGCCCTGGGCATACCCCTAAACGTGCCGATGTCACCTGTGCCTGCATGCGTCCACAGTGCAGTGCGTTATGTAGTTTCCCATACATGACATTTAACCCCCCCCCCCTTGAAAAGCTCAAAACAGTATACATATGAACTAGCCTGAGCAAGGGCAGCAGACAAAGCATGCGTATTTTTATTTATATTTTGTATACTTTATTGACCCCCAAAGGGAAATTCAGGGCATCCACCTGGATGGATGAGGCAGCCATGGTACGGCACCAATCCCTTCACCATTCACACACACATTCATACCTAGGGCCAATTAACCTAAGTAAGTCTCCAGTTAACCTAACTTGCATGTTTTTGGCCTGTGGGAGGAAACTGGAGTACCCGGGGTAAACCCACACAGACACGGGGAGAACATGCAAACTCCACACAGAAGGGTCACTGATGGTCAGGGGGTGGGATCGAACCCACAATGGTCAGGGGTGGAATCGATCCCCTGACATTCTTACTGTGCTGCCACTGTGCTAACCACTGCACCACCGCCACCAATATTGGCATATTGGTTAATGTAACGTAGAACACATACCTGGTTGGGCCAAATGGGCCATTACAATGAACTGTCTAAAGCACATTTCCAACCATAACATCTCTAACTAGGTAACTGGGTAGACTGCCGGTGTGCCCGCATGGTTATGTGGGTTATTCTGTCACTGAACAGACCATGCACTGACTATCAATGTATTTAAGTCAGTAACATAGTCCTTAAGATGAATGGGTCTCCATCAGATTTGTCCCAGGCTGGGTTCGGGCTGTGCTGGGCCGAGTGGTTCCAGCGGGCGCCCCGCAGGAGCTACGAACCATTTGTCCCAGTCTGGATGGACCGACTTGGTTGCAGTCCGTTGATCAGGAGAAGGAGGTGGTGTCATCCTTCTGCAGTGGGTGACGCGCCATCGCGGTGCATCAGTCAGAAGGAAGGTGGCTGGTCCTAGCTGAGTGGTGAGCCATGTCTGTGTTGGCTAGAAGGACTGCAGCTTGTACGCACGATTGAGCTGGCGTACCCAGACTCAGTTGAGCACCGTGAGTGGAGGGCACTCCGCTCGGCGTTCCTTCTTCATGAAGTGTTGCGGTCATTCTGCAACCTTGTTGTTAGGGGAGAGCGCCACCACTGGACTATCATTTGATGAGGGACGTGGCCTGTTCTGTTCAGCCACAGCTTGCAACTCCTGCAAGTGATGCGGAAGCTCGAGGAGGCTTGTGATACGTGAGGGCGAGCTCCAGGTCCTGTGTGGACATGGTCTCGGACTCCTGTGGCAGCTCTGGGTGCTGTGTGGGTGCGGTCTGCAGCTCCTGTGGTGGCTCCACAGACTGGAAGTCCTGCGGCAAGGTGTCGGCTCAGGGAGGCTTACGCCGTGCAAGGCTCAGTTCCAAGTCTCCTGTGCTCTGCTTGATGTACAGTGTGAAGCAGGGAGTGTCTGCGTGCATGGGGTCTGTGATGGAGAAACCCAGTTCATAGAATAAGTCCCACCTCAGGATATTATCACCATGGTGTGTCACCTGGAACCCAAATGCTAGGAGAGTTCTGCCGCTGTAGTGCACTGAGAAGGTGACGCTTCTGCTGGTCATGGAGCGTCTGTCGTCCAGTAGTTCCATTGTGTCTGGTTGCCTAGGGGGTAAGCCTTCTAATCGTGGCTTTGTTTTCCAGGGACCTTGAGGCAGCGGTGACTAGCATCATTGGTATGCTGATGCCATCCAGCTTCACTATACGCTGCTGTGCTGACCAGTTCTCGAGCCCACAAAGTTGATGGTGTCCAAGCTGGACGTGGGGTCGGAGGGCTGAGCAGCCAGGGTTGACTGTGGGGAGAGCGGGTCGGGGCACGCTAGCTGCGGTGTTAACTGGGCAGCTGCTTCTTGCTCTAGCTGGGACGCTAGCTCCACTATGTCTGCCAATGGCAAGTTGTTCAACACCATCCTTAGCATCTCCCGCAGCCTTCGGTTCACAGAGCACCTCGCTAACTGGCTCTGTATAATCCTCCCTGTTGCCAAAGCCACATGCACTAGCTAAACAGTGGAGGGTGGCTATGTACTGTGGGACTGACTCATCCATTCACTGTTCGCAGTTGAAAAAAGCAAGCATGTCATGTACCGTTTATCAGCAAAATGTTCAGTCAGTAAAGTCACACAGTCGTCATATATGTTCGCAGGTCCAAGAATTCGGAGGATATGCTGTTCCTCATTGCCCAGGCTATGAATTAGCATAGCTCATAGTCTAGCCTTGCTAACTTTAGCTAAGTCGGTGGTGGGCATAAACGTTTCAAATGACTTGTGCCATCTCGACGAAGGAATGGGCGGCTCACCAGACAGGGCAAGGAATGGTTGTAGAGGTGTCGTAGTTACTGTAGGTTCTTCATCTTCGGTTTTGCGTGGGTCATCCTCGTCACCAAAATGTTATGTCTGGAAATAAGGCGAACACTGATTGTGACCTGAGGTGAACTTTCTTAACTGTTAGCATGAAGAGAACAGTACACAACAGAGGGTAGCTGGTTGTAGATATGGCGCCAAGAGAGAGGGGTGGCGATGGGCAGCCATATCATATACCCCTTAATGTGCTGACGTCACCTGTGCCTGTGTGCATCCACAGCACAGTGCGTGATGTAGTTTCCCATCCATGACAGTTCTCAATGAATCTTTGTGTTTTCTGTCTGTTCCATTGCAATGAAAAAATGACTGAACATTACCGAGTCCTCAAAGAGCAGTGGCCCCAACATTGTTCCTGGAGAAAAAACAAATCATTGACAAAATACCAAACAAAACTGTGCACAAACATTGCATGTCATTTATTTTCAAAGGCTTTAAAACACTAGAAATATACACTGCCTGGCCAAAAAAAGTCACCACCTGGATTTAACTAAGCAAATATCAGGTAAGCGCCTCCCATTGGTCAGATCTAGGTTCAGCAATGTTATATGCCCAAAGAATGAGGTCATCTGACTACAGTACCTGAATATACTAAATGACCAGGTTATTCCATTAATGGATTTTTTCTTCCCTAACTGGCACGGGCATATTCCAAGATGACAATGCCAGGATTCATCGGGCTCGAATTGTGAAAGAGTGGTTCAGGGAGCCCGAGACATCATTTTCACACATGGATTGGCCACCACAGAATCCAGACCTTAACCCTATAGAGAATCTTTGAGATGTGCTGGAGAAGACTTCGTGCAGTGGTCCGACTCTTGCATCATCAATACAAGATCTTGGCATAAAATTAATGCAACTCTGGACGGAAATAAATGTTATGATATTGCAGAAGCTTATTGCAATGATGCCATAACGGATGCATGCTGTTGTCAAAGCTAAGGTGGTCCAACGAAATATTAGTGTGTGAGGGGTTTTTTTGGCCAGGCAGTGTATATTCAGGTAGTCAGCTGACTTCATTCTTTGGGCACATAATGTTGCTGAACCTAGACCTGACCAACTACAGCAAGCCCAGATCATAGCACTGCTCCCACAGGCTTGTACGGTAAGCATAGGCATGATGGGTGTATCACTTCATTTGCCTCTCTTCTTACCTGGATGCACCCATCACTTTGGAACAGGGTCAACCTAGACTCATCAGACCACATGACCGTCTTCCATTGCTCCAGAGTCCAATCTTTATGCTCCCTAGCAAATTGAAGCCTTTTTTTTCCCTGATGGTGGTGACTTTTTTTGGGGTCAGGCAGTGTACACTGTAATATCATGCATCAATTTAGCACAGAATCATCTGAAAAGCTCTGTTAAATGTTCACATAACTTGAGATAGCACATTTTATCTTAAAACATGAAATGTTAAAAGTGTTTGATGAAGCTAACATGTGTTGAACAAGTGAAACAACATATCTGGTCTTCACTCTGCTGAAGTCTTATGAGATAACCATTAATTTTCTTAACCTCCTATGCACTGTTTGCTCAGGGCTGTCTCAGATACATGAAAAACAGAGGTAAAACTCTTTTTAACAAGTGCAACAAGTGATCATGTGCTTTAATATGGATTGTACTATAATATTAACACTGTGAGAAATCAACAGCCTATCTATAAGAAATAAAGCATTTCGTTTTCCTCATAGCTTCAGTTTTAGTCTGAATGCTTGTCACTATATAAGGTATAGCTTTATGTAACCAGTTGATCTGCACTGATTTTGCTGGATAAAGTTGGAGTGTTATTCCCATTTTCTACTGACTCCAGATGCGGTCCGTTACAGCTGAGATATGATTTGAATCTTGCGGCACTCCCCACTGGCTGTGTTTGTGTTTTGAAGAGGCACAGATCAAAACAAAGTTAGCATTACGAGATCAAGACAGAATTATATAAAAAAACATGAGAGCTTGGCACAGACCGAGAAAGGCCATGAGAATCTGATCGGAACCATGTGATAACAAGGCATGATGACGTGCCAGCTGTCCATTCATCTGGATTCATGTGCTCTATTAATGTGTAATAATAATAATAATAATAATAATAATAACTTTATTTGTATAGCACTTTTCACAGACAAAAGTCACAAAGTGCTTTACATGAAATAAACACAGAAACAAGAGGTTAAGTGACAGAGATACACAAATTAAAAGGGTAAAATTTACAGTGATAAAATAAAAACACAAGTTAAAAATAGATTACAACAAATAATTATAGCAAAATAAAAAAAAATAAAACCAATAAATAATGACCCCCTTGCCCCAACCTACAGGCCTATCTAAACAACTGTGTTTTTAATTTGCTTCCTAAAAATAACCTCATCCAACCATCCATCCATCCATCCCTCTTCTTCCACTTAATCCTTTTCGGGTCGCGGGGGGGCTGGAGCCTATCCCAGCATCTTTGGGCGAGAGGCAGGGTACACCCTGGACAGATCGCCAGTCCATCGCAGGGCCAACACAGAGAAACAGACAACCATTCACTCTCACAGTCATACCTAAGGACAATTTAGAATCCCCAGTTTGATGCCAATTAACCTAACTTGCATGTTTTTGGCATGTGGGAGGAAACCGGAGAAATCCCGGAGCAAACCCACGCAGACACGGGAAGAACATACAAACTCCACACCGATCACTGTTGGTCGGGGGCAGGGATCGAACCCAGGCTCCCCCAGCCAAGGGTGAGTTGCTGTGCTGCCGCAGTGCTAACCACTCCGCCACCGTGCAGTTTCAGTCAAATGGACTGAAGGGGGTAGAGAGTTCCACAACTTTGGTGCTACAGCTTGAAAAGCTCGATCACCACGTGTTTTAAAATAAGTCTGAGGTACCTCTAATAGAAGATGATCAAGGGACCCAAGGGGCCGAGAGGAGTATAGCTGAATGAGGTCTGCAATGTAGGGAGGTGTGAGACCATGCAAGGCTCTAAAAGTTAAAACCAGAATTTTAAACTGAACTCTAAAATGAACAGGGAGCCAGTGAAGATTAGATAAAATGGAGGTGTTGTGAGATCTCTTGTTAACTTTAGGTAAAAGTCTTGTAGCAGCATTTTCAACCATCTGGAGCTGATTTAAGGAGGATTTGTTAAGAACATTAAAAAGTGAATTGCAATAGTCAAAACGAGAGGCAACTAGAAAAGCACTCAGAGAGTGCATACCTCTGCCAAGGCTCCTTCCTTCCCTCCCTTTGTCCATCCATCTGTCTGCACCTCCCTGCCTCCATCCCACCATACACTGCAAGACAGGGCCTCGGTAGAGGTAAGCGCTCATAGATCAGCTCCAAAATCTAATGGGTTTGTCTGTAATCCAAGGATCTCCTCTGGAGAAAATTTCATTAAAATCCATCCATTAGTTTTTGTGTAATCCTACGTCCAGAGCTAAGGAATCTCTGGAGAGTGGGGGGGGGGGGGACTGACCGTGGAGACAAGTTCAGTCTAAACACAATTGTGGCTACCACAAAGAAAGAGTGAAAGGGCAGTGTATAAATACATGGAAAACCAACGAGCAACAGGTGCGAGCGCTGAGCTGGAAGGAGCTAATTGGATAACTGCTCCCAGGTGATGAGAGGGCAGGCTGAGAGCAGTGAGAGGAAAGAAGGCATCATCATCATCATCATCATCATAGCAGTCTGTCGGGTGCGACAATGACTGTTTCATTTAGGTCTGATCAGATTCCTCCCCACAGCTCTGTCCTTCGCCATCCGTTATCAGGAACTCCTGACCTTGTTAACCCGGGCGACGTCCGAGCCGGTATGAGTTGCTTTCTGACTGACCATTTCATGAAACTGCTTGCAAAGTATTTGAGTACCACTAGCTTTTGCTGTACTAGTGGCACATTCTTGGCAGATAGAGTTATTATCAGTGGCAAGGACAGGCCAAGACAGGCAGGTGTCCCAAAACACAATCACTCACAGCTGATGGACTGACACAGACTGTGAGTGAAAGGTGGGTGTGTCCGAGAACGGAGGAAAGGGGCTCGTGTCACCACAACAACATAACAAACTCACAAGAAAATAATAATAGACGGAAAAATACTCAAAACTACAAAGGCAGTCTGAGCGCTGTGAACCAACGCTCAGACACATGACAGCCTTGGTGGAGGCATGCACTCTCAGATCATCAACAAAATGTAGTGGGTTCTTCTGCAGCCCAAGGACCATTTCTGCTGAAAATTTCATCAAAATCCATCCAGTAGTTTTTGTATAATCCTGCTGCACAAATACAAATAAGGGCCTTGGTGGAGGTATGCACTCTCAGACCATCACCAAAATCTAATGGGTGAATTCTTAGGCCAAGGGCCACCTTTGGTGAAAATTTCATCCAAATCTGTCCAGTAGTTTTTGTGTAATCCTGCTAACAGACAAACAAACAAACAAATGCTGGTGAAAACATAACCTCCTTGGTGGAGGTTATAAAAGTATTAATAATCATTTCCAACTCAACCATAGACAACATGCTTCTCACGTTGGTAATGTTTTTCAGGTGGAAAAATGCAGAGCGAGTCAGCTAATTTACATGAGCATCTAGGGATAAAGAGCTGTCAAGAACTACTCCAGGATGACATACAGAAGATTTGCTGGATGAACTAAGTGGCCCGAGGGATTCTTTAATAGTAGGGATGTGGCGGCATGAAATAATAAGCAGCGAACTGTGGTTTAAAAGTGTATTTTATTGATCATTCATCCCGCCATCACAGAACTCGCTCCAGCGCCGTACAGGCGCGCCGAAGCGAGTTCTCAGGCTCTCAGGCAAGGCGTGTAGTCAGAAGCAGTGGTCAGAGAGAGAGAGAGTTACAGAGCGATATGCAGTTTAAATACCCCACTACAGACAATACATGAAAGGCACATTTGCATCACAGTACCGAGCAGGAAGCATGAACACCTGCATTTGAGTCACACATATCAACAGGATACTAGCAGGAAAGAGCTAGACAAAGAGAAGCTGCCTATTGATCTCAATACACACATCTCATTGTTCTGCTAATTGCTCCAGCTGAGCGCTCTGCTTGTCCCAGTCTGTTGTGGGGGTCACCCACAGTACTCCCCCCCCAGAGGGCTCAGCGGGAAGCTGAGGCCTCGATAGTCCGGCTTTGGGAGCGAGCTGCGGGGAAAGCTCGCTGCAGGCGGCGGTGGAGGGAGGGGGGGTGGGGGTAGCAATTGCTGGCCCGGGACGGCGAAATTGTCTGGGCCGCGCAAAAATTGCCTGTGGATCCGCGATGTTGAGGGGCTGTCCTGTTGAACGTGCGGAGGTCCACAGCAGCTGTAAGAAGAAAAATTAGTCTCTGACTCCTCTCGCGGCCATGAAGAAAAAAAGGAGCTGCAGCAGTGAGGGATTTGGTGTGTTGACTTTAGGTGCGCGTGCAGTCCTAAAGTCCTCGGGGACAGCTGACGGCCGAATTCCCTTGTGCGCTGTGGCTGAGACCATTACAAAATCCTGTGAGCGAGCTGCGTGCGTGCTTCAGGTGTGTGAGCAGCCCTGAAGGTTCTGTGTGCAGCGGCGAAGGACGATGGCGGTCTGTGTGGAGCCGGTATTGTCCCGTGCGTGGAGCGCTGTCCTCATAACCCCCCGGTGTGCGTGCGGGGTTCGGTGCATGGCAGGTCCGCTGTAGAGGCGAGTCAGGGTCAGGGAGCTTGCTGGAGATCAGCGTCGTCGGCGCCGATGGTCATCCCTGCTGAAGCTGTTGCGTGGTTCGCTCGTGGTGCGTTGGAGCGGTGAGAGGAAGTAGACGATCTTTGTCCCTCGGGCTCCTGTAGATGCGTTGGAGCGGTGAGAGGGAGGAGACGATCTTTGTCCCTCGGGCTCGTGCAGATGCGTAGGAGCGGTGAGAGGGATGTTCTGTGTCCCTCGGCCGGTCCAGCGTGGATGTGCAGATCTCAGGCGTGCAGATCTCACCATGAAGCTTTCTGCAGCTTTCCCGGTCGTGGATGATCTCCGGAGAGTGCGCCTGGTGGTGGCTCTGCGTCGAGGTCTCCCTGTAGCAGAAGGGAGGGCAGATCATTTGCGTCAGGCTGCTGCATTCGCTTGTCGTCGGAGAGTCACCACCGGGGGCTGCCAGCGTGTTCTTTTCTTGGGTCGGGTCACCAGTGTGGCTGTCCAGACCAGAAGGTTGCGTTGCACAAAGCGTGTGCTTTCTTGGGGTCACCAATGTGGCGGCATGAAATAATAAGCAGCGAACTGTGGTTTAAAAGTGTATTTTATTGATCATTCATCCCGCCATCACAGAACTCACTCCAGCACCGTGCAGGCGCGCCGAAGCGAGTTCTCAGGCTCTCAGGCAAGGCGTGTAGTCAGAAGCAGTGGTCAGAGAGAGAGAGAGAGTTACAGAGCGATATGCAGTTTAAATACCCCACTACAGACAATACATGAAAGGCACATTTGCATCACAGTACCGAGCAGGAAGCATGAACACCTGCATTTGAGTCACACATATCAACAGGATACTGGCAGGAAAGAGCTAGACAAAGAGAAGCTGCCTATTGATCTCAATACACACATCTCATTGTTCTGCTAATTGCTCCAGCTGAGCGCTCTGCTTGTCCCAGTCTGTTGTGGGGGTCACCCACAGGGATCACATTGTCAGGAGCGATTATTAGAGTCTCTGTTTTAACATTATTTAACTGTAAATAGTTTGCAGATAGCCAGTTCTTGACAGCAGTTATACAATCTGTTAAAACTGAAAGTTTATGAAGTTCTTGTGGTCTAAAAAAATACAGCTTAATATCACAAGCATAAAAATGATAACGTCATTAAAGGTATCAGTTAACTGACCTAGTGGAAGCAGGTATAAGGAAAATAAAACAGGACCCAAGACTGAGCCCTGAGGAACCCCACATGACAAGGCTGCAGTATCGGACATAGATTGATTCACAGAGACAGAAAAACGTATGTTAGTTAAGTATGACGAAAACCAGTTCAGAGCTGTTTCACAACACCCACCAAGTGGTGTAGTCCGTCAATTAGAATTTTATGGTCAACTGTATCAAAAGTAGAGCTAAGATCCAATAAAACCAAAAACAGAATTAAAAAAAACAGAATCAGCAGCCATTAAAATGTCATTAGTAACTTTATGGAGAGAAGTTTTAGTGGAATGCATTTTACAAAAACCAGACTGAAATTTATCTAAAAGATTAAGTGTCTCCAAAAATGACAAAAGCTGACTAGCAACTACCTTCTCCAAAATCTTTGATAAAAAAAGGCAACTTGGAAATAGGCCTATAATTTTCTGACAAAGATGGCTGAAGACTGGGTATTTTTTAAAGGGGTTCAACAATGGCATGTTTAAAATATTTAGGAACGTAACCATTTAAAAGTGACAAATTTATCAGTCTAACAACACTGGGCCCAATGGAGTTAAAAACTTTTAAAAACAAAGTAGCAGTTTGTTTTTAACCTAAATCTAAACCTTCATCCAGTCCATCTAAAGGACTGGATGAAGGTTTAGATGTATTTAAGAGATCAGTTATGTCATGTAGTGAGACTGGAAAAAAAATGATTCAAAACTAAATCAACAATCATTTTTTGAATATACTGGTATGGTAGGAGAGGCAGGGGACACAATGGATTTTATTGAATTAAACAGGATTTTAGGATTTCTCTTGCTTGATTTCTCTTGCTTGAGGAGATAAGGCCAGTGAAATAGTTGTTACGAGCATTTTACACCTGGGGTCCATCCGGACCCCAATGATACAATTTTTGTAATATTTTCAAAGCATGTTACTTTCTTTGTACGCTGTATTAGGTAGTCGTCTCACACACACACACACACACACCATTATCAATCTACTCAAAAAAGCTTCATTTGTTGCACTCATTCATTTGATGTCTGGACCAGATTTTCGTTTGGGGTCGCTAGACTATCGAAATGTTTTGACTGAAATGAACTTGGTTTCATATGTGCCAAAGAAAAACAATGCTGTCATCATGCTTTCCTCCATGTACCATGACCATGGCTGTGAAATCTGCCTTTGTAGACCTGGGCATGCTTGACATCCATCGCCATCCATTGCAATGCAGCTGCAAGGCCTCCTGCTCTAAAAATAATAATAAAACAACTAAAACCAATAAAACATTCCTTTTTTCTGTTTTTAACCATATGTTCTAAAGATTAAACATAATTTAAAAAATATTAGGCCGTTGTATACTTTACACAATTAATAAATACATGAAGTAGTGTTGTGGTCCACATGGACCCCCAGTGTACAGATTAATCAGTATGGGCATGTGTACAGCCGAGGGTTAAAATGACCAATTATTAAAACTTTGTCCAGTTTTATAAGAGAAGATAAAAATTCTGTAAACTCAGAAAAAAAACTGCCCAGCAGACCCAGGATGGCAATAAATTAAAATTAATGGTGTTGGACGATTAAAATTTTTTAATCGTAATTAATCTTTTGGAATGTTGAGTTAATCGCCATTAATAACGCATTAATCGTGTGTTTTTCCATACAGATACAGTGTACTTTAAGATGGTAATTTTTCAAGTTTGTCATACTGTTATGAACATGGGAGTGGACAAATGCGCTTGCTGTCTTCACCTGCAGGTTTATTAAAAGCTTTCAACATATCCAAAATGACAAAAACTATACCGAATATTCTCCAGAAAATTCTCAAAAGTAGATTGCATGTGCAAACAACAGAATGCCAGGGCTCATTAACTTCACTGCAGCACAACTCAGCATCCAACCAGCCAGCAGCCACAAATGGAGCGTGCTCTTTCTCCCATAGCAAACATCCACAATAATACGAACACAAGTTGAGAATTTTTTAGCCTGGTACTCACCTACCAACAGTTGGACCCAAAGCTTTGAGGATGAAAACAAGTGAATT
Organism: Pholidichthys leucotaenia; assembly: GCA_020510985.1. NCBI lineage: Eukaryota > Metazoa > Chordata > Actinopteri > Cichliformes > Pholidichthyidae > Pholidichthys > Pholidichthys leucotaenia. The sequence continues at coordinate 142,430,142 of CM035848.1, forward strand.
TCTGTCTGTGTCAGCTGCTGGAGGTCAGCTACAACCTAGCATGTACTGTAGCGACTAGACAGCTAGCCAGCTTCCACAGAAGAAGAACAACCCAACATCCAAGTGAAGTTTTGGAGGGGGCTGTAACAATTATCCAGGTGAGAGCTCCTACAGATAACGTTGTAAACTTAAACATGACAGTGCTTTGGGGACTTTCATGGCTGTAATTCAGCTTGTTTGACTTCACAATGTCTGCATGGCGCACACAGTGCCTGTGGCCAGAGCAGCTTTGGTACGGAGAGCCACTAGACCAAAAAGTACTGTTTGCGCTTCCTGACATTAACCGCAGTCACAAAATTTGTCGCCGTTAACGGGGGCAAAGCGTTAACGGGCGATTAACGCGATAATGCCAACACCACTAATTAAAATACAATAAAACTGATTAGATCAACCAACCCAGGACATGTGGCATTCAAAAGAGGAGTAAGACTGTGTTCATACAAACAGAGAAAAAGATTTCTGTGCATGACACTCAAACCCCCACCGTGGCCTGACAGTGTAGGGGCATTGATGTAAGAACAGCCAGGAGGGCACATTCATTCAGGTAGGAAAAAAAATCAGACACCTGCTGCCAGGTTTCAGCTAAAAACATAAAATCAAATCTCTCGCTAATAAAAAGATCATTAAGATAAAATGCCTTATTAGTAATCGAACAAGCATTAATTAAAAGCATTCTGATCAGTGAACTATTGTGCCTCTTATTCACTGCAGCAACAGGCGGCTGATGCAGATTTGGCACACACACTCCACGGCATACAGTTTTACTCACCCTCTTTTTAATAATGACTGGGATGAGGGAGGTTAATTTAGAGTTTTCTTCCAAGTTGTTGTGACAGTAAGGGGAACCAGAGATGCAGTTGGGAGGTGGAGAGGTCACAGGACAGGGGCAGAGACAGGTGTGCTGCCTGTAGATGTCACGCATAAGTAGCCTTTAAATGTTAATTCTGTGAAGTGTCTGTATGTTATGTCAAAGATTTTATCTTCTTTGACACAGTGGTGTGGGAGTAGACCCCAGAAAATAACAGTCGATCCTAGGGCTGTGCGGGATGACAATATAAAAGCGTCTATTGCTTCATAGAATACTCCATCGTTTTTATCGTTATTTAAAATGCACATACTCCCGTTTATTCAGTAAAGCTCCTCACCACTACTTGTCAGCGCCCCGTCTCTCCTCTGCAGTGTGCACAGCGGAACAGGTGTGTCGTGGGTGGCTAGGCTTCAGTCCGGTGGATGCTAATGGTAACTCCAAACTACTGGCTCAGATAGTTGCTACTCCTGTTTGCCTGGGATGTGGGACTGTTTTCCATCGTGCTGCGTCAGACAGGATAGTTCACTAACCTCATTTTAATAGGAGGTAAGTAACATTAACACCATGTCTAATTATAAAATGCTAAATGACGATGCTAAGTTGTGCTAACTGGAAACGGAATGTAGCAGACCATTGTTTCTTTGGATTAAATTACTGCTGAGTTTCTTAGTTTTGTCTGAAAATACTTTATTAAAACTGCAAAAGGGCATGATGTGGCACATACATGCAAAATATAATAAATACATTAAAACAGGTTGGAGGAGCAAGTTGGCTCTTAATGTAATTTACTTGATTTCTAATCCTTTTAATTAGTTAACCTCTTGCACTCCGTTGTACCGCGGGTGGGCAAGTCTCTGCGTTCGTCTTTTGGACGAATGATGGAGAGGTGTCCAAGCGCGCACTGAAAATAAAAGCTGCAGACACAGCCGCGAACAGATTAGTTCATCTGACTGACCTCTCATTCGACTAATAAGAGCCTTGAATTGGGTTTCTGAAACCTTGAAGAACCAATGACTGAAAACCTAGCAAGAAGGACCCGCCTACCAAAGCTGTGAATGCAGTGAGCCAATTGAAGCAGAGAAGTTCGCCAGCTGTTTTTTTTAAGGCTGGGTGAAGAGACAGACTGCTGCAGCAGATAAAAAAAGGACCCGCAGGAAGAACCGTCACAGACCCAGCAGCACGGAGACCACCCCCCGTGTGACAGGGACAGCCATTCGCACATCGGCCTCTTCAGTCACAGGCGGTGCTTTTTTTTTTTTTTTTTTAATTCGAGCAGAATAGACGTTTAGGATTCTCTTCCATGGTCATCATAGACCAACGGAGGCCGACGACGAAGGTCGTAAATCATTCGCCAAAACCGCAATCATGGAATTATGTTTTGACCGGGTTGCGAGACCAGAACCACAAGCAGACCAGCGTCGCGTTCGTCTGACAATGAGGAAGAGAAGTTCGCCAGGACACTGCTGTGAAGAGGTAAGGTGTTATGAGCTAAATTATTCTTTATCCCTGAAAACTGTAATCAAAAATGACTTTTGACCAATCGGTAAATTACAACTGTGCGCCGCGGTACACGGGTTGTTCGCCGCGTCCGGACTGTGAACGCCCCCCACACACACACACACAGTAGCGGGGGGGGGGAAAGCCGCGGTGACTGCGCCGCGGTTGCCACATCGCCACATGAGTCTAATCCGTCATGTAGCGATGGCCGATGTCCGTCGACTGTAGTGGGGGGGGGGCAACCCCCCCCCACACACACAAGAACGAGATCGCGGATACAAGCGGCTGAAATGAACTTTCTCCGTAGGATTGCTGGACTCACCCTCAGAGATAGGGTGAGGAGCTCAGTCATCCGGGAGAGGCTCAGAGTAGAACCGCTGCTCCTCCACATTGAAAGGAGTCAGTTGAGGTGGTATGGGCATCTGATTAGGATGCCTCCTGGACGCCTCCCACTTGAGGTGTTTCAGGCACGTCCCACTGGGAGGAGACCCCGGGGCAGACCCAGGACTCGGTGGAGAGACTATGTCTCCCAGCTGGTCTGGGAATGCCTTGGTATCCCCTCTGAAGAGCTGGAGCAGGTGGCTGGGGAGAGGGAAGTCTGGGCTTCTCTGCTTGAACTGCTGCCTCCGCGACCCGGACCTCCGGAAAAGCGGTAGAAGATGGATGGATGGATGGATGGATCTGGGGCTCCATGCAAGATCTCATCCCGTGGGGTCAAAATGATCACGAGAACGGTGAGCAAAAATCCCAGAACCACACGGGAGGACCTAGTGAATGACCTGCAGAGAGCTGGGACCAAAGTAACAAAGGCTACCATCAGTAACACACTACGCCACCAGGGACTCAAATCCTGCAGTGCCAGACATGTCCCCCTGCTTAAGCCAGTACATGTCCAGGCCCGTCTGAAGTTTGCTAGAGAGCATTTGGATGATCCAGAACAGGATTGGGAGAATGTCATATGGTCAGATGAAACCAAAATAGAACTTTTTGGTAAAAACTCAACTTGTCATGTTTGGAGGAGAAAGAACACCATACCTACTGTGAAGCATGGGGGTGGAAACATTGTGCTTTGGGGCTGTTTTTCTGCAAAGGGACCAGGACGACTGATCCGTGTAAAGGAAAGAATGAATGGGGCCATGTATCGTGAGATTTTGAGAGAAAACCTCCTTCAGCAAAGGTATTGAAGATGAAACGTGGCTGGGTCTTTCTGCATGACAATGATCCCAAACATACCACCCGGGCAACGAAGGAGTGGCTTTGTAAGAAGCATTTCAAGGTCCTGGAGTGGCCTAGCCAGTCTCCAGATCTCAACCCCATAGAAAATCTTTGAAGGGAGTTGAAAGTCCCTGTTGCCCAGCGACAGCCCCAAAACATCACTGCTCTAGAGGAGATCTGCATAGAAGAATGGGCCAAAATACCAGCAACAGTGTGTGAAAACCTTGTGAAAATAAATTCTTTAAAAATCAGACAATGTGATTTTCTGGATTTTTTTTTCTCATTTTGTCTCTCATAGTTGAGGTATACCTATGATGAAAATTGGAGACCTCTCTCATCTTTTAAGTGGGAGAACTTGCACAATTGTTGGCTGACTAAATACTTTTTTACCCCACTGTAGATGACGGCGTTTTCAACTCCTAAGTGGGGCTGATATGCAAACTGCAGAGGGTCCAACCATGTCTTCACTTGCGGCCTCAGGTGGGCTAAAACAAGTCACTCCAGGACCTGCATCACATGTAATGTGAGGGCAAGTGGTCAATAGTCATTCAGGTCCAATGGAGACGACTTCTTGGGGACAGGAACCAGGCAGGATGTCTTCCACAGCACCGGTACGCTCTGCAGGCTCAGGCTCAGGTTGTACAGGTGTTTCAGTACCGGAGCTAGCTAGTTGGCACAGGTCCTCAGGATCCAGGTGGAGATGCCATCAGGGCCCGCAGCCTTCCGCTGGTGAAGTCTATCCAGCTGTTTCCTCACCTGGCCTGTAGTCACAGTGATGTGGGGGTTGGTGCTGATGTCATCAGTGGGGAGGAGGGGCTGAGAGAAGAGGGAGGTGCTGCACAGGGGAGTGAGGGGGAGGGGTGTGTGGGGGTCTGGCTGTGTTGTGGGAGTGACGGACAATGAGTTGAACCTATTAAAAAAGAGATTCAGCTCATTGGCTCTCTCATGGCTCCCCCACTGTCTGTCTGTCCCTCCCCTTACACCCAGTAATGTTTTTCATTCCAGACCACATCTCTCTCATATTCTTCTGCTGGAGTTTATCCTCCAACTTCCTCCTATAATTGTCTTTATACCTCATCAGCATCTCTCTCAGTTCACGCTGCACTCTCCTCAGCTCCTCCCTGTCTCCAGACCTACGAGCCCTCTTCTTCTTGTTAAGAAGTGCTTTAAGGTCACTGGTGATCAGTCAGATTTTGTGTAATTATACATTTCTCTTAAAAAAAAAATAAGCTGGTTACATACAGTTTTTAGCAGAAATAAAGTATAAAAGCTAAAACATATTTGCTAAATCAGCATGTATATGCATCGCTGCTTTCATTATAGCACAATTAACAGTTCCAGCCTCAGTCCAAGCAGTGTTTGCTAATTCCTCAGTGTCTAAAGCAGGAGGGAACAGCCCCACCATCAGCCACCACAGGCACAGAACCACAGCACGCCCATCTCTAGGAACACAAAGCAGGAGACCCAGAAGGCCAAAGTTCCCGACCACCGTTGCATGTCTGCAGCAAGGTCCACAGGGACTGAAATCATTCGCCTTTCTCGAGCAAACATTCAAAATGACAGTAAGTAGCTCAATCCAGTCTCAGCAAATAACTGTCTTTGTGTAGGAAATGTAAATATGTCTACCTCTGTAGTTAAACCTAGTTATTTTTCCAGGGCAAAAAGCTCTCTGAGTTTTGTCCTCTATTCTTTCACTGCTTTTGCAAAAATGTAAGTTTTGTTAGGACAGAATAGAGAACAAACACAAGTGCACTTTGAGTAGTTAGATATTGTTCAGAAAAAATAAATGGAGCATTCTCTGATGTGAACTTTTTTATCTGTCCTTTTTTCATTTACAAGCCTGTGTGCTCAACTTATGTAGCTATTTCATCAGTAGAATTAAGCCCTGTAAATATGTATAATCTGACCCTTTTATTTCATTATAAATTTGACATTTCACAACTCAAGATTCAGTCCACTTCCCAAAAACATACAACAATTATACCACAGCAATATAACAATATAATTTTGAACCATATTGCCCAGCCCTACAACAAATATTTACTCTAAAAAAAATCACTGGCATTTCGCTATGACAGAAGAAGAAATAAAGGGTCCACTCCAGGTCTCAGATTCTGTAGTAAAAACAACTCCTGAAAGTTGTATTATCAGAGGGACAAACTCCATCTGTGACCTAATTTTATTTACTTTGATAAAAGCCTTCATCAAAGAATCAGGAATACATGACATCTGGTTATATTTTTTAACCTGAATAATTAGTTTCAAGTGAGCAGAGTGTGTTCTTGTGTTTCTGATTGACCCGTTTATACAATCAGACCAGCAGACAGCAATCAAATAAAATATAATAAGGTTGAAAATTATACATTTTTGTTGGTCTGTGTTTAGTGTGTCATATGATGTGGTTTTGTCCTTGTCACAGTTAGCCATTTCAGCACACTGTCCTGGCTGGCAGCCTTTGGTGGCGGTATCCTGTAAGACGACACAGGATGGGGGACAGCATGGTAACGGGGATCTGGGTGAAAGCTAAGCAACATCACTCACCTTGGGCATTTGCTGAGCCTGCTGGGCTGGGCCTGCATAGGTTGCTATGGCAACCAGAAAACAGCCCTGGCATTTGAGACTCACTTAATATTGAAAGAGGCACAGTATGAAAGAGAATGACAGTAAAAATGTCCTGAATTAAAGATTTAGGTGATTTGGGCAGAGGGGTGACATTGGAAATAGAATTTTATTTGGATGGATGGATAGATAGAAATAAATAACGGTTCAACCTTCTTTGTCAGTAGTCTCCTTGTGTTCGTTTTGCTGGATTTCTCATCTATTTTTCTGGATTTTTTGTGTTCTGATTACATGCTAATTTCTTGTCTGAGACTTTCCCTGCTTCTGGGTTTGTTTGCCTCCCCATAAATGTCCTCTGGCTGGTATATTAACAAGTTTTAGATTTTTGAAACCCCTTGAAACCCAGTCTCCTTTTACAGCATCCTGCATTTGGGCCACCCTTCTCATCGAGTGATTGTCACAATAAAACTTTTATTAAATTGAGTGAGTTTTATAAAATGAAATAACCTCAATACAGGTTGTCATAAAGGAAGCAACAAAAATTCTCACAGCAGACTGTAAAATGGTTAGTTCAGGGGTGGGCAGTGAGGGCCATTCCACTGCAGGTTTTCTGCTCCACCCAGTGTCTTCAGCAGGTGTTTTTAATTATTAGCAATCCTTGCAACTGATCAGAGCAAACACCTGCTGAAAACACAGGGTGCAACAGAAAATCTGCAGTGGAATGGCCCTCTGTGGCATGATTGCCCACCCCTGGATTAGTTCCACAGTAAAACAGTGAATTTTACTATTAATTCTTGACAGATAGTCTTTTAAAAAAATTTGAGACTAGTTTGAAAAGACCAGACATCAGTGATGGAGTAGATCATTCCAACTTGATGAACACACTCCAAAGTCAAAAAGAGATGGAAGTTGAAATGACATGTACTCACAACTTGTGACCTTTGACCTTGAGAACAGAGTGGATGAAGGCCTACCCAAGGATCACTGAGCTTGATGACAAATTGGGCAATTGGCAAGGAGGAGTAACGATTCTTGAGAATTATAGGATGGATGAATGCTGCACCCTGTCATAAAACTGCAGTTCTTTGTGCGCATTCACACTATGCAGTCTGTCACATGCTTAACCCCAAAGTCCACTTCTTTTGAGTAGTGTGATCACTTGTGCTTAGGTGTGGCCAACTCCCTCAGGTCCACCTGGGAGAGGCGGACTTCAGCTTGGCATGGCCTCTCATGTTTGAGCACATGCATATGTAACCCAGCTGAGAAAATGACCCCTTTTCTCAGATTTCATTTGTATTAATGAAAGTATGTGATTTTATTTTGAAAACCGACTATCTTGGGGAAGAGGAAGTGCGATCCTCGTCATCCAACTTTTGAATTTCTGGTTCATGGTCACGTTGGGTGATCTGGGTCTTTCCATTCATTAAGAGCGATATTAGCCCCGCCTTCTGAGTAGAGGCAGCCAGCGCCAATTCAGTCTTTCACGATATGAGCACGGACGAGGGAGGTTGTGAAGCGGTCTGATTCACACAGATACCTCTTTCTTGGTGAGTTTCATTCAGAAAGATGCTATAAATTAATCTAAACACTCTCCAAACGCTAATTTGCAACCTTTATTATCCTAAGTTGACGGGAGCACGAGCGTGAGGGGCATTGTGGCTGTGTCCTTTGCTGTATTCACACTGAAACCTCATCTTGGTGAGTCAGATACATGCTAATGTTAGCGCTATGCTAATGCTAGTCGCGAGTGGATTGTTCCTGTTTAAAAGCAATGGAAAAGGCTGTCTTTGTGTCTTTATGGTTTTCCTAAATGTGATTTCAGTTCCCAACAGTATGCTGAAGTACTTTTAGTTCATATGCACTATTTCTGTCGAATGCAATGTGTAGTTTGATGCTAAAAGCACATGGTGTTGGTCTACTATGTAAATCCATAGACTATTCTAAACCCAGTAGCTCAGACAGGGTTTTACTGATTTTAAAAGGGAATATTGGAAGTAATAGGATGGTATATTCCCTGGTTATGTGATAGATTAATTGTATTTCATTTCATGATTTACAAAGGGCAAGGTTAAAAGGGATTAATCATAATTTCATGGTTAAATGATGTAGAGGTGAACAGAGGAATTCATTTAATTGGTTACATGAAAAAAGGGTATTTCATGTGCTACCAGAGAGATTGTGAGAAAAAAAAAAAAGAACACATGCATGTAAGATGTGAAATGTAAGATATTGTGGGTGACCCCCACAACAGACTGGGACAAGCAGAGCGCTCAGCTGGAGCAATTAACAGAACAATGAGATGTGTGTATTGATATCAATAGGCAGCCGCTCTTTGTCTAGCTCCTTCCTGCCAGTCCTGCTGTTGATATGTATGACTCAAATGCAAATGTTCATGCTTCCTGCTCTGACTGTGATGCAAATGTCCCATGCCTTCCCGCAGTTACTGTGATGCAAATGTGCCTTTCATGTATTGTCCGTAACTGGGTATATAAGTGACTGAATATCACATGCTCACTCTCTCTCTGACCACCACTTCTGACACACGCATTGCCTGTCTCCTGACGAGAGCCTCCGGGCCCGCTCCGGAGCGCCTGCACGGCGCTGGAGTGGGTGTTGTGATGGCGGTATGATTAATAAACCCACTTTTAAACTCTCAGTTCGCTGCCTATTATTTCATGCCGCCACAATATTACTATATTGCTGGATTGTGATAATAGTAATATGAGAGAAGAATTTAAACACTAAGCTATGGTGTTATATAAGAAGGGATTGGAAGACGAATTACTCTAGCTGTAAACAATAATACCATTATTGTCGTGCAGGCTAGGTTTTTTTTGGTTGCCGACCAAAAACCTTCTGGATCCTGGATTCTCTCCGAATGGAGATGGTGAGCCTGACCCGAGACTGAATCGAGATTGATCTGAGATCTAACCAAGATCTCGGCTGAAGGACATCCCTCCTCTCTCCAGTGCCCAGGATTTAAAGTGGTAACAACCCAAGTCGCTGCTTTGAAAGAGGAAAACAAACCTGAGTCTGGAGTTACAAAATATCTTGACTGGTCAAATGACTAACCCGAAAGGACAAACAAACACTGAGCTTAGCAGGACATCTTTGGGATTTTATTTCATACCGGCCGTTGTATATTTGTATAGTGGTAAATTGTCTGTATATATTGCTCACTTTTTTCCCTATAAATAACAACCTTTATTGCTCATTTCTTGCCTCCAGTTATTTCATTCCACACTCACTTTAATTCCCTGTTGTAACCCTTACGAACCTAGCAACTGGTCTACACTTAATTATTTCCCTTACCTAATTAACATAAGGCAAGGGTTACACATATATAAACTACGTACATATGACATACAATGGTATATAATGGGTGCAGCCATACCCCCCGAAATCATTTTAAAAAATAGTGAAGTGTGAGAGGGCCCTACTGGAACAAATTCAAAATAAGTCACAAAGTCAAATTGTATTCACTGTGTTGTTCTCTGTGCTGTCTCTAAAATCACACTTTTCATGAACACAGGGCACTTTCCAATGGCATAAAGTCATCAGTGAGTCATACATATACAAGTACTACAAGAGGTAGTGGTGCTTAGGCCCAGTTGAGCCAAAAGAAACAGGGGATGTGGGAGGGGGACAATTGCGTTTAGCATGGCACATACTAACTGTTACTAGTGAGAGTTCACCCAAAATCCTATCAGCTTCTTTACATATTGACTAAGATTATAACTGTAGTATGTAATTCTCTGGGTTTCCATACTGAAACAAATGCATACAAACCTGACACCACAAAAACAAAGTAAACAGCAATGGCATGTTGCTGATTAGTCAAAGGAGCCTGAGTGTTCTGTGGTTAAACACAGTTACAGTATATTCTCTCTGCCTTTGTTTAGGCCCTCTGATCTTGAATCTGGGACAGATGCAGAGTCAGAGAAAAGCCACTTTTGAGCTTAATTTATAATTTGAGCAACGTTGATGTGCTTGTCAGACTTAGGAATTCGATGCACGCAGCGGAGGGAGAACAAGTGCCACTGTGTGATAGAGGGTATGGTGAATATTAGAAGCTATCAAGCTAGCTGACTAGTAACTCGCCTGCTTTTTTGTCACGTGAAATATACATCTATAAATGAGTAATAAAGCAAAGAGACATTGCTTTGGAGGTTGTATAGGCTAAAGTTCTAGAAAAGCTGTCACATAATCACAAACCAGAGACTGCATATTTGTGGAAAAAAACAAGTGAGAGAATAAATGATCTCTTCAATATCAGAGAAGAAACTCTCGTGTGCAAACGTGGAGGGAAGAGTCATAACTGAATCCACAGAAGGCATTGGCTGTAAAATATAATATAAACACACTATAGGTTTAGTGCAGGTGCATATATACAGTATAGCGGCAAAAAAAGAAAGGAAAAAATCCATTATCTTTGAATTACGCATCTTGCCTTCTCTTGTCTACACAACAGTCAGCCCCGACAGCAAACTCTCCAGGGAGGCAGCGAAATCGGGGGAATAAACACGAAGACGCTGGTGAAGCAGTTTGTTAGAACAGTGCTTCACAGACAGCTGAGCACACAGCGAGACAAAGTGATCTGAAAGCCAACAAACAACTTAAGAGTTCAAACCCAAGAAATGTAGCTGGCATCATATATGCAGCACGCGGCCCTAAACATCTGTGCTGGCAGTTGTCGGCTTTCATTGTGGTTGTCATCAGTGTGCTTCTATCTCAGGGAGGACTAAACTTTTCTTCTTCAGGGTAATGATGAAAGTGAAGGTTCGGTGCATTGTTCAGTGTGAAGCCTTCCTTAATACAAAGAGCTTGACTGAAGATGCAGAAAATACATGAGCACACACACACGGACACAAGTATACACACCAAACACAGGGTTATTGTATCTGTGTCAGGGCTGCACCTGCAAGTCTTCAGCATGGGCCTGCATGCCTACAGTATGTCATAGGAATGTGCCCCGAAGTAGCACTTCCTCAGATCTTACTTAGTCTATAAATTCTAACAAAACTGAGACATTTTTCCATTTCAAGTTCTGCAAGTCCCAAAAACGCTCAGTCTGCAGCAAGAATCAGAAGAGAAGGCTAACACATCTGCCACACTCATGCACATAGTCACATAACCTCCAGCTGTTGGTGCGATGGGTCATGACCAGAACTGTCAACACCTTTGAAACTACAACCTGTGGGAAGATTACGGCTCCACCAGCAAGGAATGAATAGACCTGCAGTGTGTCCTTGATCCCCCAGAGAGGATCAGAGTGACAAGCTGAAAGGGCTGAAGCCACACTATGTTAAACAGTTTTGCTTTTCTGGAGAGTTAAAGGTGAGGACGGAAGTCATCAAATTACAGTAAATCGCATTAAATGTGCATCATATGTGAATCAAACATGAGTATGAATGTTATATCTCTGTCCCGATGGTGGACAGTGATTTAAAGCAGTGGTCCCCAACCACCAGGCACCAGTCCCTGGACCACTTGGTACTGGAGCGCAGAGAGCCACAGAGAAAGATCAATAATTTATTCTGTTCCTCTGTAATTATTATCGAAGTGTGTGCTTTATTTTGAAAAATTACAGAGTATTCTCTGACTTCCCACCTGTCGTGTCTGTTTGCCCATCTTAACACATACCTGTCTCATCAGAAGGCTAATCAGCAACCAATCATTGCTTTCATAAGAGTTTCAGTTATATCGGGGGGAGGGGCTCCCCACCAGCCAGGAGCATGTATGGCTCCACGCCGGGACCAGAGGTTCACGGTCTCAGGATCGTCCCAGGATGGGGTGCCTGTACCAGCGATGCCCCAACTGCCCCCTGGGGCTCTTCAGCACAGAGACACAGGGTAACGTCCACCATGCTCAGGACCAATGGTGAGGTGCCGGCCTTTGACGGAGGGCAGCAAGGTTTTCTCAAGAATCCGATATGTTGCCACATCCAGTTTTCAATCTATCCTGACAAGTGCTCCAGTCACTGCTGTAAAGAAACACCCCCACAACAGGATATTACACCTCCATGGTTTACTGTAGGGATGGTGTACTTTGGATTGTAAGCTGATTCGCTTTTCACCAGACATATCATTTGATGTTGAGGTCAAATAGTTCAATTTTAGTTTTATTTGACCATAATACCTTTTTCACTTGGCCTCAGAATCTTCAAGGTGCATCTTGTCAAAGCTGGATGTGGCCTTTCTTGAGAAGTAACTTTTTTTTTTTTTTTCAGCCCTCTCATACCAGCCGCACTTGTGAAGAATTTCAGATAGTGTTGTCACATGCACACAGTGACCACTCCACAACAGAAATTCTTCCATCTGTTTCAAAGTTACTGTAGTAACCTCTCTGACCAGTTTCTTCCTTGCCCTTTCATCCAATTTGGTGGGACAGCCTAATCCATGGTGGGTATCTCAGTTGTACCAAACAACTTCAACTTCTCAATAATTGAATTAACTGCAACACTGGAAATGTTTTTTGTATCCATCTCCTGATTTGCGCCTGTCAACAAATTTATCCCAGAGATCTTCTGACAGTGCCTTGCCACCGTTGGTGGATTGTTTGCTTCAGTTACACTACCAAGGACTGAAATACTCCAGGAATACAGTACCTCTTTTTATGCTGAGCTAATCAAAATGACCACAGTTGAGGGGGATCATGTGATGCGTTGAAGTGAACGGATGGGAGTTTCCTCATATCCTCACTGGATTGCCAGAAATATAAATTTTATCATATTTTACTGGTGAAATCCTACCCTGAAGATACCCATAATGTCATTGGACAATTTTTTCGCGCAGCCTGGACCAACTAAGAAGAAGGATATGCATAAAAGAGAAGGAAAAGCCAGTGCTATTGCTAGCAACACATGTCTTAGCCATAGCCTTGACGAGGACACAACAGGCGAAGCTAATGCTGACATTGTGGACGAGGAAGAGCTAAATGCACAGCGAGACGACTCGATAATGGAGCGCGTGTCTGCTAACATGGCAAAGATGCTGGACAGTAAGTTGCCTGACATACAGTTAGGCCCAGAAATATTTGGACAGTGACACAAGTTTTGTTATTTTAGCTGTTTACAAAAACATATTCAGGATACAATTATATAATCAATATGGGCTTAAAGTGCAGACTCTCAGCTGTAATTTGAGAGTATTCACATCCAAATTGGAGCAAGGGTTTAGGAATTACAGCTCTTCAATTCGTAGCCACCTCTTTTTCAAGGGACCAAAAGTAATTGGACAATTGACAATTGACGAAGGCTGCAAAAAAAAATAACAAGGCTGCATGGGCTCTTCCCTCGTTAACCTGTCATCAGTTAAGCAGTTAAAAGGTCTGGAGTTGATTCCAGGTGTGGCGTTTGCATTTGGAAGCTGTTGCTGTGAACACACAACATGCGGTCAAAGGAGCTCTCAATGGAGGTGAAACAGACCATCCTGAGGCTGAAAAATAAAAGAAGAAATCCATCAGAGAGATAGCAGAAATGTTAGGAGTGACCAAATCAACAGTTTGGTACATTCTGAGAAAAAAGAGTGCACTGGTGAGCTTGGGAACTCAAAAAGGCCTGGATGTCCACGGAAGACAACAGTGGTGGATGACCGCAGAATCCTTTCCATGGTGAAGAACAACCCCTTCACAACATTCACTCAAGTGAAGAACACTCTCCAGGAAGTAGGTGTATCAGTATCTAAGTCTACCATAAAGAGAAGACTTCATGAGAGTAAATACAGAGGATTCACCACAAGGTGCAAACCATTAATCAGCCTCAAAAATAGAAAGGCCAGAATTGAATTGCCAAAAAACACCTGAAGAAGCCAGCCCAGGTCTGGAACAGCATTCTTTGGACAGATGAAACTAAGATCAACCTGTACCAGAATGATGGGAAGAAGAAAGTTTAGAGAAGAATTGGAACAGCTCATGATCCAAAGCATACCACATCTTCTGTAAAACATGGTGGAGGCAGTGGGATATCTTTCTGCTCAGATTCAGCCAAATGCAGCAAAGTTGATTGGACGGCACTTCACAGTACAGATGGACAATGATCCAAAACGTACTGCAAAAGCAACCCAGGAGTTTTTTTAAAGCAAAGAAGTGGAATATTCTGCAATGGCCGAGTCAATCACCAGATCTCAACCCAATCAAGCATGCATTTCACTTGCTCAAGACAAAACTTAAGGCAGAAAGACCCACAAACAAGCAACAACTGAAGACAGCTGCAGTAAAGGCCTGGCAAAGCATCACAAAGGAGGAAACCCAGCATTTGGTGATGTCCATGGGTTCCAGACTTCAGGCAGTCATTGCCTGCAAGGGATTCTCAACAAAAAATTGAAAAGTAACATTTTACTTAGGGTTATGTTTATTTGTCCAATTACTTTTGAGCCCCTGAAATGAGGAGCTTTTGTATAAAAATAGCTACAATTCCTACATAAGATAAGATAAGATAAGCCTTTATTAGTCCCACAATGGGGAAATTCCAGGATTGCAACAGCACAGGGATAGCAACACTCAGAGCAACAATCAGAAGGCAAGAAAAAACAACATCTAGTAAACATATGTCCATATTACTATAAATGTATATACATAGACACACAGTGCAGAGCATTATGGTTGGTTGGTGAATGTGCAGCAGAAAGTCTAAGCTCTCTCTCCGCGGATGCGGCGGGCCAGCTGGAAGTCTTTGGGCATGATGGTGACCCCCTTAGCGAAGAAGAGACCACCAGGTGGGCCTCGCTGATCTCCTGCAGAGCCATGACGGCGAAGCTCAGGAAACGCAGGACGGTCTTGAAGTCCTGAGCGATCTCCCTCACCAGGCGCTGGACGGGCAGCTTACGGATGAGCAGCTCCGTGGATTTCTGGCAGCGACGGATCTCTCTCAGAGCCACGGGCCTGTGACGGCGAGGCCTCTTCACTCTGCCGGTGGCCGGAGCGCCTCTCCGAGCAGCCCTGGTGGCTAGCTGTCTCCTGGGGGGCTTCTTCCTCCAGTAGATTTTACGGGCGGTCTGCTTGGTTCTTGCCATCGCTCTTTATTATTCTGTCTTATATTTCTTGCACGCCGCCTAAACTCCAGCCCGGCACCCGCGTCGTTTTCGCTACAGCTCCCGGTATGTCGAGTTTCCCATTAGCACCGGGCGGCGGCCAAGTGCTAGCTAGCACTAGCTCCTCCCCGCTGTAGCGTCTCCCGCTGCAAACCGTGGCTCCGTCCGCCGACCCGGGAGACCCCCGGGGCGATCCGTGCGTCCGTGATATATATACAGAGTGAAAGGTGTAGAAAGAAGAAGGAAGATTAAAAAAAGGCTGTTGCAACGGGCAGCCTACTCGTGTGGCGCCACCGGTCCGGCGGAACCGGAACCGGGAAAAAAAAAATGTTTACATGTTTAATCATATATTTTTGTTCAAAAAATGTATACATGTTTAATCATATATTTTTGTTCAACCCCTTGAATTAAACCTTAAAGTCTGCACTTCAATTCCGTTGTAGTTGTTTCATTTCAAATCCAATGTGGTGGCATGCAGAGCCCAAATCATGAAGATTGTGTCACTGTCCAAATATTTCTGGGCCTAACTGTAATTACACCAGTCACTGAGCTTTCTGAGAACTCTGACAGTTTAATTGAGGGGCTGGGAACAGTAGAGCAGCAGGTCTCTGACCTGGAGGATGTTGCAGCCACCAGCAGGTGGAGGTGCTGAAAGCCCAGCTGAAGAAAGTGCAGGACCGCTTGGAAAGTTTTGAAAATCAAAGTCGACGGCAGAACATGAGAATTGTCGGGCTGAAAGAGGGAGCAGAGGGCAAAACACCAGTCGATTTTTTTTTTGAAAAATGGATCCCAGAGGTTCTGGCTATGCAAAAGGACAGAATCATGATCGATAGAGCCCACCGCACTGGACCACCGACGAGACTTGCTGGAAAAGAGGGACCGTGGGCCGTCCTGGTAAAGCTGCACAACTACACCAACAAGTAGAGGATTCTGTATGTGGCAAGGGATAAAGGAACCATTAGCACTGAAGTGGGGAAGGTGTCCTTCTATCAAGATTTTGCCGTGGAGGTTGTAAGGAGGAAAGTCCGCAAACGCACAGAGCCTTAAGAGATGCAGGGATACGGTACTCTTTTCTGTACCCAGCGGTCATCAAAATCTTCCATCCTAACGGCACCAGCACTTCACTCACAAGCATGGAACAAATCAATGACTAGTGAGCAAACTACCAGCCTCAAAGTGACTCCCTTAAGAGAAATTCTGGACAGGTTCAGGTACGACTGTTAAATCCAGGTGGATGTGACCCAGAAATCTGGGGTGGTTTCTTTCTTCAGCATTTTTTCTTTGTAGTAAGTTCAATCATAAATACACTGGTACTTTAATAGAGGAATTCCAGTAAGGGGGAACTTGGCTTTTTTTCCCCTCTTTCGTTGTCATCCCCTATACAGTGGGGCAAAAAAGTATTTAGTCAGCCACCAATTGTGCAAGTTCTACCACTTAAAAGATGAGAGAGGTCTCCAATTTTTATCATAGGTATATCTCAACTATGAGAGACAAAATGAGAAAAAAAAATCCAGAAAATCACATTGTCTGATTTTTAAAGAATTCATTTGCAAATTATGGTGGAAAATAAGTATTTGGTCACCTACAAACAAGATTTCTGGCTCTCACAGACCTGTAACTTCTTCTTTAAGAGGCTCCTCTGTCCTCCACTCGTTACCTGTATTAATGGCACCAGTTTGAACTCGTTATCAGTATAAAAGACACCTGTCCACAACCTCAAACAGTCAGACTCCAAACTCCACTATGGCCAAGACCAAAGAGCTGTCTAAGAACACCAGAAACAAAATTGTAGACTTGCACCAGGCTGGGAAGACTGAATCTGCAATAGGTGAGCAGCTTGGTGTGAAGAAATCAACTGTGGGAGCAATTATTAGAAAATTGAAGACATACAAGACCATTGAGAATCTCCCTCGATCTGGGGCTCCACGCAAGATCTCACCCCATGTGGTCAAAATGATCACGAGAACGGTGAGCAAAAATCCCAGAACCACATGGGGGGACCTAGTGAATGACCTGCAGAGAGCTGGGACCAAAGTAACAAAGGCTACCATCAGTAACACACTATGCCATCAGGGACTCAAATCCCGCAGTGCCAGACGTGTCTCCCTGCTTAAGCCAGTACAAGTCCGGGCCCGTCTGAAGTTTGCTAGAGAGCATTTGGATGATCCAGAAGAGGATTGGGAGAATGTCATATGGTCAGATGAAACCAAAATAGAACTTTTTGGTAAAAACTCAACTTGTCGTGTTTGGGGGAGAAAGAACACCATACCTACTGTGAAGGATGGGGGTGGAAACATCATGCTTTGGGGCTGTTTTTCTGCAAAGGGACCAGGACGACTGATCCGTGTAAAGGAAAGAATGAATGGGGCCATGTATCGTGAGATTTTGAGTGAAAACCTCCTTCCATCAGCAAGGGCATTGAAGATGAAACGTGGCTAGGTCTTTCAGCATGACAATGATCTCAAACACACCGCCCGGGCAACGAAGGAGTGGCTTCGTAAGAAGCATTTCAAGGTCCTGGAGTGGCCTAGCCAGTCTCCAAATCTCAATCCCATAGAAAATCTTTGGAGGGAGTTGAAAGTCCGTGTTGCCCAGCGACAGCCCCAAAACATCACTGCTCTAGAGGAGATCTGCATGGAGGAATGGGCCAAAATACCAGCAACAGTGTGTGAAAACCTTGTGAAGACTTACAGAAAACATTTGACCTCTGTCATTGCCAACAAAGGGTATATAACAAAGTATTGAGATAAACTTTTGTTATTGACCGAATACTTATTGTCCACCATAATTTACAAATAAATTCTTTAAAAATCAGACAATGTGATTTTCTGGATTTTTTTTTTCTCATTTTGTCTCTCATAGTTGAGGTATACCTATGATGAAAATTGGAGACCTCTTTTAAGTGGGAGAACGTGCACAATTGGTGGCTGACTAAATACTTTTTTACCCCACTGTAGGTGTACTTTTCTTAGCTATGTACAGCTAAACATAGTTAATTTTCTTTTCTTTCCTTTTTTTTCTACCTTTTTATATTTTATTTTAAGTTTTTAGTGATTCTGAGCTCTTGGTTCCAGTTTTGCTCGGAACACATGTTTTTGTTTTTTGACACGGTTGTTGAAGACACAGACTGGTCCACTACATGCTTTTTGGTTAGAGTTAGCAGCACACAATTTATAATGCAGCCTACTTTTGATGTCTCTTAAGATTAGTACATGGAACATTCGGGGATCTAATAATGTAGTTAAAAGAAAATCTGTTTTGAAGTCTCTTAAAAAAAGATAGGGTCCAGATAGCTTTCTTACAGGAAACACATCTAAATGATGATGAGCATAAGAACTATCGTAGAGAATGGGTAGGCCAGATCTTTTTCT
The DNA here is from genome assembly GCA_020510985.1 of Pholidichthys leucotaenia. NCBI lineage: Eukaryota > Metazoa > Chordata > Actinopteri > Cichliformes > Pholidichthyidae > Pholidichthys > Pholidichthys leucotaenia. Next base: position 142,448,660 of record CM035848.1, read on the forward strand.
CATCCTATTCAACCAGCAAGAGAGGTGTAATTATTTTAGTACATAAAAATTTGCCCTTTACTCTCACAGCCTCTTACAAAGACACAGAGGGAAGCTATGTCCTGGTTAAAGGGGTGCTATATGGTGAAGACATTTTGTTGGGAAATGTGTATGCCCCTGATGTCCAAGATGAAGAATTTTATGCATCTTTATATAGTCAACTTGGTAATCTGGACTGTACCAATATTATTTTAGGGGGGATTTTAATTGTATATTGTGCCCCACGATGGATAGACAGCCATCACAAACAGCTCAATCTAAAAATGCTAAGGCTCTTTTAAATATTACGAAGGAGTTTGATCTCTTGGACATGTGGAGGCATCATAATCCCCTTGTAAGGCAATATACATTCCATTCTCAACCACATCTGTCAGCATCACGCATAGATTATATTTTTGTCTCTAGACACCTTAATCATTTAGTTGAACAGGTAGACATACACTACAGTTCAAAAGTTTGGGGTCACTTAGAAATTTCCTTATTTTTGAAAGAAAAGCACTGTTTTTTTCAATGAAGATAACTTTAAACTAATCAGAAATACACTCTAATATCTAATATACATTGCTAATGTGGTAAATGACTATTCTAGCTGCAAATGTCTGGTTTTTGGTGCAATATCTACATAGGTGTATAGAGGCCCATTTCCAGCAACTATCACTCCAGTGTTCTAATGGTACAATGTGTTTGCTCATTGCATCAGAAGGCTAATGGATGATTAGAAAACCCTTGTGCAATCATGTTAGCACAGCTGAAAACAGTTTAGCTGGTTAGAGAAGCTATAAAACTGACCTTCCTTTGAGCAGGTTGAGTATCTGGAAAAAATTATTATTTCAAATACAAATCATTATTTCTAACCTTGTCAATGTCTTGACTATATTTTCTATTCATTTTACAACTCATGGTGGTAAATAAGTGTGACTTTTCATGGAAAACACAAAATAATTGTCTGGGTGACCCCAAACTTTTGAACGGTAGTGTAGGTCCTATTGCTCTTTCAGACCATGCGCCAGTGGTTTTGTCTGTGCAGCCCCTTAGACCTTCTGAACACTCATTTTCATGGAGAATGAATGTGTCGCTGCTTTTGGATGAAGAATTTGTGAGGTTCTTGGAGGGACAAACAAATTTATTTTTACAGTTAAATGATAAAGATGACATTGACCCCAGAATCCTATGGGACAGTTAGAAGGCCTGTATGAGGGGCGTGATTATTTCACAAACATCTTATATAGAAAAACAAGGAATAGCAAAGCAACTGGAGTTGTAAAAGAAAATAAAACAACTAGAAGAGACTTATTATGCAACAAAATCGGAGGTGACATTAGCTGAACTTAAAACTACCAGGACTATGTTACATGATTTGATAACTAGAAAAGCAGGAAAGGATATATTGTTTGCTAAGTAAAAAATGTTCGAAATGGGTAACAAACCCAACCGCCTTTTAGCACGGCTGGCAAGGAATGCTCCAGTGAAATCTTTTATTCCAGCCATACTAAATAACAATAATCAAAGACAAGTAAATAATCGTCAGATCAATGAGAGCTTCAAAGAATTTTACACTAACTTATACAGATCACAGCCTGATGAGGACAGGTTTGAATCAGGTTTCTTCTTAAATAATTTAAGTTTTCCACAGATAGCAGAGGAACAAGTTAAATTTTTGAAATCACCTATATCCCAACTTGAGATAGATATGGCTATCTCAGCACTTCAGTCAGGCAAATGTCCAGGAGCAGACGGCTTTCCTGTCGAGTTCTTTAAAGTGATGAAAGGGAAAATCAATAACATGTTATTAAGGGTTTTTAATAAGTCATTTGAGGAATCCAAACTTCCAGAATCTATGTATACAGCAAATATAACATTAATAGCAAAACAAGGTAAGAACTCAGAAATATGCTCTTCTTACAGACCCATTAGTCTCCTGGGTGTGGACAACAAAATACTGTCTAAGATATTGGCTATTAGACTAGAACAGATTTTACCTTCCATTGTGGATGCCAATCAGACGGGTTTTATCAAAGGTCGGAACTCATACTATAATACAAGATGGCTTTTCAACATTATTCACTATCTTAATTTTCCTCAGACTCCTGGGGCCATTGTTTCAATGGACGCTGAAAAGGCGTTTGATAGAACTGAATGGGAATATATGTTTGAAGTGATGAGAAAGTTTGGTTTTGGGCCAGACTATTTGGAATGGGTCAAACTTCTGTATAGAGTGCCTACTGCTTCAGTTTTAACCAGTGGTCTCCTGTCTGCTCTATTTAAATTAACTAAAGGCACAGCACAGGGAAGTCCACTATCTCCTCTCCTGTTTGCTCTGGCCATTGAGCCTTTAGCAATGGCTATCACACAAAACCCACATATTCAGGGAGTAACTGTCGGAACAAAACAACATAAAATTCTATTGTACACTGATGTCTTGCTGACATTAACAGACCCGGCTAAATCATTACCAGTAGTGACCCAGTGCATCGGGGAATTTGGTCTAATATCTGGCTATAAGATAAATTTTGATAAGTCAGAGATAATGCCGCTGGGGTATGCAGGAAACACTGAACCTACAGTATGTATGCCAAACCCTTCCGCTGGGCTCCATCAGGATTTATATACTTAGGAATTAAAATTATACCTAAAATTACCCAATTATATGTAGAAAACATTAACTCCATGAGAAAAGAGATCAAAGAAAGTCTGACCAGATGGAAGAGTCTCCCAATATCATTTTTAGACATAATTAATCTCATTAAGATGACAGTTCTCCCAAAAATAATCATTCAGACATTCTGGAAGGCAGTATGTGTAGTGTTCTTAGGACATATTATGGTGTAACACGGGTGGTGACGTCACCAGGAGTATAAGAGGGCTGTGCGGAAGAGGGGCGGTCTCTTGACCTCCTCTCAGCCCGACAGCAGTGCCTTGTATAATATCGTGAGTCTATAATAAAGTCCTATCTAGTTCACTACTGGGTCTTGTCATTGGTCCATGTTTTCCATACATAACATTTGGCGACGAGGATAAAAGAATGGTTGCTGGTGTGTCTACAATTCGGCTGTTTCTGGAGTTTCCCGGTGAGCCACCCGCCCCTTGGGAGAGGTGGTTCACCGCTTTCCTAAGTTATGTAGTGGCACTGGACCTTGGAAGTCTGGAGAAGTTGCAGGCACAAGCACTGTTGGTTCTTAATTTGGGAATGGAAGAACAACATATCCTTAGTACCTTAGGCAAGGGTGATAGTCTGGAAAAAGTGGTTGAGCTGATGGCGTGACATTTTTGCGCCCCCAGAAAACATTGCCCGGAGGATCCAGTTTCGACAGCGCCGCCAGCAGGCTGGCAAGTCAACAGAGCGGTATGTAGCAGAACTACGTCAGCTGGCCAAGGACTGCCAGTTTGGAGCGCTAGAGGACGAGATGGTCCGTGACCAGTTGGTGGAACATCCTGTTCACTCGGCGACAAGGTCGAAGCTTATCACACACTCACGTGAGCTGACGTTAGCCATGGCTGTTGGGATTGCTCAGCAGTGTAAAGCAGCAGACAGGCTATCACAGGAGCTTGGTGAGAGAGCGGCTCATCGCCATTTTGAACCACAGTCAACAGCGCAAGCAGTGGACCTGGACAGCAACGATGACGCAAAAGATGAAGAATGTGCTACTGCTGTAAAGATAAGGTCCGCCCCAGGATTGCCCAGATGTTTGAGTTGTGGGTCCACCAAGCACCATTATGAGGCTAGAGAGTGTTCGGCAAGAGGACAACACCGTGGCACGTGCGGATTCTTGGATCATTTCGCCAGGGCATGTTACAAGTTCAAGCGAGGGGATCCGAGGCACATAGAGGATCTCCCCATTTCGCCTCCCACGGTTGTTTGCAGTGTATCCCCAAGTGGCAACGATTGTTCTTTTTGTATGGTGGAACTGGACGGAGTGACAGTGATGTTGCTGGTTGCCATGAGAGTGGTGAGATCAGTGTTGGATTGGGAAACCGTTTGAAGTTCCTTCTCACAGTCTCGGGTTGCAGAATAGCGGTTGGGCTGTAGTCTGTGGGAGTGGCTGATTCCACAAACAATGGACAGAGCTGTGTGGGACGAACTTTTACCTAGTAATCTGGACAATGAGTAGGACCAATTCCATTCAGGGGCATTGCAGGAAGGTTCTGGTGTCAGTGCCCAAGTAACCCTAGTTGAGGGAACTGGGCGATACGGTGGGACACCCGTGATGGTAGGTGGCGCCAAGTGGAAGGCCCATTCTGCTTCTGGAGTTCGGCTGGGAGGTACCAAGAAGCAAGGGGTCACAACGGCTTCGCCAGCGGCGAAAATGAATGCAAGCGGGGCAGGACCGGCTGCCATGGTAAAATGATGTGCCACACAGGGACACTGCAAGCAGAGTAGGGCTTCTCAAGGGGTCGCTGATGTGGTCCGACCCAAGGAGGAGGTCCGGTCGAGAGGGGTTTGTAGAAAGCGTAAACGACAGGAGGACCAGGGGCGGCTGCAGGTGGTGGCCGTTCGGGAGGACGGTTACCTTCAGCTGTCTGACGGCTCATGGAGACATCCCAACAAGCTACGGCGCGCCACTGACAAGAAGGAGGTGTCTGGGCTTCAGCGTGGGTCATCTCTGGGCGTGGAGAAAAGAAGATGCTTTGGACAGGACCCGCCTGACGGGTTCCCAGGGGGTGGTTTCTCCACTGGGACTGAACGGTAGTGGGGGGCAATGTGTTTAAGCTATAATGTTAATATGTGAATTGCCCAGGCTACATAGTGATTATATCAATATGTTTATTGTATGGAGTTGGTGTGAATGATAAATTGGTTATTGGGTTTTTTTAACAGCATATAATCTATTTGTACATATGCTCATTCTAATAATGGGATTGTTTTGTTGTTTATGTCGGAACACGCCAGTTTTAGTTTAATGGACTGTGTTTAATTGAGATGGTAGAATAATCCTTCTGGCCGTGTGGGGGGTGGAACTGTAGTCCACTTGTTTCCCCCTACCCTTAGTTGTTTTGTGTGAATGTTATAGGCCCTGATATGTTTACTCTTAGTGCATGATTCGGGTTGTAAATTGGGGAGGGTCTTGATTGTATGTGTGTTTTGGACCTTTTTAAAGGAGGGGGGGATGTAGTGTTGTTCTTAGGACACATTAGATAGATAGATAGATAGATAGATAGATAGACAGACTTTATTCATCCCAAACCAGGAAATTACAGTGTAACAGCAGCATGACAGTAGACAACCAAACAACAGAAACACACACATGACAGACAGAGGGATTACCCATGGAAAGTAAAACTAACACGACTATAGAACCTATACACATCATAGCTTAATATATGATGACCCGTATAAACACATGAATCATCCCATTGCACAAAGAAGGACTACCAGGAGCAGAGTGAAAATGTGAGGTACCAGTTAGTCTGTAAGGTGCAGTGTGGCAGCATAGCTATGACCAGAATACAACATCATAGTGAGTTACTGTACAGTGAAATTGCATGTGGCAAGAAAGATTTCCTGTACCTGGCCGTTCGACAGTGAAGCTGTAGTAGTCTACTGGAGAAAGTGCTTCGCTGTCTATCTAGTGTGTGGTGGAGGGGGTGATCAGGATTGTCCATGATGGATTGCAGTTTATTTACTGTTCTCCTCTCCACCACAGTCTCAAAGGTCTCCGGTCTGAGACCAATTACAGAGCCAGCCCTCTTGATAATCTTGTCAAGTCTGTTGGTATCTCTGGCCCTGATACTGCTACCCCAACAAACAGCAGCAAAGAAGATGGCGCTGGCGACAACGGTCTGGTAGAAAAGCGCCAGCATCCTGCTGCACACGTTGAAGGATCTCAGCTTCCTCAGGAAGTAGTCTGCTCATCCCCTTCTTGTGCGCAGCATCGGTGTTGGATCTCCAGTCCAACCCGCTGCTGATCCTGACACCCAGATATTTGTAGTCCTCAACCACTCCCACATCCTCCCCCCTAATCTGCAGTGGCTGAGAAGGAGTCTTCCTCTTCCTGAAGTCAATCAGGAAGAGGAACCATTATGGTGTAACACGGGTGGTGACGTCACCCGTTGTGTAAGAGGGATGTGCAGAAGAGGGGCAATCTCTTGACCTTCTCTCAGCCTGATGGCAGCGACTTGTATAATACCGTGAGTCTATAATAAAGTCCTATCTAGTTCACTACTCGGTTTTGTCATTGGTCCACGTTTTCCATACATAACAGTATGCACAAACGTCAGTAAAGCAGTAGGTAAACAGGTGCCAGTCAACCCACTACTGTGTTTACTTGGAAATGTTCCTGACTCTTTGATGCAACATGAGGATGTTATTCAAACACTTCTAATGTTGGCTAGGAAAGCCATTATGGTGAAATGGGTTGGAGATGAACCTCCCTCCATCTCTATATGGAAATCTTTGGTCTTGGAAACCCTGACTTCAATAAGACTGGGATATCATATCGATGAAAAAGCTAGAGTTTTTCTACAAAAATGGACGAAGCCGTTGGATGTTCTGGGACTGAACGGTGGCTTTGAATCAAGTGGACAGTAGATGGGCATGTAAGCGAAAGTACATGTACAAAAACTTTTGTTTTGTGGGGTTTTTTTTTGTTTGTTTTGTTTCCATGCTGCTATGAATGTGTCTGACTGGTCTTATATTGTTTTGTGAATTTTGATTTCTGAATAAAGTTTTTTTTTTTTTTTAATTACCACAGTTGATCAGAGGTGGAAGCGAAATTGCTTGGTGAGCCATTGACATGGTGATTAGCTACACCTGATTGAATTTACAAATTATTTTTAGGTGGGTGGTGATCCTTTATCCAACTGAGTGGTTCTGTTCATTTTTCTGACCTGTTGCCGTTACATCTTTCAGTTGGATGTTATAAGTTGCATTGAGTGAATACAGTCACAGAAAACAAAAATTGCGTAATTTCAGGCTATAAAATATGATTATTTTTAAGGGGCGATTCCTTTCTATACCCACTGTACTTTGCCTACCCCGAATGTGCATCATTGGTGAGCACAAGCTATCTATACAAATTTGTCTTAGTATTTCCACCACTAGTTACATTAAACTGCAAAGACAGGCTTACGTCTTGTGGACTCTTTCATTAGAGCACTTTAATAAGGACTAAAACAATCAGTCTGTCTATCATGATTAAAATAAAGACATGCAACAGTACACATGGCCTCAGTGAAAACACTCCAGACTTGCTGATCAACCCCTAATTTGATGTTTTTCCATTGGAGCCCTTTGGTTTTCTGAGTTATTATAAAATTGATGAACTAGTGCGTGGCGGCAGCTGAGAGCTGTGAACAGAGCTAATGAAAAGAGATTAGATAAAAGCACTGATGAGCAGACTGAGACCGAAGTCCCATCACATCTGCAGTGTCATCCACTTAACACTGATGGCAAATCGAACTTCAGAACAAAGGGATGAAAGACAGAGGAAATAAGTGACAGGGGAGGAGATAGAGCATAAAAATGATGAACTAGGGATCGCTTGTATGGGGCCCTATAAAAATTAACACAGATACTGCTCCTAGAAGTTTGCATGCATTCCCAACATCTACCACTACCCCCCACCCACCCATGACCTCCAGTAATGGGTTCACATTTATAGGCGTGTACAAACATCTGTACACTACACAGCAGCACAAAGCATATGGAGGCCGCCGCATTACTGAACCGTTCCACTATCAAAAGAGACGCTTCGATTTCATGCCACTGCTACTGTGAGTTTAGCACACTATAGCCAATTACGAATAAACTGGCACATCGACTTCCGGTTATGGCTGCCACGTAGGACGGACGTGTCTCGCTCTGCTCTGCTCCTGGAGAAAAAAAATCGGCAAATAACTCTCTCATTTGGGACAGAACGTATCCCAGCATTTGGGCGAGGATATGTCGGCGAAGCCTAAGGCTGGAAAACCAGGAAAAGGAAAAAGCGAGCCGCCGAAACAGTCCAAATTAACGGACTTTCAGGTCTGTGACGCAGCAAACAAAACTCCATATATGGCGGAGGAGGCTGGCAACGGTGCGATGTCTGCGGGGGGAGGCGCAGATGCGCTGATGGCTGCCATGAGTTCAATGAGAGCGGACTTTTCCTCTAGATTTGATGGGATTATGACAGCGTTGGAAGGAATAAGAAAGGAATTGGGTGACTGTGTAGAACGAACGGCGCAGATGGAGCTCCGTCTCGCTAGTGCTGAAGATGACGTCACCCGTCTTCAATTAAAGGTGCGCACTTTGGAAAAAAAAAATAAATCTCTGGAAGATAATATTTTGGATTTGGAATCTCGGTCGAGACAGAATAATTTGAGGCTGGTGGGTCTTCCAGAGGAATCAGAAGGTCGGGACGTATGTTCCTTTCTGGAAAAGTGGATTCCGGAGGTGCTGGGCAGCGAGGAGTTGCAATCAGCAGTGGTTCTGGAAAAAGCACATCGTATTGGCCCACGGAGAGATAAGGGACCGCCGAGGACCTTAATTATGAAGTTTCTTAGCAACAGAGACAGGATGAAGATCTTCAACGCTGCACGTGCTAAAGGAGAGATTAAACACCAGGACCAGCAGGTGCGGTTCTACCCAGATTTGGCCACAGGAATCCAGCAATTGAGGAAGCAGTTTGACCCCGTACGTAAGGAGCTGCGCAACCTTGGGATTCGTCATGGTGTAATCTATCCTGCGAGACTGCTGACCACGTATGAGGGCAGAACCCACATCTTCAAGACCCCAGAGGAGGCGCAGGAGTTCATCAAGAAGATCAAAGAAGAAGAAGAGACTGGTGGGAGCTAAGCATGAACAAAATATAAGGTAGAATAATTAAGCATTTGCACAGGCATCTGACTGACTTGAAGTAAATAGTAAGTTTACAAAATATAGATTGTATTATATATTAAAAAAACAAAACAAAAACAAAACAAACAAAAAAAAAACTATGATGTACAAAGTTGTTAAAAATTTTGGAGTTAAGTTGGAAAACTACAGAGGAGAGTTAATGTTACGTCATTAAAAGCAGTAGAGTTAGGGTGATTGGGAGGATGAAGAAGGAGTTGTCATATCCGGCTCTAGGGAGCCGGGCAATCAGAGCCAGGGACAAGCCAGTGAGTCGAGATGTTTTATTCTGGGTAAGGGATAAGGGATGAGGAGAGCACAGACACTCATACAGACGTACATTCTCAGGCTGCACAGCGCAGGGGTAGGTAGCTCGTACCGGACATGGGGGTAACAAGACGTGCATACTCACAGCGGGATACAAACACCGGAATGCTGCAAGGGGAGTTGAGGCTGACACCAGACGAAGGGGCTTCAGCCTAGCAGTGCTTATGTCGCAGCCACGAATGATCGAAGCTGCTCCTCTTTATACTCATTAACAGCGCCCCAGCTGATGAGGATTAATTGGCCCCAGCTGTCCCGTGACACTGACAGCTGGGAACCAGCTGAGGCACTGCCCAATGAGAGGCAGGGATAAAAGGAGCATGGGCTGAGCGCCGAGCCGGCGTCCCACCCCATGGTGACAGAGCCTCCCCCTCACGGTCGGGCTCCCGAACGACCAGGAACATCCCAGCCCCCCCCCCCCCCTCCCCACCTAGGGTGGGCGGAAGGGAGGCAGGACCGGAGGGGAAGATGCAAAGGGAAGGACAAAAAAAACAATAGACCAATGTAGGGCAGCAGGGCAGAGAAAAAAAAACCCAAATACAATACCCTACAACACAGGGAAAAGGATTAACCCAGAGCACAGTTAGGGAGAAAACTGAGTTAGGACACAGGTAGGGAAAATACCAAATATGACTACAGACAGCATACAAATAACGTATAGATCGGGGCAAAAAAAAGAAAACCAAAAACCCACCAAAAAGGTGGCAGGAATGAATAAAGCAATCACAGAGTATAGTTAAGGGGAACAAAACACACTACTCCATAATGCACCAACAAGACAAAGGTCAGGACAAAAAAAATGATGAAAAACGCTGTGCATGGATACTAAAGAAAACAAAACACACAGCACTGAATATATAAAAGATCACCTAAAGAAACAGAGGTGACAAGGACAAATGGGTAATAATGAAGTACGGTTAAGTGGGAATGAAACACATTACTTCAAACAATAACAAACACAGTCAATGTTAAAGTCGGGGCTAGGGAAGGCCCCCCACGAGGATAATAAGACAGAATGGGGTGATCACAGAGTATGGTCGAACAGGAAACCACACGCATACTCCATGATGCACCGACGAGGCCAAGGCTAAGGTAAGGATGAATGAAAACGCTGAGTAAAGATAAGAAAATGCAATACACAGCGCGATACATAAGGTGAGTCACCAAGAGGAAAAAAAGGTGACAGGGTAACAGGATAACAATACGATAAGAATGCTGAGTATGGTTAAAAAAAAACAACACACAGCACAAAAACATATATTCCCCTAATGGACAAAGAAACTACACCCGAGTGACTTCAATAATAATAAAAGAAGTAAAGGACACCCGAGGAGACGGCAGGCAGAGTCCAAAACGGCCGGAATTGTTCTGGTAATCTCCCTGCCCATTGTCCAGTTGGCAACCCGGGGAAGAGAAATGTTCGGACGGCGAACTCTGGGCCCAGATCCCAGGAATCCAGTCCAACGGCTGCCGAACCAGGCCGCCCAAAGGCAAACACAGACCAGTGGGGGGAAACCAGATCGCCGAACCGAAAGTTTTGCGGGTCGGGTCGTCGACCCGCATCACTCAACCACCAGGACCGTTGAGACGGACGAAGGGTCAGAGCGGATCCCGGTGGAAGAGGCTCAGGGGAGAGCCGATGACGAGGGCGGCGGGCCTCAAGGAAACGGCCACCTCCTCACCGGACCTGGACAACACTGGGGCAGCACCCACGTCGGACCCCGATCGGGCCTCAGGCGAACCCACGTTGGACCCCGATTGGGTCTCGGGCGAACCCACGTTGGACACTGCACCAGAACCGACCTCCAACGTTGAACCCGGACCCTCCAGCACCACGAGGAACAGCAACTCCTCGCCGGTGACCCTGGAAGAAGGCTCAGAAGAGAAAACAGAACCGGGATCAGGATCACCGGCAGCGCCAGAACCCGGCGAGACAAGCTCAGACACAGCGGGCGGCTGCACCCTGCTCGTCTCCCCTGGAGATAGGCTGAAGTGCTCAAAGATAAAAAGAGAGAAAAGAAAGGAGAGCACTCGCCTGATCTCGGGTTCTGACGCCGTCCAGGACTGCGAAGATCCAGGATCCGTCGTCAGGAGGTCGTTGTCAGGCTCCCATCTAGCCGCGTCGGGCCCCGCAGCCAGCACGATGGTCAGCGCAGCTTGAGATCCCTCCAGCTCAGGTAACCCCGCCGACGACCCACTCGGCGTGAAGCCAGAAGAATCTCGTCCCGCTGGACCGAACCGCTCCTCCGTGGAGACCCAGGGACGCTCAGTCGTCAGCGTAGACTCCACGCAGCAGTCAGTCCCCCTCCTCCGTCCGCAATGTAGCTGCGGAACCACAGGCCCTCTCCATATCCCACCACGTTGACCCGGAGCCGGGGACCGCTCGGCGGAGAGAGACACAGAGGATGCGGGATTAGGAATACAGGTTACAGCAGGTGGGGAGAGTTCAGGGAGCTGCGAACCCTGAACTTCTCCTCCAGGGATGTGACAGAGCAAATCATTAAGCAGGTGTAAAAAAACAATGACTTGCCTGCCCCCTGGAGGTTGAGTATCGCCTGCTGTAGTGGAATCTGCTTCTTCCTCTCCCCGCCCGGCGATAACGGAGGACCCCCCGGGAATTCGTCTGAGGATCGCTCGCGTTGTCTCCAGCAGAGAGCTCACCAGGCCGGGATTCCAGGCACACACAGCGGTCAGGAAGCGCGTCGAGGAGGAGGGGGAAACAGCCGGGGTGAGCCAGCCCGAATGTCCAGGAATGACAGCGGGGGAACGAGGCTCAGGGGACGAGGCTGTAGAATCTCCACACTGACGAGGCGAAGGGATGACAGCTGCGTGGGAGGAACGGTCCTGACGATGACCCAGAACTGGATCCGGACGAGGTTCGTGCAGAGGTGACTCGGCGATGTGATGACGACTACTCCCAGGGGACGAAGCGAGGGGGAAACCCAGGATTCGCCGCTCCAGATCGGAGATCGAGACGAGGAAGGCGTCGAGCACGGGAAAGCTTCGTAGCCCTGAAGTCCTCACCATCAATCTCACTGCCGCCGCCACATGCCTGAAGGTGGTGACAGGGAACACAGTAGAGGTCGCGACAGCCACTCGACCCCGGACATAACTGCTGTCAGCTGCGGCTCCTTGAAGGGAATCCCGAGTGACGTGGCGCAGGTCGGGGGAAGTCCTCTGGTTGGCGCGAACTCCCGGACTGGAATGGCGGCAGGAACGGGACTCCGAAGTGGGGAAAGACGTCGCCCACTTTGACTCCCTGCCGGGATTTCCATCCACACCGTGGAGCTTCTCTCGCTGTGTACCTGCAGCGTCTATCCTGGCACTGTCCTCCAGATGGTACAGAGAGTGAGGGTGACAGTCCAGGAGTTCCTCAGCACGGCCCGGATGCCAGCGTCTCGCGTTGGAGGCGTCGTACAGGGTGAAGAACGTCCCGTCGACAGCCTCCGAAATGGACCTCAGCTCGTCGCCCTGGCGCCGGAAGTGACTCCTGGGAAACGGCATGCTAGCAGCGCTGACACCCGGACAGAAAGGTACATTTCCACGGCGACTCACGGCCGCCGGCAACTCTTCTGGCTGCGACATACTGTCATATCCGGCTCTAGGGAGCCGGGCAATCAGAGCCAGGGACAAGCCAGTGAGTCGAGATGTTTTATTCTGGGTAAGGGATAAGGGATGAGGAGAGCACAGACACTCATACAGACGTACATTCTCAGGCTGCACAGCGCAGGGGTAGGTAGCTCGTACCGGACATGGGGGGTAACAAGACGTGCATACTCACAGCGGGATACAAACACCGGAATGCTGCAAGGGGAGTTGAGGCTGACACCAGACGAAGGGGCTTCAGCCTAGCAGTGCTTATGTCGCAGCCACGAATGATCGAAGCTGCTCCTCTTTATACTCATTAACAGTGCCCCAGCTGATGAGGATTAATTGGCCCCAGCTGTCCCGTGACACTGACAGCTGGGAACCAGCTGAGGCACTGCCCAATGAGAGGCAGGGATAAAAGGAGCATGGGCTGAGCGCCGAGCCGGCGTCTCACCCCATGGTGACAGGAGTGGCTTAGGCTGTTCCCCGTGGGTGTGGAACGGTCGATGGCTATATCGGGAGACAGAATTTTTCTTTTGATTTTGGGGGGTTTGCCACAAGTGTGGGAAGGGGAAATTTGTTTGTGTGTAGTTTGTAGGATGAATGTTCAACCACTCATGTTTTTGCTTCTCTGTATGAGCATGTTTACACTGCAAGGTAATCCCAAACTCTCTATTGATCATGGACCAAAGTGTTAATCTTAATTTAACTTCATGGAATTGCAGAGGTCTACAAAATTTAAAAAAACTTAAACAAGTTATGAATAAAATAAAGGACATGGGTTCAAGAATTGTGTTTTTACAAGAAACTCATCTGATAGAGGAGGATGTTAAAAGAATTAGGAGTAGATGGCAGGGAAGTGTATTCACCTCTTCATTTTCATCCCGAGCCAGGGGAGTTATGACTCTCATACATAAATCAGTTCCTTTTCAAGTGAAAAATGTAATTGGAGACAAATTTGGAAGATATGTAATCATTCAAGGTTCTTTGCTATTAGAAAATATAAATCTTGTGAACTTATATGGTCCCAATATAGATGATCAGAAGTTCTTTGCTAATTTATTTCTCATCTTATCATCACTTACAGGGCAACATATAATAGCAGGGGATTTTAATTGTACATTGAATCCAGGTGTGGATAGATCAACAGGACTGGATTGTACGCACATTGGATGTAGGATGACTATTAATCATTTTATGAAAGAATTGAGATTGTTAGATATATGGAGAGAAATGAAACCACAAGTTAAAGCCTATTCTTGTTATTCCAGTACCTACAAGACATTCTCACGTATTGATTATTTTTTGATTTCCACAGAATTAAGGTCCAAGATTCAAAACTGCTTTTATGATAACATCGTGATCTCTGATCATGCACCCTGTTGTCTAATATATGTAGATAAAAAATTGACAAAGGAATCAGGTAGATGGCAATTTCAGCATAAATGGCTTCAGGATGAGGAATTTGTCAAGTATATAGAAAAACAGATAGACGAGTTCTTTGACATCAATACTACACAAACATCAGCATGTGTAAAGTGGGAGGCTTTCAAAGCTTTTATTAGGGGACATATTATTAGTTATACAGGATCAAAATCTAAGAAGACTCGAGAGGAGAGAGCTAAATTGGAACATAAAATAAAAAGTCTTCAGGAAAAAGTGTATGCAGGAAGTGACCCAAGGTTGGAGAATGAATTACTGATTTTGAGAGCTGAATACGACAAAAAATCAGCGAATAGAGCTGCCTCGAGTCTTCTAAGATTGAAACAATCTTTTTATGAACAAGGTGAAAAATCAGGAAAATTATTAGCATGGCAGATTAAACAATTGGAAATTAAAACACCAATTACCAGTATTATAAGTAATGGACAGGTAGTTATAGATCCTTTAGAAATTAATAGAGCCTTTAGAGATTACTATGAAAAATTATATGATACCAAAAATGAACCTGATTTAACAAAACTAAATGGGTTTTTGAACGAACTATCTATACCGTGTATTCCAAATGAAAACAGGGAGATATTGGAGTCTAAAATTAGTCAAGAAGAAGTTGGGCTAGCCATTGATAATATGAAATCAGGAAAAAGTGCAGGACCAGATGGTCTTCCAGTTGACCTTTATAAAAAATTTAAGAATAAATTAATAAAACCTTTTTTGGAAATGGTTTTAGAAGCATTTCAAAATAATAATTTACCATCATACATAAATAATGCCTTAATTATACTGCTGCCAAAACCAGGTAAGCCCTCTAATAAATGTGAAAATATGAGACCAATAAGCCTATTAAACGCCGACCTTAAGATAATCTGTAAAATTTTAGCAAGACGAATACAAGAAATTTTACCAAATATTATTAATCGAGATCAGAATGGCTTTATAAAGGGTAGACAAGGCTTCCATAATGTAAGAAGACTATTTAATATTATTTATTCTAATAAAGAAGCACCGGATACAGCTCTCCTATCATTGGACGCCGAAAAGGCCTTTGATAGAGTTGAATGGCCCTTTCTTTTTGAAGTCCTACAAAGGTTTGGACTTGGAAATAATTTCATAAAATGGGTTCAAATAATATACAATAATGCTACAGCAGAAATCCTAACAAATAACAATATTTCAAAACCAATAAAAATCAATAGAGGATGTCGACAAGGCTGTCCACTTTCACCTTTACTGTTTACTATGGCAATTGAACCTTTAGCGATAGCGATACGTTTACATTCACAAATATATGGAATTAAAGTTGGACCAACAGAACATAAAATCTCCCTGTACGCCGATGATATAATTTTGTTTATGTCGAATCTAAAAAAATCAATTCCAACCTTGTTGAATTTAATAAAGAATTTTGGGGAAATATCAGGATATAAAATAAATAAAACTAAATCTTCAATATTAATGCTAAATGAGACCCAGAGAAATTACCCAGCCCCTGAGGTAAATCAATTCAATGTTGTAAATCAGTTTAAATATTTAGGAATCCATATTATGCCTAAGCTAGAATCAGTCGCCAGTGTCAACTATGAAGCCTTAATGTCAGATATCAATGAGTTAACTCAGAGATGGATGTCACTACCAATGTCGATGATCGGGAGAATCAATATACTTAAAAGTAATATTTTACCTAAAATACTTTATTTATTTCAATACATTCCCTTATCACCACCTTTAGATCTATTCTCAAGAATAAAAAAAAAGTTAGTGGAATTTATATGGAACAACAGGAGGGCTAGATTACGTTTGTCTTTATTATATTTACCATTTGATCGTGGAGGTCTGAAATGTCCAAATTTTATGTTGTATTACTGGTCAGCACAACTGAGGTCTATGACATATTATTTTTCATCAAATGATCTCCCTCACTGGACTGAAATGGAATCATACAATTTACCTTTACCTCTTCCCATATTCATATACTCAGATTCGGCAAAAAAATTACAAAAACAAGTTAAAAATCCATTTGTAAAGCATATGATCAAAATATGGTGTGAAGCTAAAAACTATTTAAAAGAACCACAGTTATTGTCACAATTTAGTCCAATATGGGGTAATCAATATTTTAAACCAGGGAGAGCGGACGCTGTATTTAAAGTATGGAATTTAAAAGGGATACAAAAGATTCAGGATTTATATTTGCCATGTGCAGACAACATAATGTCTTTTGAAGAGCTGAGGATCAAATTTAATCTCAATAGAACACATTTTTTTAAATATCTTCAACTTAGAAACTTTATTCGATCAAATCAAAATAAAGCTCTCACTCGACCTATTTATTCATCCTTGGAAAAAATGATGATGAAAGATAGTAAAAGAAAGGGTATTATTTCAGAGTTTTATAACTCATTGACACTATCTTCAAGTGAAAATTCACTGAAAAGATTAAACTACTGGAAAGAAGATCTGCAAATTGAAATTTCAGAGGAACAATGGGAATTGGCTTGTACAGAAGCTCAAACCAAATCAATAAATGCACGCCTTAAATTGATACACTTCAAATGGTTAATGCGGATGTATGTTACACCGGAGGAGTTAAATAGATATAACAAAAATATACCAGATACATGCACAAAATGCATGGAAAGTAAAGGAACCCTATTTCATTGTTTATGGGAATGTAGATTAATATGAATGTTTTGGTAAGAGGTGAGGGTAACAATTGAAAAAATAATTTCAAAACAAATCATATTGAATCCTAAACTGTTTTTGTTGGGTCTGTACCCAGAAAAGCATAATTTTAATAAAAGTGAAAGAACATTCATAGACCTCAGTTTGCTTAATGCCAAAAAATGTATTGCACTATTATGGAAAAAGACTCATAGACCAGATGTGACTCAGTGGTTAAGACAGATGTTAACAAACCTTCCATTAGAAAGAATAACATATATACTGAAATCAAAGGAAATTGTGTTTGAGAATATATGGAGACCTTTTATTGATTATGTAAAAAATTTAAACATAACTCTTGAAGAAGAAGGTGAATGATGTGTGTGGACCTTGTAAATTCCAAACTGGTGAACATAATATGTATACTTATGTATTGGATTGTCTAGACTAAACAGAGGAGCATTGTTGAAGACTTGATTTTGTTGGTGGTTGTTGGTGTTTTTAGTGCATTTTTTTTTTTTGTAGTACTTTAGTGTTAGTGTTTGATTGTTTGTATCATGTTTGTTAAAAAAAAAAAAAAAGGTTCAATAAAGATATTGTGGAAAAAAAAAACTGGCACATCTTCTCTCTCCCATTTACAGATCGACAGGCGCATCGGCTATTTTTACCTCCACATAAAAGCAGAGACTGTTTTCACACTCCGCCAACTGGAACTCTGCCTTTCATTAAGGAAATCTATTTAGAGCTGAGCAGGGGGAGAGGCAGAGACGCTGGAAAAAATGAGCTATGATTAAATCTTTCAATGAACATGTTTGGGGCATGGGCTGTTTTTTTTTTATCACCACACAGCCCAGGCACTTTCCAATAGAATGAGGAGGTTCATTTGTTTTCTATAACAGCTTTTAAGATCAAGCAAACACAGTTTGATATGAACCACAGAGTGTTTGCGCTTGACTTATCTCCAAGATTCAGCTGGTGTCAATCACATGGATAATGCAGGTCAGTAAACTGTAACCCCAACATCTGCAGAAATGTCAGTGGCAATTAGGCTGATAAGCACATTGGTATAAAAAAGACTAAATAGAGACCAAACACAATTGTATTTGTCTGTTACAGTGTCAAATCGGGTGATTTATGAAGTCATAAAATTGTGCTCTTTCATAACTGAGAAAACACTTCTGTTAAATCATGTTTACTGTATTTCGTGGCATAAGTGGTGTCAGTGGTAAGGTGTCCCAAGGTTGCTTTTCATGAGTGAGGGGAAAAAAAACCCATTTACAACCAATATCAGCCAAAGGAGTGTATATGATTCAGGCTGTCGTCTCATGGTCCTTGTGTTACACCAAGGTTTGTCATCTTCCACTCAGTCAGTTTCATATTACTGTGTGATCCACTGTTGAAGGCTGATAAAAATAAATGTGTCATGTTGTGAAGTGCAGCTCAATTAAGGAAAAAAAATCCAATCATTTTTTTTTTTTATTTGAGCTGATGCCCTTCATTGTCGGTATTGTTTAGTCTTAATCTACACATGAAACAAAATAAAAAGACAATTCTCTAGTTTTGTTTTGTTTTTGTTTTTTTAATTTACAGAGAAACTGAACCAAAGTAAAAATACAAGACTGCAAATAATTTTAATGCCTAAATTGTCACATCATTAGTTCAGTTGTTCTGAGACTTCTTGAAACTACTTTATAACTTGGTGGGTCCCACCTTTAAACTACTGCACCTCGAGGTATCTATTTTTAAACTGAAAGAAAGAAGTCTTCACACCTGATTAAACACAATATCCCACTACCATCCGACAAGTCCTACAACTAAAAGGTTCCTTACATCAGAATACGATTACATGTACCACCTCCAAAATAGTGAGGTTGCTATCTTTCATGGTGTTTCCCGTTTCATAAGTTCTCATACAAGGATGAAGGTGAGTGGGAAATAATGGATGGTACTAGCAACAGTGCTCACATGGGGCAAATCACTCAGTTCTCATCATTCAAGGTTTACTTACAGGTTGATTCATTTCCTTTACTCATTAAATGCACATTAACAGCTGGTTAAAATTGCTGCAACAGGGTTTGCCACAAAACCTTCTTGACGAAGGTTATGGAAAAAGGCAGGGTTAAGGGAGGGTGAGGGTCTGTTTTCAACTGATTACACCACTCACCCTCCACTATGTTACTCATGTAGTTTATTTTCTCATCCACTAGAAGTTGCATTTTTCAAAACGTAACTATAAGGTGTAAATTCTGCTTGTAAAAATGATTTAGGTTTTCATTTTCTATTGGAGCACAGTCTCCTACCTTCAGACGTACTATGAGGGCTGTTCATTAAAGATTCCTGCTGACTCATTTCCCATGGACATAGGAACGAAACTTGGTACAGTTATTAGTCTTTCTCTACATTAGTACCACAAAGGGTCACACATTCCTCCTATCACTTTATCTGGGGTTATTTATTAGGATTTATTTATTAGTCTGCAGGTTGCATCGGAAGCCACAGCTTGACCTCAGAAATCAGTGTTCCATCATCTAGGAAGTGCTTGCCCTTCAAAAATGACTTTATGGTTGGAAAGAGGTGGAAGTCACTTGGTATTAGAGTTAGGGGGATGAGGAAGAATTTCATGGCCACAGGACCGTGTTTCCGTCTGGGTAATATGTGAGTTGTGAACCAAGATGTTGTCTTGCAGGAGGCGGACACCTTTGGTCAGCATGCCACGCCTCTCCTTTTTGATGGCATTCTGCAATTTTTGCAACAGTGAAGCATAGTAAGTCCTGGTAATTTTGGTACTGTTTGCCAGGAAATCCATCATCAATCCTTCATGCTGGTCCCAAAAGACTGTGAGCATGAATTGCTTGTCGAGGGCTGGACATGTGCTTTCTTCTGAGGTGGTCAGTCATAACGCTTCCATTGAGCTTTAGTCTCTGGATCATTGTGATGGACCCATGTCTCGTACTGCATGATTACGATGTCAAAAAAGTCCTCCTGATTTTCTTGACACATGGCCAAAAGAGCCTGGGAGCATGTGACTCATTCCTTCATCTGGAAAGGTGTGAGCAACTGGGGAATCCATCGTGCAGACAATTTCCACACGTACAAATGGTCTTGGGCTAGTTGGCAAAGGTTATAACCGATTCTCCAAAATGGTGTCCGCCACTTGCCAGATGGTGACTTCACCAATGGTTGCCCGGGAATTGGTGTCATTTCCACTGATGTCTGATCACAATTAAATTGTCGATGCCAGTGCTCGACTATGTTATATGATGGGGCATCATCCCTGTAAGTCTCTTTCATCTTGTGGAATGTCACCCGTGGTGTGTGACCTCTCAATTACAGGAACCTGATGACCGCTCTGCATTCAACTGGCTCCATTATCACACCTTACTTCACTTTAGCACCTGTAAAAGTGAAACTCTTAGGAGTCCAAAGCTGCAAATTACCACATAACCTATAGAGATATGCATATTTAAACATGTGCAATTTTAGCCTCCTACAATAACCAGAAGTGGGTCAGGGGAAATCTTTAAAGACCAGCCCTCATTTACTTGCTCTCATTGCTTTGGAGTTAAGTGTAGGTAAGCCTGACAAGGCATGTCGGGACATTCTCTCAATGTATGCACCATTTAGCACAGCTCATGTTCCCTGGTTGTATAATGTATATCTATAATGATCTGCACATGGTCGGTGACCATGTCCACGCTTTTTGTTGTTTTAAACTCACTGCACCATTATTGTTCTGCTTTCCTTAGTATTTTGTGTTTATCCTTAGTTTCTAGTTTAGTTCCTATGCTTTCCATACCCATAGACTCTTTCACATTATCATTTAGCTCTTGATTGTTCCCAGCTGCTCCTTGTTTCATTTATCACCTGGTTTCCTACCAATGTTGGTGCTACCCTCTCATCAGTGCGTCGACATCTCTCAACACAACCCTCTGGCACTCACACGTACGCTTTCTGGTGTAGCTTCTGAGCTTAGCATACGTACGTGTGTTGTTTAGACAGCTCACATCACAACCCTCTGCCACCCGGACATGCACTTTCTCGTCTAGCATTCGTGCTTAGTGTATGTACCTCGTTCAGCTCCCATGCTGCTTTGTGTTCATGCTACTACGCTTTCTTGTGTAGTTTATTAGTTCAGTGTACAAGTGCCACTTTGGTCAGTACTGCTGTTCATCCATCTTCTTCCGTTTAATCCTTTTCGGGTGGTGAGGGGGCTGGAGCCTATCCCAGCATCTTTGGGTGAGAGGCAGGGTACACCCTGGACAGATTGCCAGTCCATCGCAGGGCCAACACAGACAGACAAACAACCATTCACTCTCACAGTCATACCTAAGGACAATTTAGAATCCCCAGTTTGATGCCAATTAACCTAACTTGCATGTTTTTGAAATGTGGGAGGAAACCAGAGAAATCCATGCAAACACGGGGAGAACATGCAAACTCCACACAAATCACTGTCAGTCGGGGGCAAATCCTTGTTTGCACCTAAGCCCGCCCACCTTAAGTAGTCATCTTTACCTGTCTGCCAGAGGTGACCTCGATAGTATGTCGACGGCAGAAAAAAGACTCTGCAGGCAAAGTAACCTGTGTTCTGGAGGAGGATGTGAGTTGGGCAGTCCACCTGCTTGAGAATTTTGTCTCTGACGCCCGGGCTTTACCATCTCTGGAGGCAGCCCTCAATCTTCGGACTGGCGCGGCTGAGGGTGTTGCGATGAACCCCAGCCTGCACAACCATTCCAGACTGTTTGGTCTGCTCCTCTCCATCTCCATAGGACATTCTCTGGACTGGTGAGAAATTCCTTAACTGTTCAGGAGCCTGTGCTGATGATTAAGCACCCCCTGGCTCCTACAACCTCCGTCCCTCGCCATTCACCAGTTCCAGCACCACGGAACCTTGTGCCAACGGTAAAACGTCCCCTGGCTTCCACAACCCCCACCCACACCTCACCTCTGCACCAGCTCCACGCCACCCTACACCCTCTAACCTACTCTTCTCGTCCGAGGTGGCTATATCGGGGGAGAGATTGCTTGAGAGCCACATTCTCCAGCCTTCATCTTCTGGGTTCCACATTCTCCAGTCTTCATCTTCAGGGTTCTATGTTGTCCAGCCTTTGTCTTCTGGGTTCCACGTTGTCCAGCCTTTGTCTCCTGGGTTCCACGTTCTTCAGTCTGAGTCTGCTGAGCTCCACGCTCTCCTGTCATCTGAGCTCCACGTTCCTGAGTTCCACACGCCTGAGCTCCAGTCTCTTCAGTCAGCTTCTTTAGAATGCCACGCTCCAGCTTCATCTTCAGAGCACCATGATCCAGAGACCCACTCTTTCCAGCTTTCGTCACCCAAGCTACATGCTCACCAGCCTTTGTTGCCTGTGATCCATGCTCTCCAGCTCTCTGCCGGGTCACTAGTTTGTTGGCCTCCTAGGGGGTTTTCTGTGGATGCCGGGCCAGCTTCTGACTTTGGTCGGCCTCCTGGGAGATTCCTGTCTCCAGCATGGTGGGCTGTGGATTTCGGCCAACCCCCAATAGTCTAGAGGTCCCCGTCTGGTGGGCCATGGACTCTGAACAGCCCCCGAGCTCATGGTAGGTTCCAGCTCAGTGGCCCATGGACTTTGGCTGGCCCCCAGACTCATGGTGGGTTCCAGCTCGGTGGCCCGTGGACTTTGGGCGGTCACCCAACAAACTATCCCTCTCCGCAGGGTGGTCCATGGACATCTGTTGACCACCAAACAGACTGTTTGTTTTGTTTGTACAGTTTTGATTCATCCTGTCCTGTGTCCCCCTCCACCTGTCCGGTTTGGTGTGCTTTTTTTTTTTTGTTGTTTTGTTTTTAGGGCATCTGGAACCCGCCCTTAAAGGGGGAGGGGGGCTGTTGTGATCTGGACATGATCACCACTTTTTATTGTGTTTTGGACTCACTGCACCAGTACTGTTCTGTTTTCATTAGTATTTTGTTTATTCTTAGTTTCTAGTTTAGTTCCTATGTTTTTCCTACCCATAGCCTCTTTCACATTATCATATAGCCCTTGATTGTTCCCAGCTGTTACTTGTTTCGTTTATTGGTGTTCGTTGGCAAATGCTGGCGAACGTTGTTTGCTGAAAATTTTCAACATGCTGAGAATTTATCGACATTTGGAAATAAATGCTGGTGAAAATTGTGCTCAGTTTGTAAAAGTTCCTGAGCGCTGGGCTAAGTTGTGCAGAGCTAGCCTAAGTCAGCCTAAGTTGGCCTCCAGTGGTGAATGTCGACTGAAACGCTTGCAGAAGCAGATGTCTTTAGACAAAACTCACTTTTCATACATGCACGGACACAGAAGAACACACAGCGAATGTGTAAAAATTCCAAAAGAAATGCTGAAGCAGTGTAGCTGTCCATGGTGCTGGAATTCCAAAAGCCCAGAGAATCAAAAGGGGGAATTAAAAAAAAAAAGAAAAAATACATGTAATCCCCAAAAAGTGTAACAGTCCAAAAGAAAGAAAAAAAATCTTGTTGTGAAATTTACAGTACTGTTTGCATTTTCTGCTCCGTGTGTAATCCTCCAGGATTTATTGTTTCGACTTCCATTGTGGGGATCAAAAAGCACTGATCTGTTGTCAAACGTAAAGGACATTTAATACAATTTAAAAAAAAAAAAAAAAAAACACTGTCATGTTAAATTTCCTTGAGGCATCATTTTGTATACACTTTTTCTTGCTTCAGTGAAAATAGGCTGTTCAATCTCTCTCTCTCTCGCTCTCTCTCTCTCTCTCAAAAAAAGTGTGCGAGCAGTCTCAACTTCAGTCCAAGCAAGAATAATAACAAACTTAAAATGATCCAATCAAACTGACAAAGTATATGCCCAAGAAGGGAGACAGGGAGATGCGTACAGTCAAAAAGCAGGTCCAGAATGCCAGGAAGCCTCCACAAATGCTGACCTTTACATGAGCATTGCCTGATGCTGACCTCAGCTGACCTACACCGAGTATTCATTTGCTTAAGTTGACCTAAGTTGGCAACCGCTGCACATACGCTAGCATAAGATGGCAAAAGTTTGCTTCCGCTAATAGAAAATGAATGCAAAGCTCCAAATGCTATCAAACACTAGCAAATGCTTGCAAATGTTTCTAAAAGTTGGTGTACGCTGGATAAAAAAAAAAATCCTGCTCACGAATGTAATTTCACCCACGTTTGGACTCATCACTAGTGATGGGTCCGGCAACACCGATGCGTCGGCGCATGCGTCGAGCTCATAGAGCAAAACCCCGTGTCGGTGTGCGTATTGCTTTAAGAAGGTCACGTGACCAATACAGGTACTGTTTCGAACTGACACTGACGCGCCAGCGTTTATAAGGAAGCGCATCTGTCAACGGGATGCATCTGCCCAAAGAATCTCTAATGTGTTGCGGACGGTTCATCGGCAAATTCCTCAAGAATTATTGAGCACAAGCAGCCTCAACCTAAAAGGAAGGTTTCCGTCGTGTGGGACCATTTTGATCTCATATCGGAAAATGAGGTATTTGTTTTAATTTCCTTGTTGTTTCATCCTGTTCCTCTCAGAGTTTCCACTTGATCTATCTGAATTCCAATTCATTTCAAAGTGACTCTTAGTTTACTATTCATATTATTTTCTGCAGGTTAAATGTTGCATTTGTTCGACCGAACTTTCATATTTAAACAAAAGCACCTCCTCAATGCTGAGGCATTATAGGGCCAGGCATGACAATGAAGTCCCAGATACACCCAGGATAGACTCAGGTATACAGCCATTCTACAACTTACTCACAGTTGCTTTATTGGTGAAGGCAGGGTGAAGGAGGGCTGCGTGTTTTAACTGACGCTTTTGACGCTGTTTCCGTGTTAAATTTTTTTTCCCCTCTTAAATAAATGCTGAAAACGAATGCTGTTTCATTTTTGCTGAGCTTGGATTTTAAACTAGTGGAGTACAAGCAAAAAGACAATGACAGCAGCACTTTTTTAGGGGTGGTGTTTTTTGGGGGGGGGGTTTGGCTTTTTTTGTGTTTTTTTGTGTTTTTTTTTTGCTTTATTGATAATTAATTCCTATTAATTTATTCTTTACTTCATTTTTAACCATCAAGCTTCCAGGAAGCAGATGCTGGATGAGGCTCTGCTCAATTTCATCGTGAAGGACTGCCAGCCCCTCAGCATTGTGGAGAGTGAAGGGTTCAGGGAACTGGTTCAGGCCCTTCAGCCCTCATATGTTTTGCCCACCAGAAAGGTTTGTGTGGAAATTATCTAAAGTAGTAGTTGATATATCCAGTTTATTTAATCTTTAATTTAAATATATGGATTTGCTTTTGGTTTGACTAGGTGTAATTTTCAGACCATCAAACAAATGGTGGCCAAAAAGTACGAAGAGGAACGGGAACGAGTGAAAAAGGAAGTACAGCAAGCTGTGGCAGTGAGTATAACAGCTGACATGTGGACATCTGTGAACATGGAGGCTTACTTGGCTCTTACTTGTCACTACATTAATGAGAATTTGCAGTTGTGTGCATCTGTGTTGGGAGTGCAATACTTTCCACAAAGTCACACTGCTGACAATTTGGCCCAAGTCAAAAGGGGCACGATGGAGGACTGGGCCATAACCAATAAAGTGTCTTGTGACCGACGCAGCACCAAACATGATTGCATCCACTAGACAGCTCCAGATTCGGCACTCAATTTGCATTGCACATAGTCTCAATTTAGACAGGACCGTCTTCACAACAGCTGTCTGCACCCACTTCAGGCATGTTATTCAGCATTATTTGTTTGTTGTTCTTTGGAAATCATGTACTAAAATGCCAATTTGTTGTTTTTTAGATAACCTTTGGCAACATCTCGACATCGAAGTGGGCAGGCAGACCAAAAGTGCCACAGCTGATGCCATCCAGGAGGTGCAGAGATACCTGGCAGAGGACAATATTGCCAGGTCCCAGGATCCTATGAGATACTGGGACAACCAAAAGACCATCTATCCAAATCTCTTTCAGCTTGCCTTACAATTTCTCTGCACTCCAGCCTCATCTCTGCCGTGTGAGCGGGTGTTTTCTACAGCTGGAGAAGTTGTCAAAAAAGCGTAACAGACTGAATTTCAAAACGTTGGAAAAACTTATTTTTTTGAATAAAAATTTGTAAAAAAAAAAAAAAAAAAAAAATCCCAGTCCACAAGCATCCTCATTCACAACATGTTCACTTAGATTTTCACGTTATGATGCATGTTCACATTATTTATTGACTGTTATCTAAAAATATCAACAATATTTTAAATTAAAATGAAGATATGAGACTTCCGGTTATGGCTGCCACGTAGGACGGACGTGTCTCGCTCTGCTCTGCTCCTGGAGAAAAAAAATCGGCAAATAACTCTGGGGAGAGCCGATGACGAGGGCGGCGGGCCTCAAGGAAACGGCCACCTCCTCACCGGACCTGGACAACACTGGGGCAGCACCCACGTCGGACCCCGATCGGGCCTCAGGCGAACCCACGTTGGACCCCGATTGGGTCTCGGGCGAACCCACGTTGGACACTGCACCAGAACCGACCTCCAACGTTGAACCCGGACCCTCCAGCACCACGAGGAACAGCAACTCCTCGCCGGTGACCCTGGAAGAAGGCTCAGAAGAGAAAACAGAACCGGGATCAGGATCACCGGCAGCGCCAGAACCCGGCGAGACAAGCTCAGACACAGCGGGCGGCTGCACCCTGCTCGTCTCCCCTGGAGATAGGCTGAAGTGCTCAAAGATAAAAAGAGAGAAAAGAAAGGAGAGCACTCGCCTGATCTCGGGTTCTGACGCCGTCCAGGACTGCGAAGATCCAGGATCCGTCGTCAGGAGGTCGTTGTCAGGCTCCCATCTAGCCGCGTCGGGCCCCGCAGCCAGCACGATGGTCAGCGCAGCTTGAGATCCCTCCAGCTCAGGTAACCCCGCCGACGACCCACTCGGCGTGAAGCCAGAAGAATCTCGTCCCGCTGGACCGAACCGCTCCTCCGTGGAGACCCAGGGACGCTCAGTCGTCAGCGTAGACTCCACGCAGCAGTCAGTCCCCCTCCTCCGTCCGCAATGTAGCTGCGGAACCACAGGCCCTCTCCATATCCCACCACGTTGACCCGGAGCCGGGGACCGCTCGGCGGAGAGAGACACAGAGGATGCGGGATTAGGAATACAGGTTACAGCAGGTGGGGAGAGTTCAGGGAGCTGCGAACCCTGAACTTCTCCTCCAGGGATGTGACAGAGCAAATCATTAAGCAGGTGTAAAAAAACAATGACTTGCCTGCCCCCTGGAGGTTGAGTATCGCCTGCTGTAGTGGAATCTGCTTCTTCCTCTCCCCGCCCGGCGATAACGGAGGACCCCCCGGGAATTCGTCTGAGGATCGCTCGCGTTGTCTCCAGCAGAGAGCTCACCAGGCCGGGATTCCAGGCACACACAGCGGTCAGGAAGCGCGTCGAGGAGGAGGGGGAAACAGCCGGGGTGAGCCAGCCCGAATGTCCAGGAATGACAGCGGGGGAACGAGGCTCAGGGGACGAGGCTGTAGAATCTCCACACTGACGAGGCGAAGGGATGACAGCTGCGTGGGAGGAACGGTCCTGACGATGACCCAGAACTGGATCCGGACGAGGTTCGTGCAGAGGTGACTCGGCGATGTGATGACGACTACTCCCAGGGGACGAAGCGAGGGGGAAACCCAGGATTCGCCGCTCCAGATCGGAGATCGAGACGAGGAAGGCGTCGAGCACGGGAAAGCTTCGTAGCCCTGAAGTCCTCACCATCAATCTCACTGCCGCCGCCACATGCCTGAAGGTGGTGACAGGGAACACAGTAGAGGTCGCGACAGCCACTCGACCCCGGACATAACTGCTGTCAGCTGCGGCTCCTTGAAGGGAATCCCGAGTGACGTGGCGCAGGTCGGGGGAAGTCCTCTGGTTGGCGCGAACTCCCGGACTGGAATGGCGGCAGGAACGGGACTCCGAAGTGGGGAAAGACGTCGCCCACTTTGACTCCCTGCCGGGATTTCCATCCACACCGTGGAGCTTCTCTCGCTGTGTACCTGCAGCGTCTATCCTGGCACTGTCCTCCAGATGGTACAGAGAGTGAGGGTGACAGTCCAGGAGTTCCTCAGCACGGCCCGGATGCCAGCGTCTCGCGTTGGAGGCGTCGTACAGGGTGAAGAACGTCCCGTCGACAGCCTCCGAAATGGACCTCAGCTCGTCGCCCTGGCGCCGGAAGTGACTCCTGGGAAACGGCATGCTAGCAGCGCTGACACCCGGACAGAAAGGTACATTTCCACGGCGACTCACGGCCGCCGGCAACTCTTCTGGCTGCGACATACTGTCATATCCGGCTCTAGGGAGCCGGGCAATCAGAGCCAGGGACAAGCCAGTGAGTCGAGATGTTTTATTCTGGGTAAGGGATAAGGGATGAGGAGAGCACAGACACTCATACAGACGTACATTCT
Source organism: Pholidichthys leucotaenia (assembly GCA_020510985.1). Lineage (NCBI taxonomy): Eukaryota > Metazoa > Chordata > Actinopteri > Cichliformes > Pholidichthyidae > Pholidichthys > Pholidichthys leucotaenia. Next base: position 142,476,947 of record CM035848.1, read on the forward strand.
CAGGCTGCACAGCGCAGGGGTAGGTAGCTCGTACCGGACATGGGGGTAACAAGACGTGCATACTCACAGCGGGATACAAACACCGGAATGCTGCAAGGGGAGTTGAGGCTGACACCAGACGAAGGGGCTTCAGCCTAGCAGTGCTTATGTCGCAGCCACGAATGATCGAAGCTGCTCCTCTTTATACTCATTAACAGTGCCCCAGCTGATGAGGATTAATTGGCCCCAGCTGTCCCGTGACACTGACAGCTGGGAACCAGCTGAGGCACTGCCCAATGAGAGGCAGGGATAAAAGGAGCATGGGCTGAGCGCCGAGCCGGCGTCTCACCCCATGGTGACAGGAGTGGCTTAGGCTGTTCCCCGTGGGTGTGGAACGGTCGATGGCTATATCGGGAGACAGAATTTTTCTTTTGATTTTGGGGGGTTTGCCACAAGTGTGGGAAGGGGAAATTTGTTTGTGTGTAGTTTGTAGGATGAATGTTCAACCACTCATGTTTTTGCTTCTCTGTATGAGCATGTTTACACTGCAAGGTAATCCCAAACTCTCTATTGATCATGGACCAAAGTGTTAATCTTAATTTAACTTCATGGAATTGCAGAGGTCTACAAAATTTAAAAAAACTTAAACAAGTTATGAATAAAATAAAGGACATGGGTTCAAGAATTGTGTTTTTACAAGAAACTCATCTGATAGAGGAGGATGTTAAAAGAATTAGGAGTAGATGGCAGGGAAGTGTATTCACCTCTTCATTTTCATCCCGAGCCAGGGGAGTTATGACTCTCATACATAAATCAGTTCCTTTTCAAGTGAAAAATGTAATTGGAGACAAATTTGGAAGATATGTAATCATTCAAGGTTCTTTGCTATTAGAAAATATAAATCTTGTGAACTTATATGGTCCCAATATAGATGATCAGAAGTTCTTTGCTAATTTATTTCTCATCTTATCATCACTTACAGGGCAACATATAATAGCAGGGGATTTTAATTGTACATTGAATCCAGGTGTGGATAGATCAACAGGACTGGATTGTACGCACATTGGATGTAGGATGACTATTAATCATTTTATGAAAGAATTGAGATTGTTAGATATATGGAGAGAAATGAAACCACAAGTTAAAGCCATCCATCCATCCATCCATCTTCTACCGCTTTTCCGGAGGTCCGGGTCGCGGAGGCAGCAGTTCAAGCAGAGAAGCCCAGACTTCCCTCTCCCCAGCCACCTGCTCCAGCTCTTCAGAGGGGATACCAAGGCGTTCCCAGACTAGCTGGGAGACATAGTCTCTCCACCGAGTCCTGGGTCTGCCCCGGGGTCTCCTCCCAGTGGGACGTGCCTGAAACACCTCAAGTGGGAGGCGTCCAGGAGGCATCCTAATCAGATGCCCATACCACCTCAACTGACTCCTTTCAATGTGGAGGAGCAGCGGTTCTACTCTGAGCCTCTCCCGGATGACTGAGCTCCTCACCCTATCTCTGAGGGTGAGTCCAGCAATCCTACGGAGAAAGCTCATTTCAGCCGCTTGTATCCGCGATCTCGTTCTTTCGGTCATTACCCAAAGCTCGTGACCATAGGTGAGAGTAGGAACGTAGATTGACTGGTAAATCGACAGCTTTGCCTTAGAACTAAGCTCCCTCTTCACCACAACAGACCGGTACAACGTCCGCATCACTGCAGATGCTGCTCCAATCCGTCTGTCGATCTCTCGCTCCATTTTCCCCTCACTCGTGAACAAGACCCCAAGATACTTAAACTCCTCCACTTGGGGCAGGAGCCTGTCCCCAACCCGGAGAGGACAATCCACCTTTTTCCGGCTGAGGACCATGGACTCGGACTTGGAGGTGCTGATTCTCATCCCAGCCGCTTCACACTCAGCGGCAAACCGTCCCAGCAAGAGCTGTAGGTCATTGCTGGATGAAGCCAACAGGACAACATCATCTGCAAACAACAGAGATGAGATCCTGTGGTCACCAAGCATGACACCCTCCATTCCCTGGCTGCGCCTAGAAATCCTGTCCATAAAAATTATGAACAGGACCGGTGACAAAGGGCAGCCCTGGCGGAGTCCAACTCTCACTGGGAATGACTCCGACCGAGTGTTGGCAATGCGAACTAAACTCTCACAACGGTCGTACAGAGACCGAATAGCTCGTAACAACAAGCCCGATACCCCATACTCCCGAAGCACCCCCCACAAAAATCCACGAGGGACGCGGTCAAATGCCTTCTCCAAGTCCACAAAACACATGTAAACTGGTTGGGCAAACTCCCACGAACCCTCAAGAATTCTCGAGAGGGTAAAGAGCTGGTCCGATGTGCCACGGCCAGGACGAAAACCACATTGCTCCTCCTGAATCCGAGGTTCGACCAACGGCCGGACTCTCCTCTCCAGTACCTTGGCATAGACCTTCCCAGGGAGGCTGAGGAGTGTGATCCCTCTAAAGTTGGAGCACACCCTCCGGTCCCCTTTTTTGAAGAGAGGAACCACCACCCCGGTTTGCCATGCCCCCGGTTTGCCTCCCCCTCATGGATCGTCACCTTACCGTGGTGGGGGGGGTTGCGTGCCCCAGTGATCCCAGGAGCTATGTTGTCTGGGGCAATTTGCCTCTGATAGGGTCTCCCAAGACAAACTGGTCCTGGGTGAAGGGCCAGACGAAGAACGATCCAACAGACTCTCATGATAAATTGTATATCAAGGATTCAGTGTACCCCGCCCGGTATGGGGTTACCGGGGCCCCACCCTGGAGCCAGGCCTGGGGGAGGGGCTCGAAGGCTAGCGTCTGGTGGCCGGGTTTCCACCCATGGGACCCGGCCGGGCTCAGCCCGAAGGAGTTACATGGGTCCGCCCTCCAGTAGGTTCACCACCTGCAGGAGGGATCATGGAAGTCCGGTGCTATGTGGATTAGGTGGCAGTCAAAGGCGGAGACCTTGGCGGACTGATCCCAAGCTTTCTAAACTGGCTTAAAGTTAAAGCCTATTCTTGTTATTCCAGTACCTACAAGACATTCTCACGTATTGATTATTTTTTGATTTCCACAGAATTAAGGTCCAAGATTCAAAACTGCTTTTATGATAACATCGTGATCTCTGATCATGCACCCTGTTGTCTAATATATGTAGATAAAAAATTGACAAAGGAATCAGGTAGATGGCAATTTCAGCATAAATGGCTTCAGGATGAGGAATTTGTCAAGTATATAGAAAAACAGATAGACGAGTTCTTTGACATCAATACTACACAAACATCAGCATGTGTAAAGTGGGAGGCTTTCAAAGCTTTTATTAGGGGGCATATTATTAGTTATACAGGATCAAAATCTAAGAAGACTCGAGAGGAGAGAGCTAAATTGGAACATAAAATAAAAAATCTTCAGGAAAAAGTGTATGCAGGAAGTGACCCAAGGTTGGAGAATGAATTACTGATTTTGAGAGCTGAATACGACAAAAAATCAGCGAATAGAGCTGCCTCGAGTCTTCTAAGATTGAAACAATCTTTTTATGAACAAGGTGAAAAATCAGGAAAATTATTAGCATGGCAGATTAAACAATTGGAAATTAAAACACCAATTACCAGTATTATAAGTAACGGACAGGTAGTTATAGATCCTTTAGAAATTAATAGAGCCTTTAGAGATTACTATGAAAAATTATATGATACCAAAAATGAACCTGATTTAACAAAACTAAATGGGTTTTTGAACGAACTATCTATACCGTGTATTCCAAATGAAAACAGGGAGATATTGGAGTCTAAAATTAGTCAAGAAGAAGTTGGGCTAGCCATTGATAATATGAAATCAGGAAAAAGTGCAGGACCAGATGGTCTTCCAGTTGACCTTTATAAAAAATTTAAGAATAAATTAATAAAACCTTTTTTGGAAATGGTTTTAGAAGCATTTCAAAATAATAATTTACCATCATACATAAATAATGCCTTAATTATACTGCTGCCAAAACCAGGTAAGCCCTCTAATAAATGTGAAAATATGAGACCAATAAGCCTATTAAACGCCGACCTTAAGATAATCTGTAAAATTTTAGCAAGACGAATACAAGAAATTTTACCAAATATTATTAATCGAGATCAGAATGGCTTTATAAAGGGTAGACAAGGCTTCCATAATGTAAGAAGACTATTTAATATTATCTATTTTAATAAAGAAGCACCGGATACAGCTCAAAAGAAAAAAGGTTCAAAAAAGGTTCAATAAAGATATTGTGGAAAAAAAAAAAAAATGAAGATATGAAATAATACAATATAAAATACAATGACTTAAATTATATACTGCTCAGAAAATAAAGGGAACACTAAATAACACATCCTAGATTTGAATGAATGAAATATTCTTATTAAATACTTTGTTCTTTACATAGTTGAATGTGCTGACAAAATCACACAATAGCATGTGAAATTGATTGTCAATCAGTGTTGCTTCCTAAGTGGACAGTTTGGTCCTTTATTTTTTTGAGCAGTATATTATATATACTAGGTCATCAAATCAGTGTCAGTTGAGTCTGTCAACTAGGTTGCCTGTAGGGATTTTTAAGGTCCAGCAGGTGTCAGTATTCAGTGACACAGTATCAATACAGTTTGGCAATGTGTCGAAACGCATCATGACGCCCCATCTACCCATCTACCCCATTTTATAGAGTGATCAGATCACTCTATAAAAGCAAGAAATCTCTGTGTGTCTGTCTGTCATGTTTATAGGACATCATAGGACGGCCTAAGATCTCTGCCTGAACATCATAGGATGTCCTATGAACTCAGGCATCATAGGACGGCTCGCAATTGTCTTTATGATATCATATACATCAAGCCTGCCTTCATGTCTTTATGATGTCATATACAGTGACAGACATCAGGCAACATGTCTTTATGATGTCATATACATCAAGGCTGCCTTCATGTCTTTATGATGTCATATACAGTGAGTCCATGCCAGAAAGCCACTTTTTGCTCAGATCTATTTTCATGTTCGCTTCTCTGCCTTTGGGCTAAGCTCAAGTGTAGTAGTGTAGTAATGATCCTGTCCATGAACTGGAATTACGACGCACCAATCCCTCAACCAGTGGTCTCAACGAAGAAGAAGACCCACCAGATGGAGAGCAACAGAATGACGACAACTGCTGTACGTCAGAAAAGATGCCATGAAGATGGAACACCTGAGGTTCCAGCAGTACATCGCACCCATTTGAGAAAGGAGGACACCCTTCACCAGCATAGGGTACGACAGACTTTAAAGCACATTTCTAGGACATCATAGGACAGCCTATGATCTCTGCCCCATCATCATAGCGCGTCCTATGAACTCTGGCATCATAGGACGACTCGTCATGCCTACATAACGGCAAATGTGTAACCTTGACGAATGCCAGTCTACACTACAAATGTGTAAAATGCCAAGCAAAGCACTGATTTTCTTCAGGTGCTCCAGTTTCTTGGTTTCTACGGGCATGCACGGGTCTGCCTGATATCCTATGATGTTCCTATGATATCGGTGTTCATAGGACCATTTACTGGATGTCTACATGACGTCACATAAACGGAACTCTATATGACGTCAGATAAACTGTAAGGCTGTTGTCCCTATGATCTCAGAAGGATGTCTATATGATGTCATACAGAGCGCAGGAATCGCTACAATAGGACACACTACTTTAAACCACACCCATTTGAAGCAGTACATCATGGCTGTGTGTCACAGATCATAGGACATAGGACATCTTCAAAGATCAAACGCAGGCATGCCTCACGATAATGACGCACTATGACATCATCAACGATCATAGGACTCACTATGACACTATCAAAGATCAAAGGCAAGCATCACTGAATGAGTGCTGACGTGCTTGCTTACACCCTTTCTTACACCTGCTTTCTATGGGCATGCAGAAATACTTGCTTGTACTTGGTTTCTATGGGCATGCACGAGTATGTACTAGTTTCTCTGATTTTCAAAATATCAGTCCAAATGTTGTAGTGTGAATCCACCAAAGACAAGTGAGACTTTAGTAGTACTGTGTGGTCCCAACGAGTTCTTTTGGGACTATACCACATTCTGAGACTTTTCAATGCCACCAACTAAAAAATTAAAAGGAAACACTTTCACATGGCTGCATACTTTCCATGAAAGTGTTTAATCACTAAGCTGTTGTGGGCACATGCCTGGGAGATTTCAACATGGCATTGGGAGAAACCTGTCAACACATAGGCAGCTGAGTACATACATACTGATGCATAACACAAACACACACACACAGGCACAAAGATCGGATTTAAAGTGTCTGTGACACGATGTAGGAACTATGGATCAATATTCAGTATGAATTTATCTTCAATCGTCCACATAGTTGGTTCTGTTGACTTAGAACGCTAAATAAGTGGAAAAACATTTCTAAGTGAATTCAAATATAGCGCCGTGTTGCAGTAATGCGATATCTGGAGACTCACCTCGTTTCCGGATATGACATCATGAGGAGAGTTTCCTGTCGCTGATCCGTGTGCTGTCAGTGTAAACAAGCTGTTTAGCTTCTATATCAGCCAAGAAATGCCGAAATGTTGTGTGGCGGCTGGGTGTTCTAATTGCTCCAGTGAATGTATAAGCCTGTTCTCATTCCCAAAAGATCCAGATCTTCTTAAAAAATGGGTGAAGCAAGTACAGAAAACAAGGGACAAATGGCAACCAACACCATCTTCTGTACTCTGTAGCGATTATTTCACTGCAGACAGTTTTGAGGAGGCGCCTGCTATACAGGAATCTTTAGGCTTGAAAGTTTGTTACAAACAGGTTCTAAAACTGACTGCCATACCTACAGTTTTCAAAAGAAAACCCACAGCTCAAGACGATATCAACATATCAAAACAGCACAGAGAAGCAACAGTGTCAAAACTCGCCTGGAAAAGAGTTTGTGTAATTGATTTTTTTTTCCACATTAGGTGATCGTGATTTTATTATATTTTTTCAGCCGAAAGTAAAATCCTCCCCCATGAATTTTGAAGCCGAGTGTTCACTTTACTCCAAATGAAACGACTTTGTGTTAAAAAAAAAAAAGTTATATTACTTTTTTCAGTTTTCATTTTTATAAATCTCATTGCCTACCGAAACTGAATATCATATAGCATTTTTTTTTTTAATTTCCCCAACCACCCAATCGGGGAAATTTAGATCTATCTGTGTATTACCATTCAGTGTTTTGGAGGCGACCGATGTCCATCTCTAACACTTCATGTCGGGCCCTTCATCCTCTGAAACGTGGGAGTCATCTTCACTTCCTGAATGATATGGTTCAAATAAATAGGGTTGCAGTCCTTCGTTAGAACCATCTTGCTCTTCTTCATCACTCAATCCTGCTTCTTCCTCAAAAACTATCGACAAGTCGCTCAAATCTTCGCTGAAATTGATCACAACTTCTTCCGCTTCAGTGTACTCAGCCATGCTTGTTTACATCTTTGGTTCCCCTCATTACATAACAAAATGGCGGCAGCGTTTGACCCAATTTCAACAAACAAACATCGCAATCGTCTGCATCATGATGTAATTTATGGTAGTATATGGAAACAAAATTTTGTTGAATTTTTTTGTCTACACAGAATAAAAACACAGTAGTTCTTTCTAATGATGTCTTGGTTCAATTATGTCACAGACTCTTTAAAGACATTACTGTACACTAACAAGAAGTTTACAAAAAAAATCACTATTCAAGGCTGAAAGGGAAAGAAAATGATGTTGATATGAGAGGACAGTGTGTTGTATAGTTAAGTCTGTGAATACTACTGCAAAAACTGAAGTGCAAGTAGGAATAAATATGTCACAAGCTAGTTCTTCTCCCACAGAACAATTTTCTTGTTCTGTTAGCAGATATTTTTTTAACTATAATAGGCAAAATTATCTTCTAACAAACAAAAACAAGGATATGATGATTCAACATATTTGATCTGACTTAGATTTCAGATTTAGCAGTAACACTTTGAAATTGGGGAACTATAAGGTCAAATTTGCATATAAAGGGACATTCACAAAACTCTCTGAATAACAACTTTGTTTAATTTCTGCAGATTAAACTCTTTATAGCTCAATGTAGCCAAAATCCTTTACTCAAAAGTAGGTAAGTGGTGAGAGAGCTGTTATGTATGAGAATGTTGGTATTAGCAAGATGGCGGCCGGGTTGGACAGGGAATAGGCAGAGGTGGCGAACTACCGGTTTCCAGTGGTGACGCCACCCAGGGTATAAAGGATGGGAGCGGAAGAGTCTAGTCCTCTTTCGTCATTGTACACCTGGCTTGCTGGAGAGTGCTGATTGTCTGTGGGTATTGTCACCGTGGTTACTATAATAAAGCTCCCTTAATAGTGCCTATGCTCTGCTCATCATTGCATGAATATGGACACAACATTTGGCGACAAGGTAGAAGCAGTTATGGAGAGGTCAGTTGCCAACTTTCGGCCTTTTCTGGAAACCCCGAGCGAGCCACCCGTGCCTTGGTCTAGGTGGTTCGCCGCATTTACAAATTATCTGGTGGCTTTGAACCTCGGCGAACTTGAGAAGCTCCGCGCGAGGGCTGTCCTGGGTCATAATTTGGGCATGGAGGGGCAGAGGATTTTGGAAACGTTTGGAGGAGCCGATAGCTTTGATGAAGTAGTGGAGCTAATAGCACACTATTTTCGCACCCCGGAAAACGTCACTGTCCGGCGAATTCAATTCCGACAGCACCGCCAGCAGTCAGGGGAACCAGTGAGAAGATTCATCACAGACCTCCGTGAGCTGGCAAGGGAATGCAATTTTGGAAACCTGGAAGATGAGATGATACGGGACCAGCTTGCCGAGCATGTTCGCTGCCCTGCCACCCGGTCCAGACTTCTGACCCACCCAGGTGAGTCGACGTTGACCGCCACTATCGAGCTCGCTCAGCAATTCGAGGCAGCTGAGACAATAGTGAGGGGCTTTAGTGCAGCAGCCACTCTGACCCAGGATGAGCCTTGTTTTAAGGCGCTGTCACTGGACCCTGATGATGATGACAGTGGAGAGGACGAGTATGCCTCCGTTGTGAAGATGAGGTCCGCCCTAAGAACACCGCGTTGTTATGGCTGTGGGTCCCCAAAACACCATTATAAGTCCAGGGAATGTCCAGCAAAGGGCAAGCGTTGTGGGAAGTGTGGGCTGTTGAACCACTTTGCCAGAGCGTGCAGTAACTTTGAGCATAGGGGCCGACAGCGTGAGGCGGGTCCCTCGCAGAAGGCTCCCACAATCGTCCATGTGGTTTCCCCAGAAACTACGGGACGGATCGGCTGTGAAGTGTTGCTAGATGGCATCGAGGTTCCTCTGTTGGTGGATACGGGAGCTGTGATCTTCGTGCTGAACCTGACAGCCATGAGGAATTTATTTCCCCACCACCAGATCCAGGAACAGTGAAGCCCCTATTATGGATATGGCATGAACAAACTGGCCATCCTAGGATTTGTGGAGATGGAAGCCAGATATAGAACTGTGGTGGTGCCAATGGCTCACATCTACATCACCGCTGAGGGGGCCAACATAATGGGGTGCAACTTATTCTATGGACTGAGATTTTCCATCGTGAATGCCACTGGTGAGGAGTGGTCAGGCTGTGGGTTATGAGGCCGATCCGCTCCAGTGGTGGAGAATAAGGAGGTGTGGGACCCGAACTGGCTGGATACCACAGGTGGAGCGCATGCTCGGCACCACGTGACGCCACCCCAGGATTGACCCGATGCCAGCGTCCACATTACCTTTGGTGTGGGAACTGGACGGCACGCCAGGACCCCAGGGGTGGCCAATAAGGATGAGGTGCCCATGCTGACGACTGAGGGGGCGAGACCAGAGAGTGCAGTGCTTAAGCGCTCCAAACAACGGCCTGCCAAGAGAACTTTGAACCGGACCCGCGAGCCAACCGGTTTCATGAAGGAGGCCTGTCTACACCGGAGTGACCCCAAGAAGAGAGAAAAGGCTTCCCTGTGGGTTGGAGATGTCGTCCAGCCCAGGGTCGAGGCCCGGATGAGAGGGGATCACAGGTCACGTGAGTGGCGTGATGACCAGAGGCGATTCCGAGTGGAGGCTACCCGGAGCGATGGGTGCTTAGGCCTATCAGACAAGACATAGAGGCACCCGAACGAGCTGTGCCGCGTGGTGGAGAAGAGGAGACGGCGCAGCCCGACCTCAGAGGGCAAGAGACGGAGGCACTCAGGGAGGGACCCATCGAATGACTGAGGGTGTATTATACATGGGTGTTTTAGTTCCAGCCCAGGTCATGTTGTACATAGTTGACACTACTGTGTCTGTGACCCGAATATTATATCTGTTGGAGTAATATGATGGTTTTATGAGACAAGTTTTGTAGCACAGGTAAGAGATATTATAGTATAATTTGGTAAATTGGATGTGTTGCATGCATTTTAAAGGGGCTCACATACTAAGTGGTTTGAGATTTACACAAAAATATACTGTATATACAGTATATATATATAAAGAAGGTAACAGAAAGTAGAGGAAGAGAAAGTTTTGTTTATTTCATAGTAAAATGTGATCACTGTGCTGATCGTTTGGCAAATGTGTAAGGGAGTAAGATCTGGTCTTATGATGTGAAGTAAAGGAAAAGTAATTGTGTTTCATATTGTCCAACATGCCGAATTGTTTTATGATGCCCAGATGTGTGGGTGGTTGTGTTGGGGAGGGGGTCGCCAATGGTGTTGTTGCTGTTAGTTTTACTTGTATTAACTGTTGTTTGTTGTGTATGTTGTGGAGCTTTTGGGGGGATTGATTTAATTAGAAACACGGCTTTCTTTATTTTGGACTTCTAGGATGTGGTGGCAGAATAACCTGCCTAGCCATGTAGGGGGCGCTGGCAGTCTACCCAGCCCCCCGGGCTTGGTTGTGTGAATGGATGGGTTTGTTTATTTTGTACATAAAGTTTTATATGTTAGTGTGTGACTCGGGTTACAAATTGGGGTTGGTCAATCTGTGTGCATGATTTTTTTTTGAAGGGGGAGGAATGTTATGTATGGGAATGTTGGTATTAATAAGATGGCGGCCGGGTTGGACAGGAAATAGGCAGAGGTGGCGAACTACCGGTTTCCGGTGGTGACGCCACCCAGGGTATAAAGGATGGAAGGGGAAGAGGATAGTCCTCTTTCGTCATTGAACACCTGGCTTGCTGGAGAGTGCTGATCGTCTGTGGGTATTGTCACCGTGGTTACTATAATAAAGCTCCATTAATAGTGACTACACTCTGCTCATCATTGCCTGAATATGGACACAACAAGAGCTACACTTAAGACATACAGTATATCATCTGTGAACATGTAAAGTTAAAAAAACAATCAGGCTCACAACAAAATCTATTTGTTATGCTCTTGATAGAAATACAAAATAAGTGTGTTTGGTCCATTTTGGGGAGTTATCTTAACACCCTTAATACGGTTTATCAGATAACTCCTGGATAGACACTGTGGTGCATCCTCAAATCCTCAGAAATCCTCAAAACGCAGCATGAAGGGGCTCTTTCATGGTGTGCAAATCAATCAGCAAGGAAATGGAGAATCCATTCTTCTTTTTGAGGATAAACCTATCAGGCTACAATAACTCCAGACTTTGCAGATCTATGTGTCCAAAGGACAAACAGAGGATGGGACACTTTGATTATGAGGGAGAGGAAGGGCAGTGCAGCTGCTACCACTCCCACCCCATCCCACCCTCCACCCCAGCATCCTCTCCTCTGCCTTATTAGACTTCACCTCTGTCTGTGTTCAGTCTTCGTGTTGTGTCAGGCAATGGGGAACACGAATCAAAGAACTGAGGTTTTCTCACCTGCTGCCTGTACACAGCAGAGGAAAGCACGTATAGCAATAAAATCCTCTCCAGGGACAAGAGAGAGGATTGAAGGGGAAACTGAGCGACACAGCACTTTAATTCTTGTCCCCAATGGTCTGAAACACCAAAATGATAGCTGTATACACCGAGTCACATGGGAACGGGTAAAAATGATATGTTAGCAGTGGTGTTGTACACAACTGCATAAGCCAGATGGAGAAATAACTTAACGGCCCATCCCATGGCTGGAGTGACACCTTAGTACTATCGGGACTGAATAACAAAAATATGCAGGACAGTTGCTATCTCTGAGTAATTTTCAAATAAAGTTACATTAAGGCTGCATTCAGACCAGGATAGTCCAGGGGTCTCGGTTTGGCTAGGTGGGGAATACCGAGAATTTTCACACCTTCGTTTGGGTTTGGTTTGCATTCACACTGCAGCGGCCCAAACTGCCTGGACAACATCACGCAGTTACAACAACTGCTCATTTGGGGCACTGTAGCCAAAACCACCACTGACCAGGAAGAAAAGATCTCAGCAAAGAAGAAAAATCAGGCTCATCGATTGGCCAGGACCGAAAACAGAAATCCATTCCCTTCAACTGGGTTGTCTGTCTGCCACAAACAAGACATTTTTTAACTTTTCTCCTCGGCTTTCACCGGTAAAAGCCACCGGAGCCACCGGAGTGGTGGCTCAGTTGGTAGAGCATCCGCCCCACACCCGGGAGGCAGGGGTTCAAATCCCGGCCGGGTCATGCCGAAGACCATATAAAAGCGGAACTTCCTGCAGTCCAGCTTGGTGCTCAGCAATAATGGACTGGAGGAGGGAAATCTGTGGCGGCGCCTTGCATGACAGCAGCCCTCTGATTCTACACTTGGGGTGTGTGTGATTAACACTGTAGATAGGAAAAACACAATTTCGTTCTACTGTACATGATTGGTTGTATGGTTGGATGACAATAAAGGGTGATTAAAAGGACTTCTCAGATTCCCGTGGTTGTCTTTATTGTTATTTTCTACCCAAAATGTACCACAGTAAATGCCACTTCCTCTTCTCAGACTATGTGTTGCTATGGTTACACAAACGCTGAGGGGCATTTCTGCCCTTTATTCCGCTGGATACTCACACAGCAAGTGGAGCGCACCAGACTTTGTTTGCAAGAGAACCAAGACCACCGTTTTCAGGTGAACCAAACTTCACTTGTTTGATGTGCACCAGAGTTCCAATGTGCATTCAGACTGCACTAAACGAACCGAACTATCCACGGAAGCCACTGTTTGGTCCTTTGGTCCGAACCAAACAGTGGCCGTCTGAATGCACCCTAAGTTAGTAAAAGGTTAGACAGCATGTGTTAGAAAGGGGATAATCAATCCTGTCTCAAGACTGCTAAAATGTTTTTCTCTGTAGCTGTTAGGAAGAACTGGAGTGGATTCAGAATATGTGAAATAAACCAGTCATCCTCAGCCTTTTTTGCCTCACAGACTGGTATCATGTAAAAAAAAAAAAATTTGCAACCCAGCCAGAGGGTTAGAATGAATGGAAACAAAGTGTGTGATTTAAAAAGCTCATCTTCGGTGAGTGTGAGCGGGGCCTCCAGTGCTTCTCCTGGCTTCGGTCAAGGGCACTGGGGTTGTGGACACTACCCCAGGTGCAATATCTGCTCAAACTCTCTTGAAAGCAAAGATAGCTGATTACACACCAGCTGATAGAAGGAAGGCCCAACCAGCCAGCCAAACTGACTCGCCAGCTTGCTGGCTTCAACTCTAAAGCATCACCACTATGAGATAGGTGTGCGTCAAGACTGCAGAGACAGACACGTGGCACGGGAAAAGAAAGCGTATCCAGTAATTTTTCAAAATAAAACTTCGGCAGAATTATTCAGTACTAACAGAATTTTTTTTTTTCTCCCCAGCTCTCTATGACCAATTGGTTTGCAACCTGGTGATTGTTAATGTGGGGTGTTTATATACTTTAGTGCAAAAGACCACTGCTAAGGTTTGCATATTACCTTTATATCCATTCATATAATTTCTGATGTTGTTCAAGGTGTTACGAATGTATCATAACACAATATTTCCATATGATAGAACAGCATTCTGTACACAGCGACATGTTTTCAAATGTTTCATAAGATATAAATTTTCACATCCCAACTCTCCCAAGTAACACTAGCATCTAATTTGCACATTGTAATATATTCCATAAATACTTTTAAGAAAATAAAACTGAAATATACCACAGTGCCAACTGATGTTACAAGAGGCCTTGGCTTTAAATGTGGCATGGTAGCAATTTTGTCATGTCAGGTCAGGCACTGGTTTGCTTGCTACCGGATAACCATGAAAACTGGTACTACCTGTCTCATGGGTCAGGCCGTCGGCGACTCAACCGGCATCCCCGCCCTTCCGAGGGCACGGAGGGTGAAACTGGGCATCCTGGCAGAACTAAAAACAATATCTATCATAGGTCTGTGGTGGACCGCTCCCAGTTACACGGGGTGAGACTAGACATCCTGGCAGATAAGCACATCTGTCGCAAGGTATGTGGTGGACTTTTGCCAGTTGGTGCATTGTGACATGCACTACACAAAGAGCAGAGATAAACAAACCTATCATCTGGTCAGTCACTGCAACAGATACTGGAGTCAGTTTGTCTTGGCCTGTCCTTGCCACTGATAATGCCTCTATCTGCCAAGAATGTGCCACTAGTCCAGCAAAAGCTAGCGGTACTCAAATACTTTGCAAGCAGTTTCATGAAATGGCCAGTCAGAAAGCAACTCATACCGGCTCGGACGTCGCCCGGGTTAACAAGGTCAGGAGTTCCTGGCAGCGGAAGGCGAAGGACAGAGCTGCGTGGAGGAATCTGATCAGACCTAAATGAAACAGTCATTGTTGCCCCCGACAGACTGCTATGATGATGATGGTAGCAATTTGACAAAACTATATCATGAAAATAATATGTATGATTGCCCATTGGTTATTTCTCAACTTAAAGGTATTACATTTGTTTTCAATCACGATAATCAAGAGAAAGAAGAGTGACATTCAATCATGTAAAGACAATGCAAACAAAAAAAAATCATATTTTCTCTGCAATCTCATTATACTGATGAACTACTCGTGACATTGAACTTACAAAAACCAAGCTGTGCATTCGACTAAAAAAGGCATGAACCTTGCTCCCTGTATTTCAGCCACATTTATTTTTTATCCCTTTACACTGCAACACAGGTCACCAGGATGGATTAAAAGCTTTCTTTTCTTGGCCTCCACTGGCCCATCATTTCTCCTGTCGCTACACAGAAGCCAGGGGTCTTCAAGGTCAGCCCTTTGACAAATGTAGCAACTCATTGTGAGGAGGAAGGATTGAAGGAGTGAAAAGATGTTTGTTGTTTCTAGAATGGGCAACAGTCTTTGCTATTTGGGCATTTTTTTCTTTTTTTCTTTTTTGATCAAGGTCAACACCCACTTGAGGAAAACCAAAGCTGTGCAGCGGCCATAAAGACACCCGTTTCAGGGGCCCTCGTAGTGCCCATCCATAGAATATGCTCAATTACTAACGCACACACATACACACCCTAATCCCGTGGGACGTCTGCTTCCACATGAATGAGTGAGACTGACATGAGCCTCAGAATTAACACGGCTAACCCCAGCGCGCGCACACACACACACACACACACACACTCATACAATTCAATAAAGGGGAAAGTGGGGGGCCCCAGACCAGGCAGGTGATGCTGTAGTCCCATGCTGCGTTAGCAGTATGTGCATGCATGTGTCATGGTGGTATGGGGGGCTGTTTGCCGTCTGCCAGTCCAACCGCTGCTTGCACAATCAGCTGGTCTCTGTATCACTTCTCCTGGGGTTTCTTGGCAGTGTGTGCATGTGCCCTTTCCTATTTTTTTTTTTTTTTTTTTACAAAATCAGCCTGAGTCATAGATCAATGCATCCAGGATTATGTATCACCCTCAGCATTACCAGGGTCAACTTTAGTGAGTGACACCCCTGCAGCAGTCTACAGCATCACCCCACATCTCCTCTCTACAGGAGTCTGTCTGATTTACAGCCTTGTTATATGGTATGCCATTAATGTTAAACAGCAGGAAGACGATTTAAATCTGCATTAGGTGAGGTTTTTATCTAAATATATGTTTGTCAAATCAGCCTAAATCACAGGAAAGATGATTCTCTACTGCCATCTCTACTGCATCTGGTGAAACAAACCCATTTAACCAGAGGAAATTCTGGCATCTCCTTATATGATTTTATTCAAATTTTTTTGCCCTTTCTCATGCAGGTTTTAATTGCTTATATTAGAGATAAAGCCACTGTCACAGCATAATCACATCATCAAGGCCACGCTCCACGGGTAGAATGCTGACCTTTGTCACGTTATTGCTTCTGTTATTGCAACTCCAATCCTAAAATCTTTCCTGTGATTCGTGATATTTCAGTTGTTAATAAATAAACGCATCTCTGTTGCATCTAGCTGATGGTAAAGATTAAGCAGATTAAGAACACCCACAGTTGCACAACAGAGACGGAGCACTTTTAGGCCAGACTTCACAATGGATGAAACATGCATATGCGGGAGATTCAGATCACTCTGATACATACCTTGTCAAAAAGAGACTTCCATTGCTGAGACAAGGGAGGAGAAAGAGAGAGAAAAGAGTGAAGAAGTGGGTGAGAGGAAAAGATGAGAGGAAAAATAAACAGAAGCAGGGCTGAAGGAGGAGGGAAGCACCTGTTTGGACAAGATGAATCTCTGCCAAAATGGATTCTCTTCACTATTTGCCTCAATTGCAGTCTTGCACTCGCATGCTGTTATTATGTGATCATCGCAGGCAATGAGCCGCATCAAATGATAACAAGGCACCAAAGTGTGTCCCTTTATGTGTAAAAAGGATAAGGGGGGGGTGCGCGCGTGCGTGTGCTTGTGTCTAATATGAGTGTTTTAAATCCCATCTGGCAATCCTGGGAAACACACACTATAAATTGCAACTACCATGCCCTTTAACGGCAACTCTGCACTCCTGCTGTGACTCCCTGCTTCGGGTAGTGAGCCGTGCTGAGTAACTGCTTCATAAATGTGAGCATGTTTAAAAGTCGTAGGGGTCGTTCTGGGTCCCGTGTTCAGACTTACATCTTCCGGAGCTTCGGGAAGGACGTCGGTACTTTCCAAAACCTCGATCTCCTCTCCCTCGGCGTTGGCCGCCACCGCCGGAGAGATGTTAACTGGCACCTCCCGGGTTCCGCCTGTCATCCTCGGGCTTCCCTTCTCCATACACCCCCGAAAAGCCGCGACTAAATCCTCAACAGACTCCTCATGATGCGGCCTCAGAATCACATGTCGCGTCCAGTGGTTTTTAATTAAAGGTGTGCACGTGCACCGTCTGCGCGCGAATTCATCCACAAAGCGAAAAAAAAAAAGTTGATATGCAATAGTTTGCTGCCTTTTAAAGGAATCTTGGAGTGTCACACCATCTTCCAACGCATCCTTAGTCAGCAGTGACAGAGCTGAAATGAGTCTGGATTTTTTTTGCTGGCGACGAAAAAAAAAAAAAAAGAGGCAGCGATCCAAGTTTGAGAAGCTGGAGACGCACGTTGGCAGAGCGGCTGTTTTCACTTTTGAGAGATGCGACGGCAGCGGCGGCAACGGAGCGCAGATCCTTTTGAAATAAATAATTACATCACCAGCAGTGACAACAACCCCCTGGCAGAGAGGACGCACACGTCTGGATGAAGTCCCGGCGAAAGTCGAGCCTCAAACAAGGCGGACGCGCGGGAGAGAAGTTCGAACACGTGCCAATATTTTTTTGGTGCGTCACGACACCTGGCACGCTGTCTCCTGCCTCCTGACGGCTCAGAGCGGGGGACGCCGTCTGATTTCTCCCGGTGTGCGCTGGTGGGGAGCCTCTGACGAGGGGAGGGAGGAACGGAGGGGCGCGCCGACCGCCTCAGCTGGGATGGATGGCTATAGATCAGCTCCCGGAGACGCCAGGACTCCGCTCCATCCGCATACGCACTCCCAGGCTCGGGTGAAGAGGAAGAGGGAAGGGGGTGTGAGGGGGTGGAGAGATGAGAGAGGGGAGGGGAGAGTTGGTGGGGCGAGATTTGGCTGCTGGTGGGTGAGGGATCACCAGTCACAGCAGCTCCGGGGAGAAGCTCCCAGTTTGAGCAGCCGACAGGCACTGGTCCTCGGGGATTGACTGCCTTCATGCATTCTGCTTATATTAGCTGCTGCGTGCTGTATTTCTCGTTTAGTCATATATCTAAAGCGCCAATTAGTCATATACCCCACTTGCGTAATTTATTTATATATTGAAGTCTCCAAGGATGATAAGAGTCTCCAAGGATGCAAATTCCAGATTGTTTTGTGAGGGATATAACTGTCCCCTCCAGGTCTGCAGCTACTCATCCAAATACCGGAGGGCCCCATCTCAGACAAACACACCAATTACCTGCAAAGACATCAAAGAAGCATAATAGCTGGGTGGAAGCATGAAATGGGGGTGCCCAATAAAATTAAGGAGGTGGTGGGTCCTCCTCCTAGACTTGGCTTTTAGTACATCTATTGGTAAATGTTTGAACGGAAGGAATCAAATTATGGAGGGAGTTATGCAAATGAAAACACACACGGAAACACATCGCTGAGGGTCTTTTTGTTTCATTGCTTTGGAATATTTGTTCTCATGTTTTCTCTGCCAAGTTAAAACACACACACGCACGCACACGCACACACACACACACACACACACGATTTACTCATCTGTTACTTTGTGCTTTCCCATGTTTAGACGGTGTTCTTTCCAATTTTTGGGCAGGTGCAAACTATTTATGTCAATGCTTTGCTTTACTTAGAGGCAGACTCAGGCCGTTTTAATGGCGGGGCAAAGAAATAAAAATCCACCCCATCCACCCACCCACTGCACAACACCGAGCAACACCAGCATGTAAGAATCTGTGATGTATCATGTTTATTACTAAAAGGAAACTGAGTCTGAAACTAGGTTAGTTTAAAAAATAAAAAGTATATACCTCTATGATAAAACACAAAGGGAACTGTACAATTTTGAAAAGTTTATTCCAGTAACACCTCCAGCATTTCTCCTAAAGTATGTATGGGCGTGCTTTAGAATGTAAGGAAGTTTGCACTGGATGGGGCACTTCATAGTTACAGGAGAACCTAACATGGTGGGGTGGTCACCTTCGTCTGTTTGTTCAGACTGTGACTTGAAAAAGAATGAAACTAGGGTCACCAAACTTCGTACGGGTGGACTTCAGGCTTAGCATGTGTTGCTATGTTTTTGGAGTCACAAGGTCAAAATCGACTGAGGATTAATGACTTTATTAATCGAGCTAAGTGTAAAAAAACTGTGCATGTTAGAACAGTGTCTTGGCCACATAACAAATGTTAAATGACATTGATCATGGCTTTGACCTTGAGAATCAATAGCGTCTGAATTGGATTGGTCTGTATAGGTGGCAGCTTGTTTTCATTTAAGTATTAAGTACTTACAATATTGAGGGGTAGGACTTGAAAAGCTTTTGCTTCTTCCTATTCTTTTTCGGGCACCCAAAGAAAGGGATTCGTCACTTTGCATTGTGTTTTTGTATGTTTTGGTGTATTTATTGGATGTTCTTTTTTGTTTCCTTTTGTCCAAAGTAAATAAATAAATAAATTTAGGCAACTAGGTCACCATGTTTCAAATTTACATTCTGGCTTATAACCTTTAAACTTACCTTATGGTGCCTTTATTATCAGGTTTAGTGCTATAACAGAATTTGAATATAAGCTATAATGTCATACAACATCGGAATATGAAATGACCTTGACCCTGCCTTTGACCCTGTATATTTGTAGGGTCTGATTCATTCTAATCTGGACATTCCCATTACAATAGGGAATGATATACTTAGAATATACCATTGACTTCCACCCCAATTAGGACAGGGACCCAGGGTCTGGGTCTGCATCTCTGTTGAGTGCAATTCTAGTTCGACCCTTCATCATGTTTTCTCACCAGTGGAAGTACCCTAACAGCTGTGCATCCCATTTACTTATCAGGAAAGAGCACTCTTTGGGACAGTCGGGTAGGGGCAGCATGGAAGTCACTTTATAGCTGCACCTGTTTTTCCATTAGAAGGGTCTCTACATGGCACCTTACATATGGTACAGCATCAGATTTTCTCCCGCTAGAAGGGCATTCTTTAACACAAATGGGCTCATCATCATAATTTATTTGACACGATTTAGTAGCAGACACAGAAGCAGACTACAGACTCGGTTATAATAGTGATAATCTTTATTGAGAGCGAGTGTGTGTGAGTGTGTGTGAGTGCAGAGCAGGAGGAGTCTGACAACCTTGCAGAGGAGAGAGAGAAGGAATAGTGAGTAATTTGTAGCACACAGTAGAATAATGAGGAGTTAATTATAATCTTACGGAGCGAGGAGCGGTTGGGATGAAACAACCTGTGGCCACATTCTCTGCTGGTTGCCGTGGTCCCGCAAAGGTGAAGAGATGCTGGTGCAGATATATACAGTGTTTGGTGGTAGGGGAATTCCTCAGCTGAGGGAAAAGGGAAAAAGTTCAGTCTGATGATAAAGGCAGGATGCCGGCGAGGGTGAGGAGACACCGGCTCTGGGAAAGGGTCCAAGTCTGCCACAAGGAGAGGTGCCAGTCCGCCAAGGAGAAGGTCCACCTGTGCACAGGTTATCCAAGACAAGCAGAGGAGAGATGCAGGGAGGTGAGTACAGACTGAGAAGTAGCTTACGGTGTGCCGGGTCTGAGACGAGGTTCAAAGCTGGAGATGAGAAGGGCAGCACAAGCGTAGAGGAGCACTCTGACTGCATGTGAGCATAGATGTCTCCGTGCAGGAGTGGAGGACCCCACTCCAAATAAAGGCTGCTAATTAAGCAGCGCAGGTGTGGATGAAACCGTAGCTGTGAAACATAATCAATGAGAGGAGAGAGAAAACAGCACACAGCTCAGATCACCACAGTGCCCCCCCCCCCAAGGGATGTCTCCCGGCGGCCGACTCAACATCCCCAGGTGGGACCGATGGAATGCCCTGACCATCTCCTGATCCATGATGAAGGATGCCCGGACCCACAATTTCTCCTCTGGTCCGTACCCAGCCCAGTCCACCAGGTATTGTAGGCCTTGCCCCCTGCGTCATACATCCATAATGCAGTTGACCTTATACACTGGACCGCTGTCGATCATCACCGGAGGGGGAGGTGGTTTGGATGGAGGGCACAAAGGGCTGGTGGAAAACGGCTCCACCTGAGAGACATGAAAGGTGGGACAGATGCAGAGAGCACGGGGGAGAGACAAGCGAACATCAGCTGGATTGATGATCTGAGAGATGGGGTAAGGGCCAATAAAGCAGGGAGAGAGCTTTCTGGAATCAATCTTAAGGTTAATGTGTTTAGTGGACAACCATACCTTCTGCCCAACCCGATGGGGGAGGGGAGTCCCCCGACGGTTGCCGATCTCGAAGTTGCGGTCCGCAGTGTGGCGGACAGCAGCCCTGGTGGTCCTCCAAATCCAATGACAATGCTTGATGTGATGGTACAGCGATCTCCACCTCCGCCTCTGGGAACGGGGGGGGGGGGGGTGTAACCCAAGGACGCCTCGAAGGGGGAGAGACCCGTAGCTGCAGAGGTGGCAGAGTTGTGAGCATACTCAATCCACGGTAGGTACGTACTCCAGGGCGCAGGATTAGAAGCTGTGACACACTTCAGGGCTGCCTCCAGCTCTTGGTTGGCTTGCTTGCACTGACCATTACTCTGGGAGTGATACCCAGAGGACAAGCTGACAGTCGCCCTGATGGCCTTACAAAAGGATTGCCAAACCTGGGAGACAAACTGAGGACCCCGGTCCAAGACCACGTCCACCAGAATACCATGGAGGCAGACAACGTGTAGAACAAAAAGGTCAGCCGTCTACTTGGCAGATGGGAGCTTATTCAGGGGAATGAAGTGAGCTGCCTTCGAGAACCTGTCCACGATGGTGAGAATGACCATATGTCCAGCAAAGGGGGGAAGCCCAGTCACAAAGTCCAGCACCATATGGGACCATGGCCTGCTGGGGATGGGTAGGGGGTGCAATAGCCCAGAAGGAGGAGAAGAGGATGACTTGCCAGTGGCACAGTGGGGACATGACTAGATGAACTCATTAACGTCCTTCCTCATCGACGGCCACCAGAAGGTCCTTTGCAATTGCAACAAGGTGCGAGACACGCCGGGATGGCACATAACCTTGGAAGAGTGTAGCCAATCGATGATCTCGTCACGGACCGAGGAAGGAACATAGATCCATCCCCCGCAGGACCCCCACCCGGATCAGGCTCATTGCCCTGCGCCCTCTTGACCTTCTCCTTGATCTGCACGCCAACTGCACACGAGGGGGAATCTATGGGGTGCAGCTCCGGCAATGTTGTGTCAGTGGAGAATTGTCTCGAGAGGGTGTCAGGCTTGATGTTTTTGGACCCTGGGCAGTAGGTGACGGTAAAATTAAACCTGCCAAAGGACAGGGACCAGCGGGCTTGTCTAGAGTTTAGCCATTTAGCAGTCCTGTGGTACTTCAGGTTTTTATGGTCGGTCCAGACCACAAACGGCTGTGAGGCTCCCTTCCAGCCAGTGGCACCATTCCTCCAAGGCCAGCTTGACCGCCAGCAACTCCTGGTCACCCACATCATAATTCCTCTCAGCTGGGGACAGGCATCGGGAGACGTAAATGCAGGGGCGAACCTTATTATCAGTGAACAAACGCTGAGAAAGGACTGCCCCCACCCCGGAATCCGAGGCGTCCACCTCCGACAGGATCTACAGCCGTGGGTCCACCTGAGCGAGGATAGGGGAAGAAGAGAAGCGAGACTTCAGTTTGGAAAATACCACATCAGCCTCCTTTGACCATCAAAAAGGAACCTTGGTGGAAGTGAGGTGGGTGAGGGGCAGAGCAACCACACTGTAATAGCAGCTGAAGCACCGGTAAAAATTGGCGAATCCCAAGAACTGCTGTAATTGTTTGTGGGAGGAAGGAACAGACCACTCCAAGACTGCCTTCACCTTACCTGGGTCAGCCCGGATCTCCTCATGGGCAATGACGAACCCCAGGAAGGTGGTAGAGGGTGTATGGAACTCACACTTCTCTGCCTTGATGTAAAGTTGGTTCTCCAACAGCCACTGAAGGACCCTCCTCACGTGCACCCGATGCTCATCTAAAGAACGAGAGAAAATTAGTATATCATCCAGGTACACAAACACAAAGGAATTCAAGAAGTCCCTCAGAATGTCATTGA
Source organism: Pholidichthys leucotaenia (assembly GCA_020510985.1). Lineage (NCBI taxonomy): Eukaryota > Metazoa > Chordata > Actinopteri > Cichliformes > Pholidichthyidae > Pholidichthys > Pholidichthys leucotaenia. The sequence goes on from CM035848.1 coordinate 142,500,090, forward strand.
TAAGCCGTTGGAACACAGCTGGCATGTTCGTCAACCCAAAAGGCATCACCAAGTACTCGAAGTGGCCATTAGATGTACGGAACCCCGTCTTCCACTCATCGCCCTTCTTGATCTGGACAAGATGGTAGACATTGCGCAGGTCCAACTTGGTGAAAACAGTGGTACCTTGAAGCAAGTCGAAGGCAGAGTTAAGGAGCGTCAAGGCATGCTTGACCTTCACAGTAATGTTATTCAACTCCCTAAAGTCAATGCAGGGTCGGAGAGAACCGTCCTTCTTGCCCACAAAAAAAAACAAAAACGACCCCACCACAGATGAAGAAGGCCTGATGTGATGATGCCCAAACTTAATGACTCTTTGATGTATTTATCCGTCGCCTCTTGCCCAAACTTAATGACTCTTTGATGTATTTATCCATCGCCTCTCACTCCGGGGCAGACAGACTATACAGTCTACTGGATGGCAACGTAACTCCTCGAAGGGGGTTAATGGCGCAGTTGTAAGGGCGGTGGGGGGGTAGAGAAAGCGCCTTAGACTTGCTGAAGACCGGAGCAAGGTCGTGATATTCAGGGGGAGCCAAGGTGAGATTGGGCACATGGGTGGGCGAGAGACTGACAGCGACAGAGGGAGAACAGGCTGCAGACTGCAAACAGGTGGCTAAGCAGAAGGTACTCCAAGAAATAACCCTTCCTGCCTGCCAATCAGTAACTGCGTTATGGAGTCTTAACCAGGGATACCCTAAAATGACAGGAGACAGAGACGGGCAAAATAAAGAAACTCAAATGCTCTCGATGGCTGCCTGAAACCAAAATGGAAATGGGAGCAGTTTTTTAGTGACCCTGGTGAGTGGTTCTCTGGAAGCGGCAACCAAATTTAATGGCGTCTCCAGATCTTGACATGGGAGCTTCAGCCAGGTTGCCAGACTCTCCGAAATGAAGCTTTGTTCAGCGCCTGAATCAATGAGAGCAGTAGTGCAAAAATCAGTGTGAAAGTCATCAAAACAAATGGGCAACACAAGTCGTGTAAGGGATTTAGACCTGCCCACGTCCATTAGCCCCCCTACTGTGACGAACGGACCCCCCCCCCCCCTTTTGCCAGTTTGGGACAGTAGGCAACCTCGTGTTCAGCACTAGCACAATACATGCACAAACTAAGATCATGGTGGCACTGTCATTCAGCGGGGTCAGCCTAGACCGGCCCAACAACATAGGTTCCCCGGTGTCAGAGGGTTCGGAAGGGGAAAGGGCTAAAAGAGGGGGCTGAGAGGAAAGGTGCTGCTGAGAGCCCGAGCGATTAACAAGACGCTGCTCATTGGCCCATTCCCTTAAGTGATTATCAAGATTGATGGCCAGGGAGATTAGCTCATGTAACGAGAAGGACTTATCTAATCATGCTAACTCATCACAAAGGCTAGGGCTATGGCTGCATGTGAAAATGCTACACAGAGACGTATCCCCCCATCCCACCTCTGCCGCAACAACCCGAAAATCCACCGAGTAGTCGGCCATGGACCTGGCCCCCTGCCGGAGATTGAGAAGGCGGGTGTTGAAGATGTTATCCTGGTCAGAGTGGTCAAACACCTGGGTGAACTCGGATACAAATCGGTGATAAGTATAGTTTTGGTAATTGGGACGATCCATCATAGCATACGCCCAGTCTAAGGCCCACCCCTCCAGCAGGTTCATCACGTAGCTAATCTGGCTATGATTAGTGGGAAAATCTTCCAGCACCCACTGGAAAACTAGGCTACACTGAAGGAGGAACCTCTGTGCCTTGCCCAGCCTACCATTGATGTGGGTCGGTGTGGGGACTGGCGTTAAACAAGGATGACGTGCCGATTGGAAGGAAGGAGCCAGCGGGACAGCTGACACCCCGGAACCAGTCTAGGAGAGCAGAGCTGCAGTAAGTTGGTCGAGCCGTACATAAATCTGAGTTAATTGATTCAAAATTACCTGTTGCTGATAAATAAGCTGGTCTAACCGAGCCTCCATGATGTTTAATCTACGTGCGGTTGCACTGTCTGCTGGGTCTGACTGATGGAGATGTACTGACATGATTTAGTAACAGACCCAGAAGCAGACTACAGACTCAGTTATAATAGTAATAATCTTTATTGAGAGTGAGTGTGTGTGAGTGTGGGTGAGTGCAGAGCAGGAGGAGTCTGGCAACCCTGCAGAGGAGAGAGAGAAGGAGTAGTGAGTAATTTGTTGAACACAGTAGAATAATGAGGAGTTAATTATAATCTTACGGAGCGAGGAGCGGTTGGGATGAAACAACCTGTGGCCACGTTCTCTGCTGGTTCCGTGGTCCCTCGAAGGTGAAGAGGTGCTGGTGCAGATATGTACAGTGTTTGGTGGTAGGGGAATTCCTCAGCTGAGGGAAAAGGGAAAAAGTTCACTCTGATGATAAAGGCACTTACAGGATGCCGGTAAGGGTGAGGAGACACTGGCTCTGGGAAAGGGTCCAGGTCTGCTCCAAGGAGAGGTGCCGGTCCGCCAAAGAGAAGGTCCACCTGTGCACAGGTTATCCAAGACAAGCAGAGGAGAGATGCAGGGAGGTGAGTACAGACTGAGAAGTAGCTTACGGTGTGCCGGGTCTGAGACGAGGTTCAAAGCTGGAGATGAGAAGGGCAGCACAAGCGTAGAGGAGCTCTCTGACTGCATGTGAGCATAGGCGTCTTCGTGCAGGAGTGGAGGACCCCACTCCAAATAAAGGCTGCTAACTAAGCAGCGCAGGTGTGGATGAAACCGCGGCTGTGAAACATAATCAATGAGAGGAGAGAGAAAACAGCACACAGCTCGGATCACCACATTATTGCACAAAGAGCCCACATGTGGAGGGCAACCAAATGGGGAACTCACTCGTTTGTTTCTCTAGAACTCTGTTTCTTCTTCTTCTTCTGTAGATCTGCTGCATATTTCACATTTTTATGCCTCAGTGAAGAGACATACGGTTGTGTGTCAATGTATCTCTCTGTCCGCACTGTGGCATCAGCACCTATGGTGCTTTTATTATCTACAGTATAAATGCTTGTTTTCTAAAATGTCCCCTCCACCCCTCACCCCCTTATATCTATGTTTTGAAGGTCACTAGTGCATTGCCTGTAAATGCAAGTATTCCTGTCTGAAACAGGTATCCCAATCAGGCTTTCCAGGCCCAGATGTAGGCTGTGTTTGAGAGTGGAATACAAAGAGGTGTAGCCTATATGTAGGCAATCCCATGTCAGACTTTGAGAAATATAAAAGGGAGTAAATGGCACTAAGATTTATTTGACTGTGTGAATATTAATTACAGAATACCTAATTACTGAAAATGAATGGGACATCCAATATTAGCGACTGTTTCAGATCCCTTGTTCATTTGTTTGTCAGATCACTTATTTGTCACTTATCATCACTTATATTCATAATAGCATATCATGCACTTTGGGGAACGGGCGTTGTTCAGTCATCATTATAATTATTTTAGTTTATATCAGTGTAATATTGAATTTCTTCTGTGTATCATCAATAAACCCATGCAGTGCTATGACAGGACACGTTTACAAATATTTGAGAACCATTGTAGTGCATCATTTTATATTTTAGCAGACGGTTATGCTGTTTATTCCATCTCACTACAATGCTTCGCACTTTGTATATATATTTATATATTGATGTGTATGTATGTATATCCACTGCTCTTATTTATATCTTCCGTATCTTCTTAATTATTGCTCTGAGTGTTGCTATCCCTGTGCTGTTGCAATCCTGGAATTTCCCCATTGTGGGACTAATAAAGGCTTATCTTATCTTATCTTATCTTATTTTATCTTATCTTATCTTAAAAGTTTTTTTTAAACTGTAATCAACTACAAAACACCCAACATCAATAAAGTACATCTATCTATTATTATTCACAGCAGAAGGACCCATTTTAATGCAACCGTTGCATCAGTGTTGCCCATTTGTCAGTAAATATTTAACTAAAAAATGTTGTATTTCATTATTTGGGCGTTTTTGTGTCCTGCGTTTGGTCGTTAAGTCATTCCGATCCACAATCATGGTGGTATTAAGTTTTTTAATTTTTAGATACTCGCACGGGAGGGGGAGGTGGTCTCAGTCCTGCGCACACAGGTGAAGCAGAAGCAGGTACTCCCATCTACTGCCTCCCCACGAAGGACTGTGGTCCGCCCAGTTAGGCTGCTGCTTCTCCCAGCATGTTCTGTCTCGATACACCGGTACTCTTTGTCAGACCCAGGTCCCACTGACGCTCCACCCAGTGCCTCGTGCACCTCATGTTCTCCACATATGCCGAATTATCCTTTAGATCCACGCAATCACCCCAGCTTTACAGTATAATTTTTTTAAGCATTAAATCTTCAGTATTATGTTTTTCTAGTCAAATTTGTCATTTTCCACTTCCTTGTTTTGTCCAGCAAACACTGTGGTGACTGACAGGTCATGATGCCGTGTACTGTCCAACGAGCACGGAGTCAATGCGAAACCCCGCCCACACTTCTTGAAGCCAGGGGGGTGACGACATAGAGCGGTTACACAGCGGTGGCTAAACTTTTATTGATAAAAATTACATATTTTGACTGAGTGACTCCATATTCGAGGATGCACACCCTTGTATCTTCAGCAAAGCATGTTTAAAATCTTAGGTCAATGTGACTAACGGTTTGAGAGATATCTGAGGAACACACACACACAAGCAGACAGAGATCCATTGAATTTATAGATATATGTGCAACCGATGTGAAGAATTTTTACTGTATATCACTGTAGTGTGGTCTGCAGTGTGTATGTTGATGCAGTATCGTATTGCCATGGAAACAATATGGCTAGCTGATAACTTTAACCCTGGGGGTCTTTTCTTGACTCCTACTCAGTTGTGTGGAATCAGAGTTGAACACTGTTGCTGTACGTTGTTAAAAACAGAAACATACAGCATCAGTGGTCAGAGGTCAGACAACCCACTGGTGAGGGTTTTAATTCCCTTTGGCTTTTCTGGCTGGAAAACAAGTTTTATACAGAAAAGAAGAAAAACTGTTGTAATTCTTAGCTGTGCAAAGTTGATGCAGGAAAAAAAAAACTTCAGGGATATAACTGATTTGCTGCATTTATGAAATATGATTACAAAGTGTAAAAATGTTAGGGGTGTTGCGATATTTTGAATCATGATATTCAAATGTGACAACTGATATTGAGTTAATAATAATACACATACACTATATCATGTGCCTATATAATAATAATAATAATAATTAATATTTCTGCCAAAGGGTCCTAAAATACAGTGCACTCTTTGTATGAAAGATGAATGCTGAATGACTGAAAATGTCCTGGATGTTACACAAAAGATGAATGCTATAAAAAAATATTCAGGCTGACCAACCAAGTAAATCTACTGTATGGGGGGCGGGGGGGGAACTGAAAAGTTCATGGTGGTCAAATTTGACCAAATGTGGTTTATTTTTCCACCGCAGGGATCCAAGTGCTGCAACATCAATGGAAGAAGTGTGTGGTCCGAAGGGGAGACTATGTTGAAAAATAAACCTGTCATGATTCAGAGCAAGTGAGGGTCAAATGTGTACCTGCCAGAATGAACACTCAGACACAGATGTAAAAATTCACCAGTTAATTGTAAAAATAAAACCTAACACACAAATCTAAATAAAAGTGCGTAAGTAAAGAAAAGTGCAAAACAAAAACACAATTAAATTTGATACAAAAACTGGTGACACTGGAGCGCACACAGCCTATGGGAAAAGAGCTGAAAAGAGATGATTAGGGACAGAATCTCCACAAGAGGAGAATAAGATAGAGAGAACACTCTTACTGCTGAGCAGCGGTACCCGGCAGGGAACTCCTGCGTGGGTCCAGGGAAACGGGGGGAAGACGGTTGACCTGGGTGGACGTCCACTGTCTTCTGGTCAGGCAAGCGTGATCAGCCCCGGAGTGCGCACCGTGGAAGTGGCAGCAAACCTGAGAAGAGAGGAAGACACGGGGAGTGAAAAACACAGATCAACTGAAAGAAAATAATGTAGTGTGGCTTAGAGTCCTCACTGGCAAACCTAATGATCCAGTGATGAGTTCTTCACATGCTGGCTCTTAAATATGCTGGTCCATTAGGAAGCAGCAGGTGTGTAATCACGCAGGTGCAGGTAATACTCCAGAGCTGGAAAGACAGGAACAGGAGGGGAGGGGGAGCACACTCGCCTGCTCATCACAGTGCCCCCCTTCAAGGGGCGCCTCTTGGCGTCCCACTGGGCTTAAGCGGGTGCGACCAATGGAATGCCCGCACCATCCACTTGTCCAAGATGTAGGACCCCGGAATCCAGGACCTCTCCTCCAGACTCTACCCTTTCCAACCAACCAGGTACTGGCACTCACGACCCCGTCGACAGACGTCCAAGATCCTCTCCACAGTGTACATGGTCTGACCGTCGATCACCCAGGGGGGAGATGGGGGATCCGGAGGAGGGCAGTGAGGGCTGGCGGAGAGGGGCTTGATGCGGGAGACGTGGAAGGAGAGATGGATCCACATCGAAGGTGGCATGTCCAGCCGAACAGTGACGTCATTGATGATTCGCTTGATGGAGAACTGGCCCAGATAGCACAGGAAGAGCTTCGGGGACTCCGCCTTGAGCGGGATCTGTTCAGCGGACAGCCAGACATTCTGCCCCACTGTGTACTTCGGCACTGGTGCACGTCTGCGGTCAGCATACTGTTTATTCCGCGGAGCAGAGGAGGGCAGCTCTTGTGGTTTTCCACAGATGGCGGCACTGGCGCACGAGGGCCTCCATGGATGGGACGGCGAGACCCCTCTCCACCATGGGCAACAGAGGCGGTGTGTAGCCCATAAAGGCCTCAAACACAGTAAGCCCAGTAGAGGAGGAGACAGCAGAGTTTTGAGAGTACTCCACCCAGGTCAGGTGGGAGGTCCACGTGGATGGGTTGCAGGCTGCTACGCACCTTAGGGTGGCCTCCAGGGACTGATTGGCACGCTCGGCCTGACTGTTGCTTTGTGGATGGTATCCGTATGTCAGGCTGGCAGTAGCACCCAAAAAATGGCAGAACGCCTTCCACCCCTGGGATGTGAATTGTGGCCCCCGGTCCGAGACGATGTCCACCGGAATCCCATGCAACCGGATCACATGCTGCATCACCAGATTGGCCGTCTCCGTGGTAGATGGTAATTTGCGGAGAGGGACTAGGTGAATGGCCTTGGAGAACCGGTCGACTATGTTGAGTATAACAGTGTTGCTTTGGGACAGAGGGAGGCCTGTGACGAAGTCCAGTGCGATATGGGACCACGGACAACTCAGCACTGGGAGGGGATGGAGGAGGCCAGCTGGCGGGGAAGAGTCAGATTTATTAGTGGCGCAGGTGTGACAGGCCTTGACATACTCCCGCACAACTTTCCCGAGTGTGGGCCACCAAAATGCTCTCCTGAGCAGCTCAGTCATGCGGGAGATGCCAGGATGGCAGGTGAAGAAGGTGGTGTGCCCCCACTTAATCACCTCACCGCGTAGCGTGGAGGACACATAAAGCCGGTCAGACGGACCTCACTCCGGGATGGGTTCCGATGACTGGGCCTGCCGGACCCTCTGCTCAATCTCCCACGAGAGTGTCCCAAGAAAGCAAGAGGAGGGAAGAATAGTCTCCGGGGGAGATGCAGCCGCTGCGGAGGAGGAGGTGGAAGAGGAGAATTCAGAGGAAAACTGGCGTGAGAGAGCATCAGCCTTGGCATTACAGGAACCTGGGCAGTACAAAATCGAAAGATTGAACCTATTAAAGAACAGGGCCCACTGAGCCTGCCGAGAATTCAACCGTCTGGCCGATCGAATACATTCTAAATTTTTATGATCTGTCCAGAGAATGACTGGTTGGCTAGCTCCCTCCAGCCAGTGTCTCCACTCCTCCAGTGCCAGCTTAATGGCCAACAGTTTGCGGTCCCCAACATTGTAATTCCTCTCAGCTGGCGTTAGCCGCCGGGAAAAATATGGGCATGGGCGAAGCTTCTGGTCGGAACTGGAGTGCTGGGAGAGGACAGCGCCCATTCCCGAATCAGAAGCATCCACCTCGACCATGAACTGTGCCGAGGGATCTACCTGCGCCAGGACGCGCACGTTGGTGAAGAGGCCTTTCAGGATCACAAAAGCTCATTCAGCGGCCTCAGACCACTTGAATGGGCTTTTGGTCAACGTCAACTGCGTAAGCGGTTGTGCCACCTTACTATAGTCACGGATTAATCGGCGGTAGAAGTTGGCAAAGCCCAGGAAGTGTTGGAGGTCCTTCCTGGACTGGGGAGTAGGCCAGTCTACTACCGCCTTGATTTTCACCAGATCGGCCTTTAACGCACTCTCGGTGATGATGAACCCCAAGAACGAAGTTGAGCGAGTGGAAGATTCGCACTTCACCACTTTCACAAGAAGCTGATTCTCCAGCAAGCGCTGCAGGATGGAATGAATGTGGGCTACGTGCTCCTCCAGCATGTGGGAAAAAAAAAATCAAAATATCATCCAGATACACAAAAACAAACTGGTCCATCATGTCCCGTAAGACGTCATTAATTAACCGCTGGAAGACGGCAGGGGTGTTGGTCAGCCCGAATGGCATGACCAAATATTCAAAATGGCCCAGAGGTGTTTTAAATGCTGTCTTCCACTCCTCTCCCTCACAAATACGGACCAAGTGGTATGCATTACGGAGGTCGAGCTTGGTGAAGTAATGTGCCCGTTGGAGTAGCTCAAATGCTGAGTTGAGAAGGGGTAGTGGATATTTATCTTTACGAGTAATTGCATTAAGCTCACAGTAATCAATGCATGGCTGCAATGTCCCGTCCTTTTTCCCTACAAAAAAGAACCCAGCGCTGAGAGGGGCAGATGACATACAAATAATGCCGGCACTGAGAGAGTCTTTTATGTAGGTCTCCATCGCCTCCCTCTCTGGCCCAGATAAACTGTAGAGCTGGCTGGATGGCAGCTGTGTGCCCGGGAGGAGGTCGATGGCGCAGTCATAGGCCCGATGAGGTGGTAAAGATAGGGCCCTGGACTTGCTAAAGACCTCCCCTAAGTCATGATAGACCTCAGGCACGAAGCTGAGATCCGCCCGCTCAGCTGGAGGGGAGGAGATGGGGAGCAAGGGCAAGCATATGGCCGATCGGAGACTCTATGACAGGCAAAAAGGGTTCCAAAACGAAATGGAGCCCTGACTCCTGTTAGTAATTAGGTTGTGAATACGGAGCCACAGAAACCTCAGAATCATGGTGGTGGCAGATTGAAGTAGAACATAAAACTGGACAGTCTCGCGGTGATTACTGGGCAAAATGACCAAAATGGCCTTAGTTTGTTCGGTGACCGCAATGATGCTGCTGCCTGAAACCACCGAGACACTTAAGGGTGTTGGGACATTCCTGGTGGCTATCTGAAATTTTCTGACAATGGCCTGTTGAATGAAATTCTGCTCCACTCCTGAATCAATCAGAGCGGAGGTTCTGACTTCGGTCCCCAGTAACTGAATGAGGGCCGGTAGTTCAAAACAATTGGGGGAATTTTGCAAAGACCCTCCCGTCAGACCCCCCACGGCGAATGGGCCGGGTCTTTTGGACTGAATTGGGCATTTCAAGATTGCGTGGCCAGGAACCCTGCAGTAAATACACTCCCCCACCCTCTTGCGACGCCGGCATTCCCTCAGAGTCAGACAGACTCTACCGAAGTCCATCGGCTCTAGTAACAATGCTTGCAGAACAGCATCAGAGGCCGGTGGGAGGGGGGGGGGCTGTGGAGCGAATGGGGAAGCAGCGGCCTTCTGCTCCCTCGCATGCCCCCTAAACCAATCATCCAGGGCCACTGTCTGCACAATTATCTCATCCAGAGAAGAGGGGGACGTGCAGATAGCCAGCTCATCGTGGAGGTGCGTATCCAGGCCTCAGAGGAAGGTGCTGCGCAGGGCAGCATCATTCCATCTGGAGTCGACTGCAGTGACCCGGAACTCGACGGAGAAATTGGCCACAGACCGGCCTCCCTGTTGAAGTCCCATCAGCTGGCTAACTATATTCCCCTCACTCTCTGTATGGTCAATTGCCTCGGAGAATTCCCACATAAACCGTTCGTATGTGTATAGGGGACCGTCTGGGCTGCTCAAGACGGACTGCGCCCACTTAAGCGCCCGGTGTCGCAGCAATAGGGTCATGAAATGGACCTTTGCCGAATCATCTCTATACTCCCCTTCCATCTGCTGAAAATAAAGCCGGTAGTGGAGCAGGAACCCTCTGCATCCCCCTACCTCTCCCCCATAGGGGGCAGGCGAAGAAACAGAGATGTTCCTGTGGATGGCAGACACTGCCGGAGCAGCAGGTGCAGGGGGGAGACACCACACCAGGAAGCCGACCTAAGTGCTCGATGATGGTGGCCAATTGCTGGGTAATGGTTTCGAACTGGTCAAAAAGAAACATGACCCGGCGTTCCATTGCCTCCAAGCGCCAGAGTGCCGACTGTTCATCTGGCTGAGCGCTTGCTGAGCCTCGACCTTGGCTGGATTGTTTTGTCACGTTTCAGAGCAAGTGAGGCTCAAACGCAGAGCTGCCAGAACGAATACTGAGACACAGATGTAAAAATTCACCAGTTTATTGTAAAAATAAAAGCTAACACATAAATCTAAATAAAAGTGCATAAGTAAAGAAAAGTGCAAAACAAAAACACACCAATTTGTTACAAAAACCGGTGACACTGGAGCACATGCAGCCTACGAGAAAAGAGCTGAAAGAGATGATTAGGGACAGAATCTCCACAAGAGGAGAATAAGATAGAGAGAACACTCTTACTGCTGAGCAGAGGTACCCGGCAGGGAACTCCTGCGTGGGTCCAGGAAAACGGGGGGAAAATAATTGACCTGCATGGACGTCCACTGTCTTCTGGTCAGGCGAGCGTGATCAGCCCTGGAGTGTGCACCGTGAAAGTGGCAGCAAACCTGAGAAGAGAGGAAGACACGGGGAGTGAAAAACACAGATCAACTGAGAGAAAATAATGTAATGTGGCTTAGAGTCCTCAGTGGCAAACCTAACGATCCAGTGATGAGTTCTTCACACGCTGGCTCTTAAATATGCTGGTCCATTAGGAAGCAGCAGGTGTGTAATCACGCAGGTCCAGGTAATACTCCGGAGCCGGGAAGACAGGAACAGGAGGGGAGGGGAAGCACGCTTGCCTGCTCATCGCAAAACCTGTCACAGTGTGGTAATGACTGGACTCAAATGTGAGACTTGAAAATTTTGAAGATTTATTTAAGAACTGGCCAAACCCTGGCCAGTTAGAGGGTCAAAATAATAATTTCAAAAAGGTAGGCTGGGACGGGCAAACAGGCTTGCTGAAGCATGGGTAAACGCCAGAATGGAGAGGACGCCGTATCTGTGTAAGGGGCGGCTTTCCTTAAATAGGGTAAAGCCAAATCAACAAATACTACAAATAGATGTGGGTAATCAAGACAACATGGGTCAGGTGGGGAGACCAATCATGGCTGACACATGAGGAAAAAACAGGGGCGGGGCTGCACATACAATCACTGACAGGGGATACTCATGAAAAATAATGACGATGAACCAGGGGAGACCGAACTCGGACAATACCTACAGTGGATATAAAAAAGTCTACACACCCCTGTTCAAATGCCAGGTTTTTGTGATGTAAAAAAATGAGACCAAGATAAATCATTTCAAAACTTTTTCTACCATTAATGTGACCTATAACCTGTACAACCCAATTGAAAAACAAACTGAAATCTTTTAAGGGGAAAAATAATAAATAAAAACTTACAATAACCTGTTTGCACAAATATGCACACCCTTAAACTAATACTTTGTTGCAACATCTTTGGCTTTTATTATGGCACTCAATGTTTTTGGGTAGGAGTCTATCAGTGTGACACATCTTGATGTGGCAATATTTGCCCACTATTCTTTGCAAAAACGCTCCAAATCTGTCAGACTGCAAGAACATCTCCTGTGCACAACCCTCTTCAGATCACCCCACAGATATTCGATCAGATTCAGGTCTGGACGCTGGCTGGACCATTCCAAAACCTTAATCTTCTTCTGGTGAAGCCATTTTGTTGATTTGGACGTGTGCTTTTATTGTCGTGCTGAAAGATGAAGTTCCTCTTCATCTTTAGCTTTCAAGCAGAAGCCTGAAGGTTTTGTGCCAACACTGACTAGTATTTGGAACTGTTCATAATTCCCTCCACCTTGACTAAGGCCCCATTCCAGCTGAAGAAAAACAGCCCCAAAGCATAATGCTGCCACCACCATACTTCACTGTAGGTATGGTGTTCTTTTGGTGATGAGCAGTGTTGTGTTTGTGCCAAATATACCTTTTGGAATATGGCCAGAAAGTTCAACCTTAGTTTCATCAGACCATAACACATTTTCCCACGTGTTTGCAAGATTTCAAATATGTTTTTGCAAAATGTACCCGGGCTTGGATGTTTTTTTTTCGTAAGATAAGGCTTCCGTCTTGCCACCCTAGATGGGAGATTGGTGTCACATCTACTAAACAGCCAGTACATGCCAGAAAATTCATGCAGGCCCTTTCAATGCTGCTGTCAGCCTCATGGCAGCCTCCCTGACCAGTTTTCTTCTCGTCTTCTCATCAGTCTTGGAGGGACGTCCAGTTCTTGGTAATGTCACTGTTGTGCCATATTTTCTCCACTTGGTCATGACTGTCTTCACTGTGTTCCATGGCATATTTAACCTCTTGCACTCCGTTGTACCGCGGGCGGGGCCAGTCTCTGTGTCCCCAGTGCGCACGAGGGCACGCTCGTGCGCTCTAGGACGCATGAGGGCGCTGCCTCCAAGCGCGCACTGAAAAAAAAAAAAAAAAAAAGTTCTTTCCACTACAGACACAGCCGCGAACAGATCAGATATGATTGACCTCTCACTCGACTAATAAGAGCCTTGAATTGGGTTTCTGAAACCTTGAAGAACCAATGACTGAAAACCTAGCAAGAAGGACCCGCCTACCAACGCTGTGAATGCAGAGAGCCAATTGAAGCACAGAAATTCGCGAGCTTTTTTGTGTAAGGCTGGGTGAAGAGAGACTGACTGCTACAGCAGATGAAAAAAAGGACCCGCAGGAAGAACCCACAGAAGTGCGTGCGCCGCAGTACACGGTTCATTCGCCGCGTCCGGACCATGAACGCCCCCCCCCCCCGCTATTCTTCTGTAGCGAGGGGGGGGAAGCCGCGGTGACTGTGCCGCGGTTGCCACATCACCACATGAGTCTAATCCGTCATGTAGCGATGGTCGATGTGGGGGGCCATCGCTACATGATGGCCCCAGGGCTGTGTGTGGGGGGGGGGGCAACCCCCCCCACACACACACACACAGCCCTGAGTGTCAGCTTTCATTAGAGCCCAAGATGAAGCTTCTATATTGAATCATTCAAAAGTTACAGACGTTTTTCCAAACTGTGCCATTTGGCACAATTTGGCACAGTTCAAAAACGCCTGGGAACTACCTGAGGAAAAAGCTGTGTAATATATTCATTTTTTGTGGTATTGTTACAAAATTTGGACCTCAGTTGGATAACACTTGGTTCTAACATTTCTGTTGCATTTTCCAGCCCAGATCTGAAGCTGTGTGTTATTTGCAAGCATTTGTATCCACAAAAACACCCAGGGCCAAATTTATTTTCTTCAAGTTCAGTATGTTTAGATGACTGTTTACTCAGTGGCCGGAGCACTTAGAGAGATTATGACTGTTTTGCCAAAAAAATTCAAAGTGTCTTCTTTTAAATGAGACCAACCCCATGAAGATGCTGTAAAGGGTTGAAGAACAGCTTTCGATTTACTTGGGCACGTTATTTTTTGGCGTTTTTAGGGAAATTGACCGGAGTGCAAGGGGTTAAAGCCTTGGAAATTCTTTTGTACCCTTACTCCTGACTGATACCTTTGAACAATGAGATCCCTCTGATGCTTTGGAAGCTCTCTGCGGACCGTGGCTTGTGCTGTAAGATGTGACTACAAAAACATCAGGAAAAGCCTACTAGAACAGCTGAACTTTATTTGGAGTTAATCAGAGGCACTTTAAATGGTGGCAGGTGAGTGCCGACTCCCATTTAACATGAGCTTGAATGTGATTAGTTAATTCTGAATACAGCCACATCCCCAGTTATAACAGGGTGTGCATATTTATGCAGCCAGGTTATTGTAAGTTTTTTTTATTTATTATTTTTCCCCTTAAAAGATTTCAGTTTGTTTTTCAATTGGGCTGTACAGGTTATAGGCCATGTTAATGGTAGAAAAAAGCTTTGAAATGATTTATTTTGGTGTCATTTTTTACATCACAAAAACTGAGATAATAATAAGGTGCAAAACAAAAACAGAAATCCTACAATAATGAACTCAAGGCGAGGACGTGGCTCCAACCCATGCTCTGACATTAACCTATTGCACCCTATTTCTCCTATTGCATCTCATGCTGGTCACAAGCTAATAGTACAGCTCTGAAACCCTTGGAATCCTATATAAACAATCCATCAAAATTCTGGATAAGAAGACATGGCAGTATCACCATTGTGGTATACTTGCCAAACACAAGATGTTAAGCTTTGAAAATATGATAATGTGTGCAAATATAAGATAAGATAAGATAAGATAAGATAAGCCTTTATTAGTCCCACAACGGGGAAATTCCAGGATTGCAACAGCACAGGGATAGCAACACTCAGAGCAACAATCAAAAGGCAAGAAAAAAAAACAAACAAGCAAGAGCAGCTAATATACATATGTACATATTACTATAAAATATATATATACACACACACACACAGACACACAGTGCAGAGCATTGTAGCTGATGGAATAAATATATGAATATATGAACACACAGTGCAGAGCATTGTAGCTAGATGGAATAAATATGTAAATATATAAACACCCACAGTACGAGCATTGCAGCTAGGTGGAATAAATATGCAAGTATATAAACCACACACAGTGCGGAGCAATGTAGCTAGATGGAATAATATGTAGATATACTGTATAAAAACACAGTTGCGGAGCATTGTACTAGATGGAATAAATATATAGATATATAAATATAAACACACCCAGTCTGAGCATTGTAGCTAGATGGAAAAAATATATAGATATAAAATATAAACACACCCAGTGCAGAGCATTGTAGCTAGATGGAATAAATATGTAAATATATAAACACACACAGTGCAGAGCATTGTTGCTAGGTGGGATGAAACAGCATAACCGTCTATTTAGTTATCCTACATGGTATGATTATGTGCCCATACATATTCTCACCCTCCATAGCGACCGGTATGTTCCTAGTTGTATGCCGGAGAGGACCATTGTGTAAGTCTATTGCATCTTTTGCATTCAAAAAAAACTATTAGTTTGTTACGTCTTTTTGCTATCTCTGCGAGCAGCCCTGCTTAGGTTGTACAGTCTGACAGCCGTTGGTAGGAAGGACCTACGAAACCTCTCGGTTGTGCACCTGGGATGATGTAGTCTGCTGCTAAATGAGCTCCTCAGTGCATCCAGTATGTCCTGCATAGGGTGGAACTCGGACTCCAGCAGAGATGACAGTTTAGCCACCGTCCTTCTCTCTCCTATCTCCTCCATCGGATCAAGGCGTTGCCCCAGGACAGAGCTAGCTTTCTTAATCAGTTTGTTCAGTCTCTTCCTATCGGCTGCAGTAATGCCACTGCCCCAGCAGACCACTCCAAAAGTGATGGCTGATGCCACCACTGTGTCATAGAATGACTTCAGCAGCGCCCCTTGTACACCAAAAGACCTGAGTCTCCTCAGCAGGAACAGCCTGCGCTGTCCCTTCTTGTAGAGTGCGTCAGTATTGTGTGACCAGTCTAGTTTATTGTTCAGATGAATACCCAGGTACTTGTAGGATGTCACCATCTCGATGTCTGTTCCCTGTATATTTACTGGTGCTGTGAGGGGCTGCCCATGCCTGCGGCAGTCCACCACCAGCTCCTTAGTTTTCCTCGCGTTGATCTGGAGGCAGTTCCGATGGCACCAGTCCACAAAGTCCTGGATAAGCCCTCTGTACTCAGCTTCATCTCCGCTGGAGATGAGACCAACGATCGCAGAGTCATCAGAGAACTTCTGTAGATGGCAATGTGTTGTGTTGTGTGAGAAGTCCGCAGTATAAAGAGTGAACAGGAAGGGAGCCAGCACCGTTCCCTGGGGGGCCCCCGTGCTACTGATGATCGTGTCGGAAACACAGTCCCGGGTTCTCACAAACTGAGGCCGGTTCGTGAGGTAGTCCAGGATCCATGATGACAGGTGCTGGTCCACCCCTGCGCGCAGCAGCTTGTCCTTCAGGATCATCGGTTGGATGGTGTTGAAAGCACTGGAGAAGTCAAAGAACATGATCCTCACCATATTCCCGGGCTTCTCCAGGTGGGACAGAGAACGGTGAAGGAGGAAGATCACCGCATCCTCCACCCCAATGCCATGCTGGTAGGCGAACTGGAGTGGATCCATCGCTGGTTCCACCAGGGGGCGGAGATGAGCAAGGAGCAGTCTCTCCAGGGTCTTCATCAAGTGGGACGTCAAGGCCACCGGTCTGAAGCTGTTCAGGTCTTTGGGGTGGGAAGTTTTTGGTACAGGTACCACACAAGATGTTTTCCACAGCTGTGGTACCCTCCCCAGTTTCAGGCTCATGTTGAAGATATACGTCACAATCCCACACAGCTGGTCTGCACAGGACTTGAGGAGCTTTGCGCTGATGCCGTCCGGTCCCGACGCCTTCCTCGCCTTGATCTTCCTCAGCTCCGTCCTCACCTGGGTCTTGGTCAGGGTCAGGATGGGGGGCTGTGTGTTGGGAGTGGGGGGGGTGTCGGTGGAGTGGGGAGTGGGTAGCAGGACTTGATTTCTTAGAGGCAGCAGTGGTTGTTGTGCAGACAGGGGGGAGGGCGGTTGGTCAAATCTATTGAAAAACAGATTCAGGTTGTTCGCCCACTCCCTGCCCCCCGTGGCCTGGGGGGAGGTATTCTGGAGCCCCGAGATGGTTTTGAGGTTTCTCCAGACCCCGCTGATGTCGCTCTGTTGCAGCTTGTCCTCCATCTTCTTCCTGAAGCTGTCCTTGCCTTCTCTGATCTTTCTCCTCAGCTCCCTCTGTACGGACTTCAGCATCTCCCTGTTCCCCGACCTGAAGATCCTCTTCTTCTCTCTCAGAAGTGTTTTTATCTCAGGGTTGATCCAGGGTTTGTTGTTTGAGTGACGCCGTATGGTCTTGGTGGGAACGGATTTGTCCACACAGAAGCTGAGGTAGCCCGTGAAGGTGTGAATGAGGCCATCGATGTCCTCACCATGTGGATCGCAGAGCTGCTTCCAGGCAGTGGCTTCAAAACAGTCCTTTAGAGTGTCCATTGTCTCCTCAGACCATAACTCCACAGTGTGCATGGCCGGAGGTTGTCTGTGCACTAGGGGTTTGTACACCGGTCGAAGATGAACCAAGTTGTGATCCGATCTCCCAAGTGGGGGGAGTTGTGATGAGGTGTACGCCTCCTTAGTGTTTGCGTAGAACAAATCCAGTGTTTTATTGTCTCTAGTGTGGCATGTGACATACTGGGTGAAATTGGGCAGAATGGGAGACAGTGAAACGTGGTTGAAATCGCCTGAGATGAGGAGAAGAGCATCTGGGTGTTCTGTCTGCAGCCTGCTGGTTACTGAATGGATGACGTCACGCGCTGTCCCAGCGTTCGCCGTCGGATTTGCATAAACAACAATGCAGATCACGTGTGAGTGTTCTCTCGGGAGATATGTAGGCCTCATGCTAACAGCTAGCAACTCAATGTCTTTGCTGCAGTGTCGTTGTTTAACAGTGATATGTCCCGGTCTACACCAGTTGTTGTTAACATACATTATCACTCCACCGCCCCTAGTTTTGCCACTCTCTGGTGTTCGGTCAGCTCGTATCATGTGAAAAACCCTCCAGCTCAATGTTAGCATCTGCTGCTAGTTCAGTTAGCCACGTCTCAGTAAACAAAAGGAGAGAGCACTCCCGGTAAGTGCTATCATAACGGGAGATAGCCGCTAGCTCATCTAACTTTCCCAGTATCGACCGTACATTTCCCATGACAACAGATGGAAGGGAGGGTCTGTACCTTATATTTTTTGTCCTCCGCCTTACTCCAGCCCGGCAGCCGCGGCGTTTTCGCCTCAGTTCTCTCGGTATGTCGAGTTTTTCCAGTGGGACCGGGTGGCGGTTAAATGCTAGCAGCTCTTCCCTGTTGTATCGAATCCTGCTATAAACAGTGGCTCCGTCCACCGGCTCAGGAGACATTTGGGACGATCTGTGTGTCCGTGATATAAGTGGGGTGAAAAAAAAAAGTGATCAAAAGAGAGAGGAAGGGAAAAAAAAAAAAAAAAAACTCGGAATCGAGCCGCTGTTGCAAAAGGCAGCCGACTGGTGTGGCGCTATACAGTTGGTCTTTAAAATTATCCATGGTTCTGCACCCCCGCCCCTTAAGACTTTTGTGTACCTAACTTCTGAACAAAATACCAGAATAACAAGGACTTCCTCTAGGTGGCATTGTTTCATCCCCCTAGGTAAAACTGCTTTTGGACAATCAGCCTTCTCATACAAAGCTATAACAGAATGGAACAAGCTCCCCACTGCTTTGAAGACCAGAACAAATTACAGAGACTTTTCCACAGACTAAAAAATGGATTTTAAGTAATCAAGCCTGCCAGCATTGACTCTCCCCCCTTAAATGGGACTTAAGATAAGATAAGCCTTTATTAGTCCCACAATGGGGAAATTCCAGGATTGCAACAGCACAGGGATAGCAACACTCAGAGCAACAATCAGAAGGCAAGAAAAAACAAGAGCAGCTAGTTTACATATGTACATATTAATATATATATAATATTTATAGTATATATATTTATATATTTATATATATATAGACACACAGTGCAGAGCATTGTGGTTGGTGGATGGTGCAGCAGAAAGTCTAAGGCTCTCTCTCCGCGGATGCGACGGGCCAGCTGGATGTCTTTGGGGCATGATGGTGACCCTCTTGGCGGTGTATGGCGCACAGGTTGGTGTCCTCGAAGAGACCCACCAGGTAGGCCGCGCTGGCCTCCTGCAGAGCCATGACGGCGGAGCTCTGAAGCGCAGGTCGGTCTTGAAGTCCTGAGCGATCTCCCTCACAAGGCGCTGGAAAGGGCAGCTTACCGGATGAGCAGCTCCGTGGATTTTGCTGGGTAGCGACGGATCTCTCTCAGAACCCACGGGTACCGGGCCTGTAATGGTGAGGCTTCTTCACTCCGCGGTGGGCCGGAGCGCGTTTTCGAGCAGCCTTGGTGGCTAGCTGCTTCCTGGGGCTTTTCTCCAAGTAGATTTACGGGCGGTCCCTGCTTGGTTCTTGCCATCGCTCTTTATTATTCTGTCTTTTTATTATTTCTTGCACTATGCATTTGACTTGAAATTGCACCTCTTAAATTGTTTTTTATGTTTGCTGTCTCTTATCTTTTTACCTTTTAAACTTACTCCCTGCTGTTTCAGGGCTGACAGTCTGAAATGCTTTATAAATGTGCTGTTTTTCTTTTATGTCTTCCTGCCTGCCCCAGGGACTACAGATGAAAAATTAGTGAGAACGCTATAATGTGGCACAGAGTATCGTTACTCTGTATTTATTGTTTTTTCTGTAACATTGTCCCTGACAAATAAACCAATAACTAAAATAAACTCCCCTCTCAAGGGCGGCTCCCAGAAGGCCACCCACCTGTCCTTATGCTGGGAGCTTATGCTGGAGCACAAGGCCAGGTGGGCTGTATAACAAATCCACCCCCCAACCACACAACCACACACACACTACCCACAGAGTCTAAATACAAGTAAACACATTTGTGGGGCATAATCAAAGTTCACAGCCCCAACCCAAAAACAAGGCGGTCGGGTGGCCTACTGAAGTTCCAGGGCCACCGGACCAGAGAGCAAGGCGGGTCAGGTGGGTCTTCCCACTATCGAGGACCACCAGGTGGATACACATGGGCGTGTCGGGTGCCTATCAAAGTCCAAAGGCCACCAGATGGATGAACATAGCACATCGGGTGGCCTAGCAGGGGCGTTTTTAGGATCAGAGCTTTAGGGGTGCTGAGCACCCAATGAGCTCCACCATGCACTCTGCTATTAGCTGTCATAGCCAGGGCTGGACTGGGACAAAAAAAAAAAAAAAAAAAAATCAGCCCTGGCTTTTTTGGTCCAATTTGTTTAGTAGCAACGTTCAGCCATCACACTTAATGGTCTAACAGAGGTCAGAATTATCCCATGTTTGCCCTTAACAAGTGAATCCCTGTGGGTTTGAAGAAAGAAAGAAAGAAAGAAAGAAAGAAAGAAAGAAAGATCTATTTTGCATAAATATTGTCATAATTTTCAAGTCTCAAAAATTTTCCAAAGGTGCAAAACTTTGAGAAAAAGCTACACAATTTCAAGGAAAAAATATCACAAACATATATACAACAAAAGTTTCAAATTTACTAGAATAACATAACAAATGTATAGGGACAAATGTCCATTTTATTTAGAATATGTACTAATTCATGAGAAAAAAAAATGTAAAATTATAAGAAAAACAAACTTGAATTTAAAAGATAAAAGTTACAAATTCATGGCAAAGGTTGCAAATTTATGAGGAAAAAAATTCACATATGTACAATTACAGTCATTGAGAATGTAAAACACAGGAAGCCATTTAAAAGATTTACTCAGTTCATTAAGAAAAAGTAAATTAATAAATTGCAGTATTTTCTGTTATAGGCCATTTATAGCCTGTGGGGGACCTAGACATCACATTCTCCACTCACACTGAAGGGCACAGGAGGAGAGAAGCCGACGGGGGGGTCGAGACAGGCGCTAAAGGACTGTATGTTAATGGCGCTGAAGGACTGTATGTTAATGCGCCGACAGACATTGCGATAATGTGTATTGTGGTGTGAGTCCCCAGGTCGCTAGGCAAGGCATGTAACATTTAAAAGAGAGATGCCCCGCAACCTGGGATTATTCTTGTTGACTTGAGGATAGATAGAAATAAAGTCCACACTGATTCAGCTCACTGCCTCGCCTGCTCATTTCTCTCTACAAGCCTACTAAAGGCGCTTTTCCACTTGGAACCCAAAGGCCCCGTTTAGTACCGATCGGCCTCCATTGTCCGGTTTCCCACTCGGAACCCAAAGGCCTCACAGTTCGCTTTTTCGGAACAGTTCCAGTTGTACCGACACTTTTTTCGGCACCGTTTAAAAGCAGGTCCGAAGGGTACCGGCCCCGTTTCGTCACGCCACTGCTGGCCATTCATTGGTCTGTGCGTAGCGTCATGAGACAAAAGAGACGCTGTCTCATGAGACATGAGACAGCATCAAATAGCCTATTTTCTAACCCCCAGCCCAGGTGAAAACCTCACTTTGAAACCTAAATGTTTGCAGGTATTCTACTTTCACTGAATAAATTCAGACAGACTCAAAAACCATTCATAATGTTGCACGGACTGGCAAACTCCTAACTAACAATATGAAAAGTAATCGAGTATTAATCGGGTAAACGTAAAGAAGTGTGAGACATCCTTTGAGGTACTTACCAGATCCACCACACCTGTGTGTGTGTGGGCAGGCTGCAGCCAGGGCACCAGCGCATGGAGCAGGGGAGAGAACATGTGTGGCAGCGGGAGGGGGGTGGGGGTATCATTTTCTTTTTTAAAAAGTTTAAACCACAAACTATTGAATATGTTTTGGGTGATATTTCAGCTTGTCAGAGATTTTATAAGCACTGTGGAGTGTGTCAAATAAGAGGCAGATCCATGGACAGACGGTTTATTACACACTTCACATCTCACAAGCACAGAACAGAATGAATCATTTCCCAAGCTCTCTGCTTTTACCCCAATCACTCTTCACAAGTTTCATGGCACTTCTGAACACACAGCATGACATTTACATTACACTGCATTCAACCCCCTATGTCCTTGACTCCTTCCTGCCATCTCACCAGGAACTCCCTGGGCATTGTTCTCCTATGCTTATCCACTGTCTCTGTCTGAGATGCTAAATAATCTGACTCCCCCAAGGTCCCATACTGCCCCCCCAGCATCTTAGATAGAACAATAGAACATCAGTCCACATGCCATTTTGGTTTCAGTCTCCTCCCATATCTGCTGCAACTGGGGTTTACCGCCTCCGCGGCGCTGCTGTGCCAGTGGGGGGCTGTTGGGAGTGTGTCTGACTGCGGGTGGGCCGTGGCGAGGGGGGGGGGGACCTCACTCTGTCCATGAGGCTGCCCTGGTGAATCGTTTCCCTGGGGAGCTCTCCGTGGGGGTCTTCCACGCCGAGGGACCCTAGCCAACAGCACTTGCTCGTCCGCCACTATGAAAGTGGGTTTGAGTCTGTATATGCCAATTTTCTCCCACCTACCCCCCAAGTCTAGCAAAAAATGCTTTTCCCCTGTTTCCAACTCTCTAAACGGTCCATCATAGGGTGGGCGCAATGAGGACGGTGGGCATCGTGTCTGACAAACACGAACTCCCGCGTTCTTTAAAGTCTTAGGCACGAAAACACCGCGGAAAACAGTGGTGGGCAGGGCCCGGCAGCGTGCCTGTGTTTGCGCTACGCTGCAAAAGCTGAGACGGGCAGTTGTCCGGCGCGGATTATCTGGCAGAAATTCCCCGGGCAGCCGTAGGGGCTGCGCAAAAAACCAGCTCTGCTGGGGAAACTTCCAGATCCTCTTTTGGCGTGGAGCGCAACCCCAATAAAACCCACGGCAACCTGTCCACCCAATTTGCATCCGTCAGTGAAGCCCTGAGTGCTGCTTTCAGTGATCTATGAAAACGCTCGCATAATCCATTGGCCTGTGGGTTGTACGCGGTTGTGCGATGAATTGTAACACCCAGGCTGCGGGCCATCAAGGACCAGAGTTCGGAAACAAACTGAGGGCCCCTGTCGGACGTAATGTCCGGCGGGACTCCAAAACGCGCCACCCATGCTGTTAAAAAAAGCGCGTGCTATGTCGCGGACGTGGTTGCCGCCAGCGGACTGCTTCTGGCCAGCGCGTGGTGCGGTCCACCACTGTCAGGAGGTGCGTGCACCCCTGTGATGGCGGGAGGGGGGCCCACGAGTTCCACGTGAACATGGTCGAACCTCTTAGCCGGTACCAGAAACGGCTCCAAGGGAGCCTTCGTGTGTCTGTGTACCTTGGCTCATTGGCACGCCACGCAGGCTGCAGCCCACTCTTTTACTTGTTTGTGTAGGCTCGGCCACACAAACTTCTCTCCCACCATTTTGACTAACGCATGCACTCCTGGGTGCGCCAGAGTGTGAACCGACTCAAACACGCGGCGGCGCCACGAAACCAGGACCACCGGACGCAGGCGTCCCGTGGAGACATCGCAGATTGGGGGGGGGCACCATCTTGCAGCACCCTGCTCTCCAGCCTTAACCCTGTTGGTCCAGACTGGAGCGCTCGCACGTCTGCATCGCTAATCTGCTCCGCGGCCATGGCTGCGTAATCTATCCCTATGTAGACCAGGGCCACCACGGCGCGCGACAGGCAGTCCGCCACCACCTTCAGTTTACCCGACACATGCTGAATATCGGTAGCAAACTCTGAGATCGCGGCCAGCTGTCTCTGCTGCCGGCCCGACCACGGTTCTGAAACCTTGGCCATCGCGAACGTTAGTGGCTTGTGGTCCTCGAACGCGGTGAAGCTGCGCCCTTCCAGCCAGAACTGGAAGTGGCGTATGGCCAGGTGGAGAGCCAGCAACTCTCTGTTGAACACGCTGTATTTATGTTCGCTGTCGCGCAAAGTTCTGCTGAAAAAAGCGAGTGGCTGCCAAGAACCGGCGACGCGTTGCTCTACGACAGCCCCTATGGCCACGTCTGAAGCGTCGGTGGTGAACGCTATCCGGGCCGCCGGGTCCGGATGCGCCAGCAGTGCGGCGTTTGCCAGGGCTGCTTTAACCTCCGAGAACGCCTGCTCCCGCTCCGGGGTCCATTCGACCCTATCCGCGGGTTTCTGTTTCTTGAGCGCGGCGTACAACGTTGCATGAGCCGCCCCGCGAGGGGAAGGAAACGGTTATAAAGTTCACCATCTCCAAAAATTCCTGCAGCGCCCTGACCGTCTGAGGCCGGGGAAAATCCGCCACGGTGCGCACTTTGTCGGGCAACGGGATCGCTCCTTCCGGGGAGACGTGGTGCCCCAAAAAATCAATCTCTGCCACGCCGAACTGGCATTTCACCGGGTTGATTATTAACCCATGCTCCCTCCAACCTCCGAAAAACCGTCCTGAGGTGGGTTTTGTCTTCGTCTTCGGACGCACTGGCTACCAGGATATCGTCCAGGTAGACGAACACGAACAGGAGATCGCGCAGCACTGCATCCATCATGCGCTGGAATGTCTGTGCCACGCCTTTTAACCCGAATGGCATGTGCAGGAACTCGAATAAACCGAACGGAGTTATTACCGCTGTTTTGGGTACGTCCTCCGCGCGCACTGGGACTTGGTGGTAACCGCGGACCAGGGTCCTATTTTTGGAAAAAAATGCATGCTCCGGCGAGGTGAACGGAAAAATCCTGTATGTGGGGAATTGGTAGCGATCATGTGCTGTGGCGTTGTTTCAACCTGCGGAAATCACTGCACGGTCGCCACGATCCCTCAGCCTTAGGGACCATGTGTAGCGGGGATGCCCATGGGCTGTTCGAATGCCTGATGATGCCCAACCTTTCCAGGTTGGCGAACTCCTCGCGCGCCATGGCCAGTTTAGCTGTGTCCAAGCGCCGAGGTCTTGCAAAAACGGGCGGCGATAAAGTGCTCCACCCTGTGTTTAGCGATGGCCGCCGAAAGACTCAGGACCATGAGTGCTGGGAACTGAGTGAGCAGTGCGTGGAACTTACCTCCTGGGGCTGTGACGTTGCTTGTTGCTGTTGCCTGGGTCACTCGAGCTATATAGGGGAGAGAGTCAAAGGACAGTGCATTAACCAGGCGCCTGTTTAACAACATCAACCAGTAAACCATGTGCACAACAGAAAATCAGCCCCCCAGGATATGGTAATTCAGTGCTGCTACGACAAAAGTCTACTCGTATGTACGGCCGTGTAGAGATAAGATCAGTGTCCTCTCACCAAAGGTCTTAATTTCTGAGCCGTTTGCTGCCAACATCTCGGAGCAGCTAGGTCCTGCCAGCCAGTCAGCGTAGGTCGGCAGGATGAAGCTCTTCTGGGCTCCGGTGTCCACGAGGAAACGCCTCCCCGAGCGCGCGTCCGTCATGTAGAGCAGCTTGTTCTCTTTACCAAGGGTCGCAGCTGCTACTGACCGACCGCCGGCCTTGGCGCTTTCCTGAGCGCTTGAATTGGCACGGTGGCGCACATCTGCGTGTGTTTCTCTTCCGAAGCGGCGGTGGTAGAAACAGAGCGTGTCTCTCTGGGCGCTCCTTTGCCCCCGCTACCTGCTACCGTCGGTGGCTCCTCGCCTACCTCTGGTCGTCTCGCTGGGCTCCGCCGCTGCCGTGTTGACTGTGATCACCCTGGTGGTGAGGATGATCCTTTCTGCCTCCTGGGCTAGCGCACGGTAGTCACGCGCGGCCAGCAATGGCGAATTGGCCAGGACCGCTCTCGCCACTGTTGGAAGGTTCCGGAGGAAAAGGTGGGCAAACAGAAAGTGCCCGTCGTCCGTGCCCATTAACGCCACATCTTCTCCATCAGGTCGACGGCCGAACCATCTCCTAACTTGGTCCGTCTCAGGAGCCTCTCCGCTCTCTCACATTCAGAGAGCGTGTAGCGCCGGGTGAGCGCAGCCTTGAGCGCCTCATATTTTGTTGCAGGCTGCCGGCTGATCGAGCAGGCTCACTACCTGCTGAGCTGTGCGGGTGTCCAGCGCTGCGACCACATGGTAGAATCTGGTGTCGTCTGCCGTTTACTCCCCGAAAGGCGAACTGGGCCTCGGTTGTGGTAGAACCAAGAGCGCGGGTTGTGCTGCCAGAAATCCGGTAGCTTGACTGAAACCGCACACCTGCGTGGCTGGGGCTCCAGTCCGGGCTGTCTGTGGGATGGCTGCTGCTGCGTCGCTTGGGGGCTTCCCGAGCGGGCCGGCTCCGGGGTTCTTGCCTCGTGTTCCATAATACGTCTTGGGTCACCAGTGTGGAGTGTGTCAAATAAGAGGCAGATCCATGGACAGAACGGTTTATTACACCACTTCACATCTCACAAGCACAGAACAGAATGAATCATTTCCACAAGCTCTCTGCTTTTAACCCCAATCACTCTTTCACAAGTTTCATGGTGCTTCTGAACACACTGCATGACATTTACATTACACTGCATTCAACCCCCTATGTCCTTGACTCCTTCCTGCCATCTCGCCAGGAACTCCCTGGACATTGTTTTCCTATGCTTATTCACTGTCTCTGTCTGAGATGCTAAATAATCTGACTCCCCCAAGGTCCCATAGCACAACTTTTCTGACTCTGTAGGTCTTGGGAAGGGGGGTCAGATTATTAGCACCTCAGACAGAGGACAGTGAATGAGCATGGGGAACAATACCCAGGGAGTTCCTGGGCATATAGCCACAAGGAGTCAGAGACTTAGGGGTTGAAGGCAGTGTAATGTAATGTCATGCTGCGTGATGAGAAACTTCCTGTAAATGTGTGAAGAGGTGACTTGGGTAAAAGAGGGAGAGAGCTTGCTGTAATGATTCAGTCTTTTCTGTGCTTGTGAGATGTGAGTGTGTATAAATCGTCTGTCCATGGATCCGTCTCTTTATTACACACTCCACAACTCCAATTTTTAGGGGTGCTGTGTTTCAATTTAGGGGTGCTGCTCACCCCTAAAAAAGGCCTAATGCTGCCCGTGTGGCCTACCAAAGTCCAAGGTCACCAGATGGATGAACACGGCACCATGGAGTGCTGAGCTCAGGAGCCTTTTACATGGGAGCTAACATAGAGGCCCTTTGCTCTGGACATAATATCATAAGATTTTTACACTCTGGAGATAACATAGGAACTCTTTGCACAGGAGAGTTGCAACAGGAGCCTTAACTTCAAGGGGGTAACAGAGTAGCTTTTGGCTTTGGAGATAACATGGACACTTTAAACTCAGGGAGAAAACACAGGAGTCATTTGCTCAGGAGAAAACAACATAGGACCTCTTACCCTGGGGAAAACAATGTAGCAGCCTTTCACTCTGGGTCTAATAAAACAAGAGTTTCTTGTTCTGGAGATATCACCACATGAGTTTCTAGCTCTGGAGATATCAACCACAGGAGTTTCTAGCTGGGGAGGTACCAATATAGGAGTTTGTAGCTCTGGAGACAGTACCTGAAGGGCTTTTGGTGCAGGGGCTAACAGCAGCTGAGGAGCGGCAACCCCAGGTGGCCAAGGTGGAGTGGACTGCTCGACCTCTTGATGATGTCCGGAGGCCCCCTGACCTCTTGGACAAGACCGGAGGCCCCATACCTCTTGGATGATGGCCGGAGGTCCCATGACCTCTTGGACGATGGCCAGAGGTCCCATGACCTCTGGAATGACAGGTGGAGCGTGGTCCTCCTGCAGCTTCCATCCCTCGACATGGCCACCTCAGACGAGGAGGTGGAACAGGAGGTCAGTGAGGTGGCCACTACAGTCAACAACAGCAGAGACTGGTGGGAAGGACCCAAAAGTTGGTGAAATCTGCACTTGGGTCCCCCCATCAGGAGCAAGGCAAGTCTTTTCTACAATGGTGGTAGAAAATAAAAGAAAAGGTACTTGCCATAATGCCTGGTCTCCTGCTGCCAGGGTGACAACCTCAGGATGTGTAGCTGGAACTGGAGCATGCACCTCGGGCTGAGCAGGAACCAGAGCGTGCACCTCGGGCTGAGCAGGAACTGGAGTGTGCACCTCATACTGAGCAGGAACAGGAGTGTGCACCCCGGGCTGAGCAGGAACAGGAGTGTGCACCTCGGGCTGAGCAGGAACAGGAGTGTGCACCTCGGGCTGAGCAGGAACAGGAGTGTGGCACCTCATACTGAGCAGGAACAGGGAGTGTACACCTCGGGCTGAGCAGAAAACAGAGGCATGCACCTTGGGCTGAGCAGGAAACAGGAGACTGCACCTCGGGCTGAGCAGGAACAGGAGCATGCACCTCGGGCTGAGCAGGAACAGGAGCTAGTGGAGGTGCTGGGGAGTGGTGTGGAGCTGGTACTGGAACTGGGGAGCGACATGAAGCTGGTATTGATGCTGGGGGAGCTGGGTCATCCGACGCCAGCTGGTTCCAACCCAGCAGGGACACATGCTCAGGGAGAAGCCAGGGTTTATAGCCAAACATTAGCTCCTTCTGAGCAAGCATGGCCCTGCCGACACTCCATCCTTGTCACCCTCACACAGAGGTGCCAATACTGCAACCAAGATCCGGAAAACCATGGCGTTGACGTGGAGGCAGGTGCTGCTAATGGGGCCTCTGGTACAGGCAGACTCCTCCCAGACCAGCTGGTTTCTACACAGTATGGGCAAAACTCTTGGAAAAAGCAGATGGAGACACAAGAGATGCAGGTGAGGATGGGTAGATGGAACAGGCAGCAGAGAGCGGTGGAGAGAGCTCAGCAGCAATGGCAGGTGGCTGTAGCTGAACCCCCTCCCTGGGAACAATGCAAGCCCTTTTATTTATAGATGGTAAAAAAGATAACAGGGTACTTGCTGTTGTTTCTGTTCTTCTGCCACTGGGGAGTTGAATGATCCATCCCGCAAAATGACATGAGTCGGCTGAGGAGGCGCTGCAGCACATTGGTGTGATGCTGTGTCAAGGGAGGAGGACACAGGGGCTTGGAGTGCCCCCACCAGAGAAGAGAAGCTGGGCCACTGTGTCTGTCGGCACCGGTGTGTGTCGCGCCATTTGGCTCATGCCGATCACCCCTCCCTCTGCTCTTCTACCGCCACCGGTAACGCCTTCACCAGCCCCTGGAGCATCCACTGCAGATTTGGTACAGAGCACAGGAATCCGGTGAGCTGGAGATACCGACGCAGGAAAGGAAAGACCTTGACTAATTGTCCTGCGCCCGCGAGGGCTATCTCCATGAGCGAGAGGTGTGGGCGTCCTCAATGAGGTCCTCAATGAGAGAAGCGATCCAAACTTCAAGGCCAATTAAGTGAAACTTCAGGTCCGCTGGGTCCATACTGACAGTGTCCTACTGTCAGAGTGTGGTAATGACTGGACTCAAACGTGAGACTTGAAGATTTTGAAGATTTATTTAAGAGCTGGTCAAACCCTGACCAGCTCGAGGGTCAAAATAATCATTTCAAAAAGGCAGGCTAGGCTGGGCAAACAGGCTGGCTGAAGTGTGGGTCAATGCCAGAATGAAGAAGACGCCATACCCGTGTAAGGGGCGGCGTCCCTTAAATAGGGCAAAACCAAATCAACAAACACTACAAACAGACGTGGATAATCAAGACAACATGGGTCAGGTGGAGAGACCAATCATGGCTGACACATAAGGAAAAACAGGGGTGGGGCTGCCCATACAGTCACTGACAAGAATGAAACATAATGACAATGATCCAGGGAAGACGGAACTCAGACAATACCTACAACAGACATGATGACAACAACAGATAATGAACATAAAGAGCACAAGATGAGGCAGGGACATTTACCAGATATAAATAATAAACCTAATGACCATATAAATAGAACAAAGGCAGGGAAAACACAAAACTGAGATAATAATAAGGAGCAAGACAAAAACACAGAAAATCATACAATAATGAACTCAAGGCAAGGACGTGGGTCCAGCCCCTGTCCTAACAAAACCACATTTGATCAAATTTGACCACTATGAACTTTTCAGCCTATGACCCCCCCCCCCCCCCGTATATCAAGACAAATTAAATAACACTCATGAGTTTCTCAGACAACATGACATTTTTGTTCACGAAAGAGACATGGAGAGTATTACAGAATTTTAATGAAGAGGACTTACATTTTTGCAGGCACTTACTAGAGTAGCTTTGATTTAAAGCTAAGATCATTCCTTTCTGTGATATGAATCCGTGCAGTCCCTTCATTAATCACTTTATGAAAATGGCTGTTTTAGCACTCTTTGAGGCAAAAGCTGTAATTGCTTGTAAACACGAGATTTAAACTGCAGGTGGTTGGGTCCTGTGTGTCCACAGCTGAAGCTGAGATGAACACATTAGACATAATCACTGTCCTGGCATTGGCACAAGACTTTAAGAAAACTTTAGTCAAAAGAGATATGTACAAGCACAATAGTCCCCCATTTAAATCACCTAGGCCCATTTCACAACAGGATTTTGAGACTAAACAGTAGGCAATACAAGTACTACTATGAATATTAATTAGGTTGTTTCTAAGTTAACACACTGTTTTTCTCAAAAAGTCTTGTGAAAGTGAACAGTTGGACAAGGTGTACTTTGAGATTGCTTGCTTTCACAGATAATGTACTAATATCAGATGGACATCTCTAGCACAAGAGGCAGATTTAAAAATAGGAGAGGCAATTAGGGAAGAGTGTGGAAAGAAGAGATGAGACTGGAACAAAAACACCTGCTATGTGGGAGAACTTGTGTATAAATTAACAGTCTAGGGTTATTGCATTCTTTTCACAGAAGCATAACTCAGTGCTGTAAGGGCTTCTTCACACAGCATGGAGATCACTGAGAGATTGGGCCAATTTTTGATCTTTGGGATAGATTGGGAGATCCTTGTCTGTTTTAGACCGAGTCAAAACTCAGAGGGGACCATGGTGACTGTGGAGATCATTGAGGATCATTGATGATCTGGGTTCGGGAGTCAGATTCGATCTCTGTTTTTAAGAATAGGGTAAAAACCTTCCTCTTCAATATATTCTATGACTAGGGAGGGATCTTGTGTCTCTTAACCCCCCCTTTTGTTTTGCTGTTAATAGATTCAGACTGCCGGGTGACCTCCAGTAATGTACTTGGCTTCTCACCATTAATGTTTGCTCTCTTTATGTCTGTTCTTTTCATCTTCTCTATCCCCTCACCCCCAGCCAGTTGCAGCAGATGACTGCCCCTCCCTGAGCCCGGTTCTGCAAGAGGTTTCTTCCTGTTAAATGGGAGTTTTTCCTCTCCACTGTCGCTAAGTGCTTGCTCACAGGGGATCATCTGATTGCTGGGTCTTTCTGCAATTGTAGGGTTTTCCCTACATTTGAAAGTGCTATGAGATGACTGTTGTTGTGATATGGCGCTATATACTGTAAATAAAGTTGAATTGAATTGAACTGAATTGATAGATCAAAAATTGGCCAGATCTCAACAATCTCTCACAATCTTCCCATTAAAAGAACCTAATCAACAGCGATCGGCGCTCGTAACGGACCCCACGGGCTGAATTTCCACCCCCGTCAGAATCCCGTCGGAATGCCCCTTTAATCGGGTAGAACCGCTGCGCTCTATCTGAAGCCTCTGCCAAGCTAATACTGGTTAGCTTAACACTAGCCCCTGTGCGTCACCTAACTCCGACACGAAGCGGCTCAGTCCCCGGTGAGGGCTTACCGGACGAACCTACTGAGGCGGCGATTGGGAGCTCGAGCGCGGCGTTGGTGAGAGACGGGGGCCACCTGGATTCAGCAGGACAGTGGCCTGAATCGGAGCCCAATTTGCGAGGCCCAGCCGAGAAACTACCAGACTGACGGCGGTCGGTGACGGGGCCTAGCGGAAGAGCCACCCAGCCAGACGACAGCGAGCGACGGTGATCGGCCACCGATCGGCGGAGGTGATCGGTGGATTAGAGCTACGCCGGCGGAGTGCGACATAACTGGCGGTGACGGGGCCCAGCGGAGGAGCCACCCAGCCAGACGGCGACGAGTGGCTGTGATCGGTGGATTCCGGCTGCGCCGGCGGTGTGCGACATAACTGGCCAGGTAGACGGAGGCAGGCGCCGGCGATAGCCTAGCCGGATTCTCTGTTTATTTCTATCCACAGGTCAGTAAAATGCCACCCAAAAAAGAGGAAATGGAAGAAATTAAAAAATCTCTGAACTTTGTGTTAGAAGAATTGGCCAAAATGACTAACCAACAGGCCAAAATAATAAACCTAATACAAGAGGTACAAGCCCTACATTCAATAATAAAAGAAAAAGACAAAAAAATTATGGACCTGGAGCAACACGGGCGTCTTTTGGAGCAACGCGTCGAGGATCTTGAACAAGGTTCTCACATTGATGACCTAGTTATAAGTGGACTAGACATCAGATATCAGTCCTACGCCCATGCCGCAACAGGACTGAGTGGTGAACATGCTTCCATAAGTGAATCAATGTCCCTAGAAAACCAAGTGCTTCAGTTCCTTAATGATAAAGACATTAAGGTAGAAGCCAATGCGATCTCAGCCTGTTATGCTTTACCGAAGAAAGATAACACAACAAAGAAATCAATTGTGATGCGCTTTGTGAACAGGAGGGTGAAAAATGACATACTGAGGCAGGCCAAAAAACTAAAGGAAACTCAAGTTTACCTAAATGAACACCTGACAAAAAAAAAACGCTGAATTAGCACGGCAGGCACGGATGCTAAAAAAACAAAATAGGATACAGTCAACCTGGACAAGAAATTGTAGAATTTGGATTAAACTAAATGGAACACCTGAGCAAGCAAAAAGTATAATGATCAGAGATGCTACTGACTTAGATAAATACAAATGAACACTGTCTATGAAACACAGAGTGAGGAAACTCAAACTCTAAAAATATGCCACTATGCTGAACATAAACCACAAGAGATGGAGAATGATATTGATCCCGATAACCACTTTTTCAATAATATTCATAACCACTGTGAATATTACACTGAAAAGCAATTCAAAAGTCAAGTGCAATTAGATGGTAAACTGTCAATAATACACTTCAATAGCAGAAGTCTTAACAAAAACTTCTCACAGATTCAGGACTATTTAAAACAGCTAAACAGAAAATTCACAGCCATTGCAGTCTCGGAAACCTGGCTTAATGAAGACCAGGCTCCCCTGATGGCAATAGAGGGATATCAGATGTTTAACATTAACAGATCTCAAAAAAAGGGTGGTGGTGTTGCACTGTATGTTGATGACCTATATAGATGTAAGCTTGTAAATGAAATGTCCTCAGCACTACCAGGGATTTTGGAATGTGTTACTGTTGAGATTGACCTAGACAAAACAAAAAATCTAATCATAAGCTGCATATACAGAACGCCGGGAACTTGCATTGAGACATTCAGAGATAAATTAGTCGAGCTGTACAATAATATTACTAGTAAGAAAATGGTAGCAATTTGTGGAGATTTCAATATTGACCTACTTAATCCACATCAACAAAATGTAGTTACAGAGTTCATGAACTCTATGTACAGCATGAGTCTATATCCCACAATAACACATCCCAGTAGAATCACAGTTCACTCTGCTACACTTATTGACAACCTGTTTGTCAATGTTCTCGATAAGAAAATAGAAAGTGGATTATTGATAAATGATATAAGCAACCACTTGCCAATCTTTGCACTTATCCATGGCCACACGGGGCCCAACCCAGAAAAAATCTCAAAATCATTCAGACACAAATCACCAAACGCAATCAGTTCTTTTAAAGAGGACTTGCTGAAGCAAGACTGGACAGAAGTCTATGTATCAGATGTAAATGAAGCCTATGACACATTTATAAACATTGTAACCACTCTTTATGAAAAAAACTGCCCATTAGTTAAAAAAAAGCTTAAACACAAATTTGCTGACAAACCATGGTTAACCAAAGGACTACAAAAGGCGTGTAAAAAGAAAAATTTATTATATAAAGCTTTCATAAAGAAAAGGACAAAAGAAGCAGAGCAACGGTATAAAACATACAAAAATAAGTTAACATATACGTATAATAAGATGCAGTAAAAGAGACTATTACAGTAAAGAACTGGAAAAAAACAAAGACAATATTAAAAATACATGGACAATAATCAACAGTATCCTTGGAAATAAAAGCAGAAATACTAGCTACCCAACTAATATTCCAAAAAATAATAAATCGACTCCGAATGTGAATATAGCTTCACCTGCAGATGAATTTAATAATTTTTTTGTTAACATTGGACCTAAACGGCTTCCGGTTATGGCGGCCGCCTAGAAGGACACGTATCACTCTGCTCTGCCCCTGGAAATAAAAATTCGGCAAATAACTCTCTCATTTGGAACAGAACTTTTCCCAGCGTTTGGGTGAGGATATGCCGGTGAAGACTAAGGCTGGGAAATCAGGAGGGGGAAAAATTGAATCGCCGAAGCAGTCCAAATTAACGGACTTTAAAGTTTGTGGCGCAGTAGAAAAAGCTGCGGATATGGCGGATGAAACTAGCGGTGGTGCGGTAACTGCTGCTGCTGACGATGGCGACACAGGTGCAGTGCTGGCTGCCATTAGCTCAATGAGAGCAGACTTTTCCGCTAAACTTGATGGGATTATGGCAGCGTTGGATGCAATGAGAAAGGAGTTGGGTGACTGCGTGGAGCGAGTGACGCAGGCGGAGCTTCGTGTTTCAAGTGCGGAGGATGAAATCAGCGGACTTCAAATAAAGGTGCGCACTTTGGAAAAAAAAAATAAAGATCTGGAAAATAGCGTTCTGGACTTGGAATCTCGGTCCAGAAGGAACAACCTGAGGCTGGTGGGTTTACCGGAGGGAGCCGAAGGTCGTGATTCATGCTCCTTTTTGGAGGGGTGGATCCCGGAGGCGCTGAACAACGCGGAGCTAAAATCATCAGTCGTCTTGGAAAGCTCCCACCGAATTGGCCCACCGAGAGGTAACAAGGCAGCACCGAGGACGTTAATTATGAAGTTTCTCAGCTACAGAGACAGGATGACGATCTCCAACGCGGTGCGGGCCAAAGGAGAAATTAAATACCAAGATCAGCAGGTGCGGTTCTACCCAGATCTGGCCTCAGGAATCCAACAATTAAGGAAGCAGTTTGACCCCATCCGCAAAGAACTGCGCAACCTTGAGATTCGTCATGGAGTGATTCACCCTGCAAGACTTCTGGTCACATATGAGGGCAGAACACGCATCTTCAAGACCCCCGAGGAGGCGCAGGAGCTCATCAAGAAGATCCAGGAAGAGACTGGTGGGAGCTAAGCATGAACAGAATATAGGATAGAATATTTGAGCATTTAACTGATTAGAAGCATATAACAAGATTACAAAATATAGAATGTATTACATATTAAAAAAAAAAGTACAAAATTGCTAAAAAATTTTGGAGTTAAATTGGAAAATTACAGAAGAGAGTTAATGTTACGTTATTAAAAGCAGTAGAGTTAGGGTGATTGGGAGGATGAAGAAGGAGTGGCTTTGGCTGATCCCCGTGGGTGTGGAACGGTCGATGGCTATATCGGGAGACGGAATTTTTCTTTTGCTTTTGGGGGGATTGCCACAAATGTGGGAAGGGGGAATTTGTTTGTGTGTAGTTTGTAGGGTGAATGTTCAACCACTCATTTTTTTGCTTTTCTGTTTGAGCATGTTTACACTGCAAGGTAATCCCAAACTCCCTATTGATTATAAATCAAAGCGTTAATCTTAATTTAACTTCATGGAATTGCAGAGGTCTACAAAATTTAAAAAAACTTAAACAAGTTATGAATAAAATAAAAGACATGGGTTCAAAAATTGTGTTTTTACAAGAAACTCATCTAATAGAGCAAGATGTAAAAAGAATTAGGAGTAGATGGCAAGGAAATGTTTTCACCTCATCATTTTCATCCCGAGCCAGGGGAGTTATGACTCTCATACATAAATCAGTCCCATTTCAAGTGAAAAATGTAATTGGAGACAAATTTGGAAGATATGTAATCATTCAAGGATCTTTGCTATTAGAAAACATAAATTTGGTGAACTTATATGGTCCCAATATAGATGATCAAAAGTTCTTTGCCAATTTATTTCTTATCTTATCATCACTTACAGGGCAACATATAATAGCAGGGGATTTTAATTGTACATTGAATCCCAGTATAGATAGATCAACAGGACTGGACTGTACGCACAATGGATGTAGGATGACCATTAATCATTTTATGAAAGAATTGAAATTGATAGATATATGGAGAGAAATGAAACCACAAGTTAAAGCATACTCTTGTTATTCCAATACCTACAAGACATTCTCACGTATAGATTATTTTTTGATCTCCACAGAATTAAGGTCCAAGATTCAAAACTGTTTTTATGATAACATCGTGATCTCTGATCATGCACCCTGCTGTCTAATGTATGTAGATAAGAAATTGACAAAGGAACCAGGTAGATGGCAATTTCAGCATAAATGGCTTCAGGATGAGGAATTTGTTAAGTATATAGAAAAACAGATAGATGAGTTCTTTGATATCAATACTACACAAACATCAGCATGTGTAAAGTGGGAGGCTTTCAAAGCTTTTATTAGGGGACATATTATTAGTTATACAGGTTCAAAATCTAAGAAGACTCGAGAGGAGAGAGTCCAATTGGAACATAAAATAAAAATTCTTCAAGAAAGAGTATATGCAAGAAGAGATCCAAGGTTGGAGAACGAATTACTGATTTTGAGAGCTGAATATGACAAAAAATCAGCGAATAGAGCTGCCTCGAGTCTTCTAAGATTGAAACAATCTTTTTATGAACAAGGTGAAAAATCAGGAAAGTTATTGGCATGGCAGATTAAACAATTAGAATCTAAAACACCAATTACCAGTATTATAAGTAACGGACAGGTAGTTATAGATCCTTCAGAAATTAATAGAGCCTTTAGAGATTACTATGAAAAATTATATGATACCAAAAATGAATCTGACTTAATAAAACTACATGGGTTTTTGAATGAACTATTTATACCGTGTATTCCAAATGAAAATAGGGAGATACTGGAGTCTAAAATTAGTCAAGAAGAAGTTGGACTAGCCATTGATAATATGAAATCAGGAAAAAGTGCAGGACCAGATGGTCTTCCAGTTGACCTATATAAAAAATTTAAGAATAAATTAACAAAACCTTTTTTGGAAATGGTTTTAGAAGCATTTCAAAATAGTAAATTACCATCATATATGAATAATGCCTTAATTATACTGTTGCCAAAACCAGGTAAGCCCTCTAATAAATGTGAAAATATGAGACCAATAAGCCTATTAAATGCCGACCTTAAGATAATTTGTAAAATTTTAGCAAGACGAATACAAGAAATTTTACCAAATATTATTAATCGAGATCAGAATGGCTTTATAAAGGGAAGACAAGGCTTCCATAATGTAAGAAGACTATTTAATATTATTTATTCTAATAAAGAAGCACCGGATACAGCTCTCTTATCACTGGATGCCGAAAAAGCCTTTGATAGAGTTGAATGGCCCTTTCTTTTTGAAGTCTTACAAAGATTTGGACTTGGAAATAATTTCATAAAATGGGTTCAGATAATATATAATAATGCTACTGCAGAAATTCTAACAAATAACAATATTTCAAAATCAATAAAAATCAATAGAGGATGTCGACAAGGCTGTCCACTTTCACCTTTACTGTTTACTATGGCAATTGAACCTTTAGCGATGGCGATACGTCTACAGTCACAAATATATGGAATTAAAGTTGGACCAACAGAACATAAAATCTCCCTGTATGCCGATGACATAATTTTGTTTATGTCGAATCTTAAAAAATCAATTCCGACCTTATTGAATTTAATAAAGAATTTCGGGGAAATATCAGGATATAAAATAAATAAAACTAAATCTTCAATATTAATGCTAAATGAGACCCAGAGAAATTACCCAGCCCCTGAGGTAAATCAATTCAATGTTGTAAATCAGTTCAAATATTTAGGAATCCAAATTGTGCCTAAGCTAGAATCAGTCGCCAGTGTCAATTATGAAGCCTTAATGACAGATATTGATGAGTTACTTCAGAGATGGATGTCACTACCAATGTCGATGATCGGGAGAATTAATATACTTAAAAGTAATATCTTACCTAAAATACTTTATTTATTTCAATACATTCCCTTACCACCACCTTTAGATTTATTCTCAAGAATTAAAAAAAAGTTAGTGGAATTTATATGGAACAACAGGAGGGCTAGATTACGTCTGTCTTTATTATATTTACCATTTGATCGTGGAGGTCTGAAATGTCCAAATTTTATGTTGTATTATTGGTCGGCACAACTGAGGTCTATGACATATTATTTTTCATCAAATGATCTCCCTCACTGGACTGAAATGGAATCATACAATTTACCTTTACCTCTTCCCATATTCATATACTCAGATTCGGCAAAAAAATTACAAAAACAAGTTAAAAATCCATTTGTAAAGCATATGATCAAAATATGGTGTGAAGCTAAAAACTATTTAAAAGAACCACAGTTATTGTCACAATTTAGTCCAATATGGGGTAATCAATATTTTAAACCAGGGAGAGCGGACGCTGTATTTAAAGTATGGAATTTAAAAGGGATACAAAAGATTCAGGATTTATATTTGCCATGTGCAGATAACATAAGGTCTTTTGAAGAGTTGAGGATCAAATTTAATCTCAATAGAATACATTTTTTTAAATATCTTCAACTTAGAAACTTTATTCGATCAAATCAAAATAAAGCTCTCACTCGACCTATCTATTCATCCTTGGAAAAAATGTTGATGAAAGATAGTAAAAGAAAGGGTATTATTTCAGAGTTTTATAACTCATTGACACTATTTTCAAGTGAAAATTCACTGAAAAGATTAAACTACTGGAAAGAAGATCTGCAAACTGAAATTTCAGAGGAACAATGGGAATTGGCTTGTACAGAAGCTCAAACCAAATCAATAAATGTACGCCTTAAATTGATACATTTCAAATGGTTAATGCGGATGTATGTTACACCGGAGGAGTTAAATAGATATAACAAAAATATACCAGATACGTGCACAAAATGTATGGAAAGTAAAGGAACTCTATTTCATTGTGTATGGGAATGTAGATTAATAAGAATGTTTTGGGAAGAGGTGAGGGTAACAATTGAAAAAATAATCTCAAAACAAATCATATTGAATCCTAAACTGTTTTTGTTGGGTCTGTACCCAGAAAAGCATAATTTTAATAAAAGTGAAAGAACATTCATAGACCTCAGTTTGCTTAATGCCAAAAAATGTATTGCACTATTATGGAAAAAGACTCATAGACCAGATGTGACTCAGTGGTTAAGACAGATGTTAACAAACCTTCCATTAGAAAGAATAACATATATACTGAAATCAAAGGAAACTGTGTTTGAGAATATATGGAGACCTTTTATTGATTATGTAAAAAATTTAAACATAACTCTTGAAGAAGAAGGTGAATGATATGTGTGGACCTTGTAAATTCCAAACTGGTTAACATAATATGTATACTTATGTGTTGGATTGTCTAGACTAAACAGAGGAGCATTGTTGAAGATTTGATTTTGTTGGTGGTTGTTGGTGTTTTTTAGTGCATTTTTTTTTGTAGTACTTTAGTGTTAGTGTTTGATTGTTTGTATCATGTTTGTTTAAAAAAAAAAAAGGTTCAATAAAGATATTGTGGAAAAAAAAAAACATTGGACCTAAACTGGCCCGAGAAATACCCACTACGGCGCCTACAGGTGATACAATATGCAATAACACTGCTGTAAAAGACACCATCTTCATAAAGAACACAGACGAAAGAGAGGTCATTGAAATTGTTAAATCGTTCAAAAGTAAAACATCTACTGACTGCGATGGTATTGACATGCTACTAGTCAAAACTGTTATCGAACGCATAGTGAAACCACTGACGTATATCTGTAACCTGTCTCTCCAATCAGGTATATTTCCCAATGCAATGAAAATAGCTAAAGTAATTCCGATTTACAAGACAGGCGACAGAGGGGAACTCTCCAACTACAGACCAATTTCACTATTACCGCAATTTTCCAAGATACTTGAAAAAATATTCTATGAGAGAATTGACAACTTCATACTGAAGAATGATTTATTGTGTGAGCAGCAATATGGGTTCAGACACAAAAGGACAACAGCATATGCCTTAATGGAATTTACAGAAAAAATATCAACAGCCATTGAAAATAAAGAGTATTCAGTTGGAGTATTCCTGGATCTTAAAAAAGCATTTGATACAGTAGATCACAATCTATTATTAAAGAAACTACAAAATTGTGGTATTAGAGGGGTAGCACTGTCTGTTGTGTTGGGTTCTTTTATGAATAAAGACTGCTGCTTTGGGTGAACACGGAGCCTCCTTTATTGACTGGCTGGAACACATTAACACACGAACTCCGCCATATTAATATCCGTCATGTTGTACTCCTGACAACATCCGGTCTGTGTCGCCCCCTAGTGGCTCCACATATGTAATACTTAGATTACACCACATCCCCCTTACTGAAGCCAAGTTGACCCCTTTTAGCTGAAAACACAAAATACATTCTTATTTCCGTTCCCTTTTGTCAACTAACTATGACAGCATAGATTTAACACATCACCCCCTTTTACAAATCTATAACATTTTTTTTTTTTTTCAACACTGTTGCCATGTAAGAACATATTATGCAAAGGCCTCTTATTTTCTATTTAAAGAAGGCATTTTCAGAACTCAACTCTGTTTTCACAAATATTAGCATGCAACTCTACAGATCCAGTCTCTTTGGTTTAATCACTTCTCTACCAGACCTGGTTCTAACAACACCTGGTGTTTCCTGTGCATTGGGCTCAGAAACAGTTTCTGTAGGAGTGTCTTTTCCATTTGACTAGGTCCGTTGTGGTTCCATCTCAGTCTTTGGTATCGACATAGGCACAAGATGAGTGCGGTTCCTCCTGATTGTCCCTTGTGGTCCACTGATGACATAGGACCGTGGAGTTTTGTGGACAGATGTCACTGTGCCCTGTGCTTTTGCATCTGTAATCCAAACAGAGTTTCCGGGTAACAGTTTATCCAAATCTCTCGTTCTGTGTCTTTTGTTAAAGTATTCTGTTTGCCTCATCCGTCTCTCCTTTTCCACGTGACGAATTTGTTGCAGATTCGGCACGCATGGCTGCAAGGCCTCTGGAAGCATTGGCAGGGTGGTACGAAGTCTACGCCCCATGAGAAGCTGTGCTGGGCTGTAGCCATTTGCCAACGCTGTGGTTCTGTAGGCTAACAGTGCTCGGTATGGATCACTGGCTTTCTTAATTAGGTTTTTGACTGTTCTGACAGCTCTTTCTGCCTCACCGTTACTTTGGGGGTACCTGGGACTACTGGTCACGTGCTTAAAACAGTACTCCTTTGCAAAGTCTTCCATTTCCTGACTTGCGAACTGCGGGCCGTTATCCGTGATCAGTATCTCTGGTATTCCGTGACGTGCAAACATAGACTTTAAATGCACAATGACATTGGCAGAGCGAGTTGGGCTGAGCTGGGCAATCTCTATATACCTAGAGAAGTAGTCCACTAATAACAGGTAGTTTTTGTCTTGTAGCGTGAACAAATCAGCTCCCAACTTCTGCCATGGCCTTTCTGGTAAATCTGTGGGCATTAAAGGCTCTCTCACATTAACTCTTTCCTGTATGCACTGTCTACATTTGAGTACAACTTCACTGATCTGGTTGCTTAAACCTGGCCACCATACAGCCTGACGGGCGCGCTCTCTGCATTTAACCACCCCCTGGTGGCCCTCATGTATCTTATCCAAAACTGCATTTCTCATGTTAGCAGGGATAACTATCCTCGTGCCTCTCAGTAGTAGTCCGTTATGCACACTCAAAACGGCTCTCTCAGACCAGTAGTGCTTCACCGCTCCCTGTAGCTGGTTACGATCCGGCCAGCCTTCTGTGCAGTATTTCATGACTTGTGAACAGACGCTGTCGGACTGCAGTTGCTCTTGGAGATCTGCAAGATATTTGCTGCTTGTAGGGAGTCCCTCTAGCACAGAGTCAACATAAATGTTAGTGTCCTCCATAAGATCCGTGTCTGTGTGAGTAACACTGTTTGTGAGCGGTAAGCGTGAGAGCGTGTCGGCAGTGGTTAGACTTTTGCCAGGGATGTGCTTTATAGTGTATGAGTACCTCATTAGGCGCATACGAAATCTCTGTATACGCGGTGGAAGCGCATCCAAAGCTTGTCCTCCCAGCAGACTCACTAGTGGCTTATGATCAGTTTCTAGTTCAAAGTGCAGACCCAGGATAAAGTCATTGAATCTTTCGCAGGCCCACGTGAGAGCCAGCGCTTCTTTTTCCAGCTGTGCGTAGCGCTGCTCTGTAGGTGTCAATGATCGGGAAGCGTAAGCAACTGGTGACCACACGTCTCTCTCCTTCTGTAGCATGACTGCCCCCAATCCATATGAAGAGGCATCTGCAGATATTTTCTGTGGTTTGTTTGGGTCATAGAGCTGCAATACAGGAGCAGAGGACAGTTCTTGTTTGAGATTACAAAACGCATTTTGTTGTTCATGCCCCCAGTACCACATGTTCTTTGTTGAAAGCAAGTCTCTCAATGGTTTGTCCTTTTCAGAAAGGTTCGGAATGAACTTCCCCAGCTGGTTCACCATTCCGAGAAAGCTCCTGAGCTCACTCACGTTGCTTGGCTCTTTCATGTCCTGAACAGCTTGGGTTTTGTCTGGATCTGGCCTCATTCCTTCTGCTGAAACAATAAACCCAAGAAATTTAACCTCTCTTTTGCCAAACTCACATTTTGACATATTCAATGTAACGCCGGCTTTCTCCGCGCGCTTCAAGACAGCGTGCAGTCTTGCGTCGTGCTGCTCCTTGGTGGATCCCCAGACCAGGATATCGTCCATGTGACAGACGACTCCGTCGAGACCCGATGTAACCTCAGTCACCATCATGTTTTGGAAATGTTCAGGAGCACTGGAAATACCAAAAGGCAAACAGTTGAAGTGGTATCTGCCAAATGGCGTAATGAATGTGGTGAGAAAGGCCGACTCTTTAGACAGTGGTATTTGCCAAAATCCCATATTTGCATCAAGCTTTGAAAAATACTGAGCACCTGTGAGCATGCCTAGCGTTTGGTCCACAGACGGGAGAATGTATCTTTCGCGACACACTGACTCGTTTAAAGGTGTCATGTCCACACAGATACGCACCTTTTCTTTGTCCTTTTTGGGAGCTACAACCATGCCACAGCACCAATCTGTTGGCTGCTCCACGCGACTGATGACTCCCACCTTTTCCATCCTCTCGAGCTCTTCTTTCACTTTACCCATGAGCGGCAGTGGCACACGCCTTGGCACCTTGAGCGAAAAGGGCTTAG
The DNA here is from genome assembly GCA_020510985.1 of Pholidichthys leucotaenia. Lineage (NCBI taxonomy): Eukaryota > Metazoa > Chordata > Actinopteri > Cichliformes > Pholidichthyidae > Pholidichthys > Pholidichthys leucotaenia. Next base: position 142,543,328 of record CM035848.1, read on the forward strand.
CATCAGGTTTCAGTTTAATTTTGTATGGCTTTTGGACGAGCCCAAGTCCATCGCATAACTTGGGGTACGCTTTTCTCACTGTCTCTTGGTCTATAGTGTCAATTCTGGCAATTAGTTTCAGTCTCACGGAAGCTGTTCTACTCAGTAGTGCCATGCGCAGATTTTTGAGAATACAGTGGTACCTCTACTTACGAATTTAATTCGTTCCGGAAGAATTCTCGTAACGTGAAAAATTCGTAAGTAGAGGCGCGTTTTACATGTAAATGCCGTAATCCGTTCCAAGCCCCCAAAATTCGGGCATAAATTTTTTATAAATCGTAAAAACGCATCAAAACATGTAACAAATACATGTTACAATTAGATTACTGCACAATAAACATAAAATGAGAGTTTAAAATGAGAGAAAGAATAATAAAAGAGAATAATAAAAGAGAAAGAATAATAAAAATTATGTTCATTTACCCTTTAACTGCTATCGTCGTCGACGTCGTCACCTTTTGCCTTCTTTGGTTCATGTTCTGATCCAAGGACGTTTGCTTTTGTCGGCTTGTAAGTGCTTCGTTTTGTTTTAATACCGTGCTGATCGTTGATGTATTACGGCCATATTCTTTGGCGAGATCAACCAAACGCATAAAGTTTTGGAAAAAAAAAAACCAACTTCGTGGCCAATGGGATACCAGGAAGATGCTAGGCGATAGCCAATGGCAGAGCAGCTACAGGCATGTTTACGTTCGGTAAACTACGGAAGCTGCGAGGAGCGCGTACTTTTTTGCCTTTCGTATCCTGAAATTTCGTTCGTAACTAGAGGCAATATTTTCCCGTTGAGGCGTCTCGTAACCTGAAAATTCCGTATGTAGAGACGTTCGTAAGTAGAGGTACCACTGTATAGATTTTCTCAGTAGCGCTCTTGTCACCGTATGTAATAGTCTCTGTCATAGATCCCAACACGGTTAGTGCAGTTCCACCCGGTCCGTAGAGTGGTTTTTGTGCCTTTTCCAACTGTTCATTTTTCTTCTTGAAGATTTCAAATGTTTGGTCAGAAACCGCTGTGACGTCCGCTCCGGAATCTAACTTAAAAGTCACTTTATTTCCTCTCACGTTTATGTCTGCCAGCCATGGATCCTCCCCTAGATCCACTTCACCCAGAAAAAGTCCATCTGCATTGTCAGTGACCTCATTCACAGTTGGGTTGGACCTACAGACTCTAATATAGTGTCCACGTTTTTTACAGTTATGGCATTCCGCGTTTTTAGCTGGGCACTGTACTGCTGCATGTGCTGGTGCTTTGCCACACTTGGAACAAACTTTACTGTCTTGTTTTGTCTGCTGAGGCCTTGAGGACTTAATCTGTTTTTGTTCCTTGATTATGAACTTGTTTGGCTTGGCTTTTCTGATGTGTAGCGCATCCACGGTTGTTCTGTTAACGCTAGTTTCACCTCTTAGGTCAGTTTGTTGTCGTTTTATTTCTTCAGATTGTCTTGCCATTGTTATAGCTTTAGCTAGGGTAAGATCTTTGTCAAGCTGCATTCTTTCTGACAGCGACGAATCTTTCAGACCCACTACAAGCCTGTCTCTCAAGAGGTCATCATGAAGTGCACCGTACTCACAGTTTTCTGCCAGCGCGTAGAGTGCTGTTATGAACGAGTCTATCTGGTTCTGCCGGCTGTTGCACTCGCTTGTTGAAGTTTGCTCGTTCATAAATCACGTTCTTTCTGGGAACGAAATGTCTATCAAAGGCTGTTTTAACGGCCTCGTACTGCTGGCGCTGCGCACTCGTTAGCTCGAGCCCTCTTAGCACGTCGTCAGCCTCATCTCCCATGCAATAAACCAGCGTATTTACTTGGTTTGCCTCAGATGAATTATTCAGGTTACTTGCCAGTCTAAAACGCTCAAAACGTCTTATCCACCTTTCCCACTCTTGGGGTCTCGCAAAGTCGAAGGGCTCCGGTGGTTTAATGGTGAAGGTTGCCGCTGGAGTAGCCGCCGCCATTACTGGATCAGTTGGCGCAGCTGCAGCCCTTTGAACTTCGTCTGGCATAGCCGCTAGCCGGTTGCAAAGCTGACTTTTCTCACCTCAAAGCGCACCAACTTCTGACACCATGTTGTGTTGGGTTCTTTTATGAATAAAGGCTGCTGCTTTGGGTGAACACGGAGCCTCCTTTATTGACTGGCTGGAACACATTAACACACGAACTCCGCCATATTAATATCCGTCATGTTGTACTCCTGACAACATCCGGTCTGTGTCGCCCCCTAGTGGCTCCACATATGTAATACTTAGATTACACCACACTGTCCTGGTTAAGTAGTTACTTAAAGAATAGATATCAGTTTGCATGTGTTAACAGCAAAAACTCAGAGTTACTGAAGGTCACCTGTGGAGTCCCACAGGGTTCAGTTTTGGGACCATTATTATTCAATATGTATATACAGTAAATGATATATGTAAAGTTTCAGAAAAAATGGACTTAATATTGTTTGCTGATGACACTAATCTGCTATGCAGCGGAAACAATTTGGAACAACTTCTGGATACACTCGGAAAGGAATTAGGAAAGCTGAAACTGTGGTTTGATTCAAACAAATTAACGCTCAATTTAAGCAAGACAAAATTTATAGTCTTTAACAACCATCACAACTACCCAGTACCCAAACTCAGTGTAAATGGTGTAGAGATTGAAAGGGTATCCGAAACTAAATTCCTTGGAGTAATAATTGATAACAAACTGTGTTGGAAGCCACATATTAATTATATAAAAGGTAAAGTATCCAAATCAATTGCAATATTACACAGAGTGAAAAATTTGCTGAATCAACCCACACTATACACCTTGTACCATTCATTAATACTCCCATACATGACATATTGTAATGAAGTATGGGAAAATACATATAAAACAAACATATATCCACTCTTTATGCTTCAAAAGAGAGCTATTAGAATAATCAACAAAGCAGCTTACAGGGAACCAACAAACCCACTTTTTCTTAAACAAAAAACTCTCAAGTTGAAAGATCTGATTGACTTTAAAACCGCAATAATAATGTTCAAAGTGAAGAATCTATCACTGCCCGCAAATATCCAAAAGTTGTTCCAAACAAGGGAGAAACGATATCACTTCAGAGGAACATGTATATTTCAAAAGCCTACAGTGAGAACAACCACCAAGCAACACTGTATTTCAGTGCAAGGAGTCAGATTATGGAACGATTTTGGACCTGAATTAAAATCATGTACAAAGCTTGGACAATTTAAACAAAAACTAAAGGAAGAAATACTCCAAACATATTTACAAGACGACATGTAAACTCACATAAGGATTGACATTTCCAGCCTGTGTTGTGTTGTAGCTTAGTTTTTTTCTTTTTTTCTTTTTTTCTCTGTGACACCATGTCTTAGATTTGTTTTTGAATAGTAACCGCTTAACTTAGACTAGCTCAGTTTTCTTTTTCTCTCAGTCACATTTTGTCTTAGCCTTGTTTTAAATTGTAATCGCTCTTGTCTTGTTTTCTCTTTTTTCTCCTTTGAATTCTTGGATGGAATATGGGTGGGCAATATAAGCTGCGGCTTCAGCCATCACCCATTTCGGATAACTCACGTGGAATTGTATAGTAGAAGGAGTCTTTGTCTAATTTGACCTTCTTGTTATATTATACAGTTTCTTTTAACCTGTAATGTACTATCCGAAATAAATAAAATTCATTCATTCATTCATTCATTCATTCATTCATTCATTCATCTGTGTAAAAGGTGTAGAAGCAACTACTCTATAAGATAAAACTATGTACTTTTATATGAAATAAGCTACAGTTTCAGTGTCATCACTGCAGATTGCGGCATTTTTATTAATTTTAAACAAGATGCATTTTAAACATGTATCAATATTCAAAAGCATAAACGAAAGCCATATTTGACATTGTAGCAGCATGACATTCATACACAAGCAGAGCAATGAAAGATGGCAATGTACCATAAAGGTACTCTAAAACAAACTCCATCCTTAAAGTACCAGTATGTAAGATTTTGATCTTAAAATTGATGATACATCAGCCTTTGCCGTGATGAATGTCACTTCCGTGTTCCTGGTAGGAACATGGAAAAGATGACAACTGACACCAGATGATTTGCTCCATGCAAAGTGAAATAGCCCTCTGCTCCTCACTCACCAGCCTGTGCTCACATTGTTTTTTTGTTTTTGTTTAGCACAGTTCCCTCCTGTACTGACAGCTGAGAAAGTCACTGCATTTCTGCTCTCAACCGTGTGTGTGAGATGGGTGGGTGGGTGGAGCACAGGCTTCCTCACCCACAGATTGAGTCATGACTCCAAGGTGAGTTGCTGTTTCTCTTTTAAAAAAAAAAAAAAGCCCCTGTGGAGAGAATAACCAGGCCGAACTTTTCCGAGCAGATGAAGCTTTATTCCACTCTCTCTCACATTCTCCAGAATCAGAAAAACTTCCCCCAGATTGCAGGCACTCTCTTTTATATCACAGCACTAACACTTCTCTGCTACCTGGGGTGCTGCATTAACATATCACTCCCCCACTCCCTACCTTTGATCTGCCACTTCAGTCTGAGGGAAAACTACTGAATAACTACTGAGTGGGTTCCCCACACCGCCCCCCCCCCCAGAGTCTCAGACTGAGTCTTAACCCCCATGTCCTTTGGGCTTCAGCCTCCGCCCATAGCTGCTGTAACGGGGGGTCTTCGGCTCCGAGGCGCTGCTATGCCGGTGGGGGGTTCCTGGGGGTGTGTCCGTCTGTGGGGGGCAATGGGGAGGGGGGAAACACCTTCAGCATGCTCGTGTGACTGATCTGACGATTCATTTACCTGGGGAGTTCTCTGTGGGGGTCTTCTGCGCCGAGGAGCTCAGGCCAACACCACCTGCTCGTCTGCTAAAACAAAGGCGGGCTTAAGCCTGTCTATACAGATTGTCTTCTGGCGACCCCCCAAGTCTAACACAAAATGTTTGTCCCCAGGTTCCAGCACTCTGAACGGGCTATCGTAAGGCGGGCGCAATGGGGTCCGGTGGGCATTGTGCCTGACAAATACGAACAACGCATCCTTCAAGGTTTTTGGCACAAAAGCGCGTGGAAAACAGTGGTAGGCCGGGCCGGGTAGCGTCCCTGCCTCTGCACTATGTCTTGAATGCGGGGATGGATCGGTGTTCGGCGCGGGGTTATCTGGCAAAAATTCCCCGGGGAGCCGCAGCGGCTGGGAAAAAAACAGCTCTGCTGGGGAGGCTGCCAAATCCTCCTTCGGTGCAACCGAAGGAGGATTTGGCAGCCGAAGGAGGATTTGCACGGCAACCAGTCCACCCAATTTGCATCTGTAAGCGAAGCTCTGAGCGCTGCTTTAAGTGACCTATGGAAACGCTCACATAACCCATTGGCCTGTGGGTTGTACACGGTCATGCAATGAATTGAGATGCCCAGGTTCTGGGCCATGGTGGACCAGAGGTCGGAAACAAACTGCAGGCCCCGATCGGACGTGATGTCCGAAGGACCGCTGAAAGGTGCCACCCATGTTGTCAAAAAAGCGCGTGCCACATCTGCGGACGCGGTTGAAGCTAGTAGGACTGCTTCGGGCCAGCATGTGGTGCGGTCCACCACTGTCAGGAGATGCATGAACCCCTGCGATGGTGGGAGGGGGCCCACGGGGTCTACGTGAACGTGGTCAAACATCTTAGCCGGGATATGGAACGGCTCCAAAGGGGCCTTCGTGTGCCTGTGCACTTTGGCTCACTGGCACGCTACACAGGCTGCGGCCCACTCTTTCACCTGTTTGAGCAGGCTTGGTCTGACGAACTTTGCGCCCACCATTTTGACTGACGTGCACACTCCTGGGTGCGCCAGGGAGTGAACCGACTCAAAAATGCGGCAGCACCAAGTGCGTGGGACCACCGGTTGCGGGCGGCCTGTAGAGACGTCACAGACTGGGGGGGGCCCCCGTGTTGCAGCACTCTGCTCTCTGGCCTTAACCCTGTTGGTCCAGACTGGAGCGCGCAAACGTCCGCATCGCCGATCTGCGCAGCGGCCATGGCTGTGTAATCTATCCCCATGTAGACTGGGGCCACTAATGGGCGCGAGAGGCAGTCAGCCACCACGTTGAGTTTACCGGCCACATGTCGAATGTCGGTCGTAAACTCCGAGATCACGGCCAGCTGTCTCTGCTGCCGGGCCGACCATGGTTTCGAAACCTTGGCCATTGTGTACGTAAGCAGCTTGTGGTCCACGAATGCAGTGAAGGTGCGCCCTTCCAGCCAGAACTGGAAGTGGCGTATGGCCAGGTGGAGAGCCAGTAACTCTCTGTCGAACACGCTGTATTTACGCTCATTGTCGCGCAAAGACCTGCTAAAAAAGGCGAGCGGCTGCCAAGAACCGGCGACGCACTGCTCCACGACTGCCCTATGGCCACGTCTAATGCATTGGTAGTGAGCGCTATCTTAGCCACTGGGTCTGGGTGCGCCAGTAGTGCAGCGTTCGCCAGAGCTGTTTTAACCTCGGAAAATGCCTGCTCTCGCTCAGGAGTCCAGTCAACTCTGTCCGCCGGCTTCCGTTTCTTAAGTGCGGCGTACAATGGCTGCATGAGCTGGGCTGCGCGGGGGAGGAAATGATTGTAGAAGTTAACCATCCCCAAAAACTCCTGCAGCACCCTGACCGTCTGAGGCCGGGGAAAATTTGCCACGGCATGCACCTTGTCCGGCAAGGGCATCGCACCCTCCGGTGAGATGCGGTGGCCCAAAAAATCGATCCCCGTCACCCCAAACTGACACTTCGCCGGGTTGATTATTAATCCGTGCTCCTCCAACCTTTGGAAAACTGTCCTGAGGTGGGCTACGTGTTCGTCCTCGGACGCGCTGGCCACCAGGATGCCGTCCAGGTAAATGAACACAAATGGCAGATTGCGCAACACCACATCCATCATGCGTTGGAATGTCCACGCTGCACCTTTTAGCCTGAAAGGCATACGTAAAAACTCAAACAGACCAAACGGGGTTATTACTGCCGTTTCAGGTATGTCCTCAGCGTGCACCGGGACCTGGTGGTAACCGCGGACCAGGTCTATCTTGGAAAAAATGCTTGCCCCGGTGAGGTGAATGAAAACATCCTGAATATGAGGGATGGGGTAGCGGTCGTGCGCTGTGGCGTTGTTTAATCTGCGGAAATCTCCACAAGGTCACCACGATCCCTGGCCTTAGGAACCATATGTAGCGGGGATGCCCATGGGCTGTTTGAGCGCCTGATGATGCCCAACTTTTCCAAGTTGGCAAACTCCTCGCGCGCTATGGCCAGTTTAGCTGCGTCCAGGCGCCGAGGTTGTGCGAAAACAGGCGGCCCCGTAGTTGTAATGAAGTGCTCCACCCCGTGTTTAGTGACGGTCACCGAAAAAGTCGGGACTGTGAGTGCTGGGAACTGGTTGAGTAGTGTGTGGAACTTACCCCCTGGAGCTGTGACGTTGACTAGTGTTGCGGGCCTGGCTCCTCTAGCTGTACAGGGGAGAGAATCAAAAGACATTGCGTTAATAAGGCGTCTGTTAGCAACATCGACTAGTAGTCCGTGTGCACACAAAAAAATCAGTGCCTAAAACGGGGAAGCTGCATGCTGCTATGACGAATGTCCATTGGTATGTATGGCCGTGCAAGGATACAGTCAGTGTCCTCTCTCCAAAAGTCTTTATGTCTGAGCCGTTTGCGGCTGTCAGCTCGGCGCCGCTAGTTCCCGCCAGCCGGTCTGCGTAGGATGGCAGGATGAGGCTCTTTTGGGAGCTGGAGTCCACGAGGAACCGTCTCCCTGAGCGTGAGTCTGTCACATAGAGCAGCTTGCTTTTTTCACCGGCGGTCGCAGCTGCTACTGACTGCCGGTCCCGGCTTTTCCCGAACGCTTGAATTGGCACGGTGGCACGCATCGGCGTGCGTCCTCTCCAAAACGGCAGTGGTAGAAACAGAGCGTGTCTCTCCGGTGCTTCTTGGCCCCTGCTGCAGCCACCATCACTGGCTCCTCACCTCCGCTGGCCATCTTGCTGGGTTCCGATGCCGCTGCGTTCATTGTGAGGGCTCTGGTAGAGAGAACAATCCGATCTGCCTTCTGTGCTAGCACCCGGTAGTTGCGTGCGGACAGCAGCGGTGAATTGGCCAGGACCGCTCTGGCCACTGTCAGGAGGTTCCGGAGGAAAAGGTGGGCAAAGAGAAAATGCCCGTCATCTGTGCCCATCAACGCCAACATCTTCTCCATCAATTCGACCGCCGACCCTTCTCCTAACTTGGAGCGCGTCAGGAGCCTCTCCGCTCTCTCACAGTCCAAGAGCGTGTAGCGCCGGGTCAGCGCGGTTTTGAGAGCACCGTATTTGTCGTGGGCTGGGGGCTGTTGGAGCAGGCTCGCCACCTGCTGAGTTGTGTGTGCGTCCAGCGCTGTGACCACGTAGTAATATCTGGTGTCATCTGCCGTTATTTCCCGGAGAGCGAACTGGGCCTCGGTGTGAAGGAACCAATACTTCGGGTCATGTAGCCAAAAGTCTGGGAGTTGGGACTTCCGGTTATGGCTGCCACGTAGGACGGACGTGTCTCGCTCTGCTCTGCTCCTGGAGAAAAAAAATCGGCAAATAACTCTCTCATTTGGGACAGAACGTATCCCAGCATTTGGGCGAGGATATGTCGGCGAAGCCTAAGGCTGGAAAACCAGGAAAAGGAAAAAGCGAGCCGCCGAAACAGTCCAAATTAACGGACTTTCAGGTCTGTGACGCAGCAAACAAAACTCCATATATGGCGGAGGAGGCTGGCAACGGTGCGATATCTGCGGGGAATGGCGCAGATGCGCTGATGGCTGCCATGAGTTCAATGAGAGCGGACTTTTCCTCTAGATTTGATGGGATTATGACAGCGTTGGAAGGAATAAGAAAGGAATTGGGTGACTGTGTAGAACGAACGGCGCAGATGGAGCTCCGTCTCGCTAGTGCTGAAGATGACGTCACCCGTCTTCAATTAAAGGTGCGCACTTTGGAAAAAAAAAAAAAATCTCTGGAAGATAATATTTTGGATTTGGAATCTCGGTCGAGACAGAATAATTTGAGGCTGGTGGGTCTTCCAGAGGAATCAGAAGGTCGGGACGTATGTTCCTTTCTGGAAAAGTGGATTCCGGAGGTGCTGGGCAGCGAGGAGTTGCAATCAGCAGTGGTTCTGGAAAAAGCACATCGTATTGGCCCACGGAGAGATAAGGGACCGCCGAGGACCTTAATTATGAAGTTTCTTAGCAACAGAGACAGGATGAAGATCTACAACGCTGCACGTGCTAAAGGAGAGATTAAACACCAGGACCAGCAGGTGCGGTTCTACCCAGATTTGGCCACAGGAATCCAGCAATTGAGGAAGCAGTTTGATCCCGTACGTAAGGAGCTGCGCAACCTTGGGATTCGTCATGGTGTAATCTATCCTGCGAGACTGCTGACCACGTATGAGGGCAGAACCCACATCTTCAAGACCCCAGAGGAGGCGCAGGAGTTCATCAAGAAGATCAAAGAAGAAGAAGAGACTGGTGGGAGCTAAGCATGAACAAAATATAAGGTAGAATAATTAAGCATTTGCACAGGCATCTGACTGACTTGAAGTAAATAGTAAGTTTACAAAATATAGATTGTATTATATATTAAAAAAAACAAAACAAAAACAAAACAAACAAAAAAAACAAACAAACTATGATGTATAAAGTTGTTAAAAATTTTGGAGTTAAGTTGGAAAACTACAGAGAGTTAATGTTACGTCATTAAAAGCAGTAGAGTTAGGGTGATTGGGAGGATGAAGAAGGAGTGGCTTAGGCTGTTCCCCGTGGGTGTGGAACGGTCGATGGCTATATCGGGAGACAGAATTTTTCTTTTGATTTTGGGGGGTTTGCCACAAGTGTGGGAAGGGGAAATTTGTTTGTGTGTAGTTTGTAGGATGAATGTTCAACCACTCATGTTTTTGCTTCTCTGTATGAGCATGTTTACACTGCAAGGTAATCCCAAACTCTCTATTGATCATGGACCAAAGTGTTAATCTTAATTTAACTTCATGGAATTGCAGAGGTCTACAAAATTTAAAAAAACTTAAACAAGTTATGAATAAAATAAAGGACATGGGTTCAAGAATTGTGTTTTTACAAGAAACTCATCTGATAGAGGAGGATGTTAAAAGAATTAGGAGTAGATGGCAGGGAAGTGTATTCACCTCTTCATTTTCATCCCGAGCCAGGGGAGTTATGACTCTCATACATAAATCAGTTCCTTTTCAAGTGAAAAATGTAATTGGAGACAAATTTGGAAGATATGTAATCATTCAAGGTTCTTTGCTATTAGAAAATATAAATCTTGTGAACTTATATGGTCCCAATATAGATGATCAGAAGTTCTTTGCTAATTTATTTCTCATCTTATCATCACTTACAGGGCAACATATAATAGCAGGGGATTTTAATTGTACATTGAATCCAGGTGTGGATAGATCAACAGGACTGGATTGTACGCACATTGGATGTAGGATGACTATTAATCATTTTATGAAAGAATTGAGATTGTTAGATATATGGAGAGAAATGAAACCACAAGTTAAAGCCTATTCTTGTTATTCCAGTACCTACAAGACATTCTCACGTATTGATTATTTTTTGATTTCCACAGAATTAAGGTCCAAGATTCAAAACTGCTTTTATGATAACATCGTGATCTCTGATCATGCACCCTGTTGTCTAATATATGTAGATAAAAAATTGACAAAGGAATCAGGTAGATGGCAATTTCAGCATAAATGGCTTCAGGATGAGGAATTTGTCAAGTATATAGAAAAACAGATAGACGAGTTCTTTGACATCAATACTACACAAACATCAGCATGTGTAAAGTGGGAGGCTTTCAAAGCTTTTATTAGGGGACATATTATTAGTTATACAGGATCAAAATCTAAGAAGACTCGAGAGGAGAGAGCTAAATTGGAACATAAAATAAAAAGTCTTCAGGAAAAAGTGTATGCAGGAAGTGACCCAAGGTTGGAGAATGAATTACTGATTTTGAGAGCTGAATACGACAAAAAATCAGCGAATAGAGCTGCCTCGAGTCTTCTAAGATTGAAACAATCTTTTTATGAACAAGGTGAAAAATCAGGAAAATTATTAGCATGGCAGATTAAACAATTGGAAATTAAAACACCAATTACCAGTATTATAAGTAACGGACAGGTAGTTATAGATCCTTTAGAAATTAATAGAGCCTTTAGAGATTACTATGAAAAATTATATGATACCAAAAATGAACCTGATTTAACAAAACTAAATGGGTTTTTGAACGAACTATCTATACCGTGTATTCCAAATGAAAACAGGGAGATATTGGAGTCTAAAATTAGTCAAGAAGAAGTTGGGCTAGCCATTGATAATATGAAATCAGGAAAAAGTGCAGGACCAGATGGTCTTCCAGTTGACCTTTATAAAAAATTTAAGAATAAATTAATAAAACCTTTTTTGGAAATGGTTTTAGAAGCATTTCAAAATAATAATTTACCATCATACATAAATAATGCCTTAATTATACTGCTGCCAAAACCAGGTAAGCCCTCTAATAAATGTGAAAATATGAGACCAATAAGCCTATTAAATGCCGACCTTAAGATAATCTGTAAAATTTTAGCAAGACGAATACAAGAAATTTTACCAAATATTATTAATCGAGATCAGAATGGCTTTATAAAGGGTAGACAAGGCTTCCATAATGTAAGAAGACTATTTAATATTATTTATTTTAATAAAGAAGCACCGGATACAGCTCTCCTATCATTGGACGCCGAAAAGGCCTTTGATAGAGTTGAATGGCCCTTTCTTTTTGAAGTCCTACAAAGGTTTGGACTTGGAAATAATTTCATAAAATGGGTTCAAATAATATACAATAATGCTACAGCAGAAATCCTAACAAATAACAATATTTCAAAACCAATAAAAATCAATAGAGGATGTCGACAAGGCTGTCCACTTTCACCTTTACTGTTTACTATGGCAATTGAACCTTTAGCGATAGCGATACGTTTACATTCACAAATATATGGAATTAAAGTTGGACCAACAGAACATAAAATCTCCCTGTACGCCGATGATATAATTTTGTTTATGTCGAATCTAAAAAAATCAATTCCAACCTTGTTGAATTTAATAAAGAATTTTGGGGAAATATCAGGATATAAAATAAATAAAACTAAATCTTCAATATTAATGCTAAATGAGACCCAGAGAAATTACCCAGCCCCTGAGGTAATTCAATTCAATGTTGTAAATCAGTTTAAATATTTAGGAATCCAAATTATGCCTAAGCTAGAATCAGTCGCCAGTGTCAACTATGAAGCCTTAATGTCAGATATCATTGAGTTAACTCAGAGATGGATGTCACTACCAATGTCGATGATCGGGAGAATCAATATACTTAAAAGTAATATTTTACCTAAAATACTTTATTTATTTCAATACATTCCCTTATCACCACCTTTAGATCTATTCTCAAGAATAAAAAAAAAGTTAGTGGAATTTATATGGAACAACAGGAGGGCTAGATTACGTCTGTCTTTATTATATTTACCATTTGATCGTGGAGGTCTGAAATGTCCAAATTTTATGTTGTATTATTGGTTGGCACAACTGAGGTCTATGACATATTATTTTTCATCAAATGATCTCCCTCACTGGACTGAAATGGAATCATACAATTTACCTTTACCTCTTCCCATATTCATATACTCAGATTCGGCAAAAAAATTACAAAAACAAGTTAAAAATCCATTTGTAAAGCATATGATCAAAATATGGTGTGAAGCTAAAAACTATTTAAAAGAACCACAGTTATTGTCACAATTTAGTCCAATATGGGGTAATCAATATTTTAAACCAGGGAGAGCGGACGCTGTATTTAAAGTATGGAATTTAAAAGGGATACAAAAGATTCAGGATTTATATTTGCCATGTGCAGACAACATAATGTCTTTTGAAGAGCTGAGGATCAAATTTAATCTCAATAGAACACATTTTTTTAAATATCTTCAACTTAGAAACTTTATTCGATCAAATCAAAATAAAGCTCTCACTCGACCTATTTATTCATCCTTGGAAAAAATGATGATGAAAGATAGTAAAAGAAAGGGTATTATTTCAGAGTTTTATAACTCATTGACACTATCTTCAAGTGAAAATTCACTGAAAAGATTAAACTACTGGAAAGAAGATCTGCAAATTGAAATTTCAGAGGAACAATGGGAATTGGCTTGTACAGAAGCTCAAACCAAATCAATAAATGCACGCCTTAAATTGATACATTTCAAATGGTTAATGCGGATGTATGTTACACCGGAGGAGTTAAATAGATATAACAAAAATATACCAGATACATGCACAAAATGCATGGAAAGTAAAGGAACCCTATTTCATTGTTTATGGGAATGTAGATTAATAAGAATGTTTTGGGAAGAGGTGAGGGTAACAATTGAAAAAATAATCTCAAAACAAATCATATTGAATCCTAAACTGGTTTTGTTGGGTCTGTACCCAGAAAAGCATAATTTTAATAAAAGTGAAAGAACATTCATAGACCTCAGTTTGCTTAATGCCAAAAAATGTATTGCACTATTATGGAAAAAGACTCATAGACCAGATGTGACTCAGTGGTTAAGACAGATGTTAACAAACCTTCCATTAGAAAGAATAACATATATACTGAAATCAAAGGAAATTGTGTTTGAGAATATATGGAGACCTTTTATTGATTATGTAAAAAATTTAAACATAACTCTTGAAGAAGAGGGTGAATGATGTGTGTGGACCTTGTAAGTTCCAAACTGGTGAACATAATATGTATACTTATGTATTGGACTGTCTAGACTAAACAGAGGAGCATTGTTGAAGACTTGATTTTGTTGGTGGTTGTTGGTGTTTTTAGTGCATTTTTTTTTTGTAGTACTTTAGTGTTGGTGTTTGATTGTTTGTATCATGTTTGTTAAGAAAAAAAAAAGGTTCAATAAAGATATTGTGGAAAAAAAAAAAAGTCTGGGAGTTTGACCGAAACGGCGCATGTGTTGCTGGCACTTCCCATCCGGGTCGTCTCCGGGGTGTTCGCCTCGCATTCCATAGTGCATCAAGGGTCACCAGTGTGGAGAGAATAACCAGGCCAAACTTTTCTGAGCAGATGAAGCTTTATTCCACTCTCTCTCACATTCTCCAGAATCAGAAAAACCTCCCCCAGATTGCAGGCACTCTCTTTTATATCACAGCACTAACACTTCTCTGCTACCTGGGGTGCTGCATTAACATATCACTCCCCCACTCCCCACCTTTGATCTGCCACTTCAGTCTGAGGGAAAACTACTGAGTAACTACTGAATGGGTTCCCCACACCCCAACAATTTCCATAAAGCAAGGCAAGGCAGGTTTATCTATATAGCACATTTCATTTACAAAACAGTTCAAGTGCTTTACATAAAACATTAAAGGGCCTATATCATGCAAAATCGACTTTTTTGAGCTTTTAAGCATGTTATAATGTTAATTCCTCACCAAAAACACCCCCAGAGTGGTATTTTGCTCCATTCACGCATCTCTGAGTATTCCTACCCAACCCTGCTCTCTGAGCTGCTGCTCTGCCCTGTCCCTGATAATGACTGGGTCCAGCCGCCCACTCCAGGAAGTGCCTGCGCTGCCAGCACCGCCCCCAGACTAAAGCACACACCCACTGATGCTTTCTGGGAGTTTGTTCCACATGAGAGGAGCATAAAAACTGAACGCTGCCTCACCATGTTTGGTTCTAACTCTGGGCACAGAGAGTAGTCCTAACCCCGATGACCTGAGGGCTCTGGGTGGTTCATAATGGACCAGAAGATCTGAAATATATTCTGGCCCTAAACCATTTAGAGCTTTATAAGCCAATGGCAGTATTCTGAAATCTATTCTTTGACAGAAAGCCAGTGTAAAGATCTGAGAACTGGAGTTATATGATCCACTTTCTTGGTCTTAGGGAGGACTCAAGCTGCAGCGTTCTGAACTAACTGCAGCTGTCTGATGGACTTTTTAGGGAGACCTGTGAGAACAGCATTACAATAGTCCAATTTACTGAACATAAATGCATGGACAAGTTTTTCTAGATCTTGCCGAGACATCAGTCCTTTAATCCTCTCTATGCTCTGTAACAATAGGCTGATTTCACTACTGTCTTAATGTGGCTGTTAAAATTCAGGTGTGAGTCCAGAATCACACCCAGATTTCTGGCTTGGCTGTTGGTTTTCAGCATCACTGATTGAAGCTGAGCGCTAACTTTGTGTTTCTTCTTTGGCTCCAAAAACTATTATTTCAGTATATTAAGGAGTATATTAAGTATAAGCAGTATATTAAGGTTAATTTTGATATGGTAGGCCTGCAGTTTGGAATGGTAACCCCTGATCAGGCTTGTGTTTTCACTAGAGGCCGTGTGAGTAAATGGTGAAGCTGTCATTCAGCTTATGAGCAGGCTTGGTGCATTAACCTCTTGCACTCTGGTGTACCGCGGACGGGCACGTCTCTGCGTCCAAGATCGCACTGAAAAAAAAAGCTGCATTTCCGTTCTTCCACTACAGACACAGCCGCGAACAGATCAGATATGACTGACCTCTCATTCGACTAATAAGAGCCTTGAATTGGGTTTCTGAAACCTTGAAGAACCAATGACTGAAAACCTAGCAAGAAGGACCCACCTACCAACGCTGCGAATGCAGCGAGCCAATTGAAGCACAGAAGTTCGAAAGCTGTTTTGTGTAAGGCTGGGCGGAGAGACTGACTGCTGCAGCAGATGAAAAAAGGACCTGCAGGAAGAACCACCATAGACCCAGCAGCACGGAGACCACCCACAAGTGCGACCTGTGTGACAGGGACTGCCATTCGCGCATCGGCCTGTTCAGCCACAGGCGGTGCTTTTTTTTTATTCCAGCAGAATAGACGTTTAGGATTCTCTTCCATGGTCATCATAGACCGACGGAGGCCGACGACAAAGGCTGGGTGACACACACGCATTCGTCAGTCTTTTTGAATTACTACTGTTATTTGTTTTGAAAAATCGTTTGCAAAAACTGCAATCATGGAAGCGCAAAACCGCAATAATGGAATTATGTTTTGACCGGGTCGCGAGACCAGAACCACGAGTCCGTAACAAGCGGACCAGCGTCGCGTTCGTCTGACAATGAGGAAGAGAAGTTCGCCAGCTCCGCTGCTGCTGTGAACAAGTAAGTGTTATAAGCTGAATTATTCTTTATCCCTGAAAATTGTAATCAAAAATGACTTTTGACCGATCGGTAAATTACAACTGTGCGGCGCACAAAGTCCGAAGTCCGTGCGCCGCGGTACACGGTTCGTGCACCGCGTCCAGACCGTGAACGCCCCCCCCACCGCTACTCTTCTGTAGCGGGGGGGGGGGGGCGCGGTGACTGCGCCGCGGTCGCCACATGACTATTCCGTCATGTAGCGATGGCCGATGTCCGTCATAGCGGGGGGTGGGGGGTGGGGGGAGTTGTTATCTTCTACATTACAAATATTTTAGAATAATTTTTAGTGCACTGTAGGTTATTTTTTCTTGTAAAAAAAAGCCACACATTTTTTTACGTGGCATGCTTCTTTGTGTGTGGGGGCTTGTTTGTTCATTCATTTATTCATGAATGAATAAACAACCCCCCCCCACACACACACACAGCCCTGAGTGTCACCTTTCATTAGAGCCCAAGATGAAGCTTCTATATTGAATCATTCAAAAGTTACAGACGTTTTTCCAAACTGTGCCATTTGGCACAATTTGGCACAGTTCAAAAACGCCTGGGAACTAGCTGAGAACAAAGCTGTGTAATATATTCATTTTTTGTGGTATTGTTACAAAATTTGGACCTCAGCTGGATAACACTTGATTCTACATTTCTGTTGCATTTTCCAGCCCGGATCTGAAGCTGTGTGTTATTTGCAAGCATTTGTATCCAAAAAAACACCCAGGCTGTAGAAGAGCTTGGAAATGAAGAGGCGATTTGATTTATAAACCAAGTTTAATAATCAGCTCTTCTAACAAGTCTCATCTGGTGCAGAGAGTGGCAGAAGGGAAAAGAGACAGAATGTCTCCAGCTCACTGACTTTATACTGGCACACAATAAAAGACATGCATAACAAAGGCTGACATCCCTCATTATCTTAATCCCCCCATTGTCTTGGTATTTCCTCTCCTCGCCTTGGGGGGTGAGGGTGGCTCCTCCGGTCTCCTCCGCCGCGTCCGGGAACGTCTCTGTTCTTCACTCGGCGGGTGAGAGCCCTTTGTCCTTTCAGAGGTGTGAAGTCCTTTACATATGTAATTACTAAACATTTCTACATGCTTCAACATATGTAGGTTATGGAATATATGGTTAATATAGACCACAGGCCCCCCAAACAACTAAGAAAGGACAACAGAAAGGTTCACAGTCTAAGATAATTACTATGACATACTAAGTGTTACATCTGTTGCCACGGAAGAAACTTTCCAGCAGCCATGCTCCTAAGAGAGTTCAGTGGTAAACATAACAGCATAGTAAAATCATAAGTCAGTCCTAAACTGTTGCAGCACAATTAGTGAATAATTGTGGAGTGGTTTGTATCAGTCCCTGTGCTGTCTGGGTTTTAATCTTCTCCCAAAGCTGCTGTAGGTTGGTTTAGGCGCCCTGCTGGGACCTTCTTGTGAGGAATCTGCAGTGTGGGAAGGAGAGAGGTTAACTGTTCCCTGCCGGGGGGTTGAGTTTTTTCTCTTGGGGGATCTACCCCGCCGAGGTGCTCTCGCCAACTGTGCAGGCTCGTCTTTCAACAGGAAGGCAGGTTTAAGTCTGTCAATGCTGACTGTTTCTTTTCTATCCCCAAAATCAAGCACAAAGTGTTTATCACCAGGTTCCAGCACTCTGAATGGCCCATCATATGCTGGTCGGAAAGTTGGTTTTAAAGCTTCATGCTTAACGAAAACGAACTCAGCATTTTTTAAAGCTTGAGGGACAAAAACCCGTGGGAAGGAGTGATGGGCTGGACCGGGGAGAGAGCCCGGTCCGTTGCTGCCTAAAAACCTTGGGACTGGAAGGTGCCCTGGCTCTGGGTTCTCTGGTAAAAATTCACCTGGGAGCCTGAGAGGTTGTGCAAAGACTAATTCTGCGGGAGAGGCGTCTAGGTCCTCTTTAGGTGCAGCACGCAACCCCAATAAAACCCAGGGAAGTTTATTTACCCAATTTGTGTCCGTTAGTGAGGCTCTGAGGGCAGCCTTTAAAGACCTGTGAAAACGCTCACATAACCCATTAGCCTGAGGGTGATAAGTGGTGGTGCGATGAATTGTTGCCCCTAAGCTGTTGGACATGGCTGACCAGAGCTCTGAGACAAATTGAGGCCCCCTATCGGTCGTGATGTCCGATGGGACGCCGAAACGTGCCACCCAGTTTGTCAAAAAAGCGCGAGCGACTTCCTCCGCTGTGGCTTCCTCCCTAGAGGGACTGCCTCTGGCCAGCGTGTGGTGCGGTCTATCATTGTTAACAGGTGTGTGAAACCTTGGGAGGAAGGTAGTGGCCCCACGAGGTCGACATGAACGTGGTCGAACCTTCTAGCAGGGATTGGAAAAGGCTCCAGAGGGGCTTTTGTGTGTCTGTGTATTGTGATGCGTTGACAAGAAATGCAAGTTTTTGCCCATTCTTTTACGTTTTTGCGCAGGCCTGGCCACACAAACTTTTCGGCGACCATTTTAACCGAGGCGCACACACCTGGGTGCGCGAGGGAGTGAATTGTGTCGAAAATACGGCGGCGCCATGTAGCTGGTACTAACGGGCGAGGTCGGCCGGTTGAAACATCGCATATTGGGGGGGTACGCCGTCGCGTAAACCCTTTTTCTCCAGCCTTAACCCTGTTGGTCCAGACAGGAGTGCACGCACGTCCGCGTCACCGCTTTGTTCCTCCGCCATGGCTGCATAATCTATCCCTGCATGGACAGGTGCTGCGTATGTGTCTGCGTTAGTGAAGAGCTCTGCTGCTGAGGCAGTATAATCTGTCTCCTCACGCTCTGGAGGTGTCACAGCGCGAGAGAGACAGTCTGCTACTACGTTAAGTTTGCCTGCCACGTGTCGAATGTCTGTGGTGAACTCTGAAATCGCAGCTAGCTGTCTTTGTTGCCTGCCTGACCATGGTTCTGAAATTTTAGCCATAGCAAAGGTGAGCGGTTTATGGTCTACAAAAGCCGTGAAACTCCGCCCTTCTAACCAGAACTGGAAGTGGCGGATGGATAAATGAAGCGCCAGCAGCTCTCTGTCAAAAGTGCTGTATTTACGCTCAGTTTGGTTTAGCGATTTGCTGAAGAATGCTAAAGGTTGCCAGACCCCGCTGACAAGTTGTTCTACAACTGCCCCTATAGCTAGGTCTGAAGCGTCTGTGGTTAGCGCGATGCGGGCCAAGGGATCTGGGTGAACTAAGAATGTGGCGTTAGCTAGGGCGCTTTTTACTTCCGTGAAAGTGCGTTCGCGCTCCGGGGTCCATTCGACCGCGTTGGAAGCTTTCTTTTTTTTGAGCGCGTCATATAGTGGCTGCATGAGCTGAGCTGCGTGGGGGAGGAAGCGGTTGTAAAAATTAACCATCCCTAAAAATTCCTGTAGCGATTTGACCGTTTGTGGCCATGGGAAACTTTCTATCGCGTGAACTTTGTCTGGAAGTGGAACTGCCCCCTTCGGAGAGACTTTGTGTCCTAAAAAATCAATTTGTGACACGCCGAATTTGCATTTGGCTGGATTGATTATTAGCCCGTGCTCTTCTAGCCTCTGAAAAACCGTAGTGAGGTGCTGCTCGTGTTCTTCCTCAGACGAGCTGGCTACCAGCATGTCGTCGAGGTAGACGAAGACAAAAGGAAGGTCGCGTAGGACCGCGTCCATCATTCGTTGAAAAGTTTGAGCAGCGCCTTTGAGGCCGAAAGGCATTCGCAGAAATTCAAAAAGGCCGAAAGGGGTTATTACCGCTGTTTTAGGAATGTCTTCTGCTCGGACTGGGACTTGGTGATAACCGCGGACTAAGTCTATTTTTGAAAAAATGCGCGCACCCGCCAGATGTAGTGAAAAATCTTGAATGTGAGGAATTGGGTAACGGTCATGAGCTGTAGTGTTGTTTAATCTGCGGTAATCTCCGCACGGTCTCCAAGAACCGTCGGATTTCGGAACCATGTGAAGTGGTGAGGCCCAGGGGCTCTTCGAGCGTCTAACAATGCCCAATTTTTCAAGAGTTGTAAACTCGTCCCGTGCTATGTTGAGCTTGGCCGCGTCTAAGCGGCGCGCTTTGGCAAAAACGGGAGGTCCCGTTGTGGGAATGAAGTGTTCAACCCCGTGTTTAGCCACAGTGGCTGAGAATTTGGGGATTGTGAGTGCTGGAAATTGGGTGAGGAGTTGCTCAAACTTACCTCCTGCCGTGGTGACGTTGGCCTGCACAGGTGGTGGAGAAACTCGGGCTGAGCATGGAATAGAAGCAAAGGACAGTGCATTAACCAGGCGCCTATTTGCTAGATCCACTAGCATGTGCACACAAAAAATCTGCGCCTAATAAGTTAAAACTCACCGCCGCTACAACAAATGTCCATCTGTAGCTGCGGCCGTGGATGAGGAGGTGCAGGCTCTTTTCGCCGAACGTGTCGATGCTACAGCCGTTGGCTGCCACGGCTCCGTTGCCCCGGGTGCCCATGGCTCGATCTGCGTGGGAGGGCATGACGAAACTCAGCTGGGCTCCTGTGTCGATGAGGAACTGCTTGCCTGTGTGTCCATCCGTCACGTACAGCAGCTTATTCTTCTCGCCGAGAACCGCTGCCGTTAACGGCTCTCGGCTTTGGCGTTTTCCCGAAATCGCAAATTTGCAGGGGGGAACGCATTTGTGGGCCTTCTCGGCGAAGCGGTGGTGATAATAACAGGCGTCGCTCTGTCTGCTAAGTTTTGGCCGTGTCGCTGTCACCGTGGGCTGGTTCTGCTCAGTGGGTTGTGGCTCCTCGTGGCTCGGGGCGTCAGCTTTGAGGTCTGCGGATGCTGCTGTGGGTGGCAGCTCCTTGCAGGCGTTGACGAGCCGATGAGCTTCGTTGGCCAGTGCGCGGAAGTCTTGGTGGTTGTTGCATTTCATGCTGGCGAGTGTCCCTCTCATGTGTGGCGGCAGCGTGCTGAGGAATATAAACTGGAAGAGGAAGTTGTCATTGTCCTCTTCTTTGAGCTGTAGCAAATCCTCCATGAGGGCCTTTGGTTTGCACCCTCTGTGGCCGTAGACCACCAGGATCTTCTCGGCTCTCTCTTCCGCTGATGGGACGTAGTTCGCCATGATGGTTGCTTTGAGCGTCTCATATTTGTCCCGGGCCGGTGGTCGCCGGATCATGCTCCGCACACACTTCGAAGTGGCGGCGTCGAGTTTGGAGACGATATGGTAAAATTTTGTATCGTCAGCCGTGATGCCCGCCAGTGTAAACTGGGCTTCAGCCTGCTGAAACCAAGAGGCGGGGTCTTCTTGCCAGAAGTCTGGCAGCTGGACAGCGACGGCATTCGTGCATACCATCACTGCTGTGCCCGCCGGGTGAGAGTGCCTTGCCTCGGCTCTCATGGCGGTGCTGGTGCTCGGTTGAGCTCTCTCAATCTCTTCTGCCGGGGGGAACAGTTGTCCATCTGTTCCCCGTCTGCGTGGGTCGCTCACGGATGAGTCGATTGCGGGGGTATGCCTCAGGACCATACTCGCGTCAGGGTCACCAGTGTAGAAGAGCTTGGAAATGAAGAGGCGATTTGATTTATAAACCAAGTTTAATAATCAGCATAATCAGCTCTTCTAACAAGTCTCATCTGGTGCAGAGAGTGGCAGAAGGGAAAAGAGACAGAATGTCTCCAGCTCACTGACTTTATACTGGCACACAATAAAAGACATGCATAACAAAGGCTGACATCCCTCATTATCTTAATCCCCCCATTGTCTTGGTATTTCCTCTCCTCGCCTTGGGGGGTGAGGGTGGCTCCTCCGGTCCCCTCCGCCGCGTCCGGGAACGTCTCTGTTCTTCACTCGGCGGGTGAGAGCCCTTTGTCCTTTCAGAGGTGTGAAGTCCTTTACATATGTAATTACTAAACATTTCCACATGCTTCAACATATGTAGGTTATGGAATATATGGTTAATATTTTCTTCAAGTTCAGTATGTTTAGATGACTGTTACTCAGTGGCCGGAGCACTTAGAGAGATTATGACTGTTTTGCCAAAAAATTCAAAGTGTTTTCTTTTAAATGAGACCGACCCCATGAAGATGCTGCAAAGGGTTGAAGAACAGCTTTTGATTTACTTTGGGCACGTTATTTTTTGGCGTTTTTAGGGAAATTGACCGGAGTGCAAGGGGTTAAAAAAAAGGTAAAAGTTTGTAGTTAACAGTCCCAGTAGGAAAGCTGTAAGGGACACATCAGTTCGACCTGGGACAATCTCCCTGTTCAGCTAGCGTGGACGTGCACTGTGTGATCCTCCGCTCTTTTTTCCATGACAAAAAAACAAAAACTTATCCTGCTCTCTGTGGTGCTGGACATAAAAAGTGACACACACAAACACACAGCCCTACCAAACAAGTGCAAGCGTGCATACATAGACACACACCATGTCTCACCCAGTCAGGGAAAGCCGGTCGAGGTGCGAATACAATCTAGAAACAGTCTCCGTTCACTTGAAAAAACATTCTGCCAACTTTTTATAGCTGATCATTTATCTAAAATACAGGCACATACAGTTCTGGAAAAAATTAAGAGACAAAGAGACCACTGCAAAATTATCAAAATTACTACTTTTAACTTAGGAGGAATGTGGAAATCTGTATTTGTGGAATAACTGATTTTTTTATTCACAGATTTCATGCATCTTACCATGCTTACATAGTCACCTAATCAGTACCGTCTTAAGTAGACTGATGTGTCCTTATGTTGGAATTCAACAGATACAAATTGAATGTTTGCCATACATGTAGAGATGCAAATATATCATAACACATGTAAAGTGCACATGCTCGTACATGAGTAATCTGCATTCATTCCATTCCTCAGACTACCCCTACAACCGTCCCAAAGCTGGGGAAAAGTTCTGTTCTGCAGAATAGTGGGAAGTGATCACACTAAACATTCCAGATTAGGGTTAAACTACAGTCAACACGAAACAGGTACTACAATGTGAGCGCATCCCAACAAAAACACCCCGTGATTGGCTATTGATGCTCAGGATGTAAAATATGCTTTGTGTCTTTTCAGTGCTCCTACCGGAAACAGGGAAGTTACAAAATGCTGCTTTAAACAAATCCAGAGATGGGTAGTGTAGCTGTCACAGTGAAAAGGTTTATGTATTTTTGGTTCTTTTTCTGAAATGTTTGTTTATGGGTGTGTGTGCCAGTGTTGCGGACGTTAGCGGTGTCCTTTTCTCCGCCTTCAGTCCCTCCATATCGCGGTGCATATGCGCTCGTGCTGCCAAGCTCGCGGGTGAGTCGGAGAGCTCGTGAAGGGGGCTCGTGCAGGTGTCTCGCCCCGCCTATCAGCGCCATTGTGCGAGCGAGTGTCGGGAGAGAGGACGGAGTGTTTTCCGGCAGGCAGCCGGACTGTTAAATGTTCTCCATGTTTGTGAGGAAACAGCGGCGGACACGGACATGATATGGTGCAAAAATGGGTGGTAGGCATGCGCTGTTCACATGCCTGATTAGAAGAGTCACATGGCTGCTGGAGGCTGTCCACAATCAGATGCGGAGAGAGGACTTTGGAGAGAGGACTTTGTTTGGGAAATTTGTGACATGACTAACAACTCCTAAATTCTAGGCAGAAGGCGCACACGGTATGTGATTATTTTTGTTTATGAACATTTGTTAAGTGTTATAATTTATTTTGTATTCATGTTTTTTATGCCTGTATTTTTAGTTTTTCACGGTGTTTAAGGGCGAAGATTTGCTGTGACAAAATAAACAAAAAACTTGTCAACATCAGTTGAAGCGTGGTTTTCTGACCTAGAAGAAGACTTTGGGAGTGGTTATTGTGAAAAACGTGCCTAATCCAGGAGCAAGCAGCAAGATTCCTGCAGGGCCATGCTTCAAGGACTTTGTCCATCCATCCATCTTCTACCGCTTTTCCGGAACTTTGTTTGCTGAGCAAATAAAAGACGTGCATGCTTCTTCCCACATCCGCTGGACATTCAGCCGGACAGAAGAGGTACCAGAGCGACATTTATGGACAATGCAGTTTGCAAAAGGTCACAACACCTTTAAGGTACCAGGTTAGATGGTATATTTTCAGTTCGGAACTTTTTAATTCCTAAGTTAAATTGAGAAAAGAAACAGAAGTAAAAGAAAATTGAAGTGTTGTAAATTACTGAAGAGTGTCACTTGTTTCCTATTGCATGTTCTCCCAGCAGTTTTCTAACTTTCCTTTCACTGTAAAATTCCAAAAGTGTTAGTTAAAATCATTTTTGAAAATGAAGCAGAGCACAAGTGAGTTTTGTGCATTAGAGGAAATACTTGCAGCTCTAGAAGATGAGAAAGTAAAGTTGGAAGAGAAATTAAAAACTGAATCTGTCGACTTAAAAAGACGAGAAATTGAGACACGGATAGGAGAAATAATTGGAGATCTTGAAACACACAAGATAAGGTTACCATCATCATCTCAAGTCGAAACGCAAGTAAGACGATCAGAAAGGGAGAGACGCCCTACAGAAAAAATCGTTGAGTTTAAAAGAAAGGAAATAATAGAGAGAGAAAGAAAGTTTATGTCGACGTATCTTAACTTTAAAGCAGAGATTCAACTAACAAGATCTAAACTTAAGGCAGAGTGCTCTAAAACTGAGTTGGGTGAAATGATCCATTCTATAGGAAAGTGTGAGTCAGAACTAAAGCAAAGGTATGAGAGTTTACGTGCACTTATTTTACCATCTCAAGATATGAGAAGGAAGCTTGATAGCTGCACTTCAGTTACAACTGAAATAATCCTACTCCTACAAAGACGGTATGTAGATGTTGATACTAAGGAATTTGATGCAGTAGCTGTGAAGGAATCTCTCTTTCAGTTACTCCAAAGAGAAGATGCAAGGTCAATTTATGGATCAACTGTGTCTAGAACTAGTCAAAGCAGTCAGTCAAGTCATAGTCAGCAGGGAAGTCATGTATCGGTGAAAAAAGCAGATGCAGCTGCACGTTTGGCATCAAAACGGGCTGAAATAAACAGGGAGATGGAAATATCTGCCCAGAGAAAGGAGATTTTGGCTCAGCAGGAAAAACTAAAATGGCTGGAACATCAAAGGGATCTTGAAGTTGTAGAGGCTGAATACAATGTGTATGCTGAAGAGGAATCAAGGTTTAAGATAAGATAAGATAAGATAAGATAAGCCTTTATTAGTCCCACAACGGGGAAATTCCAGGATTGCAACAGCACAGGGATAGCAACACTCAGAGCAACAATCAGAAGGCAAGGAAAAAAAAAACAAAAAAACACAAAAAAAAAAACAAGCAAGCAAGAGCAGCTAATATACATATGTACATATTACTATAAAATATATATATACACACACACACACACAGACACACAGTGCAGAGCATTGTAGCTAGATGGAATAAATATGTAAATATATAAACACCCACAGTACGGAGCATTGTAGCTAGATGGAATAAATATATAGATATATAAATATAAACACACCCAGTGCTGAGCATTGTAGCTAGATGGAATAAATATATAGATATATAAATATAAACACACCCAGTGCAGAGCATTGTAGCTAGATGGAATAAATATGTAAATATATAAACACACACAGTGCAGAGCATTGTTGCTAGGTGGGATGAAACAGCATAACCGTCTACTTAGTTATCCTACATGGTATGATTATGTGCCCATACATATTCTCACCCTCCATAGCGACCGGTATGTTCCTAGTTGTATGCCGGAGAGGACCATTGTGTAAGTCTATTGCATCTTTTGCATTCAAAAAACTATTAGTTTGTTACGTCTTTTTGCTATCTCTGCGAGCAGCCCTGCTTAGGTTGTACAGTCTGACAGCCGTTGGTAGGAAGGACCTACGAAACCTCTCGGTTGTGCACCTGGGATGATGTAGTCTGCTGCTAAATGAGCTCCTCAGTGCATCCAGTATGTCCTGCATAGGGTGGAACTCGGACTCCAGCAGAGATGACAGTTTAGCCACCGTCCTTCTCTCTCCTATCTCCTCCATCGGATCAAGGCGTTGCCCCAGGACAGAGCTAGCTTTCTTAATCAGTTTGTTCAGTCTCTTCCTATCGGCTGCAGTAATGCCACTGCCCCAGCAGACCACTCCAAAAGTGATGGCTGATGCCACCACCGTGTCATAGAATGACTTCAGCAGCGCCCCTTGTACACCAAAAGACCTGAGTCTCCTCAGCAGGAACAGCCTGCGCTGTCCCTTCTTGTAGAGTGCGTCAGTATTGTGTGACCAGTCTAGTTTATTGTTCAGATGAATACCCAGGTACTTGTAGGATGTCACCATCTCGATGTCTGTTCCCTGTATATTTACTGGTGCTGTGAGGGGCTGCCCATGCCTGCGGCAGTCCACCACCAGCTCCTTAGTTTTCCTCGCGTTGATCTGGAGGCAGTTCCGATGGCACCAGTCCACAAAGTCCTGGATAAGCCCTCTGTACTCAGCTTCATCTCCGCTGGAGATGAGACCAACGATCGCAGAGTCATCAGAGAACTTCTGTAGATGGCAATGTGTTGTGTTGTGTGAGAAGTCCGCAGTATAAAGAGTGAACAGGAAGGGAGCCAGCACCGTTCCCTGGGGGGCCCCCGTGCTACTGATGATCGTGTCGGAAACACAGTCCCGGGTTCTCACAAACTGAGGCCGGTTCGTGAGGTAGTCCAGGATCCATGATGACAGGTGCTGGTCCACCCCTGCGCGCAGCAGCTTGTCCTTCAGGATCATCGGTTGGATGGTGTTGAAAGCACTGGAGAAGTCAAAGAACATGATCCTCACCATATTCCCGGGCTTCTCCAGGTGGGACAGAGAACGGTGAAGGAGGAAGATCACCGCATCCTCCACCCCAATGCCATGCTGGTAGGCGAACTGGAGTGGATCCATCGCTGGTTCCACCAGCGATGGATCCACTCCAGTTTAATGCTGAAATAAGGGATGTTGAAGTAAAAAGTACTTTGCCTCTAAGTCAGCTTCCAATGCAGCATAGTAGCCCTCCATGCACTCAAGTTCCACAACATGTATCGGCCACTCCTTACTCTGAGAGTAAACGCATCAATGTTCCCCACAGTGCATCAGTCCCACACAACTCTGGCAGGATATCTGAGCCCAGAGAGAGCGAAGTCTCACTAGTCCAAGCGTTCAAGGAATCCCTTGCTATGACAAGACTTCCGGCACCAGAGCCTTTCGTGTTTACAGGAGACCCACTTAAATTCACAGAGTGGAGCACTTGCTTCAAGGCTTTGATAGAAACAAGCTGTACAGATCCAGCGCATAAGCTGTTCTATTTGAAAAAATACATAAGTGGTGAGGCGCTTTCAGTGTTAGAAGGAACCTTTTATCGTAGTGATGAAGAAGCATACACACAGGCTTGGGATGCCTTAAACAAGCGCTATGGCCACCCCTTTGTAGTCCAAAGAGCTTTCAGGGAAAAACTGAGTTCCTGGCCAAAGATTGGACCAAAAGACTCCCTTAAACTAAGAGAGTTCAGTGATTTCCTCATCTCTCGTAAAAATGCCACGCCCCATGTGCAAGGACTTGGAGTTTTGGATGATTGTGAGGAAAATCAGAAATTACTGCTGAAACTTCCAGACTGGGCAACAACTCGCTGGAACAGACATGTCACTAAAACGCTGGATGAAGGGAAAGCATATCCAGGTTTCGAAGAGTTTGCACACTTTGTGGCAGAAGAAGTGCGCATAGCATGCAATCCTATTTCTTCGCTTTATGCGCTAAAGCATACAAGTGAAAAACTAGAGAAGGAACAAAAACGTGTCAAGGCCAGTGTCCTGGCAGCTTCAACAAATGTACCCAATTATCCAAAACAAACCTCAAAGGCCACATCCCAAGGTGGCAGAGGTTCCAAGCCCAGCTCTTTAGCATCTCAGAATAAGAAGCAGATTAAGTGTATTTGCTGTCAGCAAGATCACTTTATCTATAAGTGCGACAAGTTTGCAGCAGTGCCTCTCAAAGACAGGAAAAAAATCTGTCATTGATAATAACATGTGTTTTGCTTGCCTTAGAGTTGGTCACATCTCCAAAAACTGTCGACAGAAGGTCACTTGTAATATTTGCAGGCGAAGCCACCCCTCTCCACTTCACGAGGAACGTCCTCAAGGAGAAAAGCCAGAAATGCCACCACAAGAGGAAAGCACTTCCACAGTTGCATGTAGTGTAAAGGTGGGCAACAGTGATCGCACTTCAATGATTGTTCCAGTATGGCTCTCTTGTGCAGCAGGAAACAGTCCAGAGACCTTGGTGTATGCACTTCTGGATACTCAAAGCAGCAATACATTCATTGATCAAGACATTTGTGAGAAAATTCATGCAAAAACAGAACCTGTTAAGGTTGACAACAATGACTGACCGGGGTTCAACTGTACATTGCCAAAGAGTAGATGGGCTCAAAGTAAGAGGCTACCATTCACAAGAGTATGCTGTCTTGCCACCTACTTATACAAGGGAATACATTCCACTTGAGAAAAACAGTATCCCAACTCGTGAGACAGCGAAAGAGTGGACTCACCTTCTAAGCATTGCAGAAGAGATGCCAGATCTGTTAGACTGTCCCGCAGGGCTCCTGATTGGCTATGACTGTGCAAGAGCATTAAGACCAAGGAAGGTCATACCAGGAAATGATTATGATCCATATGCAGTCAAAACAGACTTAGGCTGGACTATCGTGGGTTCCATCAAACCATGGACTGGTCTAATGGAGGTAATAGGAGTCTGCAATCGTGTCTCTGTAAAGGAGTTTCCATCCATCACACCTTCCTCTGTGATCAAAGTCCTGGAACGAGATTTCTTGGACACAAATCCAACAGAAGGAAAAAATCCCAAGTACAAAGAGGTCCTGGAGGTGATACCAGAAACAGAACATGCAAGTGAGAAGAAAGATGTAAATCTGAATTACACTGAGGTTCCAATGCAGAGTATACTAGGGATAAAGCGGAATGTGGAAGCTGATGTGTTCTCATTCAGTGTTATCCTCAAAGAAAAACCAGCCACAAGAAGAGGAATTCTAGCAACAGTTGTGAGTGTGTATGACCCACTAGGATTTCTCTCTCCTTACATCTTGACTGGCAAACAACTGCTGCAAGACATGTGCAGGCGGGGTGTTGGATGGGATGAACCTGTTTCCCCTCAAATCCAGGCCAAGTGGGAGATTTGGCTCCAGGATTTGGAAAATCTTCAAAACATTAAAATACCAAGACGCCTCATTCCTGAATACCTCGGCACAATCCAAAAAATTGAGTTGCATCACTTTTCAGATGGTAGCAGCAGTGGTTATGGACAGTGTTCCTACATCAGGATTGTTTCTGATGTGCAGGTTCATTGTGCTCTTGTCATGGGTAAGGCCCGAGTGGCACCCACAAGCATAGTCACCATCCCACGTCTTGAGCTGACTGCTGCAGCAGTTTCAGCTGGTGTGAGTAACTTTCTCAGAGCAGAGCTCAAGCTGAAGATTGACGAAGAGTTTTCCTGGACAGACTCTCAAGTGGTGCTTGGGTACATCAAGAATGAATCACGGCGCTTCCATGTGTTTGTTGCCAATCGCGTCCAGAAAATAAGAAACACTACAGATCCAAAGCAATGGTTCTACGTTGAAACCAATCAAAATCCAGCAGACCATGCTTCTAGAGGTCTCAAGGTGGCAGAGCTGATTGACTCAAACTGGCTCACTGGGCCTAAGTTTTTATGGGAACATGAAATTGTCACAGTTCAACATTCACCAGAGCTTCTCGTAGGTGACCCTGAAGTAAAGGTTTTGAAGACAGATTCTGTTGAAAGAGACAACTTTCTTGAAAGGTTTTCAAGATTTTCTGACTGGAATACAGCCATCAATGTTGTAGCAAGGATTAAAAGACTGGCAAAAGAAGACAGGTCAGGTCCAATTAGTGTAGAGGAGAGAAGAGTTGCCTCTCTCACACTCATTCGGGCAGCACAAAAGGAGGCATTTGAAGATGAGCTGAAATGGTTCAGTCAAAAGTCAGCTAAACTACCAAAAACTCACAAAATGCATCAGCTTGATCCTGTCCTTGTAGATAACCTCCTTAGAGTTGGAGGGAGGTTGAGAAAGAGGTCTAGGGAAAAAAGGTGAACGCTTAAAGCAAGTCTCAGTTCTTGAGAGACCTGTTCAGAAACTAATAGTTCTAGTTGAAAATGAGTCCTAGACTACAAAGGGAGGACATAATAAAACTAAAGTCAGATGATACAGTAATGACAAAGAAACGCTTAAGTCTAGAAAGTGAATAATATCAAGGCTATTAAAGCAACATGTGATTTGAAGGTTTACATTTATTTCAAGGAAAATTACAAGATTTAATTTTGTTTGTTAAAAGTTGAGTGAATATAAATCTTTGTAATTTTGGTGGCAGTGTAGCTGTCACAGTAAAAAGGTTTATGTATTTTTGGTTCTTTTTCTGAAATGTTTGTTTATGGGTGTGTGTGCCAGTGTTGCGGACGTTAGCGGTGTCCTTTTCTCCGCCTTCAGTCCCTCCATATCGCGGTGCATATGCGCTTGTGCTGCCAAGCTCGCGGGTGAGTCGGAGAGCTCGTGAAGGGGGCTCGTGCAGGTGTCTCGCCCCGCCTATCAGCGCCATTGTGTGAGCGAGTGTCGGGAGAGAGGATGGAGTGTTTTTCCTGTAGGCAGCCGGACTGTTAAATGTTCTCCATGTTTGTGAGGAAACAGCGGCAGACACGGACATGATATGGTGCAAAAATGGGTGGTAGGAATGCGCTGTTCACATGCCTGATTAGAAGAGTCACACGGCTGCTGGAGGCTGTCAACAATCAGATGCGGAGAGAGGACTTTGGAGAGAGGACTTTGTTTGGGAAATTTGTGACATGACTAACAACTCCTAAATTCTAGGCAGAAGGCGCACACGGTATGTGATTATTTTTGTTTATGAACATTTGTTAAGTGTTAAAATTTATTTTGTATTCATGTTTTTTATGTCTGTATTTTTAGTTTTTCACGGTGTTTAAAGGCGAAGATTTGCTGTGACAAAATAAACAAAAAACTTGTCAACATCAGTTGGAGCATGGTTTTCTGACCTTGAAGAAGACTTTGGGAGCGGTTATAGGTAAGCAGAAATGTTACTGAAGTAGTATTATTTTATGATATTAATTTCTCAGATATATGTAAGAGTAGTCACAAAAACCAACACTTGAGAAAAAGTTAAATCATATTTATTTAAAAAGTGTCATGCTCCTGGGACATGGGTTATGCTCAGCCTTTCTGCCCGGTGAACATTTGTTGTTTATTTTTCAGTTATTCCTTAGTTTATTATTCCTATTATATTATAGTTATTCCTATTGGGGCATTAGCCCTATTCCTATTAGGGTAATGGAAGAAATCCGAGAATTGAAATTAACAATTAAGGAAAAAGACAAAAAAATTGCAGACTTGGAGCAACGCATCGAGGATTTTGAACAATACTCTCGTATGGATGATCTAATTATAAGTGGACTGGACATTAAATATCAATCATATGCCAATGTTACAGCAGGAATGAGAGGTGAGGAGGCTCCCTTAAGTGAATCAGTCTCCCTGGAAAACCAAGTGCTTCAGTTCCTTGAAAACAGAAATATAAAGTTTGAAGTAAATGCAATTTCAGCCTTTCATACTTTACCCAGGAAAGATAATAAAACAAAGAAATCAATCGTGATGCGCTTTGTGAACAGAAGGGTAAAGAATGATATACTGAGACAGGCCAGAAAGCTATGGGGAACAGAAGTTTACCTAAATGAACATTTAACAAAGGCTAATGCTGAAATAGCACGGCAAGCACGGATGCTGAAAAGACAAAATAAGATACAGGCAACATGGACAAGAAACTGTAGAGTTTGGATCAAACTAAATGGAACACCTGAGGAAGCAAAGGCCATAATAATCAGAGATCTCACTGACTTAAATAAATATAGATGAACACTGATTAAGAAAATTAAGAGACTATGATAATCCATATCCACACACACGGCAAGAATAGTTCTTTTATGACATACCATGTCAATGTACTTTTAAAAAAAAACTAAACAAAACAAAAAAACATGACTGACTTTAGTAGACATCAATTATCCCCAGTTGGAGGAAGTCATTTGACAAAGAGTGAGGAAATTCAAACTCTGAAAATATGCCACTATGCTGAACATAAACTACAAGAGATGGAGAATGATATTGATCCTGATAACCACTTTTTCAATAATATTCATAATCATTGTGAATATTATACTGAAAAGCAATTCAAAAGTCAAGTGCAGTTAGATGGTAAACTATCAATAATACACTTCAACAGCAGAAGTCTTAACAAAAACTTTCCACAGATTCAGGACTATTTAAAACAGCTAGACAGAAAATTTACAGCTATTGCAGTCTCTGAAACTTGCCTTAATGAAGAGCAGGCTCCTCTGATGGCAATAGAGGGATATCAGATGTTTCATATTAACAGATCTCAAAAAAAGGGTGGTGGTGTTGCACTGTATATTGATGACCTGTATAGGTGTAAACTTGTAAATGGAATGTCCTTTGCACTACCAGTGATTCTGGAATGTGTTACTGTTGAGATTGACCAAGATAAAACAAAAAATCTAATTATAAGTTGTATATATAGAATGCTGGGAACTTGCATTGAGACATTCAGAGACAAATTAGTCTAGCTGTACAATGATATTACTAGTAAGAAAATGGTTGTAATTTGTGGAGATTTCAATATTGATTTACTAAATCCATTTCAACAAAATGTAATTACAGAGTTCATGAATTCTGTGTACAGTATGAGTCTATATCCCACAATAACACATCCCAGTAGAATCACAGTTCACACTGCTACACTTATCGATAACCTGTTTGTTAATATTAAGAAAATAGAAAGTGGATTATTGATAAATGATATAAGTGACCATTTGCCAGTCTTTACACTTATTCATGGCCACATGGGGGCCAGTACAAAAAAAACTTTAAAATCTTTCAGATACAAATCACAAAATGCAATCAGTTCTTTTAAAGAAGACTTGCTGAAGCAATACTGGACAAAAGTCTATGTATCAGATGTAAATGAAGCCTATGACACATTCATGAACAATGTAACCACTCTTTATGAAAAAAAATTGTCCATTAGTAAAGAAAAAGCTTAAACAGAAATTTGTCGACAAGACATGGTTAACCAAAAGATTACAAAAGGCATGTAAAAAGAAAAATTCATTATATAAAGCTTTTCTAAAGAAAAGGACAAAAGAAGCAGAGCAGGGGTATAAAACATACAAAAATAAGTTAACATATATAATGAGATGTAGTAAGAGACTATTACAGTTAAGAACTGGAGAAAAACAGAGACAATATTAAAAATACATGGACAATACTTAACAGTATTCTTGGAAATAAAAACAGAACTACAAGCTACCCAACCAATCTTTCAAAAACAAATAATACAACGACTCAGAGTGTGAATGCAGTCTCACCTGCAGATGAAGTTAATAACTTTTTTGTTAACATTGGTCCTAATTTGGCTCGAGAAATACCCATTATGGCACCTACAGGTGATACAATAAGCAAAAACATTGCTATAAAAGACTCCATTTTCATAAAGAACACAGACGAGAGAGAGGTCATTGAAATTATTAAATCTTTTAAAAGTAAAACATCTACGGATTGTGATGGTATTGACATGTTCCTAGTCAAAACTATCATTGAATGCTTAGTGAAGCCACTGATGTATATTTGTAACCTGTCTCTCCAAACAGGTGTAATTCCCAATGCAATGAAAATAGCTAAAGTAATTCTGATATACAAGATGGGTGACAGAGGGGAATTTTCAAACTATAGACCAATTTCACTATTGCCACAATTTTCCAAGATACTTGAAAAAATATTGTGTGAGAATTGACAACTTCATAATGAATAATTTATTGTGTGAGCAGCAATATGGGTTCAGACACAAGAGGACAACTGCATTTGCTCTAATGGAATTTATAGAAAAAATATCAACTGCCGTTGAAAATAAAGAGTATTCAGTTGGGGTATTCCTGGATCTTAAAAATGCATTTGATACAGTGGATCATAATTTATTATTAAAGAAACTACAAAATTGTGGTATTAGGGGGATAGCACTGTCCTGGTTATGTAGTTACTTAAAGAATAGATATCAGTACGTATGTGTTGGCAACAAAAACTCAGTTACTGAAGGTTACTTGTGGAGTCCCACAGGGTTCAGTTTTGGGGCCACTGTTATTCAATATGTATATAAATGATATATGTAAAGTTTCGGAAAAAATGGATTTAATATTGTTTGCTGATGACACTAATTTATTATACAGTGGAAGCAATTTGGAACAACTTTTGGATACACTCGGAAAGGAATTAGGAAAGCTTAAACTGTGGTTTGATTCAAAAAAATTAACGCTCAATTTAAGTAAGACAAAATTTATAGTTTTTAACAATCATCACAACAACTTAGTATCTAAACTCAGTGTAAATGGTGTAGAAATTGAAAGGGTATCCGAAACTAAATTTCTTGGAGTAATAATTGATAATAAACTGTGTTGGAAGTCACATATTAATTATATTAAAGGTAAAATATCTAAATTAATTGCAATACTACACAGAGTGAAATATTTGCTGAATCAACCCACATTATATACTTTGTATCATTCATTAATACTCCCATACATGACATATTGTACTGAAGTATGGGGAAATACATATAAAACAAATATATATCCAGTCTTTATGCTCCAGAAGAGAGCTATTAGAATAATAAACAAAGCTGCTTACAGGGAACCAACAAACCCACTTTTTCTTAAATTAAAAGCGCTCAAGTTGAAAGATCTGGTTGACTTTAAAACTGCAGTAATAATGTTTAAAGTGAAGAATCTATCACTGCCCGCAAATATCCAAAAGTTGTTCGAAATAAGGGAGAAACAATATCATTTTAGAGGAACATGTATATTTCAAAAATGTTCAGTGAGAACTACCACCAAGCAACACTGTGTCTCAGTGCAAGGAGTCAGATTGTGGAATGCTTTTGGACCTGAATTAAAATCATGTACAACGCTTGGACAATTTAAACAAAAACTAAAGGAAGAAATACAACAAACATATACTTGCCTCCATTAAAAACGCATGGGTCAGATTTCTGGGCATAACCAGGGATACATTTATTTGTTTTATTCCAGGAAATACATTATCGAAGAAGGACTTATTAACCCCACGTGAATTAATTTTGAACAAATTTGGATCAATTTA
This sequence comes from Pholidichthys leucotaenia, assembly GCA_020510985.1. Lineage (NCBI taxonomy): Eukaryota > Metazoa > Chordata > Actinopteri > Cichliformes > Pholidichthyidae > Pholidichthys > Pholidichthys leucotaenia. Next base: position 142,578,784 of record CM035848.1, read on the forward strand.
AGACGTTTATTTAGTGCATTGCATACAACCACTCGAAATTCAGAAGTGTCATGAGTCGATACTGGCTGTGTCCACCTCTGGAATTCACACAAGCAGTACATCGACGACGCATGGAGCTGACGAGCCTCATGATCCTGTCCTGAGGGATCCCCTCCCACTCCTCCTGTACGGCCTGGACGAGTTCACGCTGCGTACGTGGAGCTGGTTGACGTTGGGCAATAGCTGTCTTAAGCTGGTCCCAAAGATGCTCAATGGGCGACAGATCAGGGGAGTAAGCAGGCCAATTCATAACAGTGATGTCATTTTGGCGCAGGAAATCCAAAGTAAGCCAAGCTGAATGCGGACGGGCATTATCTTGCTGAAACGTTGTGACGTCACGATTGGTTTGGAGAAAGGGAAGCACCACAGGACGTAGGATGTTGTCGACGTAGCGCTGTGCTGTAAGGGTCCCGTCAACAATGACAAGACGTGTTCGACGACGTGTGGTGATGCCACCCCAAATCATGACACTGGCGCCACCCCAGCGGTTGCCCTCACGAACACATGCATCGGCGAACCCTTCACTGCGTCGGCGCCACACATGTTGACGTCTGTCAGGCCGATCTACACATATGCGTGATTCGTCAGAGAAAAGAACAGTATTCCAGTCATTTTGGCGCCATCTCCTGTGTTGTGTAGCCCAACGTAGGCGGCTTTGACGGGCAGCACGTGTCAAAATAGGCCCTCGATAAGGGATGTGTGCATGCATCTCTCTCGCATGCAGACGGCGCCGGATGGTATTGGCACTCACTCGCACCCTTCTCCTACCCCTTGTCTCACGTGCTGACTGTGAAGCTGTACGAAATCTGTCCCTTGTGTGCTGTAACCAGATGTAGCGATCTTGTGCTTCCGTCGTAACTCTGGGCTGTCCTGGGCGTGGTCGGTCGGCAACACTGCCTGTCTCGTTCTCTCTGACCCCAGACGACTGATTGTTGTGCGATGACAGCGCATTTGCCGGGCAACTGCACTATGACTGAGACCCGCCCTTAACATGCCAATAGCACGTTCTCTCTGCTGCGTCGTGAGTCTCTGCATTTCGAGCTGGATGAAACCTTTTGGCGTTTTTTATACTGGCCTTATATAGGCTATTCACCACAACTCAAAATTTCAGTCAAGCATAACTCTGAGTATGGGATTCTGCTCAACACTCAAATTTTAAGGTGTGGCCTGTACACAGAATTCTGTACTTAGAAAGAAAAACAAAACACCCTAGCAATCAGACCTCCCATTTCTAAATCAAAATATACAAAATAAAAATTGGGAATACCATTAATGCACATTGTACCATATGTGTATGGGGGGTGCGTTTCTAATGGATGACACGTAAAATCACATAAGGATCGTCATATCCAGTCTGTGTTGTGTTGTTGCTTAGTTTTTTTTATCACGTTTTGTCTTAGCTTTGTTCTGAATTGTGATCGCTCTTGTTTTGTTTTTCTTTTGAATTCTTGGATGGAATATGGGTGGGCAATATAAGCTGCGGCTTCAGCCATCACCCATTTCGGATAACTTATGTTGAACTGTATGATCAGAGGAGTTATTGTTTAACCTCTTGCACTCCGTTGTACCGTGGGCGGGCAAGTCTCTGTGTCCCAGAGTGCACGAGGGCGCTCTCATGCGCCCTCGTGCGCGCTAGGATGCATGATGGAGATGGTGATGTAGGACGCATGATGGAGATGGTGATGGCGTCCAAGCGTGCACTGAAAATAAAAGCTGCAGACACAGCCGTGAACAGATTAGTTCATCTGATTGACCTCTCATTCGACTAATAAGAGCCTTGAATTGGGTTTCTGAAACCTTGAAGAACCAATGACTGAAAACCTAGCAAGAAGGACCTGCCTACCAACGCTGTGAATGCAGTGAGCCAATTGAAGCAGAGAAGTTCGCCAGCTGTTTTTTTTAAGGCTGGGTGAAGACTGACTGCTGTAGCGGATCAAAAAAGGACCCGCAGGAAGAACGGTCAGAGACCCAGCAGCACAGAGACCACCCACAAATGCAACCTGTGTGACAGCGAATGCCATTCGCGCATCGGCATGTTCGGCCACAGGCGGTGCTTATTTTGTTTTTGTTCCAGCAGAGTAGACGTTATGATTTCTTCCATGGTCATAGACCGACGGAGGCCGACGACGAAGGCTGAGTGACACACACGCCTTCGCCAGTCTTTTTTTAATTACTACTGTTATTTGTTTTGAAAAATCGTTCGCCAGAAACCGCAATCATGGAAGCACAAAACCGCAATAATGGAATTATGTTTTGATCGGGTCACGAGACCAGAACCACGAGCGGACCAGCGTTGCGTTCATCTGACAATGAGGAAGAAGTTCGCCAGCTCCGCTTCTGCTGTGAAGAGGTAAGGTGTTATAAGCTAAATTATTCTTTATCCCCGAAAATTGTAATCCAAAATGACTTTTGACCGATCGGTAAATTACAACTGTGCGGCGCACGAAGTCTGAAGTTCGTGCGCCGCGGTACACGGTTCGTTCGTCGCGTCCAGACCGTGAACGCCCCCCCCCCCCGCTATTCTTCTGTAGCGAGGGGGGGGGAAGCCGCGGTGACTGCGCTGCTGTCGCCACATGAGGCTAATCCATCATGTAGCGATGGGCGATGTTCGTCCTCTATAGCGAGGGGGGGGACAATCCCCCCCCCACACACACACACAGACACAGCCCTGAGTGTGATCTTTCATTAGAGCCCAAAATGAAGCTTCTACATTGAATCATTCAAAAGTTACAGATGTTTTTCCAAACTGTGCCATTTGGCACAATTTGGCACAGTTCCAAAACGCCTGGGAACAACCTGAGGAAAAAGCTGTGTAATATATTCATTTTTTGTGGTATTGTTACAAAATTTGGACCTCAGCTGGATAACACTTGGTTCTACATTTCTGTTGCATTTTCCAGCCCGGATCTGAAGCTGTGTGTTATTTGCAAGCATTTGTATCCAAAAAAACACCCAGGCCAAATTTATTTTCTTCAAGTTCACTATGTTTAGATGACTGTAACTCAGTGGCCGGAGCACTTAGAGAGATTATGACTGTTTTGCCAAAAAATTCAAAGTGTTTTCTTTTAAATGAGGCCAACCCCATGAAGATGCTGCAAAGGGTTGAAGAACAGCTTTGGATTTAATTTGGGCACATTATTTTTTGGCGTTTTTAGGGAAATTGACCGGAGTGCAAGGGGTTAATTTGACCTTGTAAGATGTTTTTTCCCCCTTTGTTGTATTATTCTGTTACTTTCTTTTAATCTATCCAAAATAAAATAAAGAAAGAAAGAAAGAAAGAAAAAAAATGTCTTGTATTTTGTTGTAATGTTACTTCTGTTTCCAGTTTGTTTATTTTGGCAGCGCAGTGCAGCTTCTGGTTGTTTATTCCTTGGGCTGCACAGCTGCTGCCAATTTACTGCTCATGAGCTTCACCTGTTGGTAATTAGGTATGTGTATTTAGAGAACACGGCAACTGCAGTCGTTGCAGTGTTCTACTCGTCTCTCCTTGTTTGTTCCTGCCGTGACCAGTTCTCATGGTTTGAGTCTGCTGATGAGGTAAGTTGGTGTGCTCCGTCTGGGTGCCCATTTTTCTCTATTTTTTCCTCAGCTGTTGAGTGCCGTTGCTCTCAGGATTTCCGGCTGAGTTTTTTTCTCTGTTCTGGTATTCCCAGTGTTTGGTACTCCTGATGTTGAGCCCAACTTACCTCCAACATTTGTCATGTGTTTTCTCCATTACTTTGTATTGTTTGTTTACTCTGTAGCTCGCCAGTTAGCTTGTTGGGGCACGTAGTAGTCATACGGTACTCTCTCTCTACATGCTCGTCAGATTTTGTATGTTGGAGCACAGTATTTCCATTCTCCATTTGTTTCAAGCTCAGCCAGTCAGTTTGGGAGCTTTGTATAATTCTCTGTAGCTCAACCAGTTTGTTTGGGAGCATTATTACTTTCCCCTGTGGCTCTACCAGTGATTTTTGGGAGCAGTTGTATTTTTTCTTCTCAAGCTCAGCCAGTCAGCTTGGGAGCCCGTTACGTTTGTCTTTAAGTTATTAAAACTTACAGCGTGCGTGGAGTGTCCTATATCTTGCCCGTTAAACGGGCAACTCATGACAGGACATGGCCAGTTTGGACACCAGCCGTTGTAGGTTTTGGCATTTTTTTTCTTTTTGAGTGGACTGTGTTAGGGTTATCCCCATGGACTTCCGGGTCTTAGGACTGAGTGTGCAGGAGTGTGCGGTGGCAGAAGATGTTGTGTTCTTTGCTTCCAAAACTCAGGTCACCCACACTCCTTGAGACTTTGCTGCTGGGCTGATCGAGACTTGCCCTAACCTCTGGAACTATCCTGTTCTGACTGCTCTTCTCAGCATGGTGTATGAGGCCAGACGGCGAGTTGTGGAGCTGCTGGAGGAGTCTCCCCCTCCGCAGCCCAGGCAGAAGAAACACGAGTATGGAAGACTCAACACCCCCGCTCCCAGCCCACGCCATCACCCTCAACCCAGACAGTGCTCGAGGCTCTCTCGGAGAGAGAGCCAGACCTCGGTGTGGCAGCTGACTCCAACATCTTCCAGGAATTCAGGCAAGTGAACTCTAGTATTCCATTATTGAAGGATAAATTTTCTTGCCTGGTTCCTGGAGAGGAAACCCAGTTTTTGCAGTCCACTGGGTTTTCTCCTCCATCTGTCCCCGAGCACCCACCAGATCCTGACCTGAGCTGCCAGACGATGGAGGAGCCATTGGCCCTGGAGGACTCTAACCCAATGCCAACGTGGAACCAAACCCCAGCTGCCACACCGAACGAGCCACCAGCGTGGTCCACTCCAGCTGGGAAACTGAGACTGCATGTACCATCATGCCTGCTGCAGAGGCTGCCGCAGCAGAGTCGCCACTCAACCTCCAGAGGACTGAGCCCGGAGCATCGTTGCCAGGATTGACCGAGTCCTGGACGGTGGTGGAGCTTGAGTTCAGGCAAGTGCCTTCTTCTGTTCCTTTTGTTTCTATTTGGGAGAGGTCTTGTCTGGCTCATGGGGAAGAGAGCCAAGTGCAGTCATCAGCTGCACTTGAGCTCACCTTGCCGGGCTCTGCCGGCAACCCTGACCCTGTTTGTCTGCCTATTTTTCCCGAGCCTTCTCCCAGGGTCGCCAGGGGAGATCCATCTGAGCCAGAAGTCCCCGTGTGTCCAGGCTGGGCGCCTGAAGCCATTGTGGGTCCAGCTCCCCTTGCCGAGATCAACGTGGATGATCCTTCTGCTGCAGCAGACATCTTACACCAGGAAATCAGGCAAGTGTTAGTTTTTTCTTCTAATCATGATGACATGCCTTGCCTGACTGCCGGTGATGAGGCTCAGGGTTTGCAGTCCCGTGAGCCCTCACTAGCTGCTGCAGCCACCATTTTCTCACCAGTCCTCCCCGTGTCTCTTCCTGTTTTTCCTGAGTGTCTGCTGGCCCCGGAGCTAAGCCGCTGGACAACGAAGGAGCCTGTGGCCCTGGAAAATCCTGCTCCAGTGGTGAGTGAGCCCCCAGCTACCACGTCAGGAGCATCATCGGCGTGGGTCACGCCACCTGGGGTAACAAAGACTGTGAGTTCCATCTTGCCTGCTGTGGGGGCTGCCGTAGCAGAGTCAGCAACCAAGCCAGACCTCCCAAAGGCCGAGCCAGAGAAAACATCGTCACCCGGATCGTCGGAGTCCTGGACGGCAGTGGAGCCCGAGTTCAGGCAAGTGCTCTCCTTTGTCTTCCCAGTATCAGTTTTAGAGCAGTCTTGCTTGGCTCTTGGTGAGGAGGGCCAGGTGCAGCCGCCTGCTGCACAAGAGCTCCCCTCGCTGGTCTCTGCTGATGACCCTGATCCCTCTTCTGTGTGTATGTATGAGCTTTCTCTCAGGGTCACCGGAAATGAACTTGCACCATCAGGGGCCTCCGAGGATCCAGGTTCGCCACTGGAGGTCATCAAGGATGCGGCGTTGCTCCTGCCTGGGGCCATTGGGGGGGTGCCCCACAAAGCCTCTCAGGGACGACCACTTGGACTGCCTCCTCAATTGTGTTGGTTGTGGGGTAAGAGTAGGCCACCCGATGTGTCCCAGCACGGATGCCGGTGGTCTTGGGACTTTGGAAGACTGCCAGAACTGCCCTTGCTGCTTCGTTGGTGCTGGGGCATGGGGAGGCCGCCCAAGGCATTCTAGCATGCATGCCCGTGGCCGTGGGACTCAGGAAGACCACCCAAACTGTTTTGCCCACTCCATCGGGCTTAGAGTCCCGTGTTGCCACCTACTGGTCAGAGGGTTTTGTTTTGTTATTGTTTCGGTCCCTCCGTTCCTGGGTTCCCCCCCCCCCCATGGTGGGTCGGTTGTTTGTGTGTGGGAGGTTTGTTTTTTTTCTTGCAAGATTACCCTGGGGTGTCTGGTCTCCACCTCTTGGGTAGGGGGGCTCTGTCATGTTCCTAGGACACGGGCTAGAACCGTGCCCAGCCTTTCTGCCCGGTGAACATTTGTTTATTTTTGTTATTCCTTAGTTTATTATGATGTCTTGTATTATTTGTTTCCAGTTTGTTTATTTTGGCAGTGCAGCTTCCGTTTGCTTATTCCTTGGGCTGCACAGCTGCTGCCAATTTACTGCTCATGACCTTCACCTGTTGGTAATTAGGTATGTGTATTTAGAGAACACGGCAACTGCAGTTGTTGCCTTGTCTTACTTGGGTCCCCTCGTTTTGTTCCCACCATGACCAGCTCTCATGGTTTGAGTCTGCTGATGAGGTAAGTTGTAGTGATGTGCGGATCGATCCTGAAATATCGATACCTCCGATACCTGATCTTTATGCTCTAAAATCGATACTCAAATCAAAATATCGATACTTTTGATACTTAAGTCATTTGAGGTAAGGGATAAGATAAGCCTTTATTAGTCCCACAATGGGGAAATTCCAGGATTGCAACAGCACAGGGATAGCAACACTCAGAGCAATAATCAGAAGGCAAGAGAAAAACAAGAGCAGCGAGTGTAACGGACTCGAACTAGTCAGCTACATTAAAATAACAAAATAAAATAAATCTTGGCCGATGCAGAGAAGTAGACGTCAGGCAGGATCTCGATCAGTCAGTAGTCTGTTTATTTCTGAAACAGATTGGGGCAGACAATTTACACATGACACGGGAATGGGGACAAGTGCTGGCATTCCCCTTCCCAGGCTTCCATAGTGTGAGAGACATAGCTTACAGCTACTTGGACTACATAACTTTAGATCGTATCGTTACAGTATACCACAAGCAAGGAAAAAGTTTAGCACCAAATACATGACAGCATTACATGACAGAGTTACATGACTGATCGTTTTTTCTATTTTTTACAACAGTACATTTAACATTTTAACATACCTGAAACAGATTGGGGCAGACAATTTACACATGACACGGGAATGGCGACAAGTGCTGGCATTCCTACAGAACAATGGACTCGTTAGCGCCTACTTAGCTAGCCATCAATCATCGGTATTTATGATGCTACTTTGAATATTTTACATTGGTATTGCAAATGAAAATGTAACAGAAAATCTTACAATCAAAATTAGTACAATAGCTTAAAGAAAACTACAGTAAATCAATCACATTAATCAATTTCGTTCCCTGAGGAATTACACACAACTTACCCCTTCCCAGGCTTCCATAGTGTGAGGAAGTTCCCAGATGTGTCACACTAATTATCGCCCCATCAGAAACACTTGACATATTTACAACACGGACATTTTGGGAAGTTCATTACTGCAGGAACATATTTATTCTTAAGACTACTACACGAGTATACATATATACTGTATATCCTTAACAGAAACACGGTGAAAAGTAACTAAACTATTGAGATGTTGTCTAAGTGACACGCGGTTGGTGGGACTACTTTTTCTTCCGCCTGGGTAAGTGCGTCATGCGTTTTTTTAGATTTAAAAGACATATTGGGTGTAGTCGCAAAAAATATCGGTATCGCCAATACCAGCCTGAATTTTACTCAGTATCGGATCGGAAAGGAAATCAGTGGTATCGAACATCACTAGTAAGTTGGTGTGCTCCATCTGGGTGCTGGTATGTGTGTGTGTGTGTGTGTGTGTGTGTGTGTGTGTGTGTTTTCCTCAGCCATTGAGCTCCGTTGCTCTTGGGGTTTCCGGCTGAGTTTTTTTTTTTTTTTTTTCTGTTCTGGCATTCCCAGTGTTTGACACTCCTAATGTTGAACCTAACTTACCTCCAGCATTTGTCATGTGTTTTCTCCATTACTTTGTATTGTTTTACTCTGTAGCTCACCAGTTAGCTTGTTGGGGCATGTAGTATTCATCCGGTACGCTCTCTCTATGTGCTCGTCAGATTTTATGTTGGAGCACAGTATTTCCATTTGTTTCAAGCTCAGCCAGTCAGTTTGGGAGCTTTGTATAATTCTGTAGCTCAACCAGTTTGTTTGGGAGCATTATTTTTCCCTGTTGCTCTACCAGTGATTTTTGGGAGCAGTTGTATTTTTCCTGTTAAGCTCAGCCTGTCAGTTTGGGAGCCTGTTACATGTGTCTTTTAAGTTATTAAATGTGCAAAACCCTACAGCGTGCTTGTGGTGTCCTATTTCTCACCCATTAAACAGGCAACTCATGACAAAGTTGCACTTGAGTATACTGTAATGTTACTGTCACCATATCGTGAGGTTTTCTGCTTAAATCTGTAGCTCCCTTCCCCCCCCCCCCATAAGTTTACTTTTTTTTTTTTAATGTGCAACTTCTTTGTGACAAATGTGACTTTTTCACATAAATATGCAATTTTCGTGAATGGAACTTTTTTTCTTTAAAATTTACCATTTTTCTTATAAAATTTGACTCATCTTACTTTAAAAAAAAACTGCACGTGCAGCTTTTTATTTTTAAATGTGTAACTTTTCATTGTAAATTTGCATGTTAGGATTTTCTTTTAAATGTAAGGATTTTTTTTTTAAATTGTATCCTGAAGCACCTTTTATCCCATTTTAAAGCTACACCATGAACGGCATCCCTACTTCTTATACTTGTCTTTTGCCATTAAAAAAAAAAAAAAAAAAAAAAAATCTGAGTCAATGCTTTAGACATTGAGGAAAGAAAATTAAATACTGCCCTCTTGTGTCTGAGCCGGACAACAGAACAGTTGATTATGGTGGTGGTGGGGGGTTTAGTCGTTCCCAGCCAAAGTTGTAGCTCTCTGTGTTTAATGTTATAAATACAAAATAAATATATAAATCAATAAAATAAATTGTTTGTGTATACTATAAATTGAGAAAACTAACTGAAAACATGAGAATAAATGTCATTCCACAACATAATGTAGATCTATTTATTCATTGTAAACTCTTAAAGGCAGGGCTGAATAAATACAAACTAAACAGCAGCATGTAGTTGCAGTTTCAAGAAAATTAGTATCTCTGGCCACATTATTGCATCTTTTACAGTAGGGCTGCATAATTAATCAAATCACAATGTTATAATTCCGCAAAATGCTACAATTTCAATTCAATTTACACACGTTTTTGTAAACAGTACTATACAAACTTATATTTTTGTATTTTATGCAACTTAATACTTAAATTGAGAACAAACATTTTAAAATGATCAGTATACTCCGCATTTTCCTGGGTAACAAAGCTAGCAGACTCATGAAATCATTAGTTTAAAAAAAACAAATTGAAAATGCATCACAAATCACAATATTTGGAGCCATAATTGCAAAGGCAAATTTTTCTCAAAATATGCAGCCCTATTTTACATGACAGCTCGTGACAATGAAAGCAAGGTGCTGATGCCTCAGTGCCAGAGCTTTGGTGGAGGTATGCATTCTCGGCTCATCACCGAAATGTTCTGGGTTCCTGCCTAGGTCAGGGACCACCTCTGATAAAAATTTCATCCAAATCCATCCAGTAGTTTTGAAGTACACGCAAGTGCAGCGAAAATAATCTGCAGTTCATATGCCAGTACCGTTGGCAGCAGCCAAGAGCCACCAACCTGATTTGAACAGCTGCAATCCAAACACAAAGGAGAGCACGATAGCAGATGTTTCAAATGGCGGAAGTGATGGAGGTACATAAATACAGTGATAATCAAGACGAACAGCAGCTTTTGCGGTTTAGTGGCAGAGGAAGAAAACAGACGAGCTGGATATCTGTTCACCCAGTATTGGCGGATTGCTCAGTACTTTCTTCTGGCGAGAGTTTCCGGGTGCATGTGCAGTACTGTTTCATTGACAGTAAAGGTGAGCTATTGTTTATTTCAAAAACAAAGTGTTACTTCAAAATTCTGGCAAATTAAAAGTCGAGAAAATATAGTGATACAATGATACGAGCCTTTAGTTCCACTTTATTTTGACCGGGCAAGCTGAAAGAGGCAGACAGATACAACCACAGACGGATTGAGTGATTACCGTATGCCTCTCCGTTTTACTGAGGCATAACTACAGTTCAGCATCGAGAAACTGAAGTCATGGATTTTAGTGACCTGGCAATGTAGATGACAAGCTGGTGTTTTTTTTACTGGGAGACTCAAACGGAATGTAAGCAGACAAAAACACAAAAATGAAATGCTCAACATAAACTCACTCATATGCACACACAAAAAGTAAAATTACCTAAATGGGCTCATGGGAGGAAAAAGCAGCAGACCCATTGCTCTACACATTCACATCCACTCATGCAACACTGACCCACTTGGCTGTAAAAACATGGTGTGCATTTGGCCATGAAAAGAAAGCCATGTTTCATTATTTTCAATGTTCAAAGCAAATGTTTATGAAGGTTTTGCTGATAAGCGGAGTTCTTTCCAAAGCCACCGTTTTGACTGTAAATCCCACATGGTTCTTTGGACAGGAACAAGAGAAAAAAATCCATATACAGTGGTGTGATAAAGTGTTTGCCCCATCCTGATTTCTCTTTTTTTTTTTTTGTACATTTGTCACACTTAAATGTTTCAGATCAAACAAATTTAAATATTAGACAAAGATAACACAAGTAAACACAAAATGCGGTTTTTAAATGGTGTTTATTATTAAGGGTAAAAAAAAAAAAAAAATCCAAACCTACATGGCCCTGTGTGAAAAAGTGATCCCCCCGTGAAAGCATAAATTAACTGTGGTTTATCACATCTTTGGAAAGCTGTTCAATTTTTCTAGCCACACCTGTTCTTTCCATCAAGAAATCACTTAAATAGAACCTGCCTGACAAACTGAAGTAGACCAAAAGATCGTAAAAAGCTAGACGTCATGCTGCGATCCAAAGAAATTCAGGAACAAATGAGAAAAAATAATTGAGATCTACAGTATCAGTCTGGAAAAGGTTATAAAGCCATTTCTAAAGTTTTGGGACTCCAGCGAGCCACAGTGAGAGCCATTATCCACAAATGGCAAAAACACAGAACAGCGGTGAACTTTCTTAGGAGTGGCCGGCTCACCAAAATTACCCCAAGAGCGCAGCGACGACTCATCCAAGAGGCCACAAAAGACCCCACAACAACATCCAAAGAACTGCAGGCTGCACTTGCTTCAGTTAAGGTCAGCGTTCATGACTTCACCATAAGAAAGAGACTGGGCAAAAATGGCCTGCATGGCAGAGTTCCAAGACGAAAACCACTGCTGAGCAAAAAGAACAAACGCTCATCTCAGTTTTGCCAGAAAACATCTTTATGATCCTCAAGACTTTTGGGAAAATACTCTGTGGACTGATTAGACAAAAGCTGAACTTTTTGGAAGGTGTGTGTCCCATTACATCCGGCATAAAAGTAACAGCATTTCAGAAAAGGAACATCACACCAACAGTAAAATATGGTGGTGGTAGTGTGATGGTCTGGGGCTGTTTTGCTGCTTCAGAACTTGGAAGACTTGCTGTGGTAAATGGAACCATGAATTCTGCTGTCTACCAAAAAATCCTGAAGGAGACTGTCCGGCCATCTGTTCGTGACCTCAAGCTGAAGCACACTTGGGTTGTGCAGCAGGACAATGATCCAAAACACATCAGCAATTCCACCTCTGAATGGCTTAAGAAAAACAAAATGAAGACTTTGGAGTGGCCTAGTCAAAGTCCTGACCTGAATCCGATTGGGATGCTGTGGCATGACCTTAAAAAGGTGGTTCATGCTCAAAAACCCTCCAATATGGCTGAATTACAACAATTCTGCAAAGATGAGTGGGCCACAATTCCTCCACAGCGCTGTTAAAGACTCATTGCCAGTTATCGCAAATGCTTGATTGCAGTTGTTGCTGCTAAGGGTGGCCCAACCAGTTATTAGGTTCAGGGAGCAATCACTTTTTCACACAGAGCCACGTAGGTTTGGATTTTTTTCCCTTAATAATAAACTCCTTCATTTAAAAACTGCATTTTGTGTTATCTTTTGTCTAATATTTAAATTTATTTGATGATCTGAAACACTGAAGTGTGACAAACATACAAAAAAAATGAGAAATCAGGAAGGGGGCAAACACTTTTTCACACCACTGTGTGTGTGTGTGTGTGTGTGTGTGTGTGTGTGTGTGTGTGTGTGTGTGTGTGTGGTCTATTATGTACATTATTTACATATTGCTCTATTGCATAACTCACAACACAAAGCCTATTATTATGTATGAGAAACCAAGTTGTTCATTTTCCCATCAGCAAGCAAAAAAAAAAAAAAAACAAACCTCACATTTTAGCAATTTCAGCTACAATAATGAACAATTTTATACAAAATTAAATATTTCTTGATCATTCCCCCCAAAAGAGAAATACAAAAACAATATTTTCTTATACCAATTTGTGCATATCCCTCTCCTTAAAAAATAAAATTCCTTTTCCAAGTGGTGGTCCAATCATTTATAAAACCAAGATATTATCTTTTACCAAATAGAAATGAGAAGACATAATCATTTCACTGATCAGAATGACTCCATTTTACACCACAGATAATACAGGCTGGACCTAGGTCAAAGAGAATCATCGTGATTTGAGCAGCACTCTGTACATGGCGAAGCCAAGCACTGCAAACACCGTGGCCCCAACGCTTGCTCTCAGCCAAAAAGTCGAGCTCTTCAGGTCTGCTTGGCTTATATGTCTGTTAAGGGGGACAGAACCAGAGAGATAGAATATTAAAGGGTAGTAAAAAAAAGGAAGACAATGGATGCTGAAACTTTGACCTTGACCTTTGATTTTTAACCTTAAAGTGAACGCATATGTAGAACTTTGCATGCATTATTCCTGTACAAAGTTTGGTGTTAATATCTAGAGTCGTTCTGGCTTTGGTAAAAAAAAAAAAAAATAAATAAAAAAACATTGTGAAAATTAAGACAAACATGAGGAAAGAGATGACAGGAAATGGAAGCAGAGTTGAAATGTGGACCTGCTGAAGTAAAATGTAAAACAGACAAGGGGCATGGAGGATTATTATTATGGGTTGAGACAGCAACACCAAAAATGAGTTATGACAGCTGTGTTACATGAGACGACTTAAAAAACAGTCACATGCTGGAAGAAGACAACAGAAAAATGTGAATATCAGCAGAATGACGATGAGACAAAAAACAGACATGGATAAAGCTAGCAGTTTTTAGCAGAGTGAGCAACATATGAATAAAACAAATGAGTGACTTTGGAAAATTAAACTCAAAAGGATTGTTTGGGGGGAGGGGGATCAACATGGGACAAAAGACTACATAATGCAGATAGAGAGGTGGTGGGAGGAAAAAAGAGTGCACCTTCAAAAAAAAAAAAAAGGCTTTAAATAATGAAGAAGAAGAAAAAACCTTGGGTAGGATGGCATCTAAGAGAAGTCACATTAAAAACATTGTAAGACACAGGAGAATGGTAAATATTTTGTATCTAATCTCCAACATTATCCATGATTGTTCTGTACTTTTGTATACTGCAAATGTCGTGTTTTGTAGTAGGGCTGGGTTAATTTGCAATTAAAGCTTACTGATAAACACAACCCACTGGTACACACACCAAACATTTCACTGCTAATGACAGAATTAAAGGGAGGACTGGGAAGAGATGCAGCAATGAACTGATCAAACTGCTCAGTCTGATAAATAAAATGAGGTCATTTATTGTTGGGACTTTTTGACCATGTCATCATCAATTTTGTCTCCTGGTTTTGAATCAACTGAAGTGCCAAAATTCAGAAGATTTTTCTGTTTCCCTTTTCAACGATCAGTAAAAAGTTACCCATTAGATTATGACTTTCTCAATAAAAGGGGTAGTTTTGCTGGGATAAAGGGCCCTATTTCAATGATCAAAGGTGTGCTTTTGCACCCCGCTTCCTGTTTAGCGCCTGTGGATTTGTCAGTTTTGTGGTGTTTGGACGTGGTGGCTCGCCATAGGTGAGACATCATCATGTGGTGAAATGGCCATGGCACCATACAGTGCCACCCTTCTGTACATAGCCAGTTGTGTGTTCAATAAAGCAGAGCTTGGTTCACGTCCACTGTTAGCACCTCATTTCCAGACATAACAATGGTGACGAGGGTAAAAACACAGATATTGCAACCCATGTAACCATTCCTCGCTCTACTAGGTGAGCCACTGATCCCCTGGCACCTCTGGCACAAGTTATTCCAGACTTTTATCGCCACTGCTGGCTTAAACAATGCTAGCAATGACAGGCTAAAGGGGATGCTAGCCCACAGTCTCGGCACTAAAGGGCAGCGTATGCTTCACTCCCTGGGCCCTGCGGACACATACGAGGACTGTGTGGCTGTGATGAGCGGGTACTTTGCTGACACACGCAATTTAACAGCAGGGAGAATCATTTTCAACCAACGCCATCAGCGTGCGTATGAGACAACCCTGCAGTTTGTCACAGAGCTCTGGGCCCTAGCAAGCACATGTGCTTTTGACCACTTAGAGGATGAGCCAATACGTGACAAGCTAGCAGAGAATACTAGCAACAACTGGCTATGGGAAAAGTTGTTACTGGTAAGAAAAGGCCTAAAACTAGATGAGGCTGTGAGGATGGCGTCCGAAATGGCAACAACCACCCAGCTATTATTACAACTAACGCCGCCTAACCAACAAGCTCCTTGTCCAGCCTCACGAGCACAGGCCGTTGCCGCCGCCGCCCAGCACTCCGGCCCCGCATCTCCCCGCTACAGCCGGAAGAAGGAGGGTAGGAAATGGGACAATGCGGGTGAGCACCTGCCCTGCAATGACTGTGGTTCATCCAGACATCAGACCCAATCACCTGCCTGTCCAGCCAGAGAGGTGAAATGCTACCGCTGTAAGAAGCTAAACCACTTTGCAAGAGTTTGTCGCTCAACCTTCACAGATTCAACGGCCTACTCACCAAGCCCAGCCACCATTCACTCAGTTGGCGCCAAAAACTGGCCATTCAAGTGGTGCACAGTAGAGTTGGACGATGTCGGCATGCCGCAGCTGCTAGATACGGTGACGTCAAGGTCTATTCTGAGCGAATCTACGGTCAGGAAGCTGTTCCCTCGGAAGACCATCACAGCTAATGCAGAAGACTTATTCGGCTATGGCCATGTCAAAATTGGCATGGTAGGGATGGTCATTTTTCTGTATGATCTGGCCCTAATGCCATTCTTTCACCTTCCAAGTGACGTGCCAGGGGACCAACCTGGTGGGCGTCGATCTGATCAGCAAGCTGGGTTTCTCCATCACCAACACAACAGGCTCTACCATTCTGACAGTCTCCTCATCCTGGCAGCACCGTTGGCCAGCACTCTTCATGGGACTGGGCTGCCTCACGTCTTTCAGCCACCGACCACTCATTGAGCTGACGGTGTCCCCGAAAATTCAGCCCTTCTGCTGACTACCCCTTGCACTACAGGATGACATCACAGCGGAACTGCAGAAGCTGTTAGATGCCAGTATCATTGAGCAAGTCGACACATCTCCCTGGATCTCCAACTTGGTGGGGGCAAGGAAAAAGATGGGTGGTCTACGACCATGTATTGACCTCAGAATGGTGAGTAAGGCAGTGATCCCCGACACATATTCCCTGCCCACGCTCGAGGAAGTGGCAGCGGCATTCCATGGCTCGAAAGTTTTTTCCAAACTGGACCTCCACCAAGACTACCTGCAGATCTCCCTTCATCCAGACAGCCGCAACCTAACAGCCTTCATCACCCACATGGGAGTGTGCAGGTACACCCGCATGCCTTTTGGCCTCAGTTCCGCCCAGAGCTGCTTTCAAAAGATCATGGCTACCATCTTCGCCGGTCTCCCAGGGGTGGTGGTGTACCTGGATGACATTGTGGTGCACGGTGCAACATCGGCCTCCTTGACGCCTGCCTTGATAAGGTTATGGAGGTGCTAACAAAACACGACCTCACACTCAACAGGGAGAAGTGCATCTTTGGAGCAATGACCATCAAGCTCGTGGGTTTCCACCTGTCTGCAAAGGGCCTGAGCCCCCTGCACTCAAACGTCGAGACAGTACTGCAGCTACCCGAACCATCATGTCCCACACAGCTGTCATCCTTTTTGGGCATGGCGAATTTTTATGGGCGCTTCATTCCCTGTTACTCGGAGATGATAGAGTGGCTACGAGCCCTCCTAAGGCTGGATGCAACCTGGGTGTGGACCCTGGCGTGCTCTGCCACCATCAGCCAATTGAAGCCACAGCTCACCTCTCCACCAGTACTTGCCCACTTCAACCTACAAAGCCCCATGTTCACGACGTGCGATACCTCCAATACATTAGTAGGAGCCGTTCTGTTGCAACTGCAAGGAGGAACCGAGCGCCCAGTAGCGTTTGCCTCGAGGTCACCCACTTCGGCTGAGCAGAAGTACTTGGTGGGGTTGGTGGGGGAGAGGGAGGCACTGGCATGAGTTTGTGCATGTGAACACTGGCACATGTACCTACTGTATATGGATGACGCTTCACACTGCAGACAGACCACAGAGACCTCACGGCACTGCTGGAAACATCGGGTCCAAGGCACAAACCTCTGCACATCTACAAGTGGACAGAAAGACTTCAAGCATACAACTTTAACACCCAGTTTACGCCGGGCAGAGAAAACATAGTGGCGGACCCCTTGTCCTGGGCCACACCTAACCCTACTCCGAGCGGCAATCGAGACCCCCTGGAGCCGGAGCTGATCCACACACTGCATGGGCCATGCTGTCTCCCTGCAAGAGCTCCAGGTGGCATCTGAACAGGACCCGACACTGACCCAGCTGGACACCTTTATTCACAAGGGCTGGCCTACTAACATGCCGGGGAAACTGGCACCCTTCCACAGAGTCAAGGCTGATTTATCATACTGGAACAACGTCTGCGTGGCAAAAGGGCACTGCACGGTGATTCCAGAGGCACTAAAAGGCTGCATCCTGACCATGGTACATGAGGGCCATCTGGGTGTCGTCAGAGTAAAACAGTGGTGTAGGGTCTCAGTCTGGTGGCCAGGCATCGACAAGGACGTGGAGATCAAGGTGAAAGACCGTATGCCCTGCCTAGCCAGTGGAAAAACTAGCATGCCACCACCCCCGCCCCTGCAACCACTGCCATAGCCATCAGCCCTGTGGCAACACATCCAATTGGACATATGCAGCAAACTGCACAGCACTCCCCCGCACAAACGCTTTCTATTAGTGGCCTACAATCTCCACTCAAAATGGCCCGAGCTGTTGCCCAACAGCTCAGTCACCACCAACGCAGTCACCAATTTCCTCACCTCTCTCTTTGCCCACTGGGGTGTGCCAGACACAATCACAACAGACAATGCACCGCAATTCACCTCAGCGGACTTCACAGCCTTCGTGGGGGAGAGGGGCATCAAGCGCATAAGAACTGCCTTCTACCACCCTCAGGCAAATGGGGGGGTGGGGGGGAGAAATTCAACCAGACCCTTAAGAACGGTTTCAGGGCACACCTAGTGGATGGGCTCCCATTTTCAGCCGAACTACAGAGTACTCTACTGCATTACAGAGCAACGTCTCACGCCATGACAAGTAGCTCCCCGGTGCTATTAATGCTAGGATACAAGATGTGCCTTTCCCTGGACCGACTATGCCCCCCATCGGACAATATCCCGATGGAAAGACGCTCACCTAGGAGAAGGGTGGTCAAACAATAGCAACGCATAAAGCCAAGGTTTGATAAGAAATGCCGGGAAAAGCGGCCTGGGCTTGCAGTACTGGATTGTGTCCGGATCTGGCGCCCCAACCGCGCTCACAAATTGCAGTTGTTTTGGACAACGCCGATGCAGAGCACAGATCAGTTGGGGCCAACCACCTTTCGTCTTGCTGATGGGTCACGGTGGCACGCCAATCGCCTCAGAAAGGGGACACCGACTTCAGCCCCCGATCAGGAAATGGCTCCAGAGAGTTAGGGGAAGGAGGAGATTTGTTTAAGAGAGGTGTGGCAATGGTGCAATCCCAAGGCATTAGTACTAGGTGTATTTTATAACAATGCGCTTTTGATCAGAAAAAAAACAGGTCTATCGTCAGAAGCGCATTATCAACCGCTATTTCAGAAGCACATTTAAAACAAATGAGTGCACACGTGTGACTGTTCCCACACTGCAGCTACAATTTGTCAGTGTCCATTATTTTGTTGGACAGATTGTGTAAAAATCTGTCATAGTCCCTTACCTGATCGATCTTTCATTCACTGGCTATCTTTCCAGGGTGTATTAATCCTCTTGCCCAAAGACACTAAGACAGGTTCCACTTTGTGAACGAGCACACACTGTCCTTAGTGCAAAATGGATTTGTCCTCGCATTTAAACACTGTTGTATTAGAATCTCTCGCCTCTATTTATTAAAGAAAATGACAGTGATTGGTTTATTTCACATTACGCCCCAAACACACCTCTGATTAAGAGCGGTAGTACAGCCTCTTCCCCCTTTCTGCCCAGTGCAAAATTCATTTTTGCGCTGTTGTAAGAGCAAAATGGATTTGGACACACCCATAAATGCACTCTGCAACTTAGACTGGATCCTTGAAATGGAGCCCAAAGACTTTCTTTTTGTGACTTTTTTGAACAGTAAAGTATTACAAACTTGTTCAGAGTTTAAATTCAGAATGTCTCCTGAACTTCAGAATTTGTCAGATTCAGATACTCTAACAGTATTTTTGTTAAGCGTTCATAATCAGAGGTACAGTTGTGCTTATAAGTTTACATACCTCCAGGGTATGCAAATTTATGGGCACAGTCATATTTTAACCATTACCGATCAGTGCTATTCAGGTAGCTGTGCTTATAAGTTACATACTCTGGAGGTATGTAAACTTATAAGCACAACTGTGAGACTGAGCATTACTTTGCATTTACTCCAGTTATCTGAACCCATGTATAACGTTTTCAATTCTGCAATTAATTGTGATTAATTAATTAATTCATTTTTTTTCCACAGCCCCAATTTACAGTTATGATTTAATGTTAGCTACCATCTGAACTAAGTACTAAGATGCTTCCTGGCAATACAACCCCTCCAAAACTCCACAGTTTAATGAAGAACAGCAGAGTGAAATAAGCAACAAAACGGAGCATGGGTATGATAGCATTAGCATTTCACAGAGATAAAAGATTGCAAGAGACCTTCTGAGTATGACAGCGTAGAGTTTGGCCCTGACCGTCTGCAGCAGCTCAGAGTTGAGGAAGTTCTGACACATACAGAATGTGCACCGGTTACATGTGCACATGCAGCGCAGCCGGGCATGGCTGAGGAGAGACACAAAGGGAACACACATCGACACATCCGTAAAACAAATTAGGATTTACAAACACACAGAAGCAAAAGGGAGCTGCACAAGATGCGAAGGGTTAGAAAAAAAAATGTTTGAAACAAGCCGTCGCCATCAAATGCGACTCTTCATATAAGAGCCAGGTAGATAAAGAAAAGATGAAATGTGGTTATTTTCAAGGAATGCAATCGATCACACCTGTATTATGCAAGAAAACTTGTTCAGGATTAATATAGCAACAATAAATTCATTATTTTTGTTTATTTTTTACAACAACAGTATGTAGATGATTGTCTCCAGGTTAAAAGCGCCATATGGAGGATGAGCTCTGAGGTGGTTTCTGTTGACTACAGGATGACAGGAATTTGAACCTCTGGGAGAGATCAAATAACAGTTGGGAAATCTTGTACTATCACAACCCTGTGACATCAGACCAAAAACCTGTCCAGAGGGCAGTGATGTACAATAACAGCAGCATGACAGCAAACAGTGACATTTGTCAGAGTTAAACCCACACAGGGGACAAGTTTAGATGAAGATTAACTAGAAACCGGATTACAGACCGATGGGTCAGAAAATGCCGGTGCATAAATATTAAAGTGGATTTGAAAGAAAAGATGTGGTTTCCAACAAATACTTTTGTGCATTTTGGTCTGAATGGGAAAAATATCTAAATCAAATTGAGACAATAAAAGCAAAAATTTTAAAAATGTCCCTCATATAAGTGATCATAATTTACCATTAGATTATGTCAAAATAACAACTGATCCTGCTACCACTTATGCTGTGTGGAATATTTCAGACTGATGAAACTACAGTTGTACATCACATATTTGATTTAAAACCTAAAAGACATGAGTTGAATTACAAATATCAAGCCTTAAAATAATTCTGGTGCATTTACAGATATACAGTGGGGTAAAAAAGTATTTAGTCAGCCACCAATTGTGCAAGTTCTCCCACTTAAAAGATGAGAGAGGTCTCCAATTTTCATCATAGGTATACCTCAGCTATGAGAGACAAAATAAGACAAAAAAATCCAGAAAATCACATTGAAGGATTTTTAATGAATTAATTGGTAAATTCCTCAGTAAAATAAGTATTTGGTCAATAACAAAAGTTCATCTCAGTACTTTGTTATATACCCTTTGTTGGCAATGACAGAGGTCAAACGTTTTCTGTAAGTTTTCACAAGGTTTTCACACACTGTTGCTGGTATTTTGGCCCATTCCTCCATGCAAATCTCCTCTAGAGCAGTGATGTTTTGGGGCTGTCGCTGGGCAACACAGACTTTCAACTCCCTCCAAAGATTTTCTATGGGGCTGAGATCTGGAGACTGGCTAGGCCACTCCAGGACCTTGAAATGCTTCTTACGAAGCCACTCCTTCGTTGCCCGGGCGGTGTGTTTGGGATCACTGTCATGCTGAAAGACCCAGCCACGTTTCATCTTCAATGTCCTTGCTGGTGGAAGGAGGTTTTCACTCAAAATTTCACGATACACGGCCCCATTCATTCTTTCCTTTACACGGATCAGTCGTCCTGGTCCCTTTGCAGAAAAACAGCCCCAAAGTATAAGGTTTCCACCCCCATGCTTCACAGTAGGTATGGTGTTCTTTCTCCTCCAAACACGACAAGTTGAGTTTTTACCAAAAAGTTCTATTTTGGTTTTATCTGACCATATGACAGTCTCCCAATCCTGTTCTGGATCATCCAAATGCTCTCTAGCAAACTTCAGACGGGCCTGGACATGTACTGGCTTAAGCAGGGGGACACGTCTGGCACTGCAGGATTTGAGTCCCTGGCGGCGTAGTGTGTTTCTGATGTAGCCTTTGTTACTTTGGTCCCAGCTCTCTGCAGGTCATTCACTTGGTCCCCCCATGTGGTTCTGGGATTTTTGCTCACCGTTCTTGTGATAATTTTGACCTCACGGGGTGAGATTTTGCATGGAGCCCCAGATCGATGGAGATTATCAGTGGTCTTGTATGTCTTCCATTTTCTAATAATTGCTCCCACAGTTGATTTCTTCACACCAAGCTGCTTACCTATTGCAGACTCAGTCTTCCCAGCCTGGTGCAGGTCTACAATTTTGTTTCTGGTGTCCTTTGACAGCTCTTTGGTCTTGGCCATAGTGGAGTTTGGAGTCTGACTGTTTGAGGTTGTGGACAGGTGTCTTTTATACTGATAACGAGTTCAAACAGGTGCCATTAATACAGGTAACGAGTGGAGGACAGAGGAGCCTCTTGAAGAAGAAGTTACAGGTCTGTGAGAGCCAGAAATCTTGCTTGTTTGTAGGTGACCAAATACTTATTTTACTGAGGAATTTACCAATTAATTAATTAAAAATCCTTCAATGTGATTTTCTGGATTTTTTTTTTTCCCCTCATTTTGTCTCTCGTAGTTGAGGTATACCTATGATGAAAATTGGAGACCTCTCTCATCTTTTAAGTGGGAGAACTTGCACAATTGGTGGCTGACTAAATACTTTTTTGCCCCACTGTAAATAGTGCAACTGTCATATATCTAAGTGGAAGTGGTTTATCAAATATCTGCATACATACGGGTACATGGCCATGGTGGTAAGTTTGGTGTAGATGTCTCTGCTGGGTGCCGACGCCGTGTTACAGGTGAAGGACTGGGGAGGTGGCATCCTGTTCCTCCTGCAGAACTCCAGAGGGCTGCAGCCATATATCTGTTTGACCTCTGGCAGGTCTGACTTGGCTGCTATCACCATGCATGGCATCTTGCTGTCCATGAAATATTGCTGGGAGCAGGGGTGAATGACAAATGATCAGCGTTAAGCTATTTTGGGTTTTTCCTCCAAAGCAAACACATGTGTCGTCTTTAAAAGGGAGTCAGTGTAATACACAGTTTTACCTTGAAGACTTTGGTGCAGTACTCAAAGGAGTGAGGGTTACTGATGTCATACACCAGGCAGACGATGTCACAGGACAGATCAGCGTCAGACAGGTAGTCAAAGTCAGGGAAAACCTCATGAAGCTGGAAGAAGGGTGGTAAATCTTTGATTAATTATGAAGAAATATTTGTCCAATTTAACTCATTTTCACAAAATTGTGCTTTTCTGAGTAGTTTGAAGGTAGGCTACCTTTTATTCTTAAATGAGTACATTTATGAATTGCTGTGCTTTTACTCAAGCACATTTCGTGGTACTCTGAAACACATGATTTTACTGATTTGAAAAACTAATTAGAAATACACCTGTTTTTACATTTAGTACTAGGAGACTTCAGCTTTAGCATTTTAGAGAATTTATCATGCCATTTCATTAAAAACAGCTGTTGAAGTCATCGTTATTCTAACCCAGATAATATTTACTTTTTTAGTGTTGACTATTCTTTATATGGTCTGGATTATATTAGGGATTACATAGGAATAGCTTTTATTTTATTTTTCTAAGACTAATTATGTTTAAGATAGAAAACTTTACAAACCTCAGACAGTATAGTTTCAAATTTGTAACAAAACAGCTGCAAAACCAGAAGGAAACCAGAAAGCACATACCTCCACCAATGTTTGCCTATTTGTCCGTCTGTTAACAGGATTACACAAAAACTACTAGAAGAATTTTGTTGAAATTTTCAGCCCAGGTGGCCCTTGGACTATGGTTGAATCTATTACATTTTGGAGGTGACCTGGATCAGGATGCGGATTCTGGATCACTTTTTCATTTTATTTAGCATTCCAAAACGGGGCCTTGGTGGAGATATGTGCTCTCGGATCATCTCCAAAATCAAATGGGTTCATCCATAGCCCACCTCTGGTGAAAATGTCACCAAAATTCGTCCAGTAGTTTTTGTGTAATCCTGCTAACAAACAAATGAACAGACAAACAAACCACACCGATCACATTACCTCCTTGGTGGAGGTAATAATAATTATGAATAATATGTTGCAAATTTAGATGAAAAAAGTAAAATTCATTGCAAAACTTACAACACGTTAATAAATAAATCACAAATTTACAAGAAAAAAAGTACAAGAAAGAATTCACAATTTTATAAGTAAAAATACAAATTTAAATGAACGATGAAAAAAAAAAAAAAAAGGGATAGACTCACAAATTCAGAGAGAAAAAATAATTCAACTTTCTGAGAAACATCACATAAATTTCAGAAAAAAGCCAAAACTTGGCAAGAGTAAAATCATTAATACTCAAGCAACTTTTTAGATGGAACTTTTCTGACTCTAACCCAAGTATCTTTTTGGTAACTACCCTTACTTATGCTAGAGGCATTTACTGTATATCAAAAGGTAACACTACTTTTACTTTAGAACAATTTCTGCATACTCTCTCTGTTGCTCAATTGGGGAGTTGGTTCCATGTTTAAAGGAAACCAGTACTGGTCATTATAACAACATTTATCCTAGTTTAGGTATTACTTATAAACCAAAAATGTGTTTATTCAGTAAAAATAAACCCCTAGAGTCAGTATACTAAATAATTTTATCCCGTGAAAAATGCTCGGTCAAAACCAATGGGGAGCAGCCAACGCCAGCCGGAAATGACATATAGTTGTTGTTTCCGGCTTTACCGCAGATGAGTAAACGCATTCAGCAGATGCTCAGTGGGTCAAGATCAGAGTTGAAAATGGTGCAAAATCTGCATGGCTATATACTGCACAAACTGTCCTTGGAAATGGCCTTCATTGACAGCATGATCTGCAGGTACCTCCGGGGACCGGCAGCTGAAGGGGACCTGACAAACAGGCAAGTTCCCAATCAAGTAACTTCAGAGCACATTGAATAAATCTTGATACACAGTGGTGTGAAAAAGTGTTTGCCCCCTTCCTGATTTCTTTTTTTTTTTGTCACATTTAAATGTTTCTGATCATCAAACAAATTTAAATATTACACAACGATAACACAAGTAAACACAAAATGCAGTTTTTAAATGAAGGTGTTTATTATTAAGGGGAAAAAAATCCAAACTTACATGGCCCTGTGTGAAAAAGTGACACCCCCCCCCCCCCCCCGTTAAAACATAAATTAACTGTGGTTTATCACATCTTTGGAAAGCTTTCAGCTTCTCTAGCCACACCCAGGCCTGATTACTGCCACACCTGTTCTCAATCAAGAAATCACTTAAATAGGACCTGCCTGACAAAGTGAAGTAGACCAAAAGATCCTCAAAAGCTAGACATCATGCTGCGATCCAAAGAAATTCAGGAACAAATGAGAAAAAGTAATTGAGATCCATCAGTCTGGAAAAGGTTATAATGCCATTTCTAAAGCTTTGGGACTCCAACGAGCCACAGTGAGAGCGATTATCCACAAATGGCAAAAACACGGAACAGTAGTGAACCTTCCCAGGAATGGCCAGCCGACCAAAATTACCTCAAGAGTGCAGCGACAACTCATCCAAGAGGTCACAAAAGACCCCACAACAACATCCAAAGAACTGCAGGCCTCACTAGTTAAGGTCAGTGTTTATGACTCCACCATAAGAAAGAGACTGGGCAAAAATTGCCTGCATGGCAGAGTTCCAAGACGAAAACCACTGCTGAGCAAAAAGAACATAAACGCTCATCTCAGTTTTGCCAGAAAACATCTTGATGATCCACCAAACTTTTGGGAAAATACTCTGTGGACTGACCGCCACCTAATCCACATAGCACCAGACCCCCATGATCCCTCCTGCAGGTGGTGAGCCCACTGGAGGGCGGACCCATGTAACTCCCTTCAGGCTGAGCCCGGCCGGGTCCCATGGGTGGAAACCCGGCCACCAGACGCTAGCCTTCGAGCCCCTCCCCCAGGCCTGGCTCCATGGTGGGGCCCCGGTAACCCCATACCGGGCGGGGTACACTGAATCCTTGATATACAATTTATCATGAGAGTCTGTTGGATCGTTCTTAGTCTGGCCCTTCACCCAGGACCAGTTTGTCTTGGGAGACCCTATCAGAGGCAAATTGCCCCGGACAACATAGCTCCTGGGATCACTGGGGCACACAACCCCCCCCCACCACCACCACCACCACGATAAGGTGACGATCCATGAGGGGGAGGAGGAATTTAAGTATCTTGGGGTCTTGTTCACGAGTGAGGGGAAAATGGAGCGAGAGCTCGACAGACGGATTGGAGGAGCATCTGCAGTGATGCGGACGTTGTACCGGTCTGTTGTGGTGAAGAGGGAGCTGAGTTCTAAGGCAATGTCGATTTACCAGTCAATCTACGTTCCTACTCTCACCTATGGTCACGAGCTTTGGGTAATGACCGAAAGAACGAGATCGCGGATACAAGCGGCTGAAATGAGCTTTCTCCGTAGGATTGCTGGACTCACCCTCAGAGATAGGGTGAGGAGCTCAGTCATACGGGAGAGGCTCAGAGTAGAACCGCTGCTCCTCCACATTGAAAGGAGTCAGTTGAGGTGGTATGGGCATCTGATTAGGATGCCTCCTGGACGCCTCCCACTTGAGGTGTTTCAGGCACGTCCCACTGGGAGGAGACCCCAGGGCAGACCCAGGACACGGTGGAGAGACTATGTCTCCCAGCTGGTCTGGGAACGCTGAAGAGCTGGAGCAGGTGGCGGGGGAGAGGGAAGTCTGGGCTTCTCTGCTTGAACTGCTGCCTTCGTGACCCGGACCTCCGGAAAAGCGGTAGAAGATGGATGGATGGATGGACTCTGTGGACTGACGAGACAAAAGTTGAACTTTTTGGAAGGTGCGTGTTCCATTACATCTGATGTAAAAGTAACACAGCATTTCAGAAAAGGAACATCATACCAACAGTAAAATATGGTGGTGGTAGCGTGATGGTCTGGGGCCGTTTTGCTGTTTCATGACCTGGAAGACTTGTTGTGGTAAATGGAACCATGATTGCTGCTGTCTACCAAAAAATCCTGAAGGAGAATGTCCGGCCATCTGTTGGTGACCTCAAACCGAAATGCACTTGGGTTCTGCAGCAGGACAATGATCCAAAACACACCAGCAAGTCCACCTCTAAATGGCTTAAGAAAAACAAATGAAGACTTTGGAGTAGCCTAGTCAATGTCCTGAGCTGAATCCGATTGAGATGCTGTGGCATGACCTTAAAAAGGTGGTTCATGTTCAAAAACCCTCCAATGTGGCTGAATTACAACAATTCTGCAAAGATGAGTGGGCTAAAATTCCTCCACAGCGCTCTAAAAGATTCATTGCCAGTTATCGCAAATGCTTGATTGAAGTTGTTGCTGCTGAGGGTGGCCCAACCAGTTATTAGGTTTTTAGGGGCAATCACTTTTTCACACAGGGCCATGTAGGTTTGAATTTTTTTTCCCTTAATAATAAACACCTTCATTTTGTGTTTACTTGTGTCATCTTTGTCTAATATTTAAATTTGTTTGATGATTTGAAACATTTAAGTGTGACAAACACACAAAAAAAAATGAGAAATCGGGAAGAGGCAAACACTTTTTCACACCACTGTACTAGAATTTTATTTCATTAAACTATATGCAGATAGATTTGCTTGCCACCCACGTACAATCAACAGAGTGAAAAGTGGGTGATGCGTCACTCGACCAGAATTGTTTTTGTGTTCACCAACACCCACACAATTAAACCTTCACTTGTTATGCATTATAAAAACACACAGAGATACAGACAGCATTTGTCCTTATACAATGAGCAGGGAGTGCAACTCTAATACTTTTGTCCAGCTTTTGGAGAGGACTGGTGGGCAAAAGCATTAGGTGAGTGTGCTAAGAAGATTACAGACAAAAGCCAGGTAAGCACAGCCTTTGTAACATGTAACAGCCTTTATAGTTTAACCCACCATAAAATACAGAAAAATACATTCTGAACAGTCATTATTTTGACTTATTAGATAAGAAGAATAACATTTGGAATGCTCAAGTGTCCAACTAATCAAATATTCCTTTTTGATTTGTTTTTGCACACAGCAAAAGCTTGTAAAATCTGAAAATAAACAATTTGCAAAAAGTTTGTGTGACTGCAACTGTACAATTTAGCATCCAACTTGACACCAATACATTTATTTAAAATAAAAGGTGAGCAAAAACTCTAAACTTTAATATTTGTGAATATACAAGAGTATTAAGCAACTGTGCAGGAGAAACAACTTTTTAACCCAAAGGTCATACAACACATTTCTGTGAATTAATATTAGTAAAATTATCAATAAGAACATTTCATTTGTTAAATGATGTTTTCGTGGGTTTTACCCTTATAAAATACAGACATGGGTCACGTGTCAGTTGCAGTTTAACCAGAGAAGCCCAGACTTCCCTCTCCCCAACCACCACCTCCAAACCTTCAGGGAGGACACCAAGGTGTTCCTAGATCAGCAGGGAGACAGGTCTCTTCAGGGTTCCCAGGTCTGGCCTGAAGCCTCATTCCTATGGGATATGCCCAGTAGACTTTGCGTGGGAGCCTTCAGGAGGCATCCTAATCAAACGCCTAAAACACTTCAGCATCTCCTTTTGATGTGGAGGAACAGTGTCGCTCCTCTGAGCCTCTCCCCAATAACTGAGCCCCTCATCCTATCTCTAAGGGCAGACCAGCCACCCTAAGGGGAAAGCTCATTTCAGCTGCTTGTATCCATGATTTCATCCATTTGGTCATTACCCAGAATTCATGAGGATAAGGTGAGGATGGAAACATACTGTATGTAGATTGACCAATAAATTGACAGCTTTACTTTGGAGCTAAGCACTCTTCACCACAACAAACTGGTATAACATCTGTATCACTGCAGATGCTGCTCCATCCATTGTCATTCTCCCGCTCCATTCTCCCTTTATTCATGAATAAGACCTCGAGATACCTGAATCCACCTTTTTCTAGCCGAGTTCCATGGGGTCGGACTTGGAGGTGCTGATTCTCATCCCAGCCACTTCGCACTCAGTAGCAAACTGCCCCGGTCAGACCTATAAGTCATTGCTCGCTGAAGCCAACAGAACCACATCATCTGCAAAAAGCTGAGATGAGATCCTGTGACCACCGAACATGACACCCTACATATGAACAGGATCAGTGACAAAAGGCAACCATGGCGGTGTCATCTCTCACTGGTAATGGTTCAACTCACTGTTGGCAAGACAAACCAAACTCTCACAATGCTCGTATAGACTGGACAGCTCGTAGCCATGAGCCCGAGACATCATACTCCTGAAGCACCTCCCACAAGAAACCATGTGGGACACAGACAAATGTCTTCTCCAAGTTCACAAAACATATAGACTGGTTGACCAAAGGTCAACGAATCCATAAGTGTTCTATGACAAAAACAAAAACTGCATTTTTGCTCCTGAATCCGAGGCTTCATCAATGGCCAAATAAATTACTGCTTACAATATCTAACCCGTGTATATATCTAAACAAATGTCTTTGGACTGTATATATGCTTGTGCTTTTTCCCCTCTTTTCTCTCTCCTCTCTCTGTACAGGGAAGGTGACTGCTACTTGGGTCTGTGTCACATTTGGGGTTTTTTGTATACATTTGGTTTTGATTGTGTCCAATTGCATATGCAAGAGAGTGCAAAGAAAATACAGAAAAACCTTAGATTAGGGGCCCATTAATATTAATGAGCAGGCTGAAAATGACCGTTTCAGACAGAAATTTACAGACACCTTTTGTAAAATAACAAATAATTATCGGACATTAAAAACTACATTTGTCAGTGAAGATGCCAAAACTTCAAAATAATTAATGGAAAAAAAAAGGTACACTGCGAGACCTTTAACTAATATCAGGGCCATCTTTGATACTCACAAGAAGGTACTTCTCCTGGCCGTAAACATATGTTGTGCTGATGGCATAGTAGGATCTGTGCTCCTCTTTTATCATCTTTTGGTGCTGAGAAAATGGAAGAGGAAGTTGCATGAATCAAGTCAGGACATGAGTATAATGATTGTGTCTCAAGAGTCACCAGTGAGATGGCAAAATATACATTATGCTCATAGCAAACATTTATTAAACCATTCTTTTTCATTTTGATCCTTGCCTGTGTACAGTGCTTACCTGACCCCTATACTGTTACTAAAAATAAAGCGCCAACCAAACCCATGCATTAACAAATAAGCTTTGAGTTTAACAACTAGAGAGAATGTCCAGGTCCAAAATTTAGGTTATGATAGGTAGCAGCAGCCAAACTCAAATCCACTATGGTTTCTGCTTTTGATAAGTAGTTGGAATTGTGCAGTGCATTTACATATTATATATCTGTTCCATATTTGTTAACTGATTCTTAACTGCATTGGTTTATATATCTGCTTACATTAAGGTTTCGACCCAGAAAGGCTTGGATAAAGCCACTTTTCCCACAGCCAATTTCTCCAAAAACATTACAGCGGAAGACATTGCGCTGGGTCTGTTTCTTCTGCAGGTCAATCTTCTTAGCTCTGGTCACTGCAGGAAGCAAACCACACACACAAGGAGCAGAGGACCAGTTAAGGCTGCTGATGTACACAACACATGCTTCAGTTGGTCAACAGTATCCTTCAGGTTAAACTCCTGATTCAGCCATCCCACAGCTGATGTGGTAAGAACGCTAACACGTGTAACCAGTAACTGACTGTTGAGTCAATGGTAACAAAGGACTTTTCACTTCAAGTAAGAGAGACTGCTTCAAATTCCAAAATTAAAATGTTTAACTATAATTGTAACTATGTAATGCCAAGTTAAAGTCGAGCGTTTTTCCATGGGGCCATTCATTAATGAATGAATAAATTTATAATTGTAAATTATCTACGGGGGGGGGGCAATGTTTCTGTATAGTTCACCTGTAATTCCTGATGCTTGGGATTCCTGTTCAGCGATTATTGAGTAACCAAGGTAACCTAAATACTCCAGACACCGTTGGACATCCAGGTAGGTTGTTAACCTGAACAAAAAGCAATCTCAAAGTAAAATAAAACAACCACCACTAATAATACTAAGGCAACAACAAATGAGAAAAATGGGTGCAAAACCAAATCACAAAACTAGCCCTTGATGTTTAGACATTTTGAGGAAACGGTGTGTGACTCGGTGATGCAGCAACAGTGCCAGAAATAGGAATCATAACTCATTCTATGCACATCAGCTCAAATTTAATCCCAACTTACGTCCACTGTGAAAGATACCCCTGGTAGGTGATCCATCCCTGATCATTAGTGTATACTGTGTTATTGACATCTGGGCCCCAGGGCATGTATGGAAAAACATCAAACAAGTCCTTCAACTCCTCTGGTGACAAGGCACAGTCACGGTCCTGTCAAACACCAAAGGACAGTTAGTGCTCATCATTTCCACTGTTCCACTGGGGTAAGTTTAAACTGAAACAACAGCTCATCAGTTCATTGAATGGCTTGAAAGCAATGGATGAATATGGTCTCAACTCCAACTTTTTAAAAGAACATAAAAAAAAAAAAATCTCAATTTGTCCAATAACACATTTAATCAATTGTCAAATAAACATGCTGTTGTCCCAATTGCTTGGAAGGTGGGAGTGGTCACACCAATTTTTAAAACCAGGAATAAAACGGATATAAATAATTATAGACCAATCAACATCTTACCTGTTATCTCCAAAACAATTGAATAATGGGTGGCTAAATCACTATGTGAACATCTGAATAATGGGAACCCCCCCCCCCCTCCGCATCACACAGTTTGGTTTCGGTGCCCACCATTCAGCAGACTTGGCAATAAGCTTGGTTTTAGAGAAAACAAAATCCTTTTTGAAAAGCGCAGCTGCGTAGGTGCTGTGTTACTTTTAGAAGGCATTTGACACTGTTGACCACAATATTCCATTAGCCAAACTTACTCAGTTTAATTTTTCGGAACATACCATGAAATGGATGAAATCCTATTTAACCGACAGACAACAGTGTGTAATGGTCAACAGTGTCAAATTGCCATATTTAAGGTGTCAAGTGGGAGTCCCATAAGGCTCCATACTTGGACATATCTTCCATATATATTAATGATTTACCAAATGCATGCAGAGACATTCACATACAGATGTACGCAAATGACACTGTAATATTCACACCTGCGAAAAACATGTAAGAAGCCGCTTGCGTTCTTACATCAGCGATGACACAAATCCATAACTGGCTCAATAATTCATGTTTATTGTTAAATACTAAAAAAAAACTGTTTGCATGATGTTTGCCAAACAACCAATAAAGATTACAAACTAACATTTTTTTTTAAAAAAAAGCAAAGGAGCTGGAACTAGTCAAGGAATTTAAGCACCTCAGTGTGATTCTTGATTCCTCACTTTTAAAAAAACATTTAAAAAAAAAAAAATCTCAAACACAGTCAAATTCAATTAAAGAAATTTTAAACAAATCAGACCATCGCTGTCAGTTATTGCAGCCAGAATGTTCCTGTATGTATCGACTACTGCTTTACCAACTGGTCACTCACTGGCATAACCATAATTAAACCTATTGAATCACTATACAAAAAAGCCATAAAAAAGTTTGATAAGTAAGATTCCTCATATCACTGTTGTCACATTCTTAAGAAATACAACTTTCTGTCTTTTGAAAATTATAAAACACTCAAATTTGCCTGCTCAATATATAAAATATTAAATGGCTGTGGACCCCATCCCTCCCCTGAGAGTATATATGTCAAACTGAGGACTGCCAACGATACAGCCACCAGAGCCACCACCAGAGGAGACTGTGAGGTCCCCTACAGACGCATCACTTTTGCTCAATCTGTGCTATCAGTGAGGGGGCATGAAGATTTGGAATAACAAGTGCATGCCTGTAGAAAGCAAGTATTCTTGTCTGAAAACAGGTAGCCCAATTAGGCTTTAGACCCAAATGTAGGTTGTGTTTGAAAGTGGAATACAAAGAGGTGTAGCCTATATGTAGGCAGTCACACATGTTAGACCAGGGGTGTCCAATCATGTGCCATGGAGGGCTAAGACCCTGCAGGCTTTACCTCCAACCAGTGTCCTCAACAGCAGATTCCACTGAATTTCTTCCCACTGATTGCTGATAAGTGAAAACACCTGCTGAAGAGACTGGGTAGAAGAGAAAACCTGCAGGGTCTTGGCCCTCCATGGCACATGATTGGACACCCCTGGGTTAGACTTTGATAAATATAAAAGGGGCTGAACACTAAGATTTATTTAATTGTATGAATATTAATTACAGAATTATTGAAGATGAATGGGACATCCAATATTAATGACTGTTTAAGAACTCTTGCTTATTTGTCAGACTTATTTGTGTGCTCTTTTATGAGTTATATTCATAAATGTTGTATCTTGCACTTTGGCGAATGGGAGTTGTTCAGTCATCATTATAATTGTTTTAGTTTATGTGTGTAGTTGATAGTCTATCGTCAATAAACTCATACAGTACAATAACAGAACATGTTTACAAATATTTCAGACCCATTGTAGTGCATCCTTTTAAATTTTAGCAATATTATAAGTACAAAACACTGAACATTATTATACTCAGCAGAATGACCTGTTAGGCTGCAACTGTTGCATCAGTGTTGCCCATCTGTCAGTAAATAAAAAAAAAAATTTATTTCATTATTTGAGCGTTTTTTTTGTCATGGTCATTATTTAGTGAAAGCGTGCATATGTGTCCTCATATGATATGCAGTTAAAGTGGCTATTCTGCTCCACAATCATGGTGGTATTATTAACTTTTAATTTTTAGATAGCCGTGCACCGGGAGGAGTGCCATGTTGAACCCGTGGTGCTGCAAAGGACAGCGGTGGCACAGGTAAAGCAGCTGCCAAGACTCTGTTCTGTTAATCGGGCAGGCTGGACTTGGCTCCCTGGAAAGACTGTGATAAGCCAGTTCAGCTGCCCCCCCCCCCCCCCCCCACACACACACACACACACACCTCGTGTTCTCCACATATTGATGGCCAAAATGCAAAACCTCCTTTCTGAAAAATGCACTTTGAGAAAACTAAAAAAAAAAAAAAACACCTTTTTGTTTTCTTGCAGAATGCTATGCTATTGTTTTCATCAGAATAATTTTCTGTCACAAAAAAGGGCGGGACTGTCTTGCAGACAGATACGTATGAGCATCCTTCCTTGTTCCCATCATCCAAAGTGAAATCTGCAAATCAGAAAATCCTGCAGATAGGACGTTTTGCATTTCAGCCATCAATATGCCAAATTATCCTTTAGAGCTACACAATCATGACAACATTATAGTATAATTTTTAAAGCATTAAATCATCAGTATTCTCTTTTTCTGGTCAAATTTGTCGCTTCTCACTTCCTTGTTTTGTTTGTGGAGCACTCTGGTGACTGGTTGTGATACCACGTATTATCGCCCACAATTCTAGAAGCCAGGACAGGAAGAAACAGAGCAGTGGTTAAACTTTTATTGATAAAAATGACATATTTTCACTGAGCAACTCCATACTCAGGAATGCACACCCTCATAACCTCAGCAAAGCACTTATAAAATCTGAGGTCAGTCTGACAAATGGTTTGAGAGAGGAACACACACGATGACAGACAC
This sequence comes from Pholidichthys leucotaenia, assembly GCA_020510985.1. NCBI lineage: Eukaryota > Metazoa > Chordata > Actinopteri > Cichliformes > Pholidichthyidae > Pholidichthys > Pholidichthys leucotaenia. The sequence goes on from CM035848.1 coordinate 142,612,911, forward strand.
ACACTCACAAACGGAGATTTCTTGCATTTATAGATAGATATACTAGAGAATATTCTACACTATCCATCCATCCATTTTCTACTGCTTAATCCTTTTTGGGTTGCGGGGGGGCTGGAGCCTATCCCAGCATCTGTGAGCGAGAGGCAGGGTACACCCTGGACAGATCGCCAGTCTATCGCAGGGCCAACACACAGAGACAGACAACCATTCACTCTCACATCCATACCTAAGGACAATTTAGAATTCCCAGTTGATGCCAATTAACCTAACCTGCATGTCTTTGGCCTGTGGGAGGAAACCAGAGTACCCGGAGTAAACCCATCCAGACACGAGAAGAACATGCAAACTCCACACAGAAGGATCATTGATGGTCTGGGGATGAGGTGGAATCGATCCTGTGACCTTCTTCCTGTTCTGCCATAGTGCTAACCACAACGCCACTTTTAAATCCCATCTTAAAAACTGGCTTTTAAAAAATCAAAACTGTACTCACAAGTAGGGGATGCTCTGCAGCATGCGGACACATATGTACAGACGTGGACAAAATTGTTGGTACCCCACTGTTAATGAAAGAAAAACCCACAATGGTCACAGAAATAACTTGAATCTGACAAAACTGATAATAAATAAAAATTCTATGAAAATTAACCAATGAAAATCAGACAATGCTTTTGAATTGTGGTTCAACAGAATTATTTTAAAAAACAAACTCATGAAACAGGCCTGGACAAAAATGACGGTACCCCTAGAAAAGATTGAAAATAATGTGACCATAGGGACATGTTCAACCAAGATGTGTCCTCTAATTAACATCACAGGTGTCTACAAACTTGTAATCAGTCAGTCGGCCTATTTAAAGGGTGACAAGTAGTCACTGTGCTGTTTGGTCCATGTTTAATGTGGTACACACCATGTCAACAGAGGAAGCAAAGGAGAGAGTTGTCTCAGGAGATTAGAAAGAAAATTATAGACAAGCATGTTAAAGGTAAAGGCTATAAGACCATCTCCAAGCAGCTTGATGTTCCTGTGACTACAGTTGCACATATTATTCAGAAATTTAAGATCCACGGGACTGTAGCCAACCTCCCTCGACGTAGCCGCAGGAGGAGACGGATAATACAAATGGTAACAAAAGAGCCCAGAACAACCTCTAAACACATTCATGGTGAACTCCAAGGTCAAGGTACATCAGTGTCAGAGCGCACCACCCGTCGTTGTTTGAGCCCAAGTGAACTTCATGGGAGACGACCAAGGAGGACACCACTGTTGAAAACAAATCATAAAAAAGCCAGACTGGAATTTGCCAAACTGCATGTTGACAAGCCACAAAGCTTCTGGGAGAATATATGGACAGACGAGACAAAACTGTAACTTTTTGGCAAGGCACATCAGCTCTATGTTCACAGATGCAAAAATGAAGCATACCAAGAAAAGAACACTGTCCCTACTGTGAAAGATGGAGGAGGTTCTGTTATGTTCTGGGGCTGCTTTGCTGCATCTGGCACAGGGTGTCTTGAATCTGTGCAGGGTACAACGAAATCTCAAGACTGCCAGTGTCAGACAGCTTGGTCTCAGTCGCAGGTCATGGGTCTTGCAACAGGATAATGACCCAAAACACACAACTAAAAATACCCAAGAATGGCTAAGAGCAAAACATTGGACTATTCTAAAGTGGCCTTCTATGAGCCCTGATCTAAATGCTATTGAACATCTGCGGAAGGAGCTGAAACATGCCGTCTGGAGAAGGCACCCATCAAACCTGAGACAACTGGAGCAGTTTGCTCATGAGGAGTGGGCCAAAATACCTGCTGAGAGGTGCAGAAGTCTCATTGACAGTTACAGAAATCGTTTGATTGCAGTGATTGCCTCAAAAGGTTGTGCAATAAAATATTAAGTTAAGGGTACCATCATTTTTGTCCAGGCCTGTTTCATGAGTTTGTTTTTTAAAATAATTCTGTTGAACCACAATTCAAAAGCATTGTCTGATTTTCATTGGTTAATTTTCATAGAATTTTTATTTATTATTAGATTCAAGTTATTTCTGTGACCACTGAGGATTTTTCTTTCATTAACAGAGGGGTACCAACAATTTTGTCCACGTCTGTATGTGCCTGTGCATCGCACACATCTGCCTCGCTCTTTGTACTATTGCACAATGTTGTTGTTGTGGTTGTGTTTATTGTTGTTGTGCAGTGCATGGGTACATATGTGTATGTATACATCCACTGCATTTTGTGTAACAGATACCCGAGTGTTTGGTTTTTAGGATGTTTAACATATGCACTTTATACAGACATAATAACAACACTAACTTTTGCACTTTAACATACAGTGGGGCAAAAAAGTATTTAGTCAGCCACCAATTGTGCAAGTTCTCCCACTTAAAAGATGAGAGAGGTCTCCAGTTTTCATCATAGGTATACCTCAACTATGAGAAACAAAATGAGGAAAAAAAAAATCCAGAAAATCACATTGAAGGATTTTTAATGAATTAATTGGTAAATTCCTCGGTAAAATAAGTATTTGGTCAATAACAAAAGTTCATCTCAGTACTTTGTTATATACCCTTTGTTGGCAATGACAGAGGTCAAACATTTTCTGTAAGTCTTCACAAGGTTTTCACACACTGTTGCTGGTATTTTGGCCCATTCCTCCATGCAGATCTCCTCTAGAGCAGTGATGTTTTGGGGCTGTCGCTGGGCAACACGGACTTTCAACTCCCTCCAAAGATTTTCTATGGGGTTGAGATCTGGAGACTGGCTAGGCCACTCCAGGACCTTGAAATGCTTCTTACGAAGCCACTCCTTCGTTGCCCGGGCGGTGTGTTTGGGATCATTGTCATGCTGAAAGACCCAGCCACGTTTCATCTTCAATGCCCTTGCTGATGGAAGGAGGTTTTCACTCAAAATCTTACGATACATGGCCCCATTCATTCTTTCCTTTACACGGATCAGTCGTCCTGGTCCCTTTGCAGAAAAACTGCCCCAAAGTATGATGTTTCCACCCCCATGCTTCACAGTAGGTATGGTGTTCTTTGGATGCAACTCAGCATTATTTCTCCTCCAAACACAACAAGTTGAGTTTTTACCAAAAAGTTCTATTTTGGTTTCATCTGACCATATGGCATTCTCCCAATCCTCTTGTGAATCATCCAAATGCTCTCTAGCAAACTTCAGACGGGCCTGGATATGTACTGGCTTAAGCAGGGGGACACGTCTGGCACTGCAGGATTCGAGTCCCTGGCGGCATAGTGTGTTACTGATGGTAGCCTTTGTTACTTTGGTCCCAGCTCTCTGCAGGTCATTCACTAGGTCCCCCGTGTGGTTCTGGGATTTTTGCTCACCGTTCTCGTGATCATTTTGACCCCACGGGGTGAGCTCTTGCGTGAAGCCCCAGATCGAGGGAGATCTGGCCACAGTGGTCTTGGCCACAGTGGAGTTTGGAGTCTGAGTGTTTAAGGTTGTGGACAGGTGTCTTTTATACTGATAACGAGTTCAAACAGGTGCCATTAATACAGGTAACGAGTGGAGGACAGAGGAGCCTCTTAAAGAAGAAGTTACAGGTCTGTGAGAGCCAGAAATCTTGCTTGTTTGTAGGTGACCAAATACTTATTTTACCGAGGAATTTACCAATTAATTCATTAAAAATCCTTCAATGTGATTTTCTGGATTTTTTTTTCTCCTTTTGTCTCTCATAGTTGAGGTATACCTATGATGAAAATTGGAGACCTCTCTCATCTTTTAAGTGGGAGAACTTGCACAATTGGTGGCTGACTAAATACTTTTTTGCCCCACTGTATGCACCTCACACAATTTTTATTACAAATGTCCTTTTCGTGTATTATGGATTGTTTGTGTACTTTTGTGACCTGCCAAGGGATTACAGAAGTAATTTAGCAGTTTTGCTAAATCTGGGAAATTTACATTTATATTAATGTTCATTAATATGCAATGTCCCTTTCAAATAAACATGAAATAAATAAATAAAATTAGATTTGCTGCCACTCATTTCTACCTGAGAACACAAACATGGGTCAAACACACTTTCACAGTCGGAGACTAATCACCCTGACTGGAGGCAGATCCTGATCCCCTGTCATTTTCACTCTCTGACTCTCTTCCTAACCTCACAGCTAATTCTCCTGTCAGTCCCTCCCCAGAGGCAAGAAGTTAAACCGCAGCTCAGCAGGTGGTCACTGCTGACTAATGAGGGAGAGTATTTTGGGTTTCTGTAGCGAGCCACTTCATGCAGGGTGACAGAATAGCAAACACAGAAACACATGTCCACGGCTATACCTTGTCGTGTTTGTCAAAAACACTCTGGAGAAAGAGGTAGGCATTGTGGTTGAGCTCAGTCGTGCAATCTGGAAGAATTTTCAACCTGGAGAAAGAAAAACATCATCATCCATCATGCTGACACATAATCTACACAAAAAACATTAAATATTTAAAACAAAGATTTAACATGGACAGAGACCTGTTCCAAAAAAGCAGAGAACAAATTTAATAAATTGTAAGTATATTTTGTCATCTTTTATCTTTTTGAAATAAGAACAATCTGAATGACTAAGAAAATGATGGGATAATTTACAAAATCAACAGATTCACCTTACTAGCCAGAAGTGACTCAAATCAGATTTTTTTTTTAACCATAAGGTGGCACAAATCTGATTATTTTGAGGCTGACTGTACAAATCTGATCTAAAATGAGATCTTCCAAAACAGATGTGAAGCACTTTTGTCTGTGGTACTAAATCAAATATATAGTCGATACTTGGTTTTGCAAATTTACTGAGAAGGGTCAAATTGGAATTCATGTGACTTTTGACCTCTGTGCATCTGGAGGGTCATCACTTAGCTGTTAAAACAACTTTCTGTGCTGCTATCTGACTTTGTTCCTTCTGGACCTCATCGCATACAGGCAGCTGTTGGCAGTTCTATAGAGCAAAATCCCAAGAATATCTTCCCTAAAAAACATTTTTTTTAATCCATTTTATCATTTGAAGAGAACGATAGGTCACACAAATACATGTTTTGTTGATGATGATGATGATGATGTGTGCTTGCATGCCATTTGAGGACAGACATTCATATTCAAATCAGGAAATGTCAGTAATTATGTATGAATGTGAGCTGTCATGAGAGGCAAATCTGATCTGATAAAAAAATAAATAAATAAAAATCTGAAAATAATATTATTGCTTGCAATGTGAACTTAGACTCAAACCCAGTGTAATTATTCCATGAGGATAATTTAAGTGAAGTCATACTGTGTGGAAGCAGACTTTGTGTTTTCCAGCAGACTTTGGATTATTATTTTGAAACCTGAGATGGTGCACCTGCTGACTATAAAAAGAAAATGCAGCAGTGGCCTAATTTTCAGACCTTGAAGTTTGTCCATCTTTTAAGTATAGTCCATTACCTTAACACATGGTTTCAGACAGTTATTTCTAGTCTAGGATCTTTATTATATCATACAGACAATATCTCAGACACAGCTCTGGCTGTGTACAACCACCCATGAGATAAATCTAGCTGCAAGCAGCAGCCAGTCAGACATGAGTTGGCTTAAAGACAGGGTGATCTTTAAGGGAGAGCAACTAAAAGAGCTTCTTTCAGTAACAAAATGAACTGAAGAGCAGCACAAACACCCTGCACGAAAAGAAATAAAAATTAATTTGAACTGTGCAAAGCGACACCATTAGAGCTCAGGGAAAAGAACCACAAAATGTAGAATAAAAATGGATGATGCGAGAGCTCTCCAAATGTGAAGCCCACACTGCTAGATCTCCCTCTGGTGGCTGGCTGCAGTAAGACTTTAAGCCCCACCTCCCCGCCACAATTACGTGTGTGATTGAATGTGGTTGTGTTTGGTCATAATGTGGCTCCACTTCTCGGTTGCTACTGTGCAGTCTCTGGCTGCAAAACTGCAAGATAGCAGCACCTAAATTCCAGTCCACAAAGCTTCACTTTTGGTCAATGGATGCAAGTGGTGGCATGCTGTCCAACTTTATTTTATAGTTTATTATAAGAACATGGAGCTGATCAGCTTTCACTAAAAAGGTAAATAAATAAATCCAGAAGCAGAAGTGAGTTTTAAAACAAAACTTGTTTTAGTTGTTTTCTGTTTGAATGAAACTCACGGAGGGAAGAGATAGTCCTGATTTAGTTCCAGGTCATCATCATAGCCAAACCTCCTCAGAACTGTCCAAGTTGTTTCATGGCGACCTCGCTGAATGAACAGCGTATGGAGGAACAAGAATCCTGAAGAGGTGAGGAGCAACACAACTCTGACATATAATTTTACATATTTCTGCATGCACAAATATGGGAAATGAGTCTGTACATTCATTCCTACCTTTCAGAGTGAGACCATTGTTACAAACTCCATCAATCAAATTCTTCCTCACCACATTTTTTACATCCTCTAATGCCTGAGGCTCTAGAGGGGTGTTGAAGCATACCCGCTGTGAGAATGAAAACAAAACTGTTTAAGAGAGCACGTAAAAGAAAAAGATTTCCACCACAATATAAAAAAGCTAATTTAGAGAGTTTGCATATACAGTGGTATGAAAAGTGTTTGCCCCCTTCCTGATTTCTCATTTTTTTTGTATGTTTGTCACACTTAAATGTTTCAGATCATCAAACAAATTTAAATATTACACAAAGATAACACAAGTAAACACAAAATGCAGTTTTTAAATGAAGGTCTTTATTATTAAGGATAAAAAAAAAAAATCCAAACCTACATAGCCCTGTGTGAAAAAGTGATTCCCCCCCGTTAAAACATAAATCAGCTGTGGTTTATGACATCTTTGGAAAGCTGAGTTCAATTTCTCTAGCCACACCCAGGCCTAATTACTGCCACACTTGTTCTCAATAAAGAAATCACTTAAATAGGACCTGCCTGACAAAGTGAAGTAGACCAAAAGACCCTAAAAAGCTAGACATCATGCTGCGAGACCCAAAGAAATTCAGGAACAAAGTAACTGAGATCTATCAGTCTGGAAAAGGTTATAAACCCATTTCTAAAGCTTTGGGACTCCAGCAAACCACAGTGAGAGCCATTAGCCACAAATGGGGAAAACACGGAACAGTGGTGAACCTTGCCAGGAGTGGCTGGCCGACCAAAATTACCCCAAGAGCACAGCAACAACTCATCCAAGAGGTCACAAAAGACCCCACAACAACATCCAAAGAACTGCAGGCCTCACTTGTGTCAGTTAAGGTCAGTGTTCATGACTCCACCATAAGAAAGAGACCGGGCAAAAATGGCCTGCATGGCAGAGTTCCAAGATGAAAACCACTGCTAAGCAAAAAGAACATAAACGCTCGTCTCAGTTTTGCCAGAAAACATCTTGATGATCCCCAAAACTTTTGGGAAAATACTCTGTGGACTGATGAGACAAAAGTTAACTTTTTGGAAGGTGCGTGTCCCATTACATCTGGTGTAAAAGTAACAGCATTTCAGAAAAGGAACATTTAGATTTAGATTAGATTAGACTCAACTTTATTGTCATTACACATGTATGAATACAAGGTAACGAAACACAGTTTAGCATCCAATCAGAAGTGCAAAGGACAGCAGTGCAGTATATACGGTAATTAACAGTATGTGCAATTTAAGCAAATATATGCAAATATATGCAGCAGTGCAGAAAGTTAAGAGTACTGTTATGTGCAAATAATGTGCAATAAGTTAGATTTAGTTATGTAGTTATGCAAACGTTATGTGCAAATAATGTGCAATAAGTTAGATGTAGTTATGCAGTTATGTACAGGTGAGGATGGTAAGAGATGATGGTAAGAGAGTCAGCGGGGAACTAAGTTCAATAACGTGACAGCTGTTGGAAAGAAACTGTTCCTAAACCTGCTGGTTCTAGTCCGAAGGCTTCTGAAACGTCTTCTGGAGGGGAGAAGCTGGAACAGTCCATGAGCAGGATGGTTGGAGTCCCTAAGAATGCTGCATGCCCGGCGCAGACATCTTTTCCCGTAGACGTCCTCTATAACTGGAAGTGGAGTCCCTGTGATGCGTTGGGCGGTTTTTACCACCCGTTGCAGCGCCTTGCGGTCAGCGACAGAGCAGCTCCCATACCAGACTGTGATACAGTTGGTCAGGGTGCTCTCTATCACGCAGCGGTAGAAGTTGCCCAGGATGTCAGTTGACAGATGGTTCTTCTTCAGTGTCCTCAAGAAGAAGAGGCGCTGATGGGCCTTCTTGATCAGGCTGGTGGTGTTAACTGACCAGGACAGGTCCTCCGAGATGTGGGTCCCCAGGAACATCATACCAACAGTAAAATATGGTGGTGGTAGTGTAATGGTCTGGGGCTGTTTTGCTGCTTCAGGACCTGGAAGACTTGCTGTGGTAAATGGAACCATGAATTCTGCTGTCTACCAAAAAATCCTGAAGGAGAATGCCCGGCCATCTGTTTGTGACCTCAAGCTGAAGCACACATGGGTTCTGCAGCAGGACAATGATTCAAAACACACCAGCAAGTCCACTTCTGAATGGCTTAAGAAAAACAAAATGAAGATTTTGGAGTGGCCTAGTCAAAGTCCTGAGCTGAATCCGATTGAGATGCTGTGGCATGACCTTAAAAAGGCGGTTCATGCTTGAAAACCCTCCAATGTGGCTGAATTACAACAATTCTGCAAAGATGAGTGGGTCAAAATTCCTCCACAGCGCTCTAAAAGATTCGTTGCCAGTTATCGCAAACGCTTGATTGCAGTTGTTGCTGCCAAGGGTGGCCCAACCAGTTATTAGGTTTAGGGGGCAATCACTTTTTCACACAGGGTCATGCAGGTTTGGATATTTTTTTCTCCTTAATAATAAACACCTTTATTTAAAAACTGCAATTTGTGTTTACTTGTGTTATCTTTGTCTAATATTTAAATTTGTTTGATGATCTGAAACATTTAAGTGTGACAAACACCAAAAAATGAGAAATCAGGAAGGGGGCAAACACTTTTTCGCACCACTGTAAATTTTACTACTGGCTTGGGTAAAATGTGTTTACCTGGAAGAAGTTGAGCTCGGTATCATTAAGAATCCCATCGTTATCTAGATCTGACACTTTGAAAATCCGAGTCAAGGCTTTTACACAAGGTGGCTTCATCTGAAAATTTACGTAAAGGTCAAAAGTCCAATATACCAAAACACACAAGCACCTTCACACACAATTATAACCCTCAAATTTAAATAGACTTAATTTTTGCTCTTACATCTTTTTTCTCAGGGCAGTAGAGAGGCCCTGTGGGGTGGAGAACTGCCTTTTGGGCATAATAGAACAGCTCTGATATGTTTTTCAGATTCTTTGCTGAGCACTGCAAAAAAAAAAAAAAAACACAACATGAAAAATCACACACACAAATTGAATGGCATTTTAATGTATGTAATATGTTGGTGCATGACATGTTGAAGCAACAATGACACTGATAATAACAATGTCCCTGCAAAGTAAAGTCATTTTATTTACCTAGCAGGTTGTGCAAGTGTGCATTAGCAAGAGTGTGTGTGAAAGCTACTGTAAGCAGTTACCAGACAGGGTATTAGCACACAGGATCTGTCTGATCTAATTAAGCAGTCTGGGAAAAAACCCACACAGGTGAGTGTCAGTGTTAATGGCTAAGGTGTGTGGATTTCAACAGACTGAACACAAACAGACAAGCAAAAATGCCAAAGGTAGCGTGACCAAGAGTGTACTGCTCTGCGACGCTGATTCATAATTCTAATCATGTTATTGGTTAGACTCAAGACCTGAAACGGTTTCTTTATTGTCTAACTGTTCATATTATTGCTTGATACTACTGCAAACAACAGTTAAACAGACCATCAATAATGGAGTTGCTCATTCCAACCTAACATGTATGACCGCCTTGATGCAGACCCACCTGACGATCATCTGTGTAAGTAGACTAAGGGATATGTCTTAGAAGAAAGGCAATTTTTGTCAAATAAGATAAGTGCCCAGATCATGAGACTTTTGACCCTGAACACAGAAGAACGGCTGGTGGAGATTAATTTAAAAGCTGTGGTGCAGCAGTCTGGAGAGCATCTGGGCAATTGTTTTGGAGAAGAAGCAACTTTCATGAAATCACATAAGCACTGAGCTCTCTTGAACTTTGACCTTGAGCACAATCTAAATGCAGACCCACTTGAGGATCATTATGTGAGCATACAGGCAATTGCTGAGGAAGGGCAGTGACTTTAGAGACATTTTTGTCCAGATCCCCTGACCTGTGACCCTGCCCTTCACTATGAGTACAACCTGGATACATACCCACCAGAGAATCATTATGCGAGTTTGGTTAGCAACAAGGCAATTGTCTAAGAGGAGTAGAGATTCTATGGACTGTGGACGATCAGGTGAACACATACAAACGCCACATGATGACATTAGCTCATTCATCTACATCAGAATGAACTAAAAAAAACAAAGTGAGTGTTTGCAAAAAGCCAAATCAATTTTGAGAGCACATAATATTTATGCAAAAACAACAGCACTCTATACAGACGTGGACAAAATTGTTGGTACCCCTCTGTTAATGAAAGAAAAACCCACAATGATCACAGAAATAACCTGAATCTGACAAAAGTGGTAATAAATAAAAATTCTATGAAAATTAACCAATGAAAATCAGAAATTTAGGATCCACGGGACTGTAGCCAACCTCCCTCGACGTGGCCGCAGGAGACGGATAATACGAATGGTAACAAAAGAGCCCAGAACAACCTCTAAACACATTCATGGTGAACTCCAAGGTTAAGGTACATCAGTGTCAGATTGCCCCATCCGTCGTCGTTTCAGCCAAAGTGGACTTCATGGCAGATGACCAAGGAGGACTCCACTGTTGAAAACAAATCTTAAAAAAGCCAGACTAGAATTTGCCAAACTGCATGCTGACAAGCCACAAAGCTTCTGGGAGAATGTCCAATGGACAGACGAGACAAAACTGGAACTTTTTGGCAAGGAACATCAGCTCTATGTTCACAGACGCAAAAATGAAGTATACCAAGAAAAGAACACTGTCCCTACTGTGAAACATGGAGGAGGGTCTGTTATGTTCTGGGGCTGCTTTGCTGCATCTGGCACAGGGTGTCTTGAATCTGTGCAGGGTACAATAAAATCTCAAAACTATCAAGGTATTCTACAGAGAAATGTGCTGCCCAGTGTCAGACAGCTTGGTCTCAGTCGCAGGTCATGGGTCTTGCAACAGGATAATAACCAAAACCACAGCTAAAAACACCCAAGAATGGCTAAGAATGAAACATTGGACTATTCTAAAGTGGCCTTACTATGAGCCCTGATCTAAATCCTATTGAACATCTGTGGAAGGAGCTGAAACATGCCGTCTGGAGAAGGCACCCTTCAAACCTGAGACAACTGGAGCAGTTTGCTCATGAGGAGTGGGCCAAAATACCTGTTGAGAGGTGCAGAAGTCTCATTGACAGTTACAGAAATTGTTTGATTGCAGTGATTGCCTCAAAAGGTTGTGCAACAAAATATTAAGTTAAGGGTACCATCATTTTTGTCCAGGCCTGTTTCATGAGTTTGTTTTTTAAAATAATTCTGTTGAACCACAATTCAAAAGCATTGTCTGATATTCATTGGTTAATTTTCATAGAATTTTTATTTATTACCACTTTTGTCAGATTCAAGTTATTTCTGTGACCATTGTGGGTTTTTCTTTCATTAACAGAGGGGTACCAACAATTTTGTCCACGTTTGTATATGAACCATATAAGTTGGGTCAAACAAGCAAGACAATCTACACTAAAGGACAATCAGACACTGCATACATCTACCAAGTAAAATATGTATGTGTCACTTGACAGAGCAACATATGATGTCTGTGTGGATGTATTATCAGGGTGATTACCCACTATTTGTCAAGACATTAGCAAAAATGTATAAAGAAGCCCAATCTGGCAATGTTTAAAAAAAGCAAAAAACTGATCAAGAATACACTACTGATCTGGATTTACTCCAAAATGTAACTGGTTGATGTGCAACAACTGATTCAATTCAACATTATTTGTACAGCACCTAGTCACTACAAAAGTCATCTCAAGGCACTAGATACATAAGCACAAATCATAAATAATTTAAAGAAAAGCCCCAACGATCAAATGATCCCCTATGAGCAGCACTAGGCGACAGTGGGAAGGAAAAACTCCCTTATAGGAAGAAACCTCCAGCAGAACCAGGCTCAGGGAGGGGCAGTCTTCTGCCATGACTGGCTGGGGGGTGGGGGGAGAAAGGAAGAAAGAAGAGACATACTATTCATAACATAACAACAACATGCAGGTAGACAGATATGATGTGCAAATGCTATCAATGCTAATTTGACCTAAGATTACAGCAGTTTTATGGGCTTTTTCAGGCTTATTAAGAATAAGAAGAAGCCAACTTTATTGTCATTCAATCCATACAGCCAATCATGTACTGTAGAACGCAATTACATTTCTCCCATCTACAATGTTAATCACATCTAGAATCAGAGGGGCTGCTGCCATGCAAGGCGCCGCCACAAAAAACTTTTTCCTTCCCCCTTTCTATTATGCTGTTTACCAAGCTAGAAGGCGGGAAGTACCATTTTTATATGGTCTTTGGTGTGACCCAGCCAGGGCTTGAACCCATGACCTCCTGGCTGTGGGGTGGATGCTCTACCACTCGGCCACCACTTAAGCTAACTAAAGAATCTCATAGGAAACACTGCAGACACATCCATGGCTGGACCTGGTAGTGTAATGCCCAAACACTATGCACAGTGAGCATAAATTGTTTTTTTATTTATATAAGTAGACATAGTAGATATTAATAGTAAAATTCAAAACTATGACATGCAAAATCCAATCTACACTTGCGAATGACACCCAGTTGCAACATGATATCACATCTAGCTAGCCAGCTGGTTACACAGCTCATACACACAATCCAACACATGCACAGTGGGCCCCATTGATGCGGGCTACAATACTACGTACACGTCTAGCAGTCTAGCACTCCTCAGCCTCCCTGGGAAGGTCTATGCCAAGGTACTGGAGAGGAGAATCCGGCCGTTGGTCCAACCTCGGATTCAGGAGGAGCAATGTGGTTTTCGTCCTGGCCGTGGCACATCGGACCAGCTCTTTACCCTCTCGAGAATTCTTGAGGGTTCGTGGGAATTTGCCCAACCAGTTTACATGTGTTTTGTGGACTTGGAGAAGGCATTTGACCGCGTCCCTCGTGGATTTTTGTGGGGGGTGCTTCGGGAGTATGGGGTATCGGGCTTGTTGTTACGAGCTATTCGGTCTCTGTACGACCGTTGTGAGAGTTTGGTTCGTATTGCCAACACTCGGTCGGAGTCATTCCCAGTGAGAGTTGGACTCCGCCAGGGCTGCCCTTTGTCACCGATCCTGTTCATAATTTTTATGGACAGGAAAAAGGTGGATTGTCCTCTCCGGGTTGGGGACAGGCTCCTGCCCCAAGTGGAGGAGTTTAAGTATCTTGGGGTCTTGTTCACGAGTGAGGGGAAAATGGAGCGAGAGATCGACAGACGGATTGGAGCAGCATCTGCAGTGATGCGGACGTTGTACCGGTCTGTTGTGGTGAAGAGGGAGCTGAGTTCTAAGGCAAAGCTGTCGATTTACCAGTCAATCTACGTTCCTACTCTCACCTGTGGTCACGAGCTTTGGGTAATGACCGAAAGAACGAGATCGCGGATACAAGCGGCTGAAATGAGCTTTCTCCGTAGGATTGCTGGACTCACCCTCAGAGATAGGGTGAGGAGCTCAGTCATCCGGGAGAGGCTCAGAGTAGAACCACTGCTCCTCCACATTGAAAGGAGTCAGTTGAGGTGGTATGGGCATCTGATTAGGATGCCTCCTGGACGCCTCCCACTTGAGGTGTTTCAGGCACGTCCCACTGGGAGGAGACCCCGGGGCAGACCCAGGACTCGGTGGACAGACTATGTCTCCCAGCTGGTCTGGGAACGCCTTGGTATCCCCTCTGAAGGGTTGGAGCAGGTGGCTGGGGAGAGGGAAGTCTGGGCTTCTCTGCTTGAACTGCTGCCTCCGCGACCCGGACCTCCGGAAAAGCGGTAGAAGATGGATGGATGGATGGATGGATGGATGGACGTCTAGCAGTGGAACAGTACGCATAGTGCCATTACACTACTAGTTACAAACATATAACATGTGGGAAGTCTATTCAAAAGCTTTGTCAAATAGGAAAGTTTTCAGTTTTGTCTTAAAGGCAGCGAGGGTGTCTGCTTCACGGGCCCAGGCTGTTAATTGGTTCCATAGAAGAGGGGCCTGGTAACTGAAAGCCCTACCCCCCATGGTAGAGACCTTAGGGATTACTAGAGCTACGGTCACACTGCAGGTCTTAATGCTCAATTCTGATTTTTTGCTGAGATCCAATTTTTTGTGTGGGTGTTCACATTATAACTTAAATGAGACCCTGATCAGACTCCAGTGTGAATGGTCTACAGCTATGAAGTGACCCGCATGTGCAGAAGAAAACGTAACGTCAGACACAGCATTGTGTTACGGAAGTAAATATGAGCCCAGAACGATTGAGGGGGACAGAACTTCTTTACCTTGATGCAATGCAGCAAAATTAAAGTTAAAATCATTCAGAAATGATTGTGCACAAAATAAATATGAGACCAGCTTCATTCCTGTACATGCCAGATGACCGCTGTGATCAGCTCTGCTTTAACAGAACTGATCAATTAAACAGTTCTCTTAAAAATGAGACCCTGTGTCTCAGTGGGATTACCTGTATAAATAAGGTTAATAATAAATAATCCTAGCAATTACAATGGGGCTCTTGCCCTAATAAACATACCACAATACACCACAATAGCGGTGTAACACCGGTCCCGCACAGAAAGGAAAAGCCACCACAGACTCCCCTCTCCTGGAATGTGTGTTTTCGTATGCCCCTATCTGGCCATTCTGCTCCACACTCATGCCGGTATTAACTTTACAGTGGCCAGGACTGTGCTGTTTACAGGGAAAAAGGAATTTGCAGCATCCAGTAAATGTTCTGTTACTTTGTTTTTAATGTGCCGTTACTGTGTGCTTGCTTATCTGACAGTTTCAGCTCTGAACTCTCCTCCCCCACCCCTGAAATTTTGAAGTTATTGTGCAGTCAGAGCCAACAAATTTACAATCCAGTGATAAACGGAAGAAGGTTGATTAAAAAGAGAGCACAGTCAGCTGTGTCTGCCATGCTTGCTGCATCCTCCACCACAGAATTGTAGAATCTGTCTTGCTTCTTTGAGGAAAAAGTCAGATGAAATGTGACATGACTGTTCAGACTGAGGTTGCTTTGGAAAATGTCAGATACATATCCGAATTAGGACCACATATGAAAGCGGCCTGGGTCTGGTGTGTGGAAAAAAAAAAAAAAGGATATATACTGTTCAGACTGTCATTAAAAAAAATCAGATATGGGTCACATTTGTGAAAAAAAAAAAAAAAACAGAATTAAGCATTAAAACCTACAGTGTGACTGTAGTGTCCTGCATGCTGAGAGTGTAATAATCTGTTAGGACAATAGCCTGCCTCTCGCTTAAAGATGCTGGAATAGGCTTCAGCCCCCCTGCGAACCGAAAAGGATTAAAACAATAGGGTATGATCAGTTTTTTAAAATAACTTAAGAGATAGATTATGTATGGTTTTATATGTCAAGAGAAGAACTTTAAATTTGATTCTGGATTCAACAGGGAGCCAGTGAAGGCAGGTTAATATGGGAGAAATATGGTCCCTCTTTTTACTGCCTGTTAATACTCTAGCTGCAGCATTTTGAATTAATCGGAGAATTTTTATTGCGTTTTTAGGACAACCTGACAATTACAATAATCTAATCTAGAAGTAATGGACTAGTTTCTCTGCATCAGTTTGGGACAAGATGTTCCTGATTTTAGCAATATTCTGTAAGTGGAAGTAAGCAGCTTTAGAGATTTGTTTGATGTATGAATTAAAGGACAAATCCTGATCAAAAATGACTCCAAGATTCCTGACAGTGGTGCTAGGGGCTAGGGTAAAACTATCTTAGCAACAAATCTGATCAGAGACAGAGTCTCTGATGTTTTTTGGGCCAATTACAATAACTTCAGTTCTGTCTGAGTTAAGCAGTAAAAAGTTATGGTTCATCCAAGTTCTAATGTCTTTAAGACATGCATGTAACCTTGTCAATTGGTTTGTGTCTTGTGGTTTCATTGACCGATATAACTGTGTATCATCCGCATAACAGTGAAATTTATGGCGTGTTTTCTGATAATATCACCTAAGGGGAGTATATACAGTGGGGAAAATAAGTATTGAACACGTCAACATTTTTCTCAAACATATTTCTGATGGAACCATTGACCTGAGATTTTCACCAGATATCAGTAACAACCCAAGTAATCCATACATACAAAGAAATCAAGGCAACTATGTTCACAAAACAAGTTATATTCAATAAAGTAGGATAACACAGGGAATAAGTATTGAACATGTGAAGAAAAAGAGGTGCACAAAGGCATAGAAAGACAAAAAACCAGCTGAAATCCATCAGAATTTAGGAAGCCATCCCATTTCACTAGAGCAGTTTCAGTACTATGATGAGCTCTAAAACCAGATTGGAACTCTTCAAATAAATTATTACTTCATAAATAATCACACAGCTGATTGGCAACAACTCTTTCTAGGATTTTTGAGGAAAAAAGGGAGATTAGAGATTAGCCTATTGTTAGTTAAAACGAGGATCCAAAGTTGTTTTTTTTAAGCATAGGCTTAATTACAGCGATCTTGAAGGCTTGGGGCACATAGCTTGTGGTTAGAGATAAGTTAACAATCTGAAGAAGTGGCTTACTAATGAACAGCCTTGGGAGCAATGCGTTACAAAGTGACGTTATAAAGCAACGTTACAAAGTAAACCATTACTGGAATGCCACTACTTTTGCAGTAATGTGCTGTGTAACAAAATTACTGTTTAAAAATTCAGTAATGCATTACAGTTACTGAAATATGATCAGATGCGTTACTTGTTATATCAAGTTCAGGTTACTTTATTTGTACCCGTAGGTAGATTTGTTTTGCAGTCAGGTGACATCCATATTTACAAACCACAATTACATTCAACATGAACACAAACACAGGCACACATGAAGCTGACTATAAACATGATAAAAGTACTCAAGGCTCCACCAATCAGGACATAAGACAAAGAGATAAGAGAAAAAACAAAGAGATAAAAGAGAAGGGTCATATTAAAAAGTTAAAGACTAGTCAAAGAGGTTAAAAACTCAAAAGTCTAAAACCCAATAAAAGATTTAGAACCCAAATAAAAAAAACCTACAAAAATAAGTAAATATAAAATGAAATTAATAAATAGGTAACTAAATTATGTGCAATATATTGTTACAACTTGTTCAACTCTTTGACAGCAGCAGGAACAAGGCTGTTTTTGTAGTGCTGGGTTTTACTTTTTGGGACAGCAAACCTCCGTCTGGAGGGAAGAAGCTGAAGGTGGCAGTGCAAAGGGTGGGAGTCATCATTTAAAATGGAGGTAGCAATCCTCTGTACTTGTCTGGTGTACAGGGATGTCAGGCTCAGCTGTGACTCACCAAGCAAACGACTGGACCAGCTAACTACCTGATCCAAGGATTTCCTCTGTTTCAGTTCTATCTGACCAAACCATGACACTAAAGAAAAGGATAAAACAGATTCAATAAAAGCCCGATAAAGCATTGTCATTATGGTTCGGTCAATTTGGAAGCGTGCAAGTTTCCTTAAACAAAGCAAATGTTGCTGACCCTTTTTGCACACCCTTTCACAGTTCTCTTCAAACTTTAAATTACTATCAATAATCGTCCCAAGATATTTGTAGGATTGTACACATTCAGTGGTCTGGCCTTTTAGTACAGTGACTTCGTGCCTGGGAGTTTTCCTCCTAAAGTCAATAATCATATCTTTAGTTTTTGTCGTATTCAGCTGCAGGTAGGAATCCTCACACCAGTGAACAAAATCTTCAACTACTGGGCTGTGGCCACTCTCACCATCCTGGAGGAGACTGACAACAACTGAATCATCAGCATACTTTATAATGTGTCTGTTGTCATGTCTGCTCCGACACATGTTTGTGTACAGGATGAAGAGCAGTGGTGACAACACACACCCCTGCGGAGAGCCAGGAGAAGAACACTTTTGGTCAGACGATGTACCATTGACCCTTACTCTCTGTGTCCTGTTGGTTAAAAAAATCCAGAATCCAACCTACCAGACTATTACTCAAATCAAATTGTTGCAGGAGCCTTTCAACTAAAATATGAGGTTGGATTGTATTAAAGGCGGAAGAAAAGTCCACAAATAAAAGCCTGGCATGTGTCCCATTAAAATCCATACGTTTAAAAAGCATGTTAAACAGAGTGACAGTGGCATCCTCCACTCCTCTGTGAGGCCTATAGGCAAACTGCAGAGGATCCAATGCATGCTCAGTCTGCTTTAGGACCTCGCATCTGACCAGTTTTTCAAAAATTTTCATTAAAATTGAAGTCAAAGCGACTTCCGGGAAGATGGCGGAGAGACATAACACTTAAACAAAGAGCTCTCCCTAGCCGGATTAAAAATCATCGGTAAATGGCCAACTCGACATAAACGAATCAATAAACTAAGGGATGAAAACACGAAGGAACCGGGCACAAGGACAAAAACAGGGTAAAATTGAAGAATTCCTCTCCAACAACGCAGGAAAAACCGCTGTACGCAAAGCCCAAAAAAACGAGATGTCCACAGCAGAGAAAATGGAGGACACCAGACTCGACAACATGAACGCTGGCATCGCCAGTTTGGGTGAAGAGTTGAGAGAATTCAAGCGACAGCTACAACAGGATTTAGCGGCTCTTAAGGAGGAACTGAAAAAAGAAATTAAGGAGGAAATCATGGACCTCCGAAGAGAAATGGAGCGTAAATTAACGGAAAACATGGAGGAGCTGCGCTCCCAGCGGGCGTGTATGACAGAAGCGCAGACCCGAATTTCGGAACTAGAAGATTGGAAAAGCGAGGCAAACGAACAACTACAGACCCTGACGACGCAAACGCAGAGGATGCAGGAGAAAATAAACGACTTGGAGAGCAGATCCCGACGAAGCAATATGCGCATCTTTGGAATTCCGGAGGGCATTGAAGGCAACTCGATGACAAAATTCATGGATCAGTTCTTAAAAAAAGAACTGGAAATACCCGGAGAAACGGATCTGCAGATTCAACGGGCGCACAGAACACCGGCACAGAACCCGAAAACAAACTCTCCACCCAGGTCAGTTGTGGTAAACTTTGTGAAATATGACATAAAGGAAAGAATCCTGACGCAAGCATGGAAAAAAAAGATACGAATCGGCGACAAACAGGTATTTTTTGACCATGACTACCCGACAGAAATCGTGCAGCAGCGGAAGAAATATGCCAATATTAAAAAAAACGCTGAAAGAGAAAAAAATTAGATTCCAAACGCCGCTAACGAAAATGAGGATTCATTGGGAGGAAGGCACAAGAACCTACAACACGGCCGAAGAGGCAGCGCGGGATATGATGGAGCGGGGCCTTGAGGTGAGCGTGCCGAAGGAGACGGCTGGAGCAGCGGCGGCCCTGAACGCACCACGACAGACGGAGTGGAGACGAGTGAACGGCGGAAGAAGGGGGAGAGACGTAGAGCAGCGGGCCCAGGACAAGCTACAAGGCTTTCAACTGAAAGCCTAGATCATAACAAAGATTAAGAAAGGCACAGAAGAAATGAAGGCCAAGAAGACAAGGTAAAAGAGAAACAGACGGCTAGGAGAGGTTTAAGTGATATTTGTTGGACATTTCTAGACTTATGACTATTACTTTGATAGTAATTAGAAGTCTAGGGAGGGCCCTTCACTCTGTGAAGACAAACCCCCCACCCACCAACAGGGACCAGTGGGCAGAAGAAAGGCCCAAAGTACGGAGGTCGAGTTTTTTTAATGTGTTTTTATATAAATATGTGTTATTTTTGTTGTTAAAGGGGCTAGGAGCACAAGTTAAAAAAATGGAAAAACATGAATATGGGTAAAAATCTTAAGATAATGACACTAAACGTGAATGGTCTGAACTCACCTGTTAAAAGGGAAAGAATAATAAGAAAATTCAAGAAGGAAAAAGCTGAAATTATATTTATGCAAGAGACACATTTGAGCAAGACAGAACATGAGAAACTAAAGAGATTTGGCTATAAGAACTTCTACTACAGTTCATTTAAGGGAGGAGCAAAAAGGGGGGTTATGATACTAATCTCAAACAAAATACAATTTGAAAGTGAACAGGAAATCCAGGATAAAGAAGGCAGGTATGTAATAATAAAGGGAAGAATAGATGGTATGCAGATCACATTAGTGAACATCTATGCCCCACCAGAAAGTGACAAGGGTTTTTTTCAACATCTGTTTGATCTCATAGCAACACACAGTGAAGGAGTCCTAATTTGTGGAGGAGACTTAAATGCTGTCATGGATCATGAAGTTGACACAACAAGTGTTAAGAAGACAAAAAAACATGTAACAAAGTTCATAAGAACCTCACTGGCAGAAATGGGTATGGTAGACATATGGAGGGACCTACACCCACTCGAAAAAGACTATACACATTATTCAGCAGCCCATAAAGTACACTCCAGAATAGATTACTTCCTTATGAATGAAGGTGACAGACACAGGGTGAGAAATTGTTGGATTGGAGGGGCAGAAATATCAGATCATAATCCTATATACATGGAAATATATTTAAACAATAGAAAACGACAAACAACATGGAAACTTAACGTAGGACTGTTAAATGATGAGAAAATGAAAGAAAGAATAAAAATAAACATAAACGAATATATCCAAGAGAATGACAATGAAGAAGTGGACCCAACAATACTATGGGACGCACTAAAAGCCGTGTTAAGGGGTAAATTAATTGTTGAAACAGGAAAAGCAAATAAGACTAAACTGGAAGCGTATGAACAAAGATGTGAGAGACTGAGGGAATTAGAACGTAAACATCAAAACACAAATGATCCAAAAATATATCAAGAAATTAAAGAAGAAAAAACAAAGATAAAAGAAACACAAATGGATGAAATTGAAAGGAAAAATAGATATCTAAAGCAAAAATATTATGAAACGGGGCCAAAAGCCACAAAACTGCTGGCAAAACGGTTAAGAAAACAACAAACAATGAATAATGTATACAAGATTAAAGACCCCACCACAAATAAAACCACAGTTAACCCAGAAAACATCGAAGAAATTTTCCATAATTTCTACCAAGAACTATACTCGCAACCTGAAGAAACAAATACTAAAGATATCAAAAAATTTCTAGACACATTGGACTTGCCATCAATAGGAAATCAACAAAATGAAAAACTAACAGCAGAAATAACAACACAAGAGATCAGAGATGTGATTAAGTCACTTAAAAATGGTAAATCACCAGGTAGTGATGGATACCCATCTGAGTTTTATAAACTGTTTATAGAAGAACTCACGCCACAACTCCTAAAGTCATTTAATTGGACGCTGAACAACAACAAAATACCTCCAACATGGAACGAAGCAATCATTTCAGTTATTTTAAAACCAGGGAAAGATAAAGAACAATGCGGAAACTATAGACCAATCTCTTTATTAAATGTAGATTATAAAATATACACAACAATTATATGTAAACGAATAAAGACATTCTTGACGGAATTGATAGAAGATGATCAAACTGGATTCATAGAGGGACGCCAAACACATGACAATATCAGGAGAACAATACATATAATTAACCAAATACATAAAGAAAAGAAAAGCGCAGTAATAATGAGTTTAGACGCAGAAAAAGCATTTGACGGGGTTAACTGGAAATTCCTATATAGTGTACTGGAGCGCTTTGGATTTAACGAAAAATCAGTACAATGCATAAGGACGCTATATCAAGAACCTGTGGCAAGAATCAAGATAAACGGTAGCTTAACAGACAAAGTAAATATACAAAGATCAACTAGGCAGGGATGCTGCTTATCGCCCACCTTGTTTGCTCTGTTCATAGAACCATTGGCTCAAGGGATACGACAAAATAAGAAATTAAAAGGTGTAACAATAAAGGGGGCGGAACACAAGATTGGGCTATTTGCAGACGATATTATAGTTTACCTTGAACAACCAGATAAATCAATAATGGAAATGATGAACTTGATAGAAAATTTTGGAAAATTATCAGGATACAAGATAAACATAACAAAAACACAAATACTGACATTCCACTATAACCCTCTAAACCAGATAACTGATAAGATCAAACTAAACTGGAAGCAAAAAGAAATAAAATACCTTGGAGTGAACATACCTAAAGACCTAAGCAAAATATATAAAGCAAACTATGATAGGTTGGAACAAGAAATAAAAAAAGATATTGATAGATGGTCAATCTTAAATATGGATCTGAATTCAAAAATTGAGACAGTCAAAATCAGCATACAACCTAGATTACTTTACCTCTTCCAGGCTATACCAACAGAGATTCCAGATGCCCAATTCTCAAAGTGGGACAGGATGATATCGAGATTTGTTTGGGGAGGTAAAAAACCAAGAGTGAAATATAAAACCCTCCAATTACCAAAAGAGAAAGGAGGCATGGGCCTACCGAGTCTAAAGGAATATTACTACTCAGCACAAATAAGATATATCATATGTTGGTGCGACGAGGGATATGAGGCAAAATGGAAAGAAATGGAAAAGGAAATTGAGGGACTCCCAGTACAAAGCATAATAGGGGATAAAGATGCATATAAGCAAATCAAACAAATAGACCCAATCACTAAATTTACTTTAGAACTGTGGTATAAAATAGTACAAAAATATAATATAAGGGAAGACATAAAACTATTGAAATGGGTAGCATTTGACAGTCAGTTTGAACCGGCAAAACAAGATAGGGGATACAAAAATCTGGTGAACAAGGGAATCACAGCATGGGGCAATATCGGAAAAAAAGATCTCGGGAGCTTTGTAAATATCAGGAGAAAATTTAAATTAGAAAGATCGGAATTTTTCAGATATCTGCAGATGAGAGATTACTATATGAAGAAGATTAGGCATAACCTCCAAACAGATGTGAACGAGATTATACAACTTATTTTAAGCTCATATGCAGGAAATAAAATAAGAATTATTTCAAAACTATATCAGAAACTTATGACAAACAATCATACAAGTAACTATATAAAGGAGAAATGGGAGAAAGAGCTCAATTTAAACATAACAGAAGAAAGCTGGCAGGAAATATGGAAAACACAACACACATCAACAAATTCAAGGGCATGGAGGGAATTTGGATGGAAAAACCTGATTCGCTTTTTCATTACACCACAGATTCAAGGAAAATATACAAATACCCAATCTTTATGCTGGAGGGGATGTGGGGCTCAAAATGCAGACCACTCACATATGTTTTGGAAATGCTACAAAATATCATCATTTTGGAAATCTATGCATGTGACAATACAGAGGATATTAGGATATAATATACCAATGAACTGTAACCTGATGTACTTATGTGATCTTAAAAAAGACAGTGTTGGACTTCCGGTTATGGCTGCCACGTAGGACGGACGTGTCTCGCTCTGCTCTGCTCCTGGAAAAAAAAAAATCGGCAAATAACTCTCTCATTTGGGACAGAACGTATCCCAGCATTTGGGCGAGGATATGTCGGCGAAGCCTAAGGCTGGAAAACCAGGAAAAGGAAAAAGCGAGCCGCCGAAACAGTCCAAATTAACGGACTTTCAGGTCTGTGACGCAGCAAACAAAACTCCATATATGGCGGAGGAGGCTGGCAACGCTGCGATTTCTGCGGGGAATGGCGCAGATGCGCTGATGGCAGCCATGAGTTCAATGAGAGCGGACTTTTCCTCTAGATTTGATGGGATTATGACAGCGTTGGAAGGAATAAGAAAAGAATTGGGTGACTGTGTAGAACGAACGGCGCAGATGGAGCTCCGTCTCGCTAGTGCTGAAGATGACGTCACCCGTCTTCAATTAAAGGTGCGCACTTTGGAAAAAAAAAATAAATCTCTGGAAGATAATATTTTGGATTTGGAATCTCGGTCGAGACAGAATAATTTGAGGCTGGTGGGTCTTCCAGAGGAATCAGAAGGTCGGGACGTATGTTCCTTTCTGGAAAAGTGGATTCCGGAGGTGCTGGGCAGCGAGGAGTTGCAATCAGCAGTGGTTCTGGAAAAAGCACATCGTATTGGCCCACGGAGAGATAAGGGACCGCCGAGGACCTTAATTATGAAGTTTCTTAGCAACAGAGACAGGATGAAGATCTTCAACGCTGCACGTGCTAAAGGAGAGATTAAACACCAGGACCAGCAGGTGCGGTTCTACCCAGATTTGGCCACAGGAATCCAGCAATTGAGGAAGCAGTTTGATCCTGTACGTAAGGAGCTGCGCAACCTTGGGATTCGTCATGGTGTAATCTATCCTGCGAGACTGCTGACCACGTATGAGGGCAGAACCCACATCTTCAAGACCCCAGAGGAGGCGCAGGAGTTCATCAAGAAGATCAAAGAAGAAGAAGAGACTGGTGGGAGCTAAGCATGAACAAAATATAAGGTAGAATAATTAAGCATTTGCATAGGCATCTGACTGACTTGAAGTAAATAGTAAGTTTACAAAATATAGATTGTATTATATATTAAAAAAACAAAACAAAAACAAAACAAACAAACAAAAAAAAACTATGATGTACAAAGTTGTTAAAAATTTTGGAGTTAAGTTGGAAAACTACAGAGGAGAGTTAATGTTACGTCATTAAAAGCAGTAGAGTTAGGGTGATTGGGAGGATGAAGAAGGAGTGGCTTAGGCTGATCCTCGTGGGTGTGGAACGGTCGATGGCTATATCGGGAGACAGAATTTTTCTTTTGATTTTGGGGGGTTTGCCACAAGTGTGGGATGGGGAAATTTGTTTGTGTGTAGTTTGTAGGATGAATGTTCAACCACTCATGTTTTTGCTTCTCTGTATGAGCATGTTTACACTGCAAGGTAATCCCAAACTCTCTATTGATCATGGACCAAAGTGTTAATCTTAATTTAACTTCATGGAATTGCAGAGGTCTACAAAATTTAAAAAAACTTAAACAAGTTATGAATAAAATAAAGGACATGGGTTCAAGAATTGTGTTTTTACAAGAAACTCATCTGATAGAGGAGGATGTTAAAAGAATTAGGAGTAGATGGCAGGGAAGTGTATTCACCTCTTCATTTTCATCCCGAGCCAGGGGAGTTATGACTCTCATACATAAATCAGTTCCTTTTCAAGTGAAAAATGTAATTGGAGACAAATTTGGAAGATATGTAATCATTCAAGGTTCTTTGCTATTAGAAAATATAAATCTTGTGAACTTATATGGTCCCAATATAGATGATCAGAAGTTCTTTGCTAATTTATTTCTCATCTTATCATCACTTACAGGGCAACATATAATAGCAGGGGATTTTAATTGTACATTGAATCCAGGTGTGGATAGATCAACAGGACTGGATTGTACGCACATTGGATGTAGGATGACTATTAATCATTTTATGAAAGAATTGAGATTGTTAGATATATGGAGAGAAATGAAACCACAAGTTAAAGCCTATTCTTGTTATTCCAGTACCTACAAGACATTCTCACGTATTGATTATTTTTTGATTTCCACAGAATTAAGGTCCAAGATTCAAAACTGCTTTTATGATAACATCGTGATCTCTGATCATGCACCCTGTTGTCTAATATATGTAGATAAAAAATTGACAAAGGAATCAGGTAGATGGCAATTTCAGCATAAATGGCTTCAGGATGAGGAATTTGTCAAGTATATAGAAAAACAGATAGACGAGTTCTTTGACATCAATACTACACAAACATCAGCATGTGTAAAGTGGGAGGCTTTCAAAGCTTTTATTAGGGGACATATTATTAGTTATACAGGATCAAAATCTAAGAAGACTCGAGAGGAGAGAGCTAAATTGGAACATAAAATAAAAAATCTTCAGGAAAAAGTGTATGCAGGAAGTGACCCAAGGTTGGAGAATGAATTACTGATTTTGAGAGCTGAATACGACAAAAAATCAGCGAATAGAGCTGCCTCGAGTCTTCTAAGATTGAAACAATCTTTTTATGAACAAGGTGAAAAATCAGGAAAATTATTAGCATGGCAGATTAAACAATTGGAAATTAAAACACCAATTACCAGTATTATAAGTAATGGACAGGTAGTTATAGATCCTTTAGAAATTAATAGAGCCTTTAGAGATTACTATGAAAAATTATATGATACCAAAAATGAACCTGATTTAACAAAACTAAATGGGTTTTTGAACGAACTATCTATACCGTGTATTCCAAATGAAAACAGGGAGATATTGGAGTCTAAAATTAGTCAAGAAGAAGTTGGGCTAGCCATTGATAATATGAAATCAGGAAAAAGTGCAGGACCAGATGGTCTTCCAGTTGACCTTTATAAAAAATTTAAGAATAAATTAATAAAACCTTTTTTGGAAATGGTTTTAGAAGCATTTCAAAATAATAATTTACCATCATACATAAATAATGCCTTAATTATACTGCTGCCAAAACCAGGTAAGCCCTCTAATAAATGTGAAAATATGAGACCAATAAGCCTATTAAACGCCGACCTTAAGATAATCTGTAAAATTTTAGCAAGACGAATACAAGAAATTTTACCAAATATTATTAATCGAGATCAGAATGGCTTTATAAAGGGTAGACAAGGCTTCCATAATGTAAAAAGACTATTTAATATTATTTATTTTAATAAAGAAACACCGGATACAGCTCTCCTATCATTGGACGCCGAAAAGGCCTTTGATAGAGTTGAATGGCCCTTTCTTTTTGAAGTCCTACAAAGGTTTGGACTTGG
This sequence comes from Pholidichthys leucotaenia, assembly GCA_020510985.1. Lineage (NCBI taxonomy): Eukaryota > Metazoa > Chordata > Actinopteri > Cichliformes > Pholidichthyidae > Pholidichthys > Pholidichthys leucotaenia. The sequence continues at coordinate 142,639,861 of CM035848.1, forward strand.
AAATAATTTCATAAAATGGGTTCAAATAATATACAATAATGCTACAGCAGAAATCCTAACAAATAACAATATTTCAAAACCAATAAAAATCAATAGAGGATGTCGACAAGGCTGTCCACTTTCACCTTTACTGTTTACTATGGCAATTGAACCTTTAGCGATAGCGATACGTTTACATTCACAAATATATGGAATTAAAGTTGGACCAACAGAACATAAAATCTCCCTGTACGCCGATGATATAATTTTGTTTATGTCGAATCTAAAAAAATCAATTCCAACCTTGTTGAATTTAATAAAGAATTTTGGGGAAATATCAGGATATAAAATAAATAAAACTAAATCTTCAATATTAATGCTAAATGAGACCCAGAGAAATCACCCAGCCCCTGAGGTAAATCGATTCAATGTTGTAAATCAGTTTAAATATTTAGGAATCCAAATTATGCCTAAGCTAGAATCAGTCGCCAGTGTCAACTATGAAGCCTTAATGTCAGATATCAGTGAGTTAACTCAGAGATGGATGTCACTACCAATGTCGATGATCGGGAGAATCAATATACTTAAAAGTAATATTTTACCTAAAATACTTTATTTATTTCAATACATTCCCTTATCACCACCTTTAGATCTATTCTCAAGAATAAAAAAAAAGTTAGTGGAATTTATATGGAACAACAGGAGGGCTAGATTACGTTTGTCTTTATTATATTTACCATTTGATCGTGGAGGTCTGAAATGTCCAAATTTTATGTTGTATTATTGGTCGGCACAACTGAGGTCTATGACATATTATTTTTCATCAAATGATCTCCCTCACTGGACTGAAATGGAATCATACAATTTACCTTTACCTCTTCCCATATTCATATACTCAGATTCGGCAAAAAAATTACAAAAACAAGTTAAAAATCCATTTGTAAAGCATATGATCAAAATATGGTGTGAAGCTAAAAACTATTTAAAAGAACCACAGTTATTGTCACAATTTAGTCCAATATGGGGTAATCAATATTTTAAACCAGGGAGAGCGGACGCTGTATTTAAAGTATGGAATTTAAAAGGGATACAAAAGATTCAGGATTTATATTTGCCATGTGCAGACAACATAATGTCTTTTGAAGAGCTGAGGATCAAATTTAATCTCAATAGAACACATTTTTTTAAATATCTTCAACTTAGAAACTTTATTCGATCAAATCAAAATAAAGCTCTCACTCGACCTATTTATTCATCCTTGGAAAAAATGATGATGAAAGATAGTAAAAGAAAGGGTATTATTTCAGAGTTTTATAACTCATTGACACTATCTTCAAGTGAAAATTCACTGAAAAGATTAAACTACTGGAAAGAAGATCTGCAAATTGAAATTTCAGAGGAACAATGGGAATTGGCTTGTACAGAAGCTCAAACCAAATCAATAAATGCACGCCTTAAATTGATACATTTCAAATGGTTAATGCGGATGTATGTTACACCGGAGGAGTTAAATAGATATAACAAAAATATACCAGATACATGCACAAAATGCATGGAAAGTAAAGGAACCCTATTTCATTGTTTATGGGAATGTAGATTAATAAGAATGTTCTGGGAAGAGGTGAGGGTAACAATTGAAAAAATAATCTCAAAACAAATCATATTGAATCCTAAACTGTTTTTGTTGGGTCTGTACCCAGAAAAGCATAATTTTAATAAAAGTGAAAGAACATTCATAGACCTCAGTTTGCTTAATGCCAAAAAATGTATTGCACTATTATGGAAAAAGACTCATAGACCAGATGTGACTCAGTGGTTAAGACAGATGTTAACAAACCTTCCATTAGAAAGAATAACATATATACTGAAATCAAAGGAAATTGTGTTTGAGAATATATGGAGACCTTTTATTGATTATGTAAAAAATTTAAACATAACTCTTGAAGAAGAAGGTGAATGATGTGTGTGGACCTAGTAAATTCCAAACTGGTGAACATAATATGTATACTTATGTATTGGATTGTCTAGACTAAACAGAGGAGCATTGTTGAAGATTTGATTTTGTTGGTGGTTGTTGGTGTTTTTAGTGCATTTTTTTTTTTTGTAGTACTTTAGTGTTAGTGTTTGATTGTTTGTATCATGTTTGTTAAAAAAAAAAAAAAGGTTCAATAAAGATATTGTGGAAAAAAAAAAAAAAAAAAGACAGTGTTATACAGGCTGAGGACAGATATCTAGTTAAAATCTTGTTGATTGCATGTAAAAAAACTATCACAAAAAAATGGCGATCAGAAGTTCTTCCTGACCAAGAACAATGGACTGACATTGTTGAGGACATACGTATGATGGAAAAACTAACATATCGACGAAGAATGCAAGAAGGAATATGGGAGAAAAAATGGCGGAAATGGACACACTACAAAGTGCAACAACGAGGCAGAAATTGAAAGAATAACCAAAGACACTGAAAAAACCAGAAGAATTAAGAGATGGAAACTAAAAACTTGATGCTCCAACATTTGTCCCCCCCCCCCTTTTATTTATTTTTTTTTTTTTTATTATTTTTTATTTTTATTTTGTTTATTTTTTTTTATTTTTCCCTACCCTAACCCCTTTGTTTTTTAAATGTAGAATGTGATCTGAATGCATTATATATGATGAAAAATGAATAAAAATCTAAGTTACAAAAAAAAAAATTGAAGTCAAAGCAACTGGTCTAAAATCATTTACCGTTTTAGGACAGCTGGATTTTGGAACGGGGACAACCACAGCATCTTTCCAGATCTTAGGCACATGTTGTGTCTGTAAGGACTTATTGAAAATGTAGTGAAATACAGGACTCAATTCATGTACACAGGACTTTATCACATATATTATCAGGGCCCTGACTTTTGTTCACTTTTACAGCACAGAATGCCCTTTTAATATCCTGCACCTTAATATTAAAGTGCTGATTGTCTTTGAGTTTCTGTTTCAAATCTTGGGTTTCTGTGCTAAAATCAAAGGGATCAAAACGACCATAAAAACAATTAAGAGCATTAGCCAGCTCTGTGTCTGAATTAAAACCATCTAAAAACACACGATTACTGTGCTCTGTGGGCCTGCAATAGTTTTCATACTGGCTCAGACTGAACCTTCTTTGTTGCCATCTTGCTTTCCAATTATGATGTATAATTCTGTTTTGCTCTTAAAATTTCGGCCTTCAGCTCTTTTGTGGCAACCTGTAGCTCCGAAACATCCCCCTGTTTAAAGGCAAGTGCTTTCCTCTGTAAGCAGGATTTAACTGATTTTGTAACCCATGGCTTGTTGTTGGGATATATTTTGACACGTTTATGTGGAACAATCATGTCTCTACAGAAAGTCATGTATGAGGATGTGACGTCCACCAAAGAGTCCAAATCTTCTCCGCAGGCCAGTGTGAACACCTCCCAGTCCGTACAGTTAAAGCATTCCTGAAGGCAGTGCACTGAATCCTCTGTCCACACGTCTATGTCTCTGGTCTTCGCCTTGTCTCTTCTGAGAGCAGTTTTATATGTGGGCAGCAAATGTACACAGTTGTGATCTGAGGATCCTAAAGGAGGAAGGGGAAGTGATTTATAGGCCCTCTCTATGGAGCCGTAGCACAGGTCTAATGTCTTTTTTCGCCTGGTTGGGCAGAAGACATACTGATAAAAGTTTTTAAGTGTCTTCTTTAAAGAAACATGGTTAAAATCCCAAAATACCAGAGTGGTGGCTCAGTTGGTAGAGCATCCGCCCCACACCTGGGAGGCAGGGGTTCAAATCCCGGCCAGGTCATGCCGAAGACCATATAAAAGTGGAACTTCCTGCCGTCCAGCTTGGTGCTCAGCAATAATGGAATGGACGAGGTTAAATCTGTGGCGGCGCCTTGCATGGCAGCGGCCCTCTGATTCTGTACTGGGGTGTGTGTGATTGACACTGTAGATAGGTAAAGCACAATTTCGTTCTACTGTACATGATTAGTTGTACGGTCGAATGACAATAAGGGTGATTTAATTTTAATAAAGTTTGGAGCCTCTGGGGAAATCGACTGCAACCGCTGTACCACATCAAAGACGGTGCTGGAGGCGGAGTCAGCATTCGCTCTCGGGTGAATGTACACAGTCGTTATGAAAAGTTGGGGGAACTCGCGGGGCAGATAAAAGGGGCGTAGTGACACGGACAGAAGCTATCTATCCATATTAATATGGATAGATATTTTTAGCGCAAATAAATGAATATACAAACTGACCCTACCATAGCCGAGATGAGCAGTCAGTCGACATGACCTGTTGCAGAGAGCTGAGTCTTCAATATTGAGCGGAGGCAGAGATGAAGCTACTTTGTTTTTGTGGAAATAGACAGATTATTTTTCCTTTGTCGCAATTAAAGACAAAAGCATATTGGTGGGTTGCAAGCTAAAGTGCAGGTTGAGACCTGCTGCAATCTTAAGAAGTGCTTGAAAACGGCAACAACGCTCTGACAAAGCTAGTACTAAGTAATGTCTAGCTATGCTAACAACACTTTGTTAGTGGATCTACGCTATCTGAACAGCCACGGCTGGATGTAAAGTGAAAATACTCTTGTCTCAACAGCCATGGCTGGATTTCAAGCACAGGCATGCATCTGGACAGTTTGTGACCCAGCAAGAATTAAAGCGACTGATTGCCAGATATGTCGTTACCGACTGAAGAAATGATATAAACAGTGATTTTCCATCAGACAGCCGAGACTGTGATCCACTGAAGTTAAAACACATTTACCTATTACCTGGATAAAGATTATTCAAAAATGAATTTTTTATCTCCAAAAGGCATTTGAGGGACTGGATCATGTCTCTATCACAGCAGACATTTGGACTGTGGATAATGGACATTTTCTTTGGATCACTGCACATTGGATTAACTCCATATCATAAAAGTTAAAGATGATTTAAGTATGCATTTAAAAGTAACATGGAAGTTATTTTTCCAAGTAACTAGTTACTTTAATCATGCAGTAATTGGTAAAGTAATTCAATTACTTTTGAAAAGAAGTAACTAGTAACTGTAATTAGTTACTATTTTTTAGTAACTTGCCCAACACTGCTAATGAATGGTAAGATTTGTTTGAGTAGTTAAGTGGGAATAAACACACTGATGATTTGGACAAGGAGATTAATTTTATCAGAGTTGAGAGATCGATTGGTGTAAATTTGTCTAAAGTCATTTAAAGCAGTTGTATTGGGTTTGTAGTACGCAATGTCTGCAGGAAGATTACTGAATTTGGTCTCTAACAGCTGAAATTTTATTGGTAAAGAAGTCCATAAAGTCATCACTATTAAGCTCAGGGGGATTCTGGGTTTGACTGAATCCTGACTCTTAGTCAGTCTAGCCACTGTATTAAAAAGAAATTTGGGATTATTTATGTTTTCTTTAATTAATGATGAGTAATAAGATGTTCTAGCATTCTTTAAAGATTTTTTATAGATTAATAATTTATTTTTCCATGTTAAGTAAAATTCGTCTGATTTGAAGGAACAGCATTTTCTTTCTAATTTCTAAGTTTCCTGTTTTAAGCTGCGGGCTGCTGCATTGTACCATGGGGTTAATGATCTATAATTAGATTTTTTCCTTTTTAGAGGGGCAGCTGAGTCTAACGCTGACTGTAGCACATCTGTGACATGATCACCGATATGATCTAGTATAGGCGAATTAGCGTATCGATCGGACTCTGTTTTTGTGTTGCATGGCATAAATGAGTGTGAGGAAATTATTTCTTTAAACTTAGCTACAGCACTTTAGGAGAGACACCTGCTATAACAGTACTTGTGTTTGGGCATCAAATAATCAACAATGGTGAATTCAAACATTAGTAGAAAGTGATCTGACAGAACAGGGTTATGAGGTAATATAGTTAAATTGTCAATATTTATGCCATATGATAGCACAAGGTTGTGGGAGTGGCATAGATAATGGGTGGAGTTTTGGACATGTAAAATACCGAATGACTATAGAATTGAGTTAAATGATTTATTTAGACTATTGTCTTCCATATCGATGTGAATGCTGAAATCACCTACTACGAGTAATTTGTCTGAGATTAGAAGAAGGTCAGTTAAAAATTGTAAGAATTCAATAAGGAATTCAGAATATAGGGATGGTGGGCGATACACTACAGCTAACAGGATTGGCTTCTGCATCGTTTCATTTTATTATGGTGCATGAATTTGGTTCAAATGATTTATAGGATAAATTACTTTTAATATTAGTATTTTGGAGTGAGCAATTGCTGCGGTTCCACCTTCTCGTCCTGTTGCTCTATTTTTTTTGAAGGTTACAGTAATTTGGGGGGGGTACACTCATTCAGTTGCAAAGAATCCTCCTCATGCAACCATGTTTCAGTAAGTGTGAATAAATCAATTTGGTTATCTATTATTAAGTCATGTACTAGTAAAGATTTAGAGGCAAGGGATCTAATGTTTAATAAACCACATTTGATTGCTAAATTCTGAGAGGTGATTGTGGCATTTTTTTTAATTTCAAGTTATTTTGCTTCAATCTTTTGGTGACAAGAATTTTATTTTTTTGAGCTGTATTTAAATTATTTAAACTAAGGTGCTGTGAGACAGACACTTTGGTTACAGGACTGTTTGGTGGCAGTCAGCATGAGTGATAATTGGTACAGGACTGTAATGCAAGATTAACATTGGTAGACAATAAATAAACCATTGTGACTAGGGTGTAAACAATCTGGTTTAAAAAGGTAAAGACAGTTATGAAAACATGAGAAATTATCTACATAGGGAATTCTTCTGACCCTACACAGTTCCATCAGTCAGCTGAACTTAACGTTTCCGAAATGGGGTGATGGCAGAGGACTGAAGATAATCAGACTTTAATTCAAAGATTCAAGATTCAAAGATATTATTTGTCAATACTACTATATGTACAGGACATACAGGAGAATTGAAATACTCTTTTTCTCCCTTCAGTGGTGAGCACAATATATATATATAAAAAAAGGAATAAGGCCAGAAAAACAACAATTTTATTTTATTGGTGTCTGTAAGTGAGTTACCTGGCAAAAATAGCCATGATAAAGCTCAAATGCTTGATGAAAAGCAGTAGACTCAACAAAAAGACCAAGATCAAGATGGTGACTACGCTTGTGTTTCTCGTGGCTATATATGGATGTGAGACTTGGACCATCAGGAAACAGAACAGATGCTGTATAGATGCATTTGAGCTATGGTGCTGGAGAAGAGTACTGAAAATTCCTTGGATCAGGAAGGAAACCAACAAGTTTGTACTTGACAGACTAAGTCCTAAAACATCTCTTGAAGGAGAAATTGTGAAGAAGAGGCTCAAATACTTTGGCCATATAATGAGGGAGGATGGAGAGAGAAAAGTCTCATGCTGGCCAGGAGCAATGCAAGACAACGAAGAGGAAGGCCGTAACAAAGATGGACGGAAGCCATTACTGAAGCCACGGGAATGTCACTAGTGCTCCTCAAGGAAAGGACGAGAGATCGAGAAGGATGGAGAAAGTTGGTGTGCGAAGTCACCAGGGGTCATACACAACTCGATGGAACTTGAGAATGAGAGACAAGTGAGTCAATGACTGGTGAAGCCCTGTTTTAACAGTTCACATTCATTAAAATCTGTCCAGGAGTTAACTAAACAAGCAAACAAATAAACAACAATGATTACATAACCTCCTTGGCAGAGGTTAACAAGCCATGAAACCCCAATCCTTCACTGATTAAAAGTTTCAGGATGCGAATCTTATTTATAAACAAATGCTGCTCGTTTTGGCTCCTGAACTGTGTGTACACAACATTAATGCTGAACTACTGCCAGCCCCCGTAATTTCAGTTCAATAAACCCTAGACAAACACAGATATTGATTTCTCTTTGTGTTTAGTCCCACTTGAACAGTCTGTCCATCATCTAGATGAACAGCCATTGTTGAAACCGTATATTAGGCTTATTCAATTAGCGGCCCCGGGCCACATGCAGCCAGGAACCAACCTCCGAGTGACCCAGGCCACATTAAGGAAATATAAATTTAAGAAAAAAAAAAAACTATGAAGGAATGACGGTCCGCAAGCGCGCACACAAACAACATGCGTGACCGTCATCTGCACGGAGTTCAGAAGTGCCCTGCCCGCGTGACCGTTCCAGTCAGCAGGCACAGTGTCTCGCTAGAGTCACTGACCGAGAGAAGCATGAGCTTATGAAAGTACTTTAAATGCAGAAAAAAGCATTAGAGGTATATAAGCAGTGGAGGCATTTATCGTGGTTTTAACCCACTGGTAACAGAACCAATAATTAAGAGTCACTTGGAAAACAGGTGTGCTTAGGATTCATAAGCAGGCAAAGGCAAGAGTGACTGACGAATCACTGAGGATTGACTTCACCAGCTACTACAATGTTAACTAATAATTTATGTTCATTATTATGTACCTGGCAAGTTAAGATGAGCGAAATTCACGAAGTCAGTGACTTTAAGACTGCTCCTTGCTCACCTCCGCCCCCTGGTGGGACCAGCGATGGATCCACTCCAGTTCGCCTACCAGCATGGCATTGGGGTGGAGGATGCGGTGATCTTCCTTCTTCACCGTTCTCTGTCCCACCTGGAGAAGCCTGGGAATGCAGTGAGGATCATGTTCTTTGACTTCTCCAGTGCTTTCAACACCATCCAACCGATGATCCTGAAGGACAAGCTGCTGTGCGCAGGGGTGGACCAGCACCTGTCATCATGGATCCTGGACTACCTCACAAACCGGCCACAGTTTGTGAGAACCCGGGACTGTGTGTCCGACACGATCATCGGTAGCACGGGGGCCCCCAAGGGAACAGTTTTGGCTCCCTTCCTGTTCACCCTTTATACTGCGGACTTCTCACACAACACAACACACTGCCATCTACAGAAGTTCTCTGACGACCCTGCGATCGTTGGCCTCATCTCCAATGGAGATGAAGCTGAGTACAGAGGGCTTATCCAGGACTTTGTGGACTGGTGCCATCGGAACTGCCTCCAGATCAACGTGAGGAAAACTAAGGAGCTGGTGGTGGACTGCCGCAGGCAAGGACAACCCCTCACAGCACCAGTAAACATACAGGGAACAGACATCGAGATGGTGACATCCTACAGGTACCTGGGTGTTAATCTGAACAATAAACTAGACTGGTCACACAATACTGACGCACTCTACAAGGAGGGACAGCACAGGCTGTTCCTACTGAGGAGACTCAGGTCTTTTGGTGTACAAGAGGCGCTGCTGAAGTCATTCTACGACACGGTGGTGGCATCAGCCATCACTTTTGGAGTGGTCTGCTGGGGCAGTGGCATTACAGCAGCCGATGGGAAGAGACTGAACAAACTGATCAAGAAAGCTAGTTCTGTCCTGGGGCAGCGCCTTGACCCAGTGGAGGAGATAGGAGAGAGAAGGATGGTGGCTAAACTGTCATCTCTGCTGGAGTCCGAGTTCCACCCTATGCAGGACATACTGAATGCACTGAGGAGCTCATTTAGCAGCAGACTACATCATCCTAGGTGCACAACCGAGAGGTTTCGCAGGTCCTTCCTATCTATGGCTGTCAAGACTGTACAACCTAAGCAGGGCTGCTTGCAGAGGTAGCAAAAAGATGTGACAACCTAATAGTATTGAATGCAAAAGACGCAATAGACTTACACAATGGTCCCCTCCAGTATACAACTAGGAAAATACCGGTCGCTATGGAGGGTGACAATATGTATGGGTACATAATCATACCATGTAGGATAACTAATGCCTGTTTTCCACTAGCCCAGCACACCTCGGTACGGCTCGGTTCACTTCAGTACGGCTCGGAATGCTTCTGTCTCCATTGGTGTTGTGCTTGTGCTGTGATGGTTTGTTAGGAGGTTTTAGAAGCGGGGCAGCAGCAGATTCTGAGCGAGGCGGGGCCACACTCCCGTGACGTTACGCACCCACTGAGTCCTTATTTACACGAGACAAAAAAGGATTCAAGGATTATTGCCTTGCTCGCTCTGTGGATTTATCTCAGTTAATTTTATCTCATAATTAAGCTGCAACAACACAAGTCACTTTTGTTTTGAATTAACTGCCAAATGACCTAGAAATAAAGAGCTGAAACTTGTTTTTATTCGTATTAAACAATGAGACTGTGGCACACTGGCCTACACCAAATTATTATTTTTTTTTACATCCTAGGGCATTTTGGATGTACTGAATTAAAAAAAATTCATGTTTTTCACCTTCAGGTCAACGTTTGGAACAACAGTATTATTATTTTCCGTTTAGATGATGCTACACTCCTTCTAAAGTATTGTAAATCTCTGAATTTGGAATGCCGATAGAACATTCAATTTACATATACTTACTTTTTTACATTGACTTGTAAGCTTGATCAGTCTCTCCTGCTGCATTTTAAAGTCCAACTGTGCAACTTCTTATACGTTAACATAAAAAATGTACCCAAAGTTTAGAACTGGATCATGTGGGGCTAATTTTTTATGATATTTCAATAAAAAGAACAGAAAGCTTACAAAAACATTTGTTTTTTGGTCTAGTTAAAAATTACATTACCTTTACAATGGTTGACCCTGACAGGAAGATCAGTATCATTTTGATCAGATTAGGCAATGGAATTTCTATGAAATTATACTGTTTTATAATTCAGTGTTATAACAGACAAACCACACTTTCCAAAACAATTCCATTTTATTATATACAAAATATTAAAAGAAAAAAAAAACTTTGCAACACAACATGAAGGTTAATCGACATTTTATACACGCCAACCACTGAGTGTCTACACCAGCTTCCTAAACTGGGTCACGACTCGGCTGAATGAAGCGTCTCTGCCAGCTGTGGGTCAGCAAGGCTCGGTTGAATAATCCGGACGGGCTGTCGCGGCGGACGCGTGGGATGATTCTACAAGGAAAATGCACACAATAAAATACAGCACAATAGTTTTTAACAAGAATACATAAGCTTATTTCAGCGTACTGTTCACATGAATAATTAAAATAAAAGCTTTGGTCCGCAGTGTGCTGCAATTAAGCAGCGATCATCATCGACAAATGAACAGCTTTTTTATTGCATAAATAAACTGAGCGTCTTACCGAATATATTTGCGAAAAAACGCACAATAAAAAAAAAGTTAAAACTCACCGTTAAAGGACTCCGATGTCGAGACCTCCCGGTATATTTTTTCATTCCGGGCAGCTCCGTCTAACTCGCGCTGCATACGTTCGTCTGACAATGCAGTGAGCAGACACTGCAGCTCCTTACTGGTCCATGGAACACCCTTATTACGCGAAGCCATTTTTGATAGAAAATAAATGAAAATAGCACAGCAATACACTGAAAGGAACCGCCAACAGTGGTTGCGTGCTGAGTAAAGGCGGTCGTGAAGATTCTTTTTTTTTTTTTTTTTTCAAAAACTTTATTGAGAAGGTCGTGAAGATTTGGTAGATGAGGAGGAGGAGAGGGGCGGTTCCAACCTGACCAATCAGCGCCGGTTACGACCTGACCAATCAGTGGCAACCAGTTTGTTAACGTCACAACACGGCACAGCTCAGCACTGCTGTACCCTGCCCTGCAGCGGGGCTGAGAATTGCGGCTGTTAAAACGTGTTGGGGCTTGTGGAAAAGCGTACAAAGCGTGCTGAGCCATCCCGTGTCGCGCTAAAGCGTGCTAGTGGAAAAGGCCCTTAAGTAGACAGTTATGTTGTTTCATTCCATCTAGCTACAATGCTCCGCACTGTGTGTGTTTATATATTTATTCCATCTAGCGACAATGCTCCACACTGTGTGTTTATATATTCATATATTTATTCCATCTAGCTACAATGCTCCGCACTGTGTGTTTATATATTCATATATTTATTCCATCTAGCTACAATGCTCCGCACTGTGTGTTTATATATTTACATATTTATTCCATCTAGCTACAATGCTCCGCACTGTGTGTTTATATATTTACATATTTATTCCATCTAGCTACAATGCTCCGCACTGTGTGTTTATATATTTACATATTTATTCCATCTAGCTACAATGCTCTGCACTGTGTGTGTTTATATATCTACATATTTATTCCATCTAGCTGCAATGCTCGGCACTGTGTGTGTTTATATATTCATATATTTATTCCATCTAGCTACAATGCTCCGCACTGTGTGTTTATATATTTACCTCCGCCAGGCCGAAAAGGCCAGGAGGAGGTTATGTTTTTGCTGGCGTTTGTCTGTGTGTTTGTCTGTTTGTCTGTCTGTCTGTCTGTTTGTCTGTTGGTTAGCAAGATAACTCAAAAAGTCTTGTTTTTGCTGGTGTTTGTCTGTGTGTTTGTCTGTTTGTCTGTCTGTCTGTCTGTTGGTTAGCAAGATAACTCAAAAAGTCTTGGACGGATTTCCATGAAACTTTCAGGCGTTGTTGGAAATGGTACAAGGAAGAACTGATTAAATTTTGGGGGTGATCCGGTTCACCGTCTGGATACAGGAATTTTTTAAAGCATTTTTCAACACTGTGACATAGGGCCATTTTCAACATGTGCGCAGGCGCAATGGAGGGCGCTGGTCGTCGTGTCTGCAACACAAACTCCGCGTTCTTCAACGTTTTAGGCACAAAAGCACGCGGAAAACACTGCTGGCCTGGGCCCGCCAGTGTGCCTGTGTTTGCGCGCAACTGCAAAACCTCACACGGCCACCTGTCCGCCGACGGATTCTTTGGCAGAAATTCCCTGGCCAGCCATAGGAGCTGCGCATTTGGCAGAAATTCACCGACCAGCCATAGGCGCTGCGCAGAAACGAGCTCTCTGCCGCCGAAGCTTCTAAATTCTCGTTTGCCGCGGAGCCCAACCCCAAAATAATATAATATAAAACCCACGGCAACCTGTCCACCCAATTTGCATCCGTCAGTGGAGGAGATGGACACAACAGCAACACTTCAGTTTATTACCTCCGCCAAGGAGGCAATGCTTTTACTACTGAACCACTAATCCTATCACTATCAGATTGATTGTCATTGATTACTTGTGTGTTTATTGCACTGTCCCTGTCAAATAAACAAAATAATCATTGTGAATCCAATTGCTAGTCATATGTTTACATGCTCAAGGAATCTGAAAACATACACACAAACACTGTATGGGGGGAATTGTGGCGCTTGGCGGAGGTCTGCGCTCTCCGAGTGCTTTTCTAGTTACATATGTATTCCATCTAGCTACAATCTAGCTCTTGTTTTTTTTCTTGCCTTCTGATTGTTGCTCTGAGTGTTGCTATCCCTGTGCTGTTGCAATCCTGGAATTTCCCCATTGTGGGACTAATAAAGGCTCATCTTATCTTAATCCTCAATAGTCTTCAGACAAAACTAAATGTGCCAACATTTAGATTTCAAAATAAGGGAGGTTTTCCTGCTGTCTGGGTAGTGAGGAAGAGTTCTAAAAAACTATAAATATATAGAAATATTTTAACAGAAATACTGTAACTGCATCTTTGGTCATTTAAGTTAATAAAATTATACTTAATGAAATTTTTTTTTCTTTGAAATCAGAGTTAAATTATTGTTCTGTCTGGCTCTGCAAAATTATGGTCAAAAGTGTAAACTGTATAAGGAAAAAAAGTCCAAATTTTACCACAATCCGTTTCAAATATAAAAAAAAAACAAACAAACAAAAAAACCCCAGTAATTTTATTTTTAAAAAAAAAATAGACAAAATAGCCATAAAATAATCCAGAAATTTATAATAAAGTTTTAAATGCACAAGAAAAGTCAATTTTACAAGAGGAAATTACAAATTTGAGGAAAATTGTTTCAAATTTAGATAAATTTACAAAGAAAAGTAGAAAACTATAAGAAAATTGTTATAAATTTTGGAGAAAACCTCAAACTTTCACGACTGAAGTCATTATTCAAGTTTTTAAGTGGGTGCTTTTTGTATCCTTAACTCTACTAGAAATTTTTGGTTGACTGATATGTATGTGTAACGGAATGTGTAGTTATAAAAAGAGGTTCCTACTCACACATGTGGTGATTTAAAACAAAACAAACCACAATAGTGGATGTGCAATGTTTGTTAATGTTATCAATCTTTTCTCAGGGGTTGTGCACTGAAGTGTTTGACAGTTAATTTTTTTATTCAGCTAAGTGCACTTTGTGATGTGCCAAGGTTGGTTATGACCAGGATGTAGTATATTTTATTTCAAAAGGGAAACAAATGTTAATGCTACCAACAGTGTATATTGAATTTTTATGCATTTTGAGATCTGCCTGAGTAAGATCTGACCAAAATGGTTATTTCCAGAATTTTACCCCCCACCAATTCTATTTATTTAATTGTTGTTCAAGAGGAAAAATATTTCTACTATTTCAAGTTCTGCTCAACCCCAACACTGTTATTGTGCTTTTATGCACTTTTGATGCGTCTTTGTCATGTGCTAAGCACACATTTAAAACCAAGACAATGAATATAAAATGCATATTTTTCATCATATTGATCTGCGTTGGTTTGAAATTTGTCATTCAACAGATCGCTGAACATGTGTGGCCCAGTTACATGTCTTGATTTCAAATTGTGGCCCAATTGATTTTGTAATTGAACAGCCCTGCAGTATATTAAAATATGTAAGCATTTATGAGGCAAAAATGTTACGCATTATGTTCATATGAGGGGTGGAAATTTCTGGGTACCTCACAACTTGTATACAATTCAAATGGCTGCAATGCAAGGATAAAACAATTATTAATGCATCTTGATGCTGAATCCTTTATTGCCATTCAGAATTTTTTTCCCCCTATTGTGTGACTACTTTGCACTTTCAAAGATAAGTATTTATAATGACCCATAGTGAATTTACTTCCAATATATTTTATTAATGAAAGCATTAAGGTGCTGTGGCATAGTAGCATGGGGGTCTGTAAAAAAAAAAAGTCACACTGCCACTTCTAGTGGCCCGGCATAGTTATTACAATACCTTTTTCACAGCTGCATTGATGATAAAGGCGAGTTAAATTTGTGTTTATTTTGAAAACAAAGCCTTATTTGGAAATTGTGGCAAATTAAAAGTCAAGAAAATATGGCAATACAATGATACAAGCCTTTAGTTCCAGTTGATTTTGAGCAGGTGAGCTGAACAGCTGGTAACAGACAGACAGACACATCGAGTGATTACCATATGCCTACATTGCCTTTGTGCCAAGGCATAAAAATACAGAAGCACAAGAATAAAATTAGGATCATAAAGAAAAATGCTGGAGTAACAGATTTTATTGACTGAACGCATGTATAGTTACACGATGGCATGCATTACCAGGTAAACATATCAAAATTTCCAAAAGTAATTAATTGTTAATTGATTCATCTTATCAGTCAATTAAGGATTAACTGATAAGCGGCAATTTTCCTGAGAATCTGAATTTCCCTCGGTACAGTACGGTCTATACTGTTTTTGATATACTGAATAAAACATGAACATCATATTCCTCAATGATTTATTGTACCATTTGCATTTTCTTTTACTACAGACAATGGCATTTTTTGTAGTTTAATAAATTTTGTACTGTATAGTGTGTACTATGTGCTGGTACATCGCAGTATATTACAGATGTCATGATTTTTAATTTATTTTAAAAACTATTACCAATATCCTAAATTTATCTTTTTTAGTTATATTACAAAAAAAAAAATAACTTTCACGTTCTCATTTACTGAGATGCACTACTAGACTGTTTTAACAGGAAAATCACTTGTGAGCTGCTTCATCTGTTGCATGTTGAACATTATCACAGTACCCCAGCAATCCAGACAAACCCAGTACGATCTGGGCTCCTCTGATGTCTGTTATCTCAGTGGTAACTTGAGTCCGGTCTGCTTTTCCGTCTTGCGGCGCGGGGCAGCAGGGATGGGTTTTTGCACTTGTGTTGTCTTTTTCTTTGCTTCGGTCAGTTTCTCCACCATGTTAATTTGAAGCAGCTGGACCTCCAAGCATGCTTACTATTAGAACTTGTGGTGTTCTGACGTAACCCGGAAGGGCGAGTTTTTTCACTCTGCACAGCGCATGCATGCGCTCTGGGGGCTTGGCGTCTTCTTCTGCTTTTTTGGTTGCAATGCGGCAGGTAGTGACCGCGTGCGCTCCTGCCTGGACAGCGACGCCACTACATTTCATAGAATAAGCTCTGCTGAGTTATCAGTTAATTGACAGCTAATTTAATTTAGTCGACTAAATTCTTATCGACAACTAATCTAAAGTCAATTAATCATCAACATCCCTAAACCCAGCACATATCCAACTGCAGGTACTTCAGTAAATGCTTACATCCTCTTCAACTCTGTTATGATATATGTGGCTTTCCGGTGAATTTTGGACATCCAAAATTTAATTCTTTGATATTTGGGCATCAGTTCAGAACCTTCCACATGCACACAAAGATGCATCTAAAAAAACATCATCTTCCCTACACACAGCTGTCACAATTTGACATTCACCATTTAAAGGTTTTCCCCAATTCTCTCACCTCAACACAAGTCTCGATCTCACTGTACTGGTTCATAATGGGCAGTATGGTCTCCATGCTGCTGTGCTCCACCAGGTCAGACTTGTTTCCTACCAAGATTAGAGGAACCCTGGACAAATAAACACCAGCCGTTATTAAAAAAAAAAAAAAAGTGTCCACAGCCTTTAATCATTATTTCACACACTTAACTGAGGCTGAACCTGCATATGGGGAATACACTTTTCTGGTTATTGCTTATCATCATCATCATCATCATCATAGCAGTCTGTCAGGGGCGACAATGACTGTTTCATTTAGGTCTGACCAGATTCCTCCACGCAGCTCTGTCCTTCACCCTCCGCAGCCAGGAACTCCTGACCTTGTTAACCCGGGCGACGTCTGAGCCGGTATGAGTTGCTTTCTGACTGACCATTTCATGAAACTGCTTGCCAAGTATTTGAGTACCGCTAGCTTTTGCTGGACTAGCAGCACATTCTTGGCAGATAAAGGTATTATCAGTGGCAGGGACAGGCCAAGACAAACTGACTCCAGTATCTGTTGCAGTAAAGCAAATAATGGATATATAATGCAAACCAAAAAAACATTTTTGTAGCTTGCTGATTGTGCAGCACATGGTAATGGGAGGTGGTTTTGCTGAGGCAAACACCCATGCAAAGCGAGAATTAGGTCTCCATTTTCTTCCTCATATTTCATCAGTACAAACCCGGGAAGAGGAAGAAAACTAAAATACTTCGGTACACACCTGCTGTCCTTGTCCGTGTTTTCAGTAATGAGGGGGATCCAGTGACTGGTCACCTGTCAAAATAAACATAGATAAAATTTTAAAAAACAAAAATATAAATAAGTCATCACTGCCACACCCATCACCCTGCAAGTTACTGTTAACTTGATAAGCAAAGTGTTTATGGAAATGATGGCAGCAATGATAACTCACCTTTTC
This sequence comes from Pholidichthys leucotaenia, assembly GCA_020510985.1. Taxonomy (NCBI): domain Eukaryota; kingdom Metazoa; phylum Chordata; class Actinopteri; order Cichliformes; family Pholidichthyidae; genus Pholidichthys; species Pholidichthys leucotaenia. The sequence goes on from CM035848.1 coordinate 142,657,280, forward strand.
TATGGACTTCTTGCTGTTGACAGAGTAGACAATGCAAATCACATTTGCCTGTGGGAGAGACAAACACAGGCACACATTAGGCATTCAGCTCAACACAGATGCGTTTTGCTGAGCAAAGCATAACATACTGACTGACTTTGGAAATTTCTTGGAACAGCTGCTCATCTGTCTGCTCTGCTTCTGTGGAAGTAAGGAAGAAAAGTGCAGTTAACGTAACTGGGGACAGGGCCCTCTTGGCAGTCAAAAATAATCACGTCGTTAAAGTACCTGAATAGTCCACAATGTGTGTGGGAACCCTCTCTGGAGTGACATCTGCAGGTATGGTGATCTCCTCAGCACGATAGGGAACCTGGGACAGACACAAGTGGCATTTGCGCGCATACTGATAGACAACCGTGTTTACAAGTGGCTACAAAGCTCACACAACACAGTCAAAAAGGGAAGAAAATGTGAACTGTGTGCACATTTGAAGTCAGCTGTGTAACAGAACACAAAAGACTGAAGATAACCTAAGGTATTCAAATTTTAAGTATTCATACCACTTCAGGGAACTCCTCGCTGACCAGCGACATGATGAGAGACGTCTTCCCCACTTTGGCTGTGAATGCAGGGAGAGACATTTAAGTGACACATATTTATTAAATCTCAGCACAATCTAATTCACAGTGGCTCACAAACTCATTACAATTAATGTCAACACGCACGGGCAAGGGACATCATTTATTCATGCAATGCTGCAAAAATGATAATGCTTGCTAAAAGCAGCTTAGGCAACACGACTTCACTTAGACCCCACAAAAATTATTCTTCATGATCACTCCTCAGCAAATCTTCAGTTAATTGCACAGAAATATGAAAATATGAAAAATCAGCTATATAAATTTCTTCCATTAGAAAAAAAAAAAACTACAGCCTCCCTCTAAACAGCAAGTCAAGCCAATAAGATTAATTAGAGCTTTGAACACAGCTGCAAAAACATCCTTTTGGCTTATAATAAAACAGTGTGCAGGGCAATGTCATTTCAAAGGACTGCGTTAGCGGCCAGCAGCCTCTATTATGCAAAGACATATTTTGACTAATTTTCTGCTAAAATAAATCCACATGGAATGGCAAAATATTTTCAAACCTTGAAGCTAAAACGGCAATAAATGTAAACTACCATGTGAGCATTAGTAATAGATATTTTTACTCCTCAAGTTCAGCTATTCCCTTGTCCATTTTGTGCTTTTCCCCTTGGCGATTGGGGAAAAAGATGTCCAGATGCAGCACCTCTGATCTGTGTGTAACTACAAAAAGTTAACCGAAGTTAGTGAAGTAAAACAAAAACATTTTCCCGCTACCCTAAAGGGAAAAGGGTGACAAGAGATGAGATGATTATGCAAAAAAAATAAATAAATAAATAACACAAAAAACTTGAAGATGATGGACATCGCTGAAGATGCATCACAGCATCTCGATGTCCAGCTGGCTTCATCACCGCAAAGCTGACGCCAGCAGACAAACACACACAACTTGGGCTAACGCCGCTTTACTTACGCTCTCCCACTAATAAAATCCTCACGTCCTTTCGCATCTTCTCCAGTTTCGGTACGCCGGCGTGTGCTCAACATTTATGCCCCTGTCCTGCCCGGACGATGGAGGATGCGGTCAGCGGCCAGCTCACCGCGGCCTGGCGCGCTCGCTAACCGCTACGGTGCATTTCAGCTCCGGTTTGCGCTGGTTCCGAGCACGCGCTGCAGCTTCAAAGACATGGACTAACCGTTGGATATCCGGGGTAGTCGGAAGCGTTTTTAAAGTATACGCCACCACTGTGCACAGGCGAGGCTGCTGTCATGAGGCTCGGCCTCACACACACACCAACACCAACTTGACCGTCAGAGAGAGCCGTGATCTTAGCCACGCCCCTTCTGTTCAGCTGACTTCTGTAGCAGCGTAGGGAGCGCAGCCTGGGCCTGGTCCGCTCTGCCACTGGGGGAGGGGAAAGTTACTTTTTATGTAAACTGGCAACTTTTTCCCCTTAAACTTGATTTTTTTTTCCCTCATACATTTGCTACTTCTTATAAATTTCAATTATTTTCCATATTTTTTTTTCTCGTAAATTGTCTTTTGTCTTATCCAACTTATTCCTGAGGGCACTGCTGTAAAAACGATTATGGGTGCAACTTCCGGTTTCGGCTGATGTAGTGTTAAATCAATCAGCAAGAGCGGAATTTAAAATAGCGTTTTTAAAAAGTTTTTCAAAGTGATTTTAATATATGGTCCATATTCGTGTTTTGCAGTCAAGTGGCAGCTAATTTCAGCACTTGCAGTTTTGTATTTTTTGAATGTTTTGGCACAGTTCTGGTACTTGTTGCTGGTATTCGTAGTCATGCCATAGACTGTGTAAATGGAGGCTTCTCACCGCCGATGCGTAGATGATGCATTGAAAACTAACAAGGACTGTTGATGTGATCGGTGGTACAGACGCAAGAGCACCAGGTATGTTTTCACTTGTATGAATGTCAGATCTGACGTTTGCGCATCATATTCAATTTCAATTCAATTCAACTTTATTTATATAGCGCCATTTCACAACAACAGTCATCTCATAGCACTATCAACTGTAGGGAGGACCCCCACAGTTGCAGAAAGACCCCAGCAATCAGGCGATCCCCTGTGAGCAAGCACTTGGCGACGGTGGAGAGGAAAAACTCCCTTTTAACAGGAAGAAACCTCCAGCAGAACCAGGCTCAGGGAGGGGCAGTCATCTGCTGCGACTGGCTGGGGGGTGAGGTGACAGAGAAGAAGAAAAGAACAGACATGTAGAGAGCAAACAGCACGATGGGGACTCAATCTATGGGAGAGAACAAACAAATGTTAATGACCAGCAAAAAAAAAAAAAAAAAAAAAAAATATTTCATAGAGAGTGAGGAAAGGAGTGAGGCCCAGTGCATTACTGGAGGTCCCCCGGCTGACTAAACCTATTAGCAGCATAACTAAGGGAGGGTTCAGAAACACATGATCCCTCCCTAATTGTAGGCTAGATCAAAAAGGTAGGTTTTAGCCCTATTCTTAAAAACAGAGATCGAGTCTGACTCCCGAATCCAGATTGGCAGCTGATTCCACAGGAGAGGAGCTTGATAACTGAAGGCTCTGCCTCCCATTGTACTTTTGGAGATTCTAGGTATTACAAGTAAACCTGCATTTTGGGAGCGTAGTGCTCTGTTAGGATGATACGGTAGTATCAGATCTTTTAAATAAAAAGGAGCCTGATTGTTTAGAGCTTTGTAAGTAAGAAGAAGGATTTTAAACTTAATTCTAAACTCTATGGGAAGCCAATGAAGGGAGGCCAGAACCGGAGAGATATGATCTCTCTTTCTAGTACCTGTTAAAACTCTTGCTGCAGCATTTTGGATCAGCTGAAGACTTTTTAAAGATGTTTTAGGACAGCCTGATAATAAAGAATTACAATAATCTAATCTCGAGCTAACAAAAGCGTGGATCAGCTTCTCAGCATCACTCTGAGACAAGATGCTCCTAATCTTGGCAATATTACGCAAATGATAGAAGGCAGTCTTAGAAACAAATTTAATATGTGAATTGAAGGACAAATCCTGATCAAAAATAACTCCAAGGTTCCTCACAGAGCTATTAAGAGAAAGAGTAACTGCATCCAAACTGAAAGTTTGATTTGGAAAGGAATTTCTAAGGTTTTTTGGACCAACAAGAATGACTTCAGTCTTATCTGAATTTAATAGCAGGAAATTACAAGTCATCCAAACTTTGATTTCCTTAAGACAGGCTTCTAACTTGGCTAATTGATTAGTATCATCTGGCTTCATTGACAGGTATAATTGTGTGTCATCTGCATAACAGTGAAAATGTATACAGTGCTTTCTAATAATGTTGCCTAACGGAAGCGTATATAAACTAAAAAGAGTAGGGCCAAGCACAGATCCCTGTGGAACTCCATGACTAAGCTTTGAGCTGAGAGAAAACTCATCATTTACATGAACAAACTGGAACCTATCAGATAAATAAGATCTAAACCACTGCAACGAAGTTCCATTAAGTCCAACATAGTGTTCTAATCTATCAAGTAGAATATTATGATCAATAGTATCAAAAGCTGCACTAAGATCTAAAAGGACAAGTACAGAAACTAGTCCATTATCAGATGCAATGAGGAGGTCGTTAGTGACCTTCGCTAAGGCTGTTTCAGTGCTATGATGGATTCTAAACCCAGATTGAAACTCCTCAAATAAACCATTTCCCTGCAGGTGGTCAAATAATTGCGTAGCAACAACTCTAAGATTTTTAAAATGAAAGGGAGATTAGAGATTGGTCTATAATTAGCTAAAGCTCCTGGATCTAGCGTTGGCTTTTTGAGTAAGGGTTTAATTACAGCCGTTTTAAAAGCCTGCGGTACATGGCCTAAAGTTAATGAAGAATTGATTATATGAAGAATAAAGCTACCAATAAGTGGGAAGACTTCTTTAAATAACCTGGTAGGAATAGGGTCTAAAAGACAAGTTGAAGGTTTGGATGAGGAAACTATTTTGTCTAACTCACAAAGGTCGATTGGAGTAAACTCATCAAGACAGACATCAATAGAAGGAGTTGTAGTAGTTACAGTATTTAAGTTAACTGTGGGAAGAATCTGATTGATTTTATCTCTGATGGATGAAATTTTATTATTGAAAAAGTTCATAAAGTCCTGACTAGTAAGCTCTAAGGGGATGCTAGGATTGACAGAGTCCTGACTCTTTGTCAACCTGGCTACAGTACTGAAAAGAAACCTGGGATTATTCTTGTTCTCTTCTATTAATGCAGAGTAATAACTCGTTCTAGCTTTTCTAAGAGATTTTTTATAAATTAAAAGATGATTTCTCCAAGCTAAATAGATTTCATCTAAATTAGTAGAGCGCCATTTTCTTTCTAATTGACGAGTCTTCTGTTTTAAGCTACAAGTTTCTGTGTTGAACCAAGGAGTTAAAAATCTCTGATTAGACTTTTTCTTTTTTAAGGGGGCCACCAAGTCTAGAGCCTGATGCAGAGAAGCTGAAACACTATCCACCATGTTATCAATTACAGAAGGAGCAAGCTGTCTATAGCTTATTTCCGTTGTGTTGACACATGGCATAGAGGAAACAATCTGCATAAATTTGGAAACAGCATCATCTGAGAGGCATCTACTGTGATAATATTTTTCTTTAGGAGCCAAATAGTCAGAAATAGTAAAATCAAAGGTTAACAGACAATGGTCTGACAGTACAGGGTTATGAGGAGACACTACAAGATTTTCTATTTCTATGCCATATGTCAGAACAAGGTCCAATGTATGGTGGAGGTAATGAGTAGAATTTCCTACTTTCTGAGAAAACCCAATCGAGTCTAATATTGAATTAAAAGCCACATTAAGGCAGTCACTATCTACATCCACATGTATATTAAAGTCCCCTACTATAATTATTCTATCAGATTTCAGCACTAAATCAGCTAAGAAATCAGGAAATTCGGATAAAAATTCTGAATAGGTTGATGGGGGACTATAAACTATGGCAAATAAAATTGGGTTTAACCTGGAATTGCTAAAGTGCCCAACACTGAGGACCAGGCCCTCAAAGGAATTATAACATGTTTTTTGCTTTACATTAACTAGTAATTTGGAATGGTAAATTGATGCTACTCCTCCTCCACGACCAGAACTTCTGGGATTTTGACAGTTTAAATAACCAGAGGGAGTTGATTCAGTTAAACCAATATAATCCTCTTGTCCTAACCAAGTCTCTGTAAGGGAAATTAAATCAATCTGATGATCAATTAACAGATCATGGACTAACAGAGACTTGGGAGTTAGAGACCTAATATTTAATAAACCACATTTAATTTTTAAATTATGAGGAGGAACAGAGGCCAAATCATTCAATTTAGAGGCTTTATGTTTAATTTGAGTTTTACCAATATTTTGCTTTATCACTTTGGGATGCTTATACATTATATTTTTATTCACTTTGGAGGGAGCAGACAACGATTCTCTGATGGGGAAGACAGGGGCTAAACTGAGGGGTGGCGGATGAAGAGGAGCTGCAGAGAGGCGTGTAAGACTGTGACTCTGCTTCCTGGTCCCAACTCTGAGTAGTCACGGTTTTGGAAATTTGGATAAAAAAGATGCCAGATTGTTAGATAAATGAGAAGCACCATCCAAAGTGGGATGAATGCTGTCTCGTCTCATAAGACCAGGTTTTCCCCAAAAAGAGCTCCAATTGTCAATGTAGCCCACGTTATTTTTAGGACACCACACAGACAGCCAGCGGTTCAAGGATGACGAGCGACTAAACATGTCATCACTGGTCAGATTGGGGAGGGGCCCAGAGAATACTACAGTGGCAGACATCGTTTTGGCAAAGTCACACACCAATTCTATATTAAGTTTCGTGACTTCCGACTGCCGGAGACGGATGTCATTAATGCCGGCGTGAATAACAATTGTGGAATATTTACAGTTACTTTTAGCCAGCATTTTCAAATTTGACTCGATGTCGCCTGCTCTGGCCCCAGGAATGCATGTGACTATGGCCGCTGGAGTCTCTAGGTTCACGTTTCTGACTACAGAGTCGCCAATGATCAGAGTTTTTTCCTCAGCGGGTGTGTCGCTGAGCGGGGAAAAACGATTAGAAACGTGAACAGGTTGGTGGTGAACCGGGGCTTTGCGACTAGGCTTCCTTCTCACCGTCACCCACCCAGTCTCCTCGCTGCTGAGGAGAGCCGGGGAACCGCTGACAGGGGGACCTAAGCTAGCTAGCTCCGCTGCAGCTAATGGGCGTCCGTCGAGATTAACTGGCGCAGACGGTGTTTCAATGCAGCGGAGCCGGGATTCCAAATCAGACAACCTCGCCTCGAGCGCCTCAAAAAGACAACATTTATTACATTTACCGTTATCACTAAAAGAGGCAGAGGTGTAGCTAAACATCTGACAGAGAGAGCACACCAGAGGAGGAGAGGAAAGAGAGCTAGTAGCCATAGCTAGTGGCTCGAGAGCTGGAGAGCAAACCACACAGGCAGACAGCAAAACAGGAAGTGACGATACGTTACCACAAGGAAGTGACGATCATCTAGTGACATATACAGTATGTCACTAGATGCAAGGCTGCATGAAGTAAAAAAATAAAAGATAGTAACAGTTTGCTTCCTGAGGCTTAACGATTTAAGAAAACTATCAAATAGTTTTGTTTTGTTTTTTTGGGGGGGGGGGTTGCATTCTTTGCACTGCCTTGGAACGATATGGACTTGATATTAGCAGCTTCAGCATGCATTAATTTTTAAATTATTACAAAATATTTTAGTTGAAAGGCTCCTGCAACAATTTGATTTGAGCAATAATCTGGTGGGTTGGATTCTGGATTTCTTAACCAACAGGACGCAGAGAGTAAGGGTCAATGGTACATTGTCTGACCTAAAGTGCTCCTCTACTGGCTCTCCTCAGGGGTGTGTGTTGTCACCACTACTCTTCATCCTGTACACAAACATGTGTCGGAGCAGACATGACAACAGACACATTATAAAGTATGCTGATGACTCAGTCATTGTCAGTCTCCTCCAGGATGGTGAGAGTGGCCACGGCCCAGTAGTTGAAGATTTTGTTCACTGGTGTGAGGATTCCGACCTGCAGCTGAATACAACAAAAACGAAAGATATGATTATTGACTTTAAGAGGAAAACTCCCAGGCACAAAGTCACCATACTAAAAGGCCAGACCACCGAATGTGTACAATCGTACAAATATCTTAGGACTATGGCTGTGTTGTGAGACATGTATATGTTGGACACTGCATATGTGATTTAACCACGATGAAGGAGAGGCAGCCCCCTGCGGTGCGGAGCCACAGAGCCTGGACCCCCTGCGGAGGACAGGGGACAGAAGACTTCCTGACCACTGAGGCTCGGGAAGAGAGAAGGGGGAGTTATGTAAATAAAAGGCTAATGAATGTGAATAAAGAGATTTTGAGAGAGATGTGTGATTTCCCCCGCGAGGGAAATGGTTTGATGTCAGAATGTTTAAATGAGAGAACTTTGGTGTGTTCACTCTCTTTGTTCGCTGCTCAAGAATGAGAGCAGATGGTGGAATGATTTCTTGAATAAACTGGAATGAAAGACAATTCGGTTTCGTTATTCAAGTCTCTCCACATTGGTGACTGACGACGTTGAGAATGAACGAAGAAATTCTCAGGGTCCCGGACTCACAGCGCTCAGAGCTGGCGAGCGCAGTGGCCGTTAAGCTGCCTGATTTCTGGCAGGATAACCCACGGTCGTGGTTTCTGCAAGCAGAGTCGCAGTTCGCGCTCGCAGGAGTAACGGTGGATGACACTAAGTTCCACCATGTCATCGCTAAACTGGACAACAGCACAGCTCGGTGCGTGCAAAGCTTGGTGGAGCAGCCACCCGCGACCGACAGGTACGGCAAGCTGAAATCCACCCTCATCAAGTTTTTCACCCCCTCGGTTGAAGTGAGGGCGAGGAGGATCCTGTCTTTGCTAGACCAAGGTGGACACAGGCCGAGCGCCCTGATGGAGGAGATGATACAGCTGAGAGGTTTGGACAACGATGATTTCATTTTTCAGTTCATCTTCCTCTCCAACCTCCCGGCGCATGCGAGAAGCACGCTGGCCGGCAAAAAGTGTCACACCCTGGAGGAGTTCCGGGAGCTGGCCCAGGAGGCAGATGGGATCCTGGACGCCTGCGGCGGGCAAGCAACCACAGCAGCGACCCGAGACAGCGGGGAGCCAGAGGCGGCAGAACCAGACTGGCCGACGACGGCGGCAACACGGCCGCAACGAGGGGGAGCCAATAGCCCGGCGGCAGAGGCGCGGGCACGACACAGCGGAGGAGAAGATCTCTGCTTTTACCATCGGAGGTTCGCAGAGAAGGCACGCAGGTGTGTGCCGCCCTGCATCTTCAGGAGTTCGGGAAACGGCAAGACCGGGGGTCGCTAGCAGCTTCGACCCTCGGAGAACGCAACAAGCTGCTCTACATCACGGATGCGTGCTCCGGACGAGAGTTCCTCATCGACACCGGAGCACAAGTGAGCTTCATCACCCCAACATACGCGGACCGGGTGGCTGGACCCCACGGTAGCGGAGCTACAGCGGCAAATGGCTCGAACATCAACACCTACGGGAGAAGGACCTTGCCTTTATGCTTACATGGCCGCACATATGAATGGACTTTTGTGATAGCGGCGGTGAGTTTCAACATGTTGGGCGCGGATTTTTTGTGTTCACACAATCTGTTAGTTGATCTTGCTAATAGACGGCTGGTAAATGCACTCTCTTTTTACTCTCTCCCCTGTTCAGCTCGAGTGTCCCCGCCACCAGTACAGACCCACGTCGCTACAGCAGGTGGTAAGTTTCACACACTCCTCACCCAATTTCCAGCGCTCACTGTGCCCACTTTTTCAGCGACGGTCGCGAAGCACGGGGTGAAACACTTTATCCCCACTTCTGGTCCTCCCGTGTTTGCAAAAGCTCGGCGCTTGGATGCAGTTAAGCTCGCCATTGCGCGCGAGGAGTTCGCCAGCCTGGAGAGGCTGGGCATCGTTCGTAGGTCGAAGAGCCCGTGGGCTTCGCCGCTGCACATGGTACCGAAAGCCGATGGCTCCTGGAGACCGTGCGGGGATTACCGCAGGCTAAACAACGCTACGGCGCACGATCGTTATCCCATCCCGCACATTCAGGATTTTTCGGTGCACCTGGCGGGGGCGCGCATTTTTTCAAAGATTGATCTAGTTCGCGGCTATCACCAAGTCCCGGTCCAACCGGAGGACATTCCTAAAACAGCGGTAATAACCCCGTTCGGACTTTTCGAATTTTTACGCATGCCGTTTGGTCTCAAAGGGGCGGCGCAAACATTTCAGCGGATGATGGATGCCGTGTTACGCGATCTCCCTTTCGTGTTTGTGTACCTCGACGACATTTTGGTCGCGAGTACTTCAGAGGACGAACACGAAACGCACCTCACAGCAGTTTTTAGGAGGCTGGGAGAGCACGGCTTAATAGTTAACCCAGCCAAGTGCCAGTTCGGCGTCGAGCGGATCGATTTTTTGGGTCACCGCGTCTCCCCGGAGGGAGCGGTTCCGTTACCAGAGAAAGTACGCGCGGTAGCGGATTTTCCCCGTCCACAAACGGTCAAATCACTACAGGAATTCTTGGGGATGGTGAATTTTTATAACCGATTCCTGCCCCACGCAGCTCAAATCATGCAACCGTTATATGCCGCGCTCAAAAAACAAAAACCGACCCAGGCGGTCGAATGGTCCCCGGAGCGGGAGCGCGCGTTCACAGAGGTTAAAAAAGCCTTGGCTGACGCTGCGCTCCTGGCCCACCCAGACCCTGCAGCACGTATCGCGCTGACGACAGACGCTTCAGATTTAGCCATAGGGGCCGTTATTGAGCAACAGGTAGCCGGAGTTTGGCAGCCTTTGGCTTTCTTTAGCAAATCTTTAAGCGCGGCTGAACGAAAATACAGCGCGTTTGACAGAGAACTGTTGGCGCTGCATTTGGCTATTCGTCATTTCCAGTTCTGGCTGGAAGGACGGTGCTTCACCGCTTATGTGGACCACAAGCCGCTCACATACGCCATGGCCAAAATTTCAGACCCGTGGTCCGGCAGGCAGCAGAGGCAGCTGGCCGCAATCTCGGAATTTACCACTGACATTAGGCACGTCGCGGGCAAATTCAATGTAGTAGCGGATTGTCTCTCACGCGCGTTCACGACCCCAACACGCGCAGAGGCAGAACGGGCCACCGTGACCGCGCCGCAGGAGAGCGGCACGGTGGCGCGCGCAGCCCCGGTGCACGTGGGTATAGATTACGCAGCCATGGCAGCGGACCAGGGGGCGGACGCAGACGTGCGCGCGCTCCAGTCTGGACCAACAGGGTTGAGGCTGGAGAGCAAGTGTTTACAAACCGGTATGCCCCCCCGATCTGCGACATGTCGACGGGGCGCCCGCGTCCGGTGGTTCCGGCCACGTGGCGCCGCCGTGTTTTTGACTTGGTCCACTCACTGGCGCACCCGGGGGTGCGCGCGTCGGTGAAACTAGTGGCGGAAAAGTTTGTTTGGCCGTGCCTGCGCAAGCACGTGAAGGAATGGGCAAAAACCTGCATTTCCTGTCAACGGGACAAAATTCACAGGCACACAAGAGCCCCGTTAGAACCGTTCCGCATTCCGGCCAGAAGGTTCGACCATGTGCACGTCGACCTTGTGGGCCCCCTACCGGCATCACAGGGGTTCACGTATCTTTTGACAATGGTGGACCGCACCACACGTTGGCCGGAAGTGGTCCCACTTGCGACGACCACGGCCGCGGAGGTGGCTCACGTTTTTTTAACGGCTTGGGTGGCGCGTTTTGGGGTTCCGTCGGACATTACGTCCGATAGAGGACCGCAATTCATCTCTGAGCTGTGGTCAGCGATGGCCAACGGCTTAGGAGCCAAAATTCACCGCACTACGGCTTACCACCCTCAGGCCAATGGTTTATGCGAGCGTTTTCATAGGTCTTTGAAGGCAGCACTCAGAGCGTCGCTCACGGATGCAGATTGGGTGAATAAACTTCCATGGGTTTTATTAGGGTTGCGTTCTGCGCCTAAAGAGGACTTAGACGCCTCCCCAGCGGAGCTGGTATTCGCACAAACTCTGAGGCTGCCGGGCGAGTTTTTACCAGAGCACCCAGAGCCCCCACCTCTCTCGGCTCTGGGACCGTTAGTCGGCACGGGGGCAGACACGCTCCCGGGTCCGGTTCATCACGCTTTTCCACGAGTTTTCGTCCCCAAGGCTTTGAAAAATGCCGATTTCGTTTTTGTCAGGCGCGAAGCCCTAAAAGCAACGCTCAAACCACCTTACGAAGGGCCATTTCGAGTACTGGAGGCAGGTGATAAGCAATTTGTGCTAGATTTTGGAGACAGAAAAGAGACAGTCAGTATTGACAGACTAAAACCTGCTTTTGTCATGAAGGACGTGTCTGTACTGGTCGCAGTGGCGCCTCGACGAGGCAGGCCCCCGCAGAGGGCAATTAACCACTCTCTCCCTCAGTCAACAGAGCCGAAGCAGAAACGCACCGCAGGCAAGGCGGGGCCAACGCACAGCAGATTCGGCAGACGGCTGAAGCCCAAGCGGCGCACAGACTGAATGTTGGTGTTGATTATTCAGTAGTGAGTAAGGTGCTATTTAATTTTAGGAATTAGTCTGTTCTTCATCGTTTGGGGGGGGGGGGGGTTATATGGCTGTGTTGTGAGACATGTATATGTTGGACACTGCATATGTGATTTAACCACGATGAAGGAGAGCCAGCCCCCTGTGGTGCGGAGCCACAGAGCCTGGACCCCCTGCGGAGGACAGGGGACAGAAGACTTCCTGACCACTGAGGCTCGGGAAGAGAGAAGGGGGAGTTATGTAAATAAAAGGCTAATGAATGTGAATAAAGAGATTTTGAGAGAGATGTGTGATTTCCCCCGCGAGGGAAATGGTTTGATGTCAGAATGTTTAAATGAGAGAACTTTGGTGTGTTCACTCTCTTTGTTCGCTGCTCAAGAATGAGAGCAGATGGTGGAATGATTTCTTGAATAAACTGGAATGAAAGACAATTCGGTTTCGTTATTCAAGTCTCTCCACAAGGACGATTATTGATAGTAAATTAAACTTTGAAGTGAACTGTGAAAGGGTGTGCAAAAAGGGTCAGCAAAATTTGCATTGTTTGAGGAAACTTGCACGCTTCCAAATTGACCGAACCATAATGACAATGTTTTATCGGGCTTTTATTGAATCTGTTTTATCCTTTTCTTTAGTGTCATGGTTTGGTCAGATAAAACTGAAACAGAGGAAATCCTTGGATCAGGTAGTTAGATGGTCCAGTCGTTTGCTTGGTGAGTCACAGCTGAGCCTGACATCCCTGTACACCAGACAAGTACAGAGAATGGCTACCTCCATTTTAAATGATGACTCCCACCCTTTGCACTGCAACTTTCAGCTTCTTCCCTCCAGACGGAGGTTTGCTGTCCCAAAAAGTAAAACCCAGCGCTACAATAACAGCTTTGTCCCTGCTGCTGTCAAAGAGTTGAACAAGCTATAAAAATATATTGTACATATTTTATATTTACTTATTTTGTATGATGTCACTTGGGTTCTAAATATTTTATTGGGTTTTAGACCTTTAAGTTTTTTAACCTCTGACTAGTTTTTAACTTTTAACTTTAATATGACCCCTCTCTCTTACCTCTGGTTTCTCCCTCATCTCTTTGTCTTTTTATACCCTGTTTGATGGACCCTTGAGTATTTTTATCATGTTTATAGTCAGCTTCATGTGTGCCTGTGTTTGTGTCTATGTTGAATGTAATTAGTGGCATGTAAATATGGATGTCACCAGACTGCAAAACAAATCTACCTACGGGTACAAATAAAGTAACCTGAACCTGAACCTGAACCTGAAAATATACAGTAGATCAATAAAATTCAGAACAGTTGTCAGAAAAGGTCTGTACGTGTTAAATTAAATAACAAGCATTCATGGCATGACAGCAGCATGAGCATTTTAATTTTGGGGTAAAACAAACAGCTGCAGTTGTCTGTATATACCCTGACATTAAAACAGCCTAGCAAGGTGTTGTGGTTCTTTGTGGCTCTGACTAGACTCTACATCTGCTCTAAGGTAAATTTGATTATATCCAACATCTTTTAACAAAATGCATCCAACTTTATTGCGGTGGAAACATTGATATATCTCAGAGCTTTTATTTGTTTACAGTGTTAGCATCTTAGCAGCGGCGCTAACTAACAGAGCTACTGTCTGCCAGGCCACTTTTTAAGGTCATCTTCCCATCCCTCCATAGTTGTGCGAAGTGGTATGATTATATTACTGTTTTTGAGTTGCATAAGGCCGTGTTCCCACATTTCTGATGCCAAAGTCATTGTTTTTTAACAAGGAAAAGTGTCCCATTTCAGTGACAACCACATGTTCTAAACTACTACTGTTAGTTGTGCCCATAATTCACGCAAGGCATCATGGGGGCTAGGAATAAGGTGGATAATTGTTCATCTTTTTGCAACTTGTGGCAGTCCAGTTTGAATTTGGACATCAAGATCAATGTTAAAACTCAATAATTAAGCAATTCCCATAAGTTAGGTGTTTGCCATGGGTGACCCTACCAGGACAAAATGCCCCAACAACATTGCTTCTGGGATCCTTAGGGTACACAAACCCCTCCACCATGGTAAGGTGGCAATTTGAGACAATCTAATATACTATACTATCTTCATTAATTCATAATATGACATATATAGAAGACAAATCTGTTTTTAACTTTTATTTATACATGTCAAAACTCATAGACTGTTAAATTAATGTCAGTACAAAAACATGTAAACTGTGCAAATTAAGGAACAGAAAATATAAGATAGCTACAAATATGTTATATACCTGAATTAATAAATACAATATTTATTTACAATAAATTCACAAGGTGTTATTGCATGAGAATGTTTTAATGAAAAGTCTACAAATACAATGCAATAAATTCAAAAGATTAATCTGATGAAGATGGATTTTTATGCAGAAGCACCTCCTCCGAAGTGTCACAGTCAGGACTGTGCAAAAGTGCAGCTCAGTCTGCTATCAGGTGGTCAGGACTGACTCCATGCAGATAATTTTGTGATGTAAAACCTTGAAGTTGGCATCTAGTATGTTAAAAGATCCCGCTTATTTCCCTCTTCTCAAGATGGCTTCATCTACAACCACAAACAGACAATGTTAGCTCATATATTCATCATAATTCCCATTATTTCATGTTTATGGCTGCATTGTATCATGTGTAACAGGGACATACTAGCATAGTCCTCAGGTGTCATGGGTTGGGAGATGACTTTTCTGAAGGCCTGCAACCACTCCTTCTGTTCCTGGACCTGCTCACACATAAACACAAACTGCCTCCCTGGAGTCTCCAGTGTAATCCCACAATGCCACCGGCCTCCCCTTGTGCGGCTGGTGTTCTCCGACACAGAGTAGCCATGATTCTCTGTACCAATGAAGACAGCACCTAGATCTGTTGCATCCTATAACAATGTAAAGAAAACATCACTTTATGTGTAGATTTGTGACAGCAGAAGGGCACGGAGATGCAAATATTCACCAGCAACCCTGCATGTTTGGGCTTTATTCTCCAATACACCAGTCCCTCTTTTTCACCCCTCGTATCAACAGTATCACAACTGTTTGGTCATTTAAAGAAAGTTTTCACTCTTAGCTGTTTTGACATTTTTGCAGTTGTAGCAGAGTGCAGACAGTGTGCAGCTGCACAGAGCCGCAGAAAAGTAAACTGTCATAAAGACCTAACACAGTAAAATCAAAGGTGAGACCATACTAGATAATTGCTATTTAAAATGTGCATTATGGTGTAGTGGTTAGCACTATTGCCTACACCAGACAGCAGGGCCTATCTGTGTTGAGTTTTCATCTTAAGATAAGATAAGCCTTTATTAGTTCCACAATGGGGAAATTCCAGGATTACAGCAGCACAGGGATAGCAGCACTCAGAGCAACAGTAAATAAGATAATATGATAAGAACTGGTTAGCCAAAACAATAAATAAATATACATACAGTCTGTACACAGTTACAATCATGTGAAAAAAATCAGGACACCCTGTATAAGCCTGTGTGTTTTACATATCTGGACATATGGATATTTAATATCAGTGATAAAATTACTGGGAGATTCATGTAATACAACTTAACAATTAAAAGTGAATTAAAGACTTTTTTTCAAATTTTCTGTAAAATGTAATTCTGTGGAGGATGGAATCAGATGAGACAGCGAGCTGATGACACAGAACTTTATTCTCCTCCAACCCAGAACAGACTAGATCTGAGTGCCAAAGCGAACTGCCTTATACATTTTCTTCCCACCTATGGCACTCAGGGTAAACACATTAACATACCAGTTACAAAGCGTGAACATACATCAACAGACACATTAACATCCACGTCACATTCGCGCCCCTGCGTCCTCAGGTGTGAGCCCGGCACAGTGGGGGCGAAAGGCACATCTTTATTTACTTCATACCCCCCAGCGCTCTGGCGCCCTTGGTTGGCACCCCCAACACCCCGAAGTACTGGGTGGACTTTGTGTCATCGCACAGCCCCCCACCCCCACCCCCCAGGCACCCAGAAGGGGTCCTAACCCTCTGGACTTTTGGGCTTGAGCAAGCGCTTGTAGCAGCTGTAATGTGGGCCGATCAAAGCGCCTTCCTGTCGAGGCGGGTAGAAGAAAGACTTGGTCTCTAGAGGGGGAAAGGGTGGTGGGGGGGAAAAGTTAGTTTCAAAAACAGTCCTCTGTAGGGGGAAAACTAACTTGCAGACCCACTGTAGGTGGGCGCCTGCGCCGGGGAGCTTAAGCCAAAACCACCTGCTCATCTGCCAACACATAAGTGGGCTTCAGCCTGTCTATGCAGACAGTTTCCTTAGGCCCCTCAAGTCTAACACAAAACGTTTCTCCCCAGTTTCCAACTCTCTGAACTGGCTGTTGTACGACAGATGCAACGGGGTTCTGTGGGCTGGAAAAAAAGGCGCACGGGCGGATCAGTACTGAGCGCAGGGCTCTTTGGCAAAACTTCCCCCGGGATCCTCAATGGCTGAGAGAAAAAACGAGTTCTGCTGGGGAAGCTGCCAAATCTTCCTTAGGTGCGGAGCACAACCCCAATAAGATCCAAGGCAGGCGGTCGACCAAATTTGCATCCGTCAGCGAGGCTCTGAGCGCTGCTTTAAGAGACATGTGAAAGCGCTTGCACAAACCATTAGCCTGTGGGTGGTACGCGGTGGTGCGGTGGATTTTGACCCCCAGGCTGTCGGCCATCGCGGACCCCTGTCAGAAGTGATGTCCGACGGGGCTCCGAACCGTGCGACCCAAGCTGACAAAAACACGCGGGCTACCTTGGCAGACGTGGTGGAACTCAGCAGAACCACCTCTGGCTGACGCATAGTGCGGTCCACCATTGTTAAAAGGTGTGTGAACCCCTGCAACAGCAGAAGGGGACCCACTAAATCCACGTGTACGTGGTCGAACCTTGAAAAGGCTCGAGGGGGGCTTTGGTGTACTTGTGCACCTTAGCCCGTTGGCTCGCAACGCATGCTGCAGCCCATTCTTTCACATCCATTCACAGCCCATTCATTCACATAATCAAGGCTCGCATGCCGGGATGTGAAAGAGAGTGGACGACCTCGAAAACGCGGCGGCGCCAAGAGCTCGGAACTACGGGGTGGGTGCAGCCAGTGGAGATGTCGCAGAGCAAGGGGGGGCACCCTTCTTGTACCACCCTGCTCTCAAGTTTTAATCCGGTAGCTGCGGACTGGAGCGCGCAAATCTTTGCGTCCCTGGTTTGGTCGGCGGCCATTGCGGAAAAATCGATGCCAATGTATACTGGAGAGACCAGCGCGCGTGACAAGCAGTCTGCCACAACATTCAGTTTACCGGCTACATGTTGGATGTCGGTCGTGAACGCTGAAATTGCGGCCAAGTGCCATTGTTGCCGAGCTGACCACGGTTCTGAGACTTTGGACGTCGTGTAGGTCAGTGGTTTGTGATCGACAAACGCTGTAAACTCGCGACCTTCGAGCCAGAACTGAAAATGATGTGTAGCAAGGTGGAGCACCAACAACTCTCTGTCAAAAGTGCTATACTTACGCTCGCTGTCGTGCAAAGTACAGCTAAAAAAGGTGAGGGGCTGCAACTGCCACAGACCGGAAACGTACTGCTCCAGCATGGCCCCTACCGCAACATCCGATGCGTCTGTGGTGAGTGCTATTCACGCTGACGGGGCTGGGTGGGCCAGCAAAGCTGCATTGACGAGCGCTGTTTTGGCACCTGTGATGGCCTGGACCCGATTGGGGGTCCAGTCAATGCTATCCGCGGGTTTCTTTTTTTGTGAGCATGCCGTACAGCAGCTGCAGCAGCTGTGCTGCGCAGGGGAGGAAACGGTTGTAAAAAGTGACCATCCCTAAAAATTCCTGCAGCGCCCTCATGGTCTGCGGACGTGGAAAATGTGACACTGTGCGTACTTTGTCCAGCAGCGGGGTAGCGCCCTCCGACGAGGTGCAATGGCCCAGGAAGTGGATTATCGGCAGCCCGAATTGACACTTTGCTGGGTTAACGATCAGCCCGTGCGCTTCCAACCGTTGGAACACTTGTTTGAGATAGGCGAGGTGCTCCTCCTCTGACGTGCTAGCCACCAAAATGTCATCTAAGTAGACGAAAACGAACGGCAAGTCACGGAGCACCGTCTCCATCATCCTTTGGAAAGTTTGTGCTGCGGCCTTTAACCCAAATGGCATGTGTAAAAACTCAAACAGACTGAAGGGAGTTATTACTGCCATTTTGGGGACGTCCTCTGCTCGCACCAGGACCTGGTGGTAATCGCGGACCAGATCCAATGAAAAAATGCGCGTCCCAGCCAGGTGCACGGAAAAATCCTGGATTCAATTCAATTCAATTCAACTTTATTTATATAGCGCCATTTCACAACAACAGTCATCTCATAGCACTATCAACTGTAGGGGGGACCCCCACAGTTGCAGAAAGACCCCAGCAATCAGGCGATCCCCTGTGAGCAAGCACTTGGCGACGGTGGAGAGGAAAAACTCCCTTTTAACAGGAAGAAACCTCCAGCAGAACCAGGCTCAGGGAGGGGCAGTCATCTGCTGCGACTGGCTGGGGGGTGAGGGGATAGAGAAGAAGAAAAGAACAGACATGTAGAGAGCAAACAGCACGATGGGGACTCAATCTATGGGAGAGAACAAACAAATGTTAATGACCAGCAAAAAAAAAATATTTCATAGAGAGTGAGGAAAGGAGTGAGGCCCAGTGCATTACTGGACTGGAGGTCCCCCAGCTGACTAAACCTATTAGCAGCATAACTAAGGGAGGATTCAGAAACACATGATCCCTCCCTAATTGTAGGCTAGATCAAAAAGGTAGGTTTTAGCCCTATTCTTAAAAACAGAGATCGAGTCTGACTCCCGAATCCAGATTGGCAGCTGATTCCACAGGAGAGGAGCTTGATAACTGAAGGCTCTGCCTCCCATTGTACTTTTGGAGATTCTAGGTATTACAAGTAATCCTGCATTTTGAGAGCGTAGTGCTCTGTTAGGATAATACGGTAGTATCAGATCTTTTAAATAAAAAGGAGCCTGATTGTTTAGAGCTTTGTAAGTGAGAAGAAGGATTTTAAACTTAATTC
Organism: Pholidichthys leucotaenia; assembly: GCA_020510985.1. Classification (NCBI taxonomy): domain Eukaryota; kingdom Metazoa; phylum Chordata; class Actinopteri; order Cichliformes; family Pholidichthyidae; genus Pholidichthys; species Pholidichthys leucotaenia. The sequence goes on from CM035848.1 coordinate 142,676,536, forward strand.
TAAACTCTATGGGAAGCCAATGAAGGGAGGCCAGAACCGGAGAGATATGATCTCTCTTTCTAGTACCTGTTAAAACTCTTGCTGCAGCATTTTGGATCAGCTGAAGACTTTTTAAAGATGTTTTAGGACAGCCTGATAATAAAGAATTACAGTAATCTAATCTCGAGCTAACAAAAGCGTGGATCAGCTTCTCAGCATCACTCTGAGACAAGATGCTCCTAATCTTGGCAATATTACGCAAATGATAGAAGGCAGTCTTAGAAACAAATTTAATATGTGAATTGAAGGACAAATCCTGATCAAAAATAACTCCAAGGTTCCTCACAGAGCTATTAAGAGAAAGAGTAACTGCGTCCAAACTGAAAGTTTGATTTGGAAAGGAATTTCTAAGGTTTTTTGGACCAACAAGAATGACTTCAGTCTTATCTGAATTTAATAGCAGGAAATTACAAGTCATCCAAGCTTTGATTTCTTTAAGACAGGCTTCTAACTTGGCTAATTGATTAGTATCATCTGGCTTCATTGACAGGTATAATTGTGTGTCATCTGCATAACAATGAAAATGTATACAGTGCTTTCTAATAATGTTGCCTAACGGAAGCATATATAAACTAAAAAGAGTAGGGCCTAGCACAGATCCCTGTGGAACTCCATGACTAAGCTTTGAGCTGAAAGAAAACTCATCATTTACATGAACAAACTGGAACCTATCAGATAAATAAGATCTAAACCACTGCAACGAAGTTCCATTAAGTCCAACATAGTGTTCTAATCTATCAAGTAGAATATTATGATCGATAGTATCAAAAGCTGCACTAAGGTCTAAAAGGACAAGTACAGAAACTAGTCCATTATCAGATGCAATGAGGAGGTCGTTAGTGACCTTCGCTAAGGCTGTTTCAGTACTATGATGGATTCTAAACCCAGATTGAAACTCTTCAAGTAAACCATTTCCCTGCAGGTGGTCAAATAATTGCGTAGCAACAACTCTTTCTAAGATTTTTGAAATGAAAGGGAGATTAGAGATTGGTCTATAGTTAGCTAAAGCTCCTGGATCTAGCGTTGGCTTTTTGAGTAAGGGTTTAATTACAGCCGTTTTAAAAGCCTGCGGTACATGGCCTAAAGTTAATGAAGAATTGATTATATGAAGAATAAAGCTACCAATAAGTGGGAAGACTTCTTTAAATAACCTGGTAGGAATAGGATCTAAAAGACAAGTTGAAGGTTTGGATGAGGAAACTACTTTGTCTAACTCACAAAGGTCGATTAGAGTAAACTCATCAAGACAGACATCAATAGAAGGAGTTGTAGTAGTTACAGTATTTAAGTTAACTGTGGGAAGAATCTGATTGATTTTATCTCTGATGGATGAAATTTTATTATTGAAAAAGTTCATAAAGTCCTGACTAGTAAGCTCTAAGGGGATGCTAGGATTGACAGAGTCCTGACTCTTTGCCAACCTGGCTACAGTACTGAAAAGAAACCTGGGATTATTCTTGTTCTCTTCTATTAATGCAGAGTAATAACTCGTTCTAGCTTTTCTAAGAGATTTTTTATAAATTAAAAGATGATTTCTCCAAGCTAAATAGATTTCATCTAAATTAGTAGAGCGCCATTTTCTTTCTAATTGACGAGTCTTCTGTTTTAAGCTACGAGTTTCTGTGTTGAACCAAGGAGTTAAAAATCTCTGATTAGACTTTTTCTTTTTTAAGGGGGCCACCAAGTCTAGAGCCTGATGCAGAGAAGCTGAAACACTATCCACCATGTTATCAATTACAGAAGGAGCAAGCTGTCTATAGCTTATTTCCGTTGTGTTGACACATGGCATAGAGGAAACAATCTGCATAAATTTGGAAACAGCATCATCTGAGAGGCATCTACTGTGATAATATTTTTCTTTAGGAGCCAAATAGTCAGAAATAGTAAAATCAAAGGTTAACAGACAATGGTCTGACAGTACAGGGTTATGAGGAGACACTACAAGATTTTCTATTTCTATGCCATATGTCAGAACAAGGTCCAATGTATGGTGGAGGTAATGAGTAGAATTTCCTACTTTCTGAGAAAACCCAATCGAGTCTAATATTGAATTAAAAGCCACATTAAGGCAGTCACTATCTACATCCACATGTATATTAAAGTCCTCTACTATAATTATTCTATCAGATTTCAACACTAAATCAGCTAAGAAATCAGGAAATTCGGATAAAAATTCTGAATAGGTTGATGGGGGACGATAAACTATGGCAAATAAAATTGGGTTTAACCTGAAATTGCTAAAGTGCCCAATACTGAGGACCAGGCCCTCAAAGGAATTATAACATGTTTTTTGCTTTACATTAACTAGTAATTTGGAATGGTAAATTGTTGCTACTCCTCCTCCACGACCAGAACTTCTGGGATTTTGACAGTTTAAATAACCAGAGGGGGTTGATTCATTTAAACCAACATAATCCTCTTGTCCTAACCAAGTCTCTGTAAGGGAAATTAAATCAATCTGATGATCAATTAACAGATCATGGACTAACAGAGACTTGGGAGTTAGAGACCTAATATTTAACAAACCACATTTAATTTTTAAATTATGAGGAGGAACAGAGGCCAAATCATTCAATTTAGAGGCTTTATGTTTAATTTGAGTTTTACCAATATTTTGCTTTATCACTTTGGGATGCTTATACATTATATTTTTATTCACTTTGGAGGGAGCAGACAACGATTCTCTGATGGGGAAGACAGGGGCTAAGCTGAGGGGTGGCGGATGAAGAGGAGCTGCAGAGAGGCATGTAAGACTGAGACTCTGCTTCCTGGTCCCAACTCTGAGTAGTCATGGTTTTGGAAATTTGGATAAAAAAGATGCCAGATTGTTAGATAAATGAGAAGCACCATCCAAAGTGGGATGAATGCTGTCTCGTCTCATAAGACCAGGTTTTCCCCAAAAAGAGCTCCAATTGTCAATGTAGCCCACGTCATTTTTAGGACACCACACAGACAGCCAGCGGTTCAAGGATGACGAGCGACTAAACATGTCATCACTGGTCAGATTGGGGAGGGGCCCAGAGAATACTACAGTGGCAGACATCGTTTTTGCAAACTCACTCACCGATTCTATATTAAGTTTCGTGACTTCCGACTGCCGGAGACGGATGTCATTAATGCCGGCGTGAATAACAATTGTGGAATATTTACAGTTACTTTTAGCCAGCATTTTCAAATTTGACTCGATGTCGCCTGCTCTGGCCCCAGGAATACATTGGACTATGACCGCTGGAGTCTCTAGGTTCACGTTTCTGACTACAGAGTCGCCAATGATCAGAGTTTTTTCCTCAGCGGGTGTGTCGCTGAGCGGGGAAAAACGATTAGAAACGTGAACAGGTTGGTGGTGTACCGGGGCTTTGCGACTAGGCTTCCTTCTCACCGTCACCCACCCAGTCTCCTCGCTGCTGAGGAGAGCCGGGGAACCACTGATAGGGGGGCCTAAGCTAGCTAGCTCCGCTGCAGCTAATGGGCGTCCGTCGAGATTAACTGGCGCAGACGGTGTTTCAATGCAGCGGAGCCGGGATTCCAAATCAGACAACCTCGCCTCGAGCGCCTCAAAAAGACAACATTTATTACATTTACCGTTATCACTAAAAGAGGCAGAGGTGTAGCTAAACATCTGACAGAGAGAGCACACCAGAGGAGAGGAAAGAGAGCTAGTAGCCATAGCTAGTGGCTAGAGAGCTGGAGAGCAAACCACACAGGCAGACAGCAAAACAGGAAGTGACGATACGTTACCACAAGGAAGTGACGATCAAGGAAGTGGATGTGCAGGATGGGGTAACAATTGTGTTCCATGGCGTTGTTTAAGCGTCGGAAATCGCCGCACGGGCACCACGACCCATTGGATTTGGGCACCATGTGCAGCGGGGATGCCCAAGGGCTGTTGGAGCACCTAACGATGCCCAAGCGTTCTAAGCGAACTCCTCGCGCGCGATGGCTAGTTCAGCCATGTCCAGGCGGCGAGGGCACACAAAAACAGATGGACCGTTTGTGGTGATAAAATGCTCAACCCCGTGCTTGGTTACCGTAGTGGAAAAAGTGGCCACCGTGAGTGCTGGAAACTCGGACAGCAAACGCTGGTACTTATCCCCTGGAACTAGAACATGAGCTTGTGTTGGTGGCCCAACTCCTCAAGCTATGCAAGGCAAGGAGGAAAAAGATACAGCGTCCACTAAACGCCTGTTGGCAACATCAACAAGTAGTCCATAAGCACACAGAAAATTGGCACCTAAGATGGGGACCGAACATGCAGCTACCACAAAGTCCCACTGGTAATTGCGTCCATGTAAATATACAGTCACCATCCTTTCTCCAAACATCCTGATGCGGGATCCGTTGGCGGCCGATAAAGACGGGCCACAGCCTTCTGCCAGCCTGTCTGCGCTGACTGGCAAAATGAGGCTCTTCTGGTAGCCAGAGTCTACCAAAAAACTTCTTCCCGAACGAGTGTCTGTGATGATAAGCAGCTTCTCCCTGTCGCCAGCGGTCGCAGCTGCTACTGCCCGCTGGCTGTTCCGTTTCCCAGCTTGTATGAAGTGGCATGGCGGAAGACAACGCTGCGCTTCCTTGCCAAAACGCCATTGATAAAAACACAGCATCCTGGGCCTGTTTCTCCGTGTGGCCGTCCGGGCCACCACCATCGGCTCCTCGACCTTGCTGGGCTCCACCGGAGATCCCGGTCTCACCACCTGAACACTGAAAACGTTGTCTGCCAGGATGATGCGCTCTGCCTCCTCTGCCAGCGGGCGGTTGTCTCTGGCCGCCAGCAGAGGTGAGTTAGTGAGAATCGCTCTTGCAGAAGCCAGCAGGTTTCTGAGAAAGAGATGGACGAAAAGGAAAGCTCCGTCGTCCGTGCCCATCAACACAAGCATGCTCCCCATCAGGTCTACAGCCGGTCTGTCTCCTAACTCCAAGCGGGTGAGGAGCTTTTCTGGCCTCTCTGCGTCTGAAAGGGTATAATGACACAGCAGCAGCCGCTTGAGAGCGCTGTATTTTCCTTGGGCTGGTGGGACTCGGAGCAGACTCATGGCACGCCGCATGGCGCGTGCCTCCAGTGATGCCACCACATGATGGTACTTCATGTTGTCTGCCACAACTCCGCGGAGGGCAAACTGGGCTTCCACGTGAATAAACCAAGCGGCCGGGTCATGAAACCAAAAGTCCAGGAGTCTGACTGCAATGGCGCATATCGCGGTGGGAGCCTCAAACGGGAGTGTCTCCGTGGTGGTGCTCGGTCCGTCTTCCATTTCATGTCTCAGGGTCACCACTGTGGAGGATGGAATCAGACGAGACAGCGAGCTGACGACACATAACTTTATTCTCCTCCATCCCAGAACAGACTAGATCTGGGTGCCAAAGCGAACTGCCTTATACATTTTCTTCCTGCCTATGGCACGTAGGGTAAACACATTAACATACCAGTTACAAAGCGTGAACACACATCAACAGACACATTAACATCCACGTCACATTCACGCCCCTGCTTCCTCAGGTGTGAGCCTGGCACAGCAGGGGCGAAAGGCACATCTTTATTTACTTCATACCCCCCAGCGCTCTTGCGCCCTTGGCTGGCACCCCCAGCACCCCGAAGTACTGGGGGGAGTGTCATCTCCTTTGTGTCACCACAACTCTAAACAAATAGTGAGGAATAAATTAGGACACCCCCATCTGTTTTAGGACACCCCCACATTCATTCCCACTTAAAATGGCTAAAATAAATGTTAAAAAATACAAATAAAAACAAAAACAAGGTTAGACATAGATATGTGAACATTTATTAATAAAGAACTGAATATTTAATGGGGTGTCCTAATTTTTTTACATGGTTGTATATATTCAGTGCAGGAGCATTGCAGCTAGATGGTATCAACAGCATTATAGTTAGTTAAATTACCCGGCAAAATATAAATAAGGACCCAGACAGTATATTTCACATGTGAATGAACAGTGTTGTTGCCAACCTTGATAATAATTGTAATTGCCTTAGTTTTGTGTTGGAGGGGCCGATCTCTATTGTGCAAAGTTGTGACATTTAATACAGCCTCTGTGAGCAGGACTGGTTAGATTATAGTCTGACAGCCATAGGTAGGAAGGACCTGCGGAACCTCTCCCTTGAGCACTTAGGATGGCACAGCCTACTGCTAAATGAGCTCCTCAGTGCATTCAGCACGTCCCGCATAGGTTGGGACTCGGACTCCAGCAGAGATGACAGCTTAGCTACCATCCTCCTCTCTCCTATCTCCTCCACTGGGTTGAGGCGTCACTCCAGAACAGAGCTGTTTTTTTGATCAGCCTATTCAGTCTCTTTCTGTTGGCTGCTGTGATGCCGCTGCCCCAGAAGACCACTCCAAACATGATGGTTGATGCCACCACCAAATTGTAGAAGATCTTCAGGAGTGCCCCTCGCACTCCAAAAGACGTGAGTCTCCTCAAAAAGAACAGCCTGTGCTGCTTCTTCTTGTAGAGCGCGTTGGTGTTAGGTGTTCAGTCCAACTTAGGCTGGGTGTCCACCAAACACGCTTTTTGTCGCCCGACTCCCCTGAGCGTTTTTTTTTTTTTTTCAGCGTTTGTGCGCTGTACTCCGGGAAAAAAGTCTGTGCTCTGTATCCCAGCAACAGCTTGTCATGCTCAGCTCAGCATTTCCGCTTTTCCTATGATCAGACTTTCTACTTATTTTTTAATAGCAGTCTCTAAATAACAATGGACAGGAAACGTGTTTTAGCAGCTCTGGATGTAAAATATGATGACACGGAAAACAGGAGTCTGAGTAGAGACTGTATCGGCGTCCCATGTCCCGCCCTTCCTTAATTCTGATTGGCTGCTTAGAAAGTTCTGACATTGACGAGCTCAGCTGCAGTCTGAAAAGTTGAACTTTTTTCAACGCTGAGTGCCCTGAGCGCCGTGACAAAAATCAGCCACCGCTCAAAGTGTTTCAGTGCCAAGGGCACTCAGTGCTGTAAACGCTGGACTACATAGAGGATGAATAGAAACCGTCGCCCAGAGTGAAAAAAAATGTGTTTGGTGAACGCGCAGCCTTATTGTTCAGGTGAACACCCAGGTACTTGTAAGATGTCACCATCTCAATGTCTGTTCCCTGGATCTTTACTGGTGCTGTGGGGGGTTGACCACGCCTGCGGCAGTCCATCTCCAGTTCCTTGCTTTTCCTTGCAATGATCTGGAGGCAGTTCTGCAGGCACTAGTCCACGAAGTCCTGGATAAGTCCTCTGTACTCCACGTCATCCCCATCGGATATGAGGCCAACAATCGCAGTCATCAGAGAACTTCTGTAGATGGCAGTGTGGTGTGTTATGTGGAAAAAGTCAGCAGTGTAGAGGGTGAACAGGAAGGGAGCCAGAACTGTTCCCTGGGGGGGCCCTGTACTGCAGATGATGGTGTCAGATACACAGTCCTGGGTCCTCAAAAACTGTGGTTGGTCTGTGAGGTAGTCCAGGATCCACGATGACAGATGCAGGTCCACCCCTGCACACAGTAGCTTGCCCCTCAGGATCACTGGTTGGATGGTGTTGAAAGCACTGGAGAAATCAAAGAACATGATCCTCACAGTGCTTCCAGGCTTCTCCAGGTGGAACAGGGAACAATACAGGAGGAAGATCACTGCACCCTCCACCCCGATGCCATGCTGGTAGGCAAACTGAAGTGGGTCCATCTCTGGTCCCACCGGGGGGCAGAGGTGGGCAAGGTGCAGCCTCTCCAGGGTCTTCATCAGGTGTGATGTGAAGGCCACTGGTCTGTATCTGTTCAGGTCCTTGGGGTGCGGAGTCTTCAGCACAGGTACCATATAGGATGTTTTCCACAGCTGTGGTACCCTCCCTAGCTTCAGGCTCAGGCTGAAGATGTGCTCCACAATCCCGCACAGCTGGTCTGCAAAGGACTTGAGGAGACTCGAGCTGTTGCCGTCCGGACCTGCAGCCTTCCTCGCCTTGATCTTCGTCAGCTCAGTTCTCACCTGGGTCTAAAGCCCAATTCATAGTGGCAAAAACACGCTGTGACGCGACCAAGTGCAGTGGACGCATTTGCGTGCAAACCCTACGCAGAGGGTGAGCGCTGACCGAACGCATGCAGTCCCAAAAAAGTGACGGCACATACAAGAATGCAGTGGTCGCAGTGAACTGCGCATGCGCCAGGAAACTCCCACCATCCTGGAGGGGGAAATATTGAGCAACCCGACAAAAGCAGGGAGAAGATGAAGAACTTTGACACTTTGACAGACCAAGCAACATGGATGCTGCTAACAATAACAACAACAACAGCTCCTGTTTGTTCTCATCGTCATCATAATATTGATATACCTTCATCGCCTCCACCATTTTATAAAAAACTTCCACCACCAAGCTCTTCTTTTGTGTTTCGATTGCAGCTACTCAAACGTTTGGTGGCTCTTGGCTGCTGCCGATAGTATGGGCATGTAAACTGCATACTACTTTCACTGCGCATGCGTGAAATACGGCTACTGAAGTAGCTGCGGTGGCTCAAAAACAACTCCAAATATTGCCGTGTACGCAAATGCAGTCTACAGAACGCAAACGCTTTCCTGTTGGAGGGACTCTGAACAGCCCTTTAGTGAGGGACACACTGGGGCAGGAGGGTTGTGTGCTTGGGGGTTCTATGAGGGCAAAAACAGCTGGGGTGTGCACTGAAACCTGGGGGATGTAAGGGGGTGGTGGAGGGGGGCAGTGAACAGGGGGACGAGCTGAAGGTGGAGGCAGCAAGGGTTGGTGGCTAGGTGGAGCAGAGGGCGGTTGGATAAACCTGTTAAAGAACAGGTTCAGGTCGTTCACCCACTCCCTACCCCCATGGCCTGGGAGGGGGTATTCTGGTGCCCAGAGATAGTTTTGAGGCCTCTCCAGACACCGCTGATGTCACTCTGCTTCAGCTTGTCCTCCATCTTCTCCCCATGGTTGCATGGGTTTACTCCAGGTGCTCCGGTTTCCTCTTGCGTTTCAAAAACATGCAAGTGGCCCTAGATGTGAATGTGTGTGTGAATAGTGAAGGAACTGGTGCCGCGTTGTGGCTGTCTCATCTAGGTGGATGCCCTTGAATTTCCCTCTGGCATTAATAAAGTATAACAAACACATACTGTGGATAGATGAGAGTTACAAGTAAAAATGACAATAGATCATCACCCTCAGTGTAATCTGTCAAAATGACAGACAGCTTTCAGACTTTTCTGTCCCTGCTAAAAAAAAAAATCTGTTAAGGACCGATATGTTTCTGGTGTGTCCAGATTATGTAACATCAATTCTGCGATGAAACAGACAACAGTAGACTACAGCTGCAACAACAACAAGATGTTCAAGGGCATTTATGTGACCGTAGCAGTCCACCACTTTTAAGTGGAACGTTTCTGAGCCAAGAACATGATCTTGGCTGCAAACCTAGAAAACATCCAGGACTGAATCATTATATAGTTCAGTTAAGTTTTTTTTTTAAAATAATGCACATTTCTTTGTCTCCCTAGCAATAAAGATGGAATAGACGAAAAACAAAAGAACCAACCTGCATCTGCAACTTTTCTCATAAATTCATAACTTTTTTTAATAATAAATCTACAACTTCTTTCTTATAAATCTATGATTTTTTTTATAATAAATGTCAAGCTTGTTCACATAAATTGGAAACTTTTTACTCAGATATTTTAGCCTTTTCCCTCACAAATCTGCTACTTGACTCTTGTTATTTTGAAAGGTTTTTCTCAGATATGCACTAGTGTATGAAAAATTAAATATAAAGTATCTTTATATACCTTCAAACATAATCCAATTTATGCAGATGCATCTCAGTGAACTAGAATATTGTTGAAAAGCTATTTTTTTTCAGTAATTCAATTCAAAAAGTGAAACACATATACAGCGGGGAAAATAAGTATTGAACACATGAACATTTTTCTCATTAAACATATTTCTGATGAAGCCATTGACCTGAGATTTTCACCAGATATCAGTAACAACCCAAGTAAACCATACATACAAAGAAATCAAGGCAACTGTGTTCACAAAACAAGCTATATTTAACAAAGTGGAATGACACAGGGAATAAGTATTGAACACCAGAATCAGAATCAGAATCAGAATCAGAATCAGGTTTATTGCCATTGTTCATGTAGTACACAAACTAGGAATTTGTCTCGGTACAATGCTGCAACATTAAACATGATAAGATAAGAGAAATAAACTATACATGTAATAAAGTGTAGGATAAGATTAAGTGATACTGGTCAACAGTTAAAATATATATTAGCCAGCAGCAGATACTGTGGAGAACTATATAGTGCAGTCGGTAATGCAGGAAGAAAACAGTGATGATTGACATGAGTCTGGTTGAGCTGCTGTACATGGTGCACGAGAGTCACTTAGTGTTCAGCAGTCTAATGGCAGAGGGGAAGAAGCTGTTCATGTGACGGGAGGTTTTAGTCTGGATGGACCGAAGTCTTCTACCAGAGGGGAGGGGGGCAAACAGTACGTGACCAGGGTGTGAGGGATCGGCTATGATCCGGCCAGCACGCCTCCGGGTCCTGGAGATGTACAGATCCTGGAGAGATGGGAGCTTGCAGCCGATCACCTTCTCAGCAGTGCGCACGACGCGCTGCAGCCTTAGTCTGTCCCTGGCAGTGGCTCCTGCGTACCACACGGTTATGGAGGTGGTGAGGATGGACTCGATGATGGCTGTGTAGAACTGCACTAACATCTTGGTGGGTAGCTTGAGCTTCCTCAGCTGCCGCAGGAAGAACATCCTCTGCTGGGCTTTTTTGATGAGTGAGCTGATGGTCAGCTCCCATTTGAGGTCCCTGGTGATGGTAGTGCCTAGGAAGCGGAAGGAATCAGCAGTGGTGATGGGAGAGCCTGAGAGGGTGAGGGGGGGCAGAGGAGTAGTGACTTTCCTGAAGTCTACAATCATCTCCACTGTCTTCAGAGCGTTCAGCTGCAGGTTGTTATTGCTGCACCAGGACGCCAGCTGGGCCACCTCTCTCCTGTAGGCGGACTCGTCGCCGTTGGAGATGAGCCCGATGAGGGTGGTGTCGTCCGCAAACTTGATCAACTTGACAGACTGGTGGCTGGAGGTGCAGGAGTTGGTCTAAAGGGAGAAGAGTAGGGGGGAAAGTACACAGCCCTGGGGTGATCCGGTGCTGATGCTAGTATAGTCTGAGACAGTCTTTCCCAGCCGCACATGCTGCCTCCGGTCCGTCAGGAAGTCGATGATCCACCTGCAGAGGGAGTCAGGCACGTTGAGCAGGGACAGCTTGTCCCGGAGCAGAGCGGGGCGGATGGTGTTGAATGCGGAGCTGAAGTCCACAAACAGGATCCTGGCGTAGGTTCCCGGGGAGTCCAGGTGCTGCAGGATGGAGTGGAGGGCCAGGTTGACTGCATCGTCTACAGACCTGTTGGCTCGGTAGGCAAACTGCAGCGGGTCCAGGAGAGGGGTGGTGATGGACTTGAGGTGGGACAGGACCAGGCGCTCAAAGGACTTCATGACTACAGAGGTGAGCGCTACAGGTCTGTAGTCATTAAGTCCAGTGATCCGTGGCTTCTTGGGGACAGGGATGATGGTGGAGGATTTGAGGCAGGATGGCACGTGGCATAACTTAAGGGAGGTGTTAAAAATGTCTGTGAATACAGGAGCCAGCTGTTTCGCACAGAGTCTCAGGGTGGAGGGAGACACGCCGTCTGGGCCGGGGGCCTTGCGCGGGTTCAGTCTGGAGAACTGTTTGAGCACATCCTGCTCACTGATGATAAGGGGAGGGGGGGAGGAGGGGGGGGGGTGCCTTAAATGAAGTAGGGAATGTGGAGGCTGTGGAGCTGGAGGGAGGGGGGGAGTTGGACACAGATGACGAGGTGTCAAAACGGGCATAGTGTTGGGACAGTCTCTGACAAAGGGCTTTGTCATCCTGACCTTTAGGAGCCTGAGGCCGATAGTTGGTGATCTGCCTCAGTCCTCTCCACACGGAAGCCGAATCATTAGCAGTGAACTGCTGCTGGAGTCTCTCTGAGTACACAGATTTAGCCCTCTTCAGCTCTCTGTTAAACCGGTATTTAACCTCCCTGTAGCAGTCCCTGTCTCCACTTTTCAGCGCTGCTTCCTTCTCCTTCCTGATCTGTCTGAGCTTAGCTGTGAACCAGGGTTTGTCATTAGAGTAACTCACCCTGGTGCGTGATGGAAGAATGTTCTCTTCACAAAAGTGGATATATGAGTTCACAGTGTCCGTGTACTCATCCAGATCATGCGTGGCTCCTTTAAGCATGCCCCAGTCAGATATTTCCATGCACGTTTCCAGCTTCTCCTCAGCATCACTGGTCCGTATCTTCGTAGTGCTCACAACAGGTTTAGTGAACACGCTTGATGAAATTAATTTAATATTTAGTAGAAAAGCTTTCGTTGGTAATAACAGCTTCCAGACGCCTCCTGTGTGGAGAAACTAGGAGCAGGCATTGCTCAGGAGTGATTTTAGCCCATTCTTCCACACAAACTGTCTTCAAATCTTGAAGGTTCTGTGGGTGTCTTCTATAAACTGATCTTCAGGTCGTTCCATAGATTTTCAGCTGGATTCAGGTCAGGTGACTGACTGGGCCATTCTAGCAGCTTTATTTTCCTTCTCTGGAGCCAGTTGAGAGTTTCCTTGGCTGTGTGTTTGGGATCATTGTCTTGCTGAAATGTCCAACCCTCATTTCATTTTCAGCACCTTGGCAGATGGCAACAGGTTCTTATGACTAACTAACTAACTAACTAACCTGCACTTATATAGCGCTTTTCTAGTCACAAAGACCACTCAAAGCGCTTTCATTAATACTAACCCTCTATTCTAAGGGCCTATAGGAAACAGATATCTAGGGACAATTTAGAACAGCCAATTAACCTAACATGCATGCTTTTGGCATGTGGGAGGAAACCGGAGAAATCCCGGAGTAAACCCACGCAACACGGGGAGAACATGCAAACTCCACACAGATCACTGTTGGTCGGGGGCTGGGATCGAACCCACGATCCCACGATCCCCACAATCCCCCGGCCAAGGGTAAACTGTGCTGCAGCAGTGCTAACCACTGCGCCACCGTGCAGGATATTGAAGGATATTGCTGTACATTTGTCCATTCATCTTTCCTTCCATTATATGAAGTCTGCCTGTACCATGTGCTGAAAAGCACCCTAACACCATGATGGGATGTGCAGTGCCATTTCTCTTTCAAACATACTGTGTTGTGGCATCCAGAAAGTTCAATTTTGGTCTGATCTGATGAGACTATATTCTCCCAGTATTTTACTGGCTTTCCCAAATGTGCAGCAAACTTTAAATGAGCTTCAACATGCTTTTTCTTCAGCAGTGGAGTCTTGCAAGGTGAGCGGGCATAGAGCCCATGTCGGTCGAGTGCATTACTCATTGTTTTCTTTGAAACAGCAGTATCTGCGAACTCCAGGTCTTTCTGGAGCTCTCCACGATTGGTCTTTGGCTCTTGGATAACTCTTCTGATAATTCTTTTGACTCCTCTGTCAGAAATCTTGCAAGGAGCTCCTGATCATGGCTGGTTTATGGTAAAATGATGTTCTTTCCACTTCCAAATGATGGCTCAAACAGTGCTCACTGGAACATTCAGCAGTTTAGAAATGCGCTTGTAACCAATGCCATCATTATGTTTTGCAACAAAAAGGTTGTGAAGGTCAAGAGAGAGCTCTTTGCTTCTACCCATCATGAGTTCTTTGTGGTGTGACAATCTGATCTTCACAGACCTTTTTAATGGCTATCAGTCAGGACTTAACCAGCTGAAATTAATTTCCACTGATGGGGGATGGGATGGCTTCCTAAATTCTGATGGATTTCAGCTGGTTTCTTGGCTTTCTATGCCTTTTTGCACCCCCCTTTTTTTTTGCATGTGTTCAGTACTTATTCCCTGTGCCATTCCACTTTATTAAATATAACTTGTTTTGTGAACACAGTTGCCTTGATTTCTTTGTATGTATGCATTACTTGGGTTGTTACTGATATCTGGTGAAAATCTCAGGTCAGTGGCTCCATCAGAAATATGTTTAATGAGAAAAAAGTTTATATGTTCAATACTTATTTTCCCTGCTGTAGATTCATTACACATAGTGATACATTTCAAGCATTTATTTCTTCTAATTTTGATGATTATGGCTTACAGCTAATGAAAACCCAAAATTCAGTTTCTCAAAAAATTTTAATTTTACATAAGATCAATTTTTTTGTAAAAAATGGATTTTTAATAGAAATGTTGGCCTACTGAAAAGTATGTCCATGTATGCACTCAATACCTAATTGAGGCCCTTTTGTATGAATTAACTGCATTAATGCTACAAGGCATGTAGGTGATCAGCCTACAACACAGCAGACCAACGCCAGCAGATGGCATGGCTCCCCAAATCATCGCTGACTGTTGAAAATTCGCACTGGACCTCAAAGCAAGTTGGATTCTGTGCCTCTCCAATCTTCCTCTAGACTCTGGGACCATGATGTCCAAATGATAGGACTTGACACTTGATATGGGATGGCTATGACACAGGTGTAGTGTGGCCAACCACTGGTTCAGTTGGTTCGATTCCCGCTCTGTCTGCAGTCTGCATGTCGAAGTGTCTTTGAGCAAGACACTGAACCCCCCAGTTGCTCCTGGTGGGTCAGGCCAGTGCCTGTGTATGGCAGCTCTGCTGTCATCAGTGTGTGAATGGGTGGAAAGCGTCTTGGTCATCCAGAAATGAGTAAAAAACGCTATATAAGTGAACGCCATGTACCATGTCATTTGCTGTTGGTCCACTGGGTTTTATCAAGTCCAAGGTCAGCACAGCTGTCTACTGGGAAATTTTAGAGCTCATCATGCTTCCCTCTGCTGACAAGCTCTATGGAAATGATGATATTATTTTCCAACAGGACTTTTCACCTGCTCTCACTGCCAAAAGTACCAATACCTGGTTACCTCCGCCAATGAGGTTATGTAATCGGGGTGGTCTGTCCGTTCGTCCGTCCAACCGTCTGTTTGTCTGTCTGCCTGTTAGCAGGATTAAGCAAAAAGTACTGGATGGATTTTGATGAAATTTTCACCATAGGTAGCCCTTGGGCCAAGGATAAACCCATTAAATTTTGGTGATGATTTGAGAGTGCATCCCTCCACCAAGGACATTGTATTTGTGCAGCAGGATTACGCAAAAAGTACTGGATGGATTTTGATGAAATTTTCACCAGAGGTAGCCCTTGGGCCAAGGATGAACCTATTAAATTTTGGTGATGATTTGAGAGTGCATCCCTCCACCAAGGACATTGTATTTGTGCAGCAGGATTAAGCAAAAAGTACTGGATGGATTTTGATGAAATTTTCACCAGAGGTAGCCCTTGGGCCAAGGATGAACCTATTAAATTTTGGTGATGATTTGAGAGTGCATCCCTCCACCAAGGACATTGTATTTTTGCAGCAGGATTACATAAAAACTGCAGGATGGATTTGGATGAAATTTTTCCAGAGGTGGTCCTTGGCCGAGAGAGGAACCCATAACATTCTGGTGATGATCTGATAATGCATGCCTCCACCAAGGCTCTTATCTTCTCACAGTTTTAGCAAAAATACTCCAAAACTGCAGGATGGATTTGGATTAAATTTTTTGCCAGAGGTGGTCCTTGGCCTAAAGAGAAACCCATAACATTTTGGTGATGATCCGAGAATGCATACCTCCACCAAGGCTCTTATCTTCTCACAGTGTGTTAGCAAGAATACTCCAAAACTACCTGATAGACTTTGCTGCAATTTTCACCAGAACTGGCTTGTGGCCTACACATGAGCCCATTACATTTTGGAGGTGATCCATGAGGGACAGAAGGAGCCTTGGTGGAGATATGCACTCTGAGTGCTTTTCTAGTTTAATGACCATGGTATCACTGTACTTGACTGGCCCGCAAGCTCTCCTGACCAAGACCCCACAGAGAATCTATGGAGTATTGTCAAGAGGAAGATGAAAGACTCCAGACCCAACAATGCAAATGAGCTGAAGACCGCTATCAAAGCAACCTGCTTCCATAACACCTCAGCAGTGCCACAGACTGGTTAGCTCCATGCCATGCTGCATTGATTCATGCAAAAGGTGCCCCGACCAAGTATTGACTGCATACATAGACACACTTTTCAGTAGGCCAACATTTGTTAAAAATCCACTTTTTTAAATTGAGCTTATGTAATATTCTATTTTTTTGAGAAAAAGAATTTTGGGTTTTCATTAGTTGTAAGCAATTATCAACATTAAAAGAAACTACAAAAGCACTCAGAGCGCATACCTCTGCCAAGGCTCCTTCCATCCCTCATGGATCACCTCCAAAATGTAATGGGTTTGTGTGCAGGCCTTCATTTCTGGTGAAAATTGCATCAAAGTCTGTCCAGTAGTTTTGGAGTATTGTTGCTAAAAGACTGTGAGAAGATAAGAGCCTTGGTGGAGGTATGCATTCTCAGATCATCACCAAAATGTAATGGGTTCCTCTGTAGCCCAAGACCCACTTCTGGTGAAAATTTCATCCAAATCCATCCAGTAGTTTTTGTGTAATCTTGCTGCACAAATACAAACAGAGCCCTTGGTGGAGGTATGCACTCTCAGATCATCACAAAAATCTAATCATCTGTTTCCTGTGCCATTACGCATTTCCTGAAAATTTCATCAAAATCCATCATTGAAAATTTCATCAAAAGCCAATCATAACTTTTTGAGTAACGTTGCTAACAGACCGAAAAACCAACAAACAAACCAACGCCAGCGAAAATATTACCCCCTCTTGGCGGAAGTAATTAACGCTTGAAATATATCACTCTGTGTGTAATGAATCTATATACGAGTTTCACTTTTTGAACGGAATTACTTAAATAAATTAATTTTTTGATGATATTCTAATTCATTGAGATGCACCTGTATAAGACAGAGAAACTTAAGTATTTCCTGAACCAGAATAGAAGAGACGTGATTTCAGCACTGATTTCAGTGGTTGTATCAGTGACTTATTTCAGGATAAACAAGCACAGTTTTCAATCAGAGAAATCAAATGTACTTAACTAACTAACTAACTAACTAACCTGCACTTATATAGCGCTTTTC
The DNA here is from genome assembly GCA_020510985.1 of Pholidichthys leucotaenia. Lineage (NCBI taxonomy): Eukaryota > Metazoa > Chordata > Actinopteri > Cichliformes > Pholidichthyidae > Pholidichthys > Pholidichthys leucotaenia. The sequence continues at coordinate 142,693,666 of CM035848.1, forward strand.
TAGTCACAAAGACCACTCAAAGCGCTTTCATTAATACTAACCCTCTATTCTAAGGGCCTATAGGACTTAAGTAAAAGTACAGGTTTTTCTTCATGAATGTATTCATGATAAACCCATGTTAACTTAAGGACTTCAGTAGTTGTGTCTTGCTGCTGTGTACAACAGTTGTTTGTGTCACTTTTGACATTAAGCAATATAATTTAAGTTAATTACCAGTGGAGATTTAAAATACAGAAGCTTTCTATTCCTGGAGCACAGTGTGAACCACCTCTTCTTAAAAGGTTCCCGCTGCTAAAAACAAACACACTCCAATTAGTTTGGCAGATAAAATGTATATTATACAATAAATGAAACCCAGAGGAAGAAATCCAAAAAGTTGAGAGACCGTTGGGCCAGTTTTCTCCATGTATCCCTCCTTCAGGCATTGTGCTGTTATCTGGTGTAATAACTGGCAAAGAAACACAACAATATGTTAATGGAGCAACAGCAGCAGTTTGAATTTTTACCAGTTTATAGCTGAAATCATAACCTTGTGGAGTATGTGAATGTTAAAAAAACCTTTTATATAACATTACATATTTAGCATGATAATGAATTTAAAATTATAATCCCCTTTGCAAAATATATCAACAAGGATGCTAACAGCATCAGTTCTGAGCTTCACAAGAAAAAAAGTTGCAACTTTATAGGAAAAAATTTTACATTTTCCTGAAAAACTCACATTTTCAAGAAAAAAGGTCAAAAACGAGAAGAAAGAAAGAAATTGAGAAAACAATTTCACATTTTTGAAAAAAAATTACAAAATAATGGGAGAAAAATTGCCTTCTAATGTTTATGGTCCACTTTAGAAATAACTTCACTATAACTCAGTGCACAAATATGCAGGGAGATCATTGATCAAAATGGCTCTTTCCATTGTAGAGGTTGTCAGCCCCTGGTCTAAATGATTACGATTGCTACTGTGTATGTTGAATGTAGATGAAAAGCATGTCTCACATCTTTTTCTTGAAGCATGGGGTGTTTCTCCAGAAGATATGCCAATCGTGTTGCCCGGAGTGCATTGAAGAAGGAAACAATTGTCTGTAAGGGTAAGACATATGACAGGATGTGAGAACAAATGTCTTTTCACATAATGGTTAACTGCCTACCTGTTCAAATATCTTATGTAACCCTTATAGATTATAGCCTTCTTGCTATGTCATTACATTATGTTTTCCATTTCTAACACTGAAAGCAAGATTTAAAGATGAAACTATTTGCTCACCTGTTGTTGGGTTTCCACAAAACAGATTTTGCAAACAGCATTTTCCAAATCAAGACACTGTCATATATTTGACATATATTGCAAGTTATTCTATGCTCACCAATGGTAAAATAAAGAATTCAGTCTCCTGAATTTACAGGTCACAGTGATCTTATCTTTTGCAAACAGATTGTTTACCCAGACTAGTTCTGTTGTTCTGCTTTTATATCAATATGTCCAAAATATCTCAAAGTATTTGGTAACCTTAGAACAGCCAACGAGAACATCTTGTTATGAAAAAAAAGAGTAGTTGAGTTTGTTTGCACATTCTGAATGAATTTTTTTTGTCTTTTGGCTGCTTCCCTTTGGGGTCACCACAGCGTATCATCACCTTATATCGCGATGATCCACATGTTGATTTGGCAACGGTTTTTATGCCGGATGTCCTTCTTGACACAACTCTGCCCATTTATCCGGGCTTGGGACCAGCACAGCACAAGGAGTACGCTGGCTTGTCCACCCTCTGTTTGGAAGCCAGCACACACCTGCCACCATTTAAAGTGCCTCTGATTAATCCCAAATAAAGTTCAGCTGTTGTAGTAGGCTTTTCTTGACGTTTTTGTACTCATATCTTACAGCACAAGCCATGGTCCGCAGAGAGCTTCCAAAGCAACAGAGAGATCTCATTGTTCAAAGGTATCAGTTAGAAGAAGGGTACAAAAGAATTTCCAAGGTGTTAAATATACCATGGAACACAGTGAAGACAGTCATCATTAAGTGGAGAAAATATGGAACAACGGTGACATTGTGGAGGGTGCAATAAAAAGACCAGACTTGGACGGCAGACGAACTTTATTCACTCTCTCACTTCATTCATACACAGAAAAAAACATTCCCCTCATACACCAGGGCCTCTCCTTTTATATCACCCCACTCCTTCCCCCTGCTGCCTGAGATCTTGCATCACAATACATTTAACACATCATCACCCCTACTGTCCCCTCAGCTGCTCCTTCCTGCTGCCTGGGGTTCTACATCACCATAACTTCTCCCATCACAATACCTATTGTCGTCATTTGTTTAATCCCCCACGCTCTACCGGCAGAGGGACTATTTGCCTCTGCTCTGCTTCCAGTCTGAGATGATTATCCCAGCGTGGGTTCCCCCCCACCCCCCCAGAGTCTCAGACTGAGTGTCAATCCTCACGTCCTTTTGGCTTCAGTCTCCTCCCATATCTGCTGTAACGAGGGTTCTTCGGATCCTCAGCGCTGCTGTGCCAGTGGGGGGCTCCTGGGGGTCTGTCTGTCTGTGGGTGGGCAATGGCGAGGGGGGGGGTAACATTCGACTTGCCTGTGTGGCTGCTCTGATGAATTGTTTACCTGGGGAGTTCTCAGTGGGGGTCTTCCACGCCGAGGAGCTCGAGCCAACATCACTTGCTCGTCTGCCACCACAAAGGCGGGCTTAAGTTTGTCTATACATATTTTCTCCCGACGACCCCCCAAGTCTAACAAAAAATGTTTGTCCCCTGGTTCCAGCACTCTGAACGGGCCATCGTAGGGTGGACGCAATGGGGGTCGATGGGCATTGTGCCTGACAAACATGAATGCCGTGTTCTTCAAAGTTTTTGGCACAAAAGCGCGTGGATAATAGTGGTGGGCCGGGCCCGGTAGCATGCCTGTGTCCGCGCTATGCTGTGAACGTGGAGACAGATGGTTGTTCGGCACGGGATTATCTGGTAAAAATTCCCCGGGGAGCCGCAGCGGCTGAGAAAGGACCAGCTCCATTGGGGAAGCCTCCAAATCCTCTTTTGGTGCGGAACGCAACCCTAACAGAACCCACAGCAACCGGTCTACCCAATTTGCATCTGTAAGCGAAGCCCTGAGCACTGCTTTCATTGACCTATGGAAACGCTCGCATAACCCATTGGCCTGTGGGTTGTACGCAGTTGTGCAATGAATTGCAACACCCAGGCTACGGGCCATTGTGGACCAGAGGTCGGAAACAAACTGAGGGCCCCTATCAGACGTGATATCCGAAGGGATGCCAAAACGTGCCACCTATGTTGTCAAAAAGGCGTGTGCCACGTCCGCGGATGTGGTTGCCGCTAGCAGGACTGCTTCTGGCCATCATGTGGTGCGGTCCACCACTGTCAGAAGGTGCGTGAACCCCTGCAATGGCGGGAGGGGGCCCACGAGGTCCACGTGCATGTGGTCAAACCTCTTAGCCGGGATACGAAACGGCTCCAAAGGGGCCTTTGTGTGCCTGTGCACTTTGGCTCGTTGGCACGCTACGCAGGCTGCAGCCCACTCTTTTACCTGTTTGCGCAGGCCTGGCCATACGAAATTCGCTCCCACCATTTTGACTGACACGTGCACTCCTGGGTGTGCCAGGGCGTGAACTGACTCAAACATGTGGTGGCGCCAAGCAACTGCGACCACCGGGCGCGGGCGTCCCATGGAGATGTCACAGATTGGGGGGGGGGCTCCGTTTTTTAGTCCCCTGCTCTCCAGCCTTAACCCTGTTGGTCCAGACTGGAGTGCGCACACGTCCGCATCGCCAATCTGCTCTGCAGCCATGGCTGTATAATCTATCCCTACGCAGACTGGGGCCACTACTGCGCGCGAGAGACAGTCCGCCACCACATTCAGTTTACTGGCCACATGCTGAATATCGGTCGTAAACTCCGAGATCGCAGCTAGCTGTCTCTGCTGCCGGCCTGGCCATGGTTCCGAAACCTTGGCCATCGCGTACGTTAGTGGCTTGTGGTCCACGAACGCAGTGAAGCTGCGCCCTTCCAGCCAGAACTGGAAGTGGCGTATGGCCAGGTGGAGAGCCAGCAACTCTCTGTCGAACACGCTGTATTTATGCTTACTGTCGCACAAAGCCCTGCTAAAAAAAGCGAGCAGCTGCCAAGAACCGGCGACACGTTGCTCCACAACAGCCCCTATGGCCACATCCGAGGCGTCGGTAGTGAGCGCTATCCGAGCCACCGGGTCCGGGTGCGCCCACAGTGCGGCGTTTGCCAGGGCTGTTTTAACCTCAGAGAATGCCTGCTCCCGCTCAGGAGTCCAGTCGACTCTGTCTGACAGTTTCCGTTTCTTGAGCGCGGCGTACAATGACTGCATGAGCTGAGCTGCACGGGGAAGGAACCGGTTATAAAAATTAACCATCCCCAAAACTCTTGCAGCGCGCTGATCATCTGAGGCCGGGGAAAATTTGCAACCGCGCACACTTTGCCCGGCAAGGGTATCGCTCCCTCCGGTGAGCTGCGGTGCCCCCCAAAAATCAATCCCCGTCACACTGAACTGGCATTTCGCCGGGTTGATTATTAACCCGTGCTCCTCCAACCTCCGGAAAACTGTCCTGAGGTGGGTTACGTGTTCGTCCTCGGACGCGCTGGCCACCAGGATGTCATCCAGGTAGACAAACACAAACGGCACCACATCCATCATGCGCTGGAACATCTGTGCCGCGCCTTTTAATCCAAAGGGCATGCGTGAAAACTCAAACAGGCCAAACGGAGTTATTACCGCCGTTTTGGGTATGTCCTCCACACGCACCGGGACCTGGTGGTAACCATGGACCAGGTCTATTTTAGAAAAAATACGTGCCCCGGCGAGGTGAATGGAAAAATCCTGAATATGGGGAATCGGGTAGCGGTCATGCGCTGTGACGTTGTTCAAGCTGCGGAAATCTCCGCACGGTCTGCCACGATCCCTCAGCCTTAGGGACCCTGTGTACTGGGGATGCCCATGGGCTGTTTGAGCGCCTGATGATGCCCAGCCTTTTCAAGTTGGCAAACTCCTCGCGCGATATGGCCAGTTTAGCTGCGTCCAGGCGCCAAGGTCGTGTGAAAACGGGTGGCCCAGTGGTGGTAATAAAGTGTTCCACCCCGTGTTTAGTGATGGCCGCCGAAAACGTCGGGACGTGAGTGCTAGGAACTGAGTGAGCAGTGTGTGGAACTTACCGCCTGGAACTGTGATGTTGGCTAGCGTTGTTGGCCCGGCCCCTCGAGCTGTACAGGGGAGAGAATCAAAAGACATTGCGTTGATCTGGCGTCTGTTAGCAACATCGACTAGCAGCCTGTGTGCACACAAAAAATCAGCGCCCAAGATTTGGAAACTGCATGCCGCTATGACGAATCTCCACTCGTACATACGGCCGTGTAGGGATACAGTCAGTGTCCTCTCACCAAAAGTCCTAATGTCCAAGCCGTTTGTGGCCATCAGCTCGGGACTGCTAGCTCCCACTAGCCGGTCGGCGTAGGATGGCAGGATGAGGCTCTTTTGGGAGCCAGTGTCTACGAGGAACCATCTCCCCAAGCGTGAGTCCGTCATGTAGAGCAGCTTGTTTTCTTCACCGGCGGTCGCAGCTGCTACTGACTGCCGGCCTTGGCGTTTCCCGAACGCTTGAATTGGTACGGTGGCACACATCGGCGTGCGTCCTCTCCAAAGCGGCGGTGGTAGGAGCAGAACATGTCTCTCTGGCACTTCCTGGCCCCCGCTGCCGCTACCATCGCCGGCTCCTCACTTCCACTGGCTGTCTCGCTGGGTTTCGACGCCACCGCATTCACTGTGAGGGCTCTGGTGGTGAGGATGATCCGATCTGCCTCCTGGGCTAGCGCCCGGTAGTCATGCGCGGCCAGCAACGGCGAGTTGGCAAGGACCGCTCTTGCCTCTGTTGGGAGGTTCCGGAGGAAAAGGTGGGCAAACAGGAAATGCCCGTCATCCGTGCCCATCAACGCCAACATCTTCTCCACCAGTTTGACAGCCGACCCATCTCCTAACTCAAAGCGCCTCAGGAGCCTCTCTGCTCTGTCGCAGTCCGAAGGTGTGTAGCGCCGGGTCAGTGCGGCTTTGAGAGTCCCGTATTTATCGTGGGCTGGGGGCTGTTGGAGCAGGCTCGCTACTTGCTGAGTCGTGCGAGCATCCAGCACTGCGACCACATAGTAATATCTGGTGTCATCTGCCGTTATTCCCCAGAGGTCGAACTGGGCCTCGGTGTGGAGGAACCAAGACTGCGGGTCGTGCAGCCAAAAGTCCGGTAGTTTGACCGAAACAGCGCATGCGTTGCTGGGGCTTTCCATCCGGGCTGTCTCTAGAGTGCTTGCCGCGTTGCTGGGGCTTCCCGTCTGGCCCGACTCCGGGGTTTTTGCCTTGTGTTCCATAATTTGTCAAGGGTCACCAGTGTGGAGAGTGCAACAAAAAAAGACCAGACTTGGACAGCAGACAAACTTTATTCACTCTCTCACTTCATTCATACACAGAAAAAAAAATTCCCCTCATACACCAGGGTCTCTCCTTTTATATCACCCCACTCCTTGCCCCTGCTGCCTGAGATCTTGCATCACAATACATTTAACACATCATCACTCCTACTGTCCCCTCAGCTGCTCCTTCCTGCTGCCTGGGGTTCTACATCACCATAACTTCTCCCATCACAATACCTATTGTCGTCATCTGTTTAATCCCCCACGCTCTACCGGCAGAGGGACTATTTGCCTCTGCTCTGCTTCCAGTCTGAGATGATTATCTCAGTGTGGGTTCCCCACAACATTACCAAGAACTGGACGTCCCTCCAAAATTGATGAAAAAATGAGAAGTAAACTGGTCAGGGAGGCTGTCAGGAGGCCAACAGCAACAATGAAGGAGCTGCAGGAATTTCTGGCAAGTACTGGCTGTTTAGTACATGTGGCAACAATCTCAAGTCTTCTTCATACTGTATGTTTGGGCTATGGGGTAGAGTGGCAAGACGGAAACCTTATCTTACAAAGAAAAACATCCAAGCCTGGCTACATTTTGCAAAAATACATTTGAAATCTCCCAAACACATGTGGGAAAATGTGTTAATGGTCTGATGAAACCTAGGTTGAACTTTTTGGACATAATTCCAAAAGGTATATTTGGTGCAACCACAACACTGCTCATCACCAAAAGAACACCATACCTACAGTGAAGCATGGTGGTGGCAGCATCATGTTTTGAGGCTGTTTTTCTTCAGCTGGAACTGGGGCCTTAGTCAAGGTGGAGGGAATTATGAACAGTTCCAAATACCAGTCAGTGTTGGCACAAAACTTTCAGGCTTCTGCTTGAAAGCTGAAGATGAAGAGAAACTTCATCTTTCAGCACGACCATGACCCAAAGCATACATCCAATTCAACAAAAGAATGGCTTCACCAGAAGACGATTAAGGTTTTGGAATGGCCCAGCCAGAGACCAGACCTGAATCCAATTGAACATCTGTGGGGTGATCTGAAGAGGGTTGTGCACAGGAGATGCCCTCGCAATCTGACAGATTTGGAGCATTTTTGCAAAGAAGAGTGGGCAAATATTGCCACATCAAGATGTGCCACACTGATAGACTCCTACCCAAAAAGACTGAGTGTTGTAATAAAAGCCAAAGGTGCTGCAACAAAGTATTAGTTTAAGGGTCTGCATATTTATGCAACCAGGTTATCGTAAGTTTTTTATTTTTCCCCTTAAAAGATTTCAGTTTGTTTTTCAGTTGGGTTGTACAGGTTGTAGGTCACATTAATGGTGGAAAAGGTTTTGAATTTATTTATTTTGGTCTCATTTTTTACATCACAAAAACCTGGCATTTGAACAGGGGTATGTAGACTTTTTATATCCACTGTATATGGTATCTTTAAGAGTAGATATACTGTATCTCAGTCAAGCAAAGACTCTCACCTGCCCATCTTCGTGGTAAACAAAAATGTTCCTTGTGTGCTCATCCTCTGTGTAGGAGATCTGCAGCCCATGAGCGTGGCCAATCCTCTCTGGCTGGAACACTGCATTCAGAGCCTTCATGTTGATGACAGCTTTGGGAATCTTGGACTTGGTTTCGGTAAGAAATCGAGCATGTTTAGGGAACAAGAGTCACTTTGATGGAATCAACTTAAAATTGTATAGAAAGTAAAATGAATATTATATGACATGAGAACTGCTCACATCCTCTCTGATGAAGTATCTCAGGGTGAACTCTTTCTGCGACAACAGAAAGATCTTCTTAAGAAACTGTTTGTTGTCTCTGCCTTTCTTCCATAGTGTTGCCTCAAACAAATCTATGGTAAAGATACGAGAAAAAAGTACTGAAGCCCAAGATCTGTGGGGGGAAACAAATGCACTATTTTTTTTTTTTGTAGTATTACTTTGTTAGTATAACAATATGATAACTACCCGATTTATAAATTTTCTGAAAGTAAATATTTTCTCCTGTGAATTCCCTTCGTTCGTATTTAGCACGGATCCACTGCTCCCTAAGAACACTAAAAAAAATAGAAACAAAATAAGAAAAAACAATAAATTAACAAATTTCCAGGTGCATACAGGTAAGTAACATGTGTCCTCCTTTCACTGATGATTTGGGGTTTTTTTGTTTTCTAGTAACTCCACATTTGTACCTGACTTATTAATTTCTGTTCCTCTTTCTTCTCATGCAACATGACTTTTCTACACCCATTTACAAATCTGGATATAAGTTGAGCATTCACCTTCCTCTCATGCTGAACTAATGCTGTTAATGAGTGACAAAAGTAGTGCCAGTCACTTACGGACAGTCGTTTTCATGAGGCTGGTAGAAAAAGGCAGGGATGCACTTCTCAAAAACAGCTTTGGCTGCATTATTCCCCTTCTGTTGCATGAACTAAAACCACAATATGTTATTTCAGAAAAGACTTACTGAGATGGTAAAAGCAGACATGATTATGTGGCAAGTATATCAAAGTTGTGACTACTGACAAAACATGTAAAAGGACTGCTCATTAAAGACTTCCCCTGACTCATTTGCCATAGACTCAAGGGAACCAAACTTGGCACAGTTATTAGTCTTTCTCTACATACTGTAGGTACTACCAAGGGCCACACACTTCAACCATCATTTTATGCAGCTGTGAAGACCTCACCTGTAAAAGTCTGTAGAATGCATCAGAAGCCACGACTTGACCTCAGAAATCAGCTTTTCATCATCTTGGAAGTGCTTGCCCTTTATAAATGACTTCATGATTGGAAAGAGGTGGAAAACAGATGCTGTGAGGTCAGGTGAGTAAGAGGGTTGAAAAAGTATTTTATGGCTGTGGGACCATACTTCTCTCTGGGCAACATGCGAGTTGTGAACCAAGGCATTATCTTGCAGGAGGTGGAGCCCTTTGGTCAGCATGGGAGATGTGACTCACTTTTGCTTAAGAAAAGTGTGAGCAACTGAGGAATCCATCATGCAGACAACATGCCTACCTCTAGGCCAACTGGAGTGGTGGCCTAGAGGTAGAGCATCTGCCTCACAACCAGGAGGTCAGGGTTCAAGTCTCGGCCGAGTCATGCCAAAGACCATATAAAAATGGAACTTCCTGCCATCCAGCTTGTTGCTCAGCAAAAATGGAACAGAGGAGGGAAATGTGTGCGGCAGTGGCTCAGGAAGTAGAGCGGGTCGTCCAATAACCAGAGGGTTGGCAGCTCAAATCCTGCTCTCCCCAGCCATCCTGCCGTTGTGTCCCTGGGCAAGACACTTTTCCCACTTTGCCTTCAATGTCCATGACACTGGGTATAAATGTGTATAAATGTTCGGCAGTGGTCGGAGAGGCCATTGGCACGGACTGGCAGCCATGTTTCCGTCAGTCTGCCCCAGGGCAGCTGTGGCAACAAAAGTAGCTTACCGCTATCAATGTCTGTCTGGAATGAATGAATAAAGGACTCACTGTAAGCGCTTTGAGATGTCACTTGACATGTGAAGCGCCATATTCACCATGTTACAAATTATTATGCAAATGATATTTGTCTCTGATTTTCCTAAGTAGTCGATGCAAATGACGGTCAGTATAATTTTCAAGTCATCAACCATTAGAGCATAATTCAAATTTTATTAAACAAACCTCCCAATGATAACCATTTTTTTGCAAAAATTAAAAAAAACCTCTAAATGCACTGTTCCAAATTATTATTCACAATAGAGTTTCAAAACATTTCATTGGTTGTAAAGAAATGAAAATGTTCATTTGTTGAATTTGCAGCATTAGGAGGTCATATTCACTGAAATCATAAGCTATTTCAATCAAAAACATCTTAACAGGCTAAGTTTCATGTTAACAAAGGACCCCTTCTTTAATATACAGCAACCTTCACAATTCTTGCATCCACTGAACTTGTGAGTTTTTGTAGATTTTCTGCTTGAATTTCTTTGCAAGATGTCAGAATAGCCTCCCACAGCTGCTGTTTTGATGTGAACTGCCTCCTACCCTCATAGATCTTTTGCTTGAGGATGCTCCAGAGGTTCTCATTTGGGTTGAGATCAGGGGAGGATTGGGGCCACACCATGAGTTTCTCTTCTGTTATGCCCATAGCAGCCAATGACACAAACGTATTCTTTGCAGCATGAGATGTTGCATTGTCATGCATGAAGATAATTTTGCTACGGAAGGCACGGTTCTTCTATTTGTACCATGGAAGAAAGTGGTCAGTCAGAAACTCTATATACTTTGCTGAGGTAATTTTCACAACTTCAGGGACTCTAAAGGGGCCTACTAGCTCTCGACCATGATTCCGTCCCAAAACATGACTCCACCCCCTTCTTGCTGACGTCGTAGCCTTGTTGGGACATGGTAGCCATCCACCAACCATCCACTACTCCACCCATCTGGGCCATCCAGGGTTGCACAGCACTCATCAGTAATCAAGACTGTTTGAAAATTAGTCTTCATGTATTTCTGGGCCCACTGCAACCATTTCTGCTTGTGAGCATTGGTTAGGGGTGGCCGAATAGTAGGTTTATGCACAACTGCAAGCCTCTGGAGGATCCTACACTATGAGGTTTGGGGGATGCCAAAGGCACCAGCAGCTTCAAATACCTGTTTGCTGCTATATAACGGCATCTTAACAGCTGCTTTCTTAATCTGATGAATGTGTCTGGCAGAAACCTTCCTCATTGTGTCTTTATCGGCATGAACCCATCTGTGCTCTAAATCAGCCACAAATTTCTTCACAGTAGAAGAAGCCAACTCTGTTGTCATTCAGTCCATACAGCCAATCATGTACAGTAGAACAAAATTACGTTTCTCCTATCTACAATATTATTCACATCTAGAACCAGAGGGGTTGCTGCCATGCAAGTTGCCACCACAAGCAACTTCTCCTTCCCCCATTCTATTATGCTGAGCACCAAGCTAGAAGGTGTGAAGTACCATTTTTATATGGTCTTTGGTATGACCCAGCTGGGTTGTGGGGCAGATGCTCTATCAACTAGGCCACCACTTCTTCAGTTTTCGTGAAATATCTAATGTTTTCATACCTTGTCCAAGGCATTGCACTATTGCTTTTCAGCAGCAGAGATCCTTTTTCTTTCCCATATTGCTTGAAACCTGTGGCATGCTTAATAATTTGGAACATCCTTCTTAAAAGGTTTTCCTTTAATTGGGCTCACCTGGCAAACTAATTATGACAGGTGTCTGAGATTGATATCAGGGATTCAAAGAGCCCTGAGACACAATACCACCCATGAGTTTAATTGAAAAACAAGAAATTGAATGTTCATGACACTAAAATCCTATTTGCATAATAATTTGTAATGGGGTGTAAGTCTAATCCATTATTACAGATGCATCTCAATAAATTAGAATGTCATCGAAAAGTTCATTTATTTCTATAATTCAACTCAAAAAATGAAACTCATATATTATATAGATTCATTACATACAGAGTGATATATTTCAAGTGTTTATTTCTTTTAATTTTGATGGTTATGGCTTATAGCTCATGAAAACCCCAAATTCAGTTTCTCAAAAAATTAGAATATTACATAAAGTTAATTTAAAAAATTGATTTTTAATAGAAATGTTGGCTGACTGAAAAGTATGTCCATGTACACACACAGTACTTGGTCGAGGCTCCTTTTGCATAATTATTGCATCAGTGCAACATGGCATGGAGGCGATCAGCCTGTGTTACTGCTGAGGTGTTACGGAAGCCCAGGTTGCCTTGATAGCGGCCTTCAGCACGGGCAGCACGGTGGTTCAGTGGTTAGCACTGTTGCCTAACAGCTAGAAGGTTCCAGGTTCAAATCCACAGGCTGGCAGGAGTAGGAACCTTTCTGTATGGAGTTTGCATGTTCTCCCTGTGCTTCGTGGGTTTACTCCGGGGGCTCCGGTTTTCTCCCACAAACCAAAGACATGCATGTTAGGTTAATTGGTTGTTCTAAATTGTCCCTAGATATCTGTCTCCTATAGGCCCTTAGAATAGAGGGTTAGTACTAGTGAAGCGCTTTGAGTGGTCTTTGAGACTAGAAAAGCGCTATATACAGTAAGTGCAGGTCCTTAGCCTTAACCCTTCAACTCGTCTGCATTATTGGGTCTGGTGTATTTCATCTTCCTCTTGACGTGGCTCCACATATCATCATTGACTGTGGAAACTTCACACTGGACCTCAAGCAACTTGGATTCCGTGCCTGTTCACTCTTCCTCCAGATTTTGGGAACTTGATTTGCAAGTGCCAGGACTTGGCACCTGATTTGGGGAGCCATATCATCTGTTGGTGTTAGTCCACTGTGTTTTGTCAAGTCCAAAGTCAATGCAGCTGTCTACCAGGACATTTTAGAGCACTTCATGCTTCCCTCTGCTGACGAGGTTTATGGAGATGCTGATTTCATTTTCCAGCAGGACTTGGCACCTGCCCACACTGCTGCCAAAAGTACCAAAGCCTGGTTTAGTGACCAAGGTGTCACCATATTTTACTGGCCAGCAAACTCTCCTGACCTAAACCCCATACAGAATCTATGAAGTATCGTCAACAGGGAGATGAGAGACACCAGACCCAACAATGCAGATGAGCTGAAGGCTGTTATCAAAGCAACCTGGGCCTTCATAACACCTCAGCAGTAACACAGGCTGATCACCTTCATGCCATGCCACAGTGATGCAGTATTAATTTATGCAAAAGGAGCCCTGACCAAGTATTGAGTGTGTGCATGGAAATACTTTTAGTTGGCCAACATTTCTATTAAAAAAATCCATTTTTAAAAAATTGATGTTATGTAATATTCAAATTTTTTGAGAAACTGATTTTTGGGTTTTCATGAGCTGCGAGCCATAACCATCAAAATTAAAAGAAATAAACACCTGAAATATATCACTCTGTCTGTAATGAATCTATATAAAATATGAGTTTCATTTTATGAATTGAATTACTGAAATAAATCAACTTTTTGATGATATTCTAATTTAGTGAGATGCACCTGTATTATTATTATTATTATTATTATTATTATTATTATTACAACTTCCGCATGTATAAATGGATGATATTTTTCCAAAGACCCCACATTGATCTTGACATCTTGGGCTAGTTGGCGAGCAATTATATGGCAATTCTCCAAAATGGTGGCCTCCAATTGCACTGATAATGTCTTCATCAATGGCACACTGTGGTGACCCAGGAATGGGTGTCATTTCCATCGATGTCTTACCACTCTTGAGCTGTTGATGCCAGTGCTTGGCTATGCCATACAATGCGGCATCCTCCCCATAACTCTCTTTCATCTCATCAAACAGCTCTCGTAATGTGTGGGATCTCAAGTCCAGGAACCTGATGACTGCTCTGCTTTCAACTGGCTCCATTATCCCATCTTACACCACCTTAGCACTTGTAAAAGAGAAACTCTTAGGAGTTCAGAGCTGCAAATTACCACGTGAACAATAGAGACAGGTATTATTATACATGTCCAATTTCAGCCTCCTACAATAACCAGAAGTGGGCCAGGTGAACTATTTAATGAGCAGCCATCTACTTAAGCTTTTCTTTATATTCACTTTTTCTATCAACAGTATCTGCACTAGGATGCAAGATGCTATCTAGAAGTAATCATAGAAGGTGACTGCACTCCAAAAAATATTAAAAACATGGAATATGTTAGAGATGTTAAGCTGAAATGTACATTTAGCAAATACAGAAACTCAAAAAAAAAATGTTATTCCACATTAAAACAGCAAACAATGACTCAGCACCTCCACAAGTGAATCTTCCCAGTGATCCAGCCTTATGGATTTCACTTTGCTGATAGCAGGCAGATTACGATGCATCCCTGAACAGTTCAGACAAACAAAGACACCAAGTGTGTAGGAGGCCCAGTCAGGCTCTGCAGGTCAAAATAATCATAATGCATAAACTGTAAGAAGGAACTACAGTAGAAACTATGATTGTATGAACCACAGTTACAGAAGTAACACAGTCAGGTGAAAATGCAAAAAAAACCGTGTGTGTTTCTGTGTACAAATTATGGATACGTTTAAAGAAAAACTAAACATCAATTTTGTGTTTTCTTCACACATGCACACGCTGTATTAGCTGTACAGTGTCGGCAAAGATAATAAAGCGTTGATGATTAAATGAGGAACAATGAGGTCATACTAGAGAAATGTAGCAGCTACCTCTTCCCCTTTAAACTTATCACTAAGTTTGGTTATAAAAACTTACATTGGATAAGGTAAAGTTTAATTAAACACATGACTCATTCATATAGAGACAATCACAAACACTACTGTGGTTGTTTTTAAACTTTCAACTATAACAAGGTCTAAATGTCTATTTAAAAAGGTAACCAAAAGACAAACAATGTTAATACACTGAATAAATGCATAGATTTAAGTTAACTGCACTTACCAGCGGCACCACAGTCAGCACACAGGTTATTTCCTGGTTGTCTCACCAGCTCAAGCAGGATTTTATTATTTCTCTCCAAACTGGCCATGAAGGAAGTTTTCTTCAGTCAGTCTGGCAGTCAAATCCCATTTAAAAGAACACTACTAGGTAATAACAAATCCATACAGCTTTTTAGTTTACACATTGTCAGGTAAAGAGCTGCTCCATACTGCAGTAGGTGACAACATGTTTCTTCTCAGTGGCTGCAGTGACCCATGTATTTCCTCTTAACAGGGCAAGATCATGAAGTTTATTGTTATGCGCACAAGCACAGAGGTCCTGAAATAACACAGAAAGGAAGTGAGATAGAAGCCACTATATGCTGCAGGGTGATTGACTTCCAGTGTCAGGCTGATGGACTCATAGAAAACTATGAAAGGTGTAAATGAGGTGAAAAAAGACACAGTTAAAATAAAGTTGAGGCATGCCTTGCAACTCCTTGGGGAACCTGCTGGGGTTATTTTCAATTTGCTGTAATATATGAAGACAACACATTGCAGTGATGGGTACTTACATTATACATGTGCTGATGAACTCCAACAGAACTTGTGGTTCCACAAGATTTTTATATTCTTGAGGCACAGCAGCCTCACCCAGTTACAGTATGTTGAAATCTTCTGTTTACACTGGGCAAGCAATCAAAATCAGCAATGGACTCGAAAAGTAAGACGATAAAATGTTTGTTTAGAGTAAGAATAGGAAACAGTGCAAAGCTACATTAACAGAGTCCAAAAACATGAATACGGACCAACTATGGAAGACAGATTGTACCTTTACCACTTGAATATTCATTTGTAATTCATGGAACAGCTTCAGCTTTAACAACCTGAGTAGTCAGAACAAATTAAAAGAATTATGCAAGCCTTAAAAAAAATAAAACCATCATACTGTATATCACTGTTTGATTATATAATTGAACAAACATGACCTATAATTTTCCAAATTTGTGTGGCTATAATATCTATTAGTTTGATTATAAATATCTCAGAATGTTATCTTGGCTTTTATATAAAGAATAACCAAGAAGCTTTTACACAGCAAGCTGCTGGGTTGGCCCCGGCCTGGCGCCTTAATTGTTAGGAAGTAAAGGTCAGCTGCAGCATAAAGAATATATGGAAGGGAGCTACTGCTAATAATGTAGGGCTATAAACTAACATTACTGTGGCTTACATCTAATAATAAAGGTCTGGCTTTATTTAGACATCAAAGTTACCAATACATGATGGAAAATAATGTGTGACAGGAACATAAAAATCCTTTGACCCCTAATTCCAGACTCTCTAGTAGGGCTGCTACTGGAATTTTAATGATTGTTATGCATATAACCACTGTTTCTCTAATGAGGGGAGCTCAGTTCAACATAAGGATGGGAAATGTACATGCGCCTGCACACTGCTAAAGACAACCTCTAATGTGTGATGACACAGGTGGAGCCCCACCCCCACCCATAACCACCTGGTCATCATATCATCAGTTTTCAGGTGCTCAACACTGAGCTCAGTGTGTTTATATGCATAATTGTACATTTCCCTATGCTCAGTACACTCAGTACAGCATAAGTATTGGACATTGAATCACACAGTTGAAGGAACCAGGACAGGAAGCCTGCACCCTGGGACAGGACTTTACCAGCCAAAACAAAAGTGTGGGATACCAAGGGGGCCATCACATCCAAGAGATAAAACCAGACAAAAGTGTGCAGCGTTGCTGAATAGGCTGCAGCACAAATGTCAGGCACTCCCCTAAAAATAACACCCAAGAAACAACCATACCTCTTGTAGAATATGCCTTGACACCCTGAGGTGGAGAAAGGCCTCTGCTGGCATATGTGATAGAATTGGTCCAAACTATCCACCAAGAAAGGTCCATCTTGGGCAAAGGTTTGCTCTTGACTGAGTAAGCGAAGCCCACAAAGCTGCTCAATAGAGCACACCTCACAGATTTGGTGGACAAATGGAGTGCAGCTTCTCCTACTAATCTGTTACAAAGGGAGTAGGGGTTGTAGGTGAGGAGACTGAAGGTGGTTGAACAATAGTTATGGGTGATGACCTCAAGTCCACTGTTAGAAAAATACCCAATTCTTTGATTGAAAGATCCAAGAACAAACCGGAGATTTCTTCAATTTAAAGGATGGTACATTTATTTAGAAGTCACATGTAAAGCAAGCAGCGCTGGGTGCAGCGTGACGCAGCTTCCTCTGGAGCGTCGCCACACTGAACCCCGACTTCCGGGTGCGTGTTACAGTTATCCTCTCGGGTGGGGCGACCCAGTACAATAGGATGGGCTTATACGCGACCGTCTGATTGGCCGGTTTAACTCTGACGTGAACAGGCCATCCGCTGTTCACGTTACACTGTAAAAACGATAACTAGCAGTTGTTGATCTGAGTACAATTTAAAAACTGATGTGACTCAAAAGTGAACGTCTGCAGTATGTAACCATGAAAAACTTGTTGTCTCAGCATGTCTGTCTCTAACTGCCTCTACACTCGTATTTTCTTGTCAGCTCAACAAAGACATGAGAGTTGGCATTAGAGCGTATCTCTGATGCACCTCTCTCACCTGACATACGTTAGTTGCGCATGCGTATTACACAAAACCTTTCAGTCTGCTGAGTGGGAAAGACGCCCACGAAGCAGTTTGCGACAGTACCTCAAACGAGTTTATTACGAGCATTTTTTTTTATTGGACGAGTTTTGTCTCATCCGTCGTGTGGACGATTCCTCGACATCGACTCCTGTCGTGGCCTTGGCTGCATGTAAAGCAAGAACATTAACGGTCCACAAACTTGGTAAGTGTGTTTTTGTGACTACATTGACATAATTTTTCACAGTCGTATTATTTCGCAATAAAGAACGAGTTGTTAGTTTAAAACACTGTAAATGTGGACATAAAGAAAGCTTAGTAGGCTAGCAGTGTTGCTGTGTGTGGGCAGTCTGTTTAGGTTTTTTTTTTTTTTTTACTGAAGTACCGCCTGTAATAGGGTTTTTCAGGGTTCCAGAATGCATTGCGCGCTGCGGCGTAGTTCCGGTCCAGCAGCTGTTTGACAACAATCGCCGCCACTGACCCGAATCGGGGTCAGTGGCGGCGACAGTAATGCACTCAGTAATGCATTATTGTCATGTAATCACGTGCCTGAAAAACTCTATACTGCCGTGACACTAAAGCCCCTCGTTTTTCCAAGGTTCCAAGTTTGAATCCTTAATGGGTTCTTAATACCAATTATTTTGGTACCATTTTTTTGCCTCCTGGAATATGGGATATCTGAAGAACAAAAAATAAAGGAGTCACTAAGTAATGAGTACACTCAATTATTTATTTCATTAAAGAACAAGGTGCATCAGACACCAAATAACATTTGAATGTCATATTTTGTACATGACAATGACAGACTGTTTAACATTTGAAATCAAATAAAATGTGCATTTATTTTAGTAGCCCCTGTCACACTGAGCATGCAGGGAATAAATTATGACTTTGAAAATTGCATCACAGTTTGTGCGATGCAAATCATAAATTGAGCAGTAGATGTTGCAACATCTGTCAATCCAAGCCCTGACTCCTAATGATGCCAGGGATTGGGTTGACAGAGACCACAAAATCTCCTGCTCATAGTAGAGTGGAGATACCACACACACTTTTTTCACAAAATCTGCTGAAGAATTACTATTTGATTACATGACAATAATGCATTACTGAGTGCCATATGTCGCTTGTGGGGTTCAACAAGTTAAAATTTGGATATATTTCAATAGCCCCTGTCAGACTAAGCATGGTTTCATAAATGGCATATTTTGTACATTACAATGACAGATTTTGTGACATTTCAATTGTGAAGTTGCTTAAAATGTGGATTTATTTAACTAGCCGTTGTCACACTGAGCTTGATTAGAGAAGTGGAATATTTGGTACATAATAACTATTTCATGTTGCCCTTGACACTGAGCGTGATATTTCACATATTTTTTGATAACAATGAATGGCATATTTTTCGTATGACATAAGCCAATAAATGTTTTTTAAAAGTGTTCAGTTTGCATGTTCATTTATTTTCTTAATATGCACAGGTACATAATTGTTGCAAAGAAATATAGAAATCAAGAATAGAATCTGGGGAGGGGTGGGGTGGGGGATAAATAAGGCGAAAGGTGCTTGGAAAATAAAAACATCATTGCTAGTACAGAAACATTAACCTGTGTAGTTGTATTACCACAGCAATTTGCTGTGGTAATACAAAAGTTTCCACAAAAGTTTCCACACCCTTTCTTGCCCCTAAATGCTCTGGGTGACCGATTTTCACGCTCTAGTACATGCAGTTCCGTGAGTATTTGTCCCCGATTCGGGTCAGTGGCGGCGATTGTTGTCAAACAGCTGCTGGACCGGAACTACGCCACGGCGCGCAATGCATTCTGGAACCCTGAAAAACCCTATAACATTAATGGTCACATTTGTGTGCCGAAAATGCACGCTCAATTTATCGGTCAATATATGAGCTTTAAAGATGAGGGCAATTTCGTTGTAGTTTGTTAGCAGGCAGAAGAGGCTAGCCTTGTTTTAGCCTAGCTTACATGTCTTGACTAGCCTTGCCTTGACCCTCACCTCGGATTTACACCGGACGGCAGCGCTACGGTTTTGTTCCGTCATACACGCAACGTCAATTTACACCAGCAGCGTCTCAGAAGCGGAGCGTCTCGAAGCTGAGCATAAACAATGAATGGCTGGGTCCACTAACTACAAGCGTAACACCGTAACTTGTACTTAGTGGAAATAGCCATTCACTGTTTATGCTGACGGAACAAAACCGTGGCGCTGCCGTAACGCGGCGCGGCCACGTCCGGTGTAAATCCGGGGTCAGAAGAGAGGGAAGGGACGCTCCACATCGTCCTGTCCTGTATGTACATTTTTCGTCAGAAGATGGCAGCATAGGATAGGGAATGAATAAGGGATAAATAAAATCTGTAATTTGTTGAGCCAAATTACAAAATTAGTCAGTTTTCTTCGGATGCGTTCCTTTCTGGGCGGTCTGGTGGTCAGAATGTATTTCTGTAACACACAAAACTATGTTTTATTTCTTTTGCTATCATTTGCTAAATTAAAATTACTGCATATTTATTTCACTTTGTGATTAAGCCAGGACTTCCCCCTGTATCATACCTTATCATGTACAGGAGCATGGTGTTGTCAATGCCTCAGGATATCATATCATATTCTATAAATATCATATATCATATTGCTAACACTGTGAAATTGTAATATCAATTGTCTTTTGTTATTTCGCAAATGAATGGGTCTGCAACAAAACTGAATGTTACATGACCTTTGTGTTTCAGGAGTTTATCATATGCAGTGCAAATTTTGCAAGTTCACAAGCTCCAGTCAAGAAGTTCTCCTGAAACATTGCCGTCTTCATCACGGAAAAGGTGCTTCCTGGCCTTGTGTTCATATAGGCTGTGTTTGTGTATTCAAAACACCTGGTGCACTGAGGTCACACCTCTCTAGGTGTCACAAGACTGTGAGAATTCATGAGAATTCAACCTTTCAGTGTGAATTGTGTGATTACAAAGAAGTTTGCAGTTCTCAAACTTTTCTTAACCATCTTGGACAGCATTTAATCTCATTTGATCTCATCTTCAGAGCTCCAGACCAGATGACCTTGAAGAGATTTCAGAAGTTGTAGATCCTGAGACACTGCAGCACAAACTGGCCTGTCTCTTTCTGTCTATGCCAGGGGTGTCAAACTCATTCCATGGAGGGCCAAGACCCTGCAGGTTTTACTTCCACCCAGTCTCTTCAGCAGGTGTTTTCACTGATCAGCAATCAGTGGGAAGAAATTCAGAGAAAACACCTGTTGAAGCCACTGGGTGGAGGTAAAACCTGCAGGGTCTTGGCCCTCCATGGAATGAGTTTGACACCTGTGGTCTATGCAGACAGTGTTACATGTTTCTAGAGATTCAACACAAAAGATTGTAGAAGATCTGCATAACTTGCTGTCTTTTTCTAGCATTCAGACTCTTAACAGTGTCAAAGATATCCTTGCAAAGCATAACATTGAGACAAGTGATTCTGTTTTGGAAGAAATTCATAGAGCAATAGTTGAGACTAACCGTCTTGTTTCAACAACATCAGCTAAAGGTTCCTTGTCAACAGATCATAGAAGAAACTTATATTTCAAGAACCACTTTAATATTATTGAACCCACTGAATATCTTTATAGCACAACCCATAAAGAAGCTTATGTTTATGTACCCATCACTAAGGTACCTGAGTCTTTGTTAAGGTGTGCTGATTTTGTCGACCAAATTGTCTTTGATCAGCAAACTTTACCTGGACATTTTCAGTCTCATCAAGACGGAAAATATTACAAAGAAAATAGGCTATTTGGACAGCAAGACCTTTCTTTCAGTTTGGCATTGTATATTGATGAGTTCGAGATATGTAACCCGCTGGGCACCTCCAGAAAAATTCATAAGATAACTGCAGTATATTGGGTTCTTCTAAATTTGCCAGCCAAACTCAGATCAAGTCTCACTTCAATTCAACTTGCTGTCTTAGGAAAAAGTGAGGATGTCAAACGATATGGCTATGAAAAGTTTCTTGAATGACATAAGGTTCCTAGAAGAACACGGAATTTTTGTTGAAGTTGTGGGTCAGTTTGTCAAGGGGGCTATATTTTGTGTGTGTGCAGATAACCTTGCGGCCCACAGCCTTGCAGGCTTTCAAGAAAGCTTTAATGTTGAAAAATTTTGTCGTTTTTGTTTGATAAGCCGGGACCAAATTGCAGCTGCTGAATTAAGCGATTTTCCATTGAGGGATATTGGTCACCATAACACTGTTGTGGAAGAGCTTATGCAGAATGATCATCTTCAAAGTATTTGTGGGGTAAAAAATGACTGTGTGCCGAGGAAAAATTTACTTTTCTTTCATCCAATCACTGCATTTCCTCCAGATGTTTTGCATGACCTTTTTGAGGGGGTTGTCCCTGTGGAACTGTCCTTGTGTTTGAAACATCTCATCTCCAAAGGTTACATTACATTTGATGTATTGAATGACTGCATAAAATCATTCCCTTACAAGTTTTCAGACAAAACAAACAAACCACAAAAAATCCCAAAAGCGAGCTTTGAAAAAGGAACGATTGGTGGTAATGGACATGAAAACTGGACACTACTGCACTTACTTCCTTTCATAATTGGAAATAAGATACCTGAGCAGGAGCCTGCATGGGAGATTTTAATGGACCTTAAGGAAATTGTTGACATCGCGGTGTCAAACAAGCTCTCGAAGGAAGCACTGTTTTACTTTTCATCTAAACTACGTGATCATCGCAAGTTGCTTGTCCACACCTTTCCAGAGTTAAAATTAAAGCCGAAACACCATTTCATTGACCACTACCCGGATCTCATCCGCTGTTATGGGCTGTTGGTGGAATTATGGACAATGAGATTCGAAGCTAAGCATAGCTTCTTTAAAAAAGTGATTCATGACGCCCATAATTGGAAAAACGTTCTGCTCACTCTTTCCTCAAAACATCAGCAAATGATGGCATTGCATTTGGACAGCCAGAAAGTTTTCACACCACAACTGTATGTTGAGTCTGTAAAAGTGGTCAGGGTTTCAGAACTGGAAACTTCACTTCAGTGTGAAATTCAGAAGAAGTACCCACATCTTGACAGTGTTTCTTTGTCTAAATCAGTTCACCTGCATGGAACTCGGTATGCTGAGGGCATGATTGTATCTGCTGGGCAGTGCAGTGGCCTCCCAGAATTCCACCAGATTGTGACCCTTCTTGTTGATGCTGAGCAAGTGACACTCATATGTAAAAGACTTACCTCTTGGTACATCGATCATTTCAGATCATACGAGCTTGTTGAAGGCCACTGTGTTGAACTCATACTGCTGGAACAAGAGTTGCTGGCAAATTATCACCCTCTTGCAGCCTACACAGTTGCCGGAAAGCTGATGGTAACCACAAGGACGTTCATTCTTCAGTGAAGCATCTCAGGATATGGTATGTAGTGTGACAAAATGTTTTCCTTTTGTTCATGTCATATTTATATCTGTGGCTCTTCATCCTTACAGTAAAGTTTGATTACACAACCCTGGACTGACACTTCTAATATTTTGAGATGAAATGATAAGATAATTAGTTATAAGTAAATCTGGGAAAACATCTGTGATGTATCAGATTATCAGACACTTTCAACTTGAGTTTCACTAGTTTCTCTCGTCACTTTTCAGGCCTTGTTACTTCGTGTGGTTATCTCTCCAAAAGAAGCCCGGCGACTCAAGCTTTCTGAAGTACCAGAATCTGTGGACCAGCTCGTTGATGTCATTAAAGAAAGGCTTGAACTTCAAGGTGATTTTTTAGTACAGTTTGAAGATCCAGACTTTGGAAATGCACTATGCAATTTGACAACAATGTCTGAACTACTAGCTGAGCATGCAGTTCTGCATATTGTTTGGGACAGTGATTCTTCTTCTCTTAACCAGTGTATTGGTTCAGTGTCTTCCCTCGATACAGCCAGTGTCCACTCTGGTGATATCAGGTCCAGCTGGACTGATTCAATCCAGACCAATTTAAGGCATGTCACACAGTGGCTCTCTCATTTCCCTATCCCTAAGTTATCATATGATGTGGAACTACAGTTGCGAAAGGGCAACGAGACTTACGAGAAGTCAAAGAAGGGCCTTGATGTCACCAGAGAAATTAAAATGGAAATTCTGGATAAAATTGCACAGGCTATTTTTGAAATCAAAAGCTACCCTGAGAAAGATGAACTGGAATCTGTTGCCTCTTCACTGGTTCTCAAGTACCCATGCTTAAAGGAACCAGGTAGCATCACAGGCTATGAGGGATGGAAAACAAGCATCAAGTACAAGCTCGGAAACTTCAGATCTAAGCTGCGCCGTGCAGGCTGCAATGAGGTGGATGTAAACAGTAAAAGAAAAGGGGGCACTGAGGACAATAGTCCATTCACCCTGAAAAGGCCCAGACATGGGGAGGTTAATCATGTCCCAGATTATCCTCAACACCACAGTGATTTTACTCTTGAAGAGGAAAGGCTTCACCTAGTTGAAGAAATGAAGAAGAAAAAAAGGGACCAAACACTGATACAGCACAAGATGGAGCTGACATTTTCCCTTAGACGCAAAGAGATCATTGAGGGACAGCCCATGGTATCAGAGGTCCAGGAGAGGTGGCCAGCGCTGTTTTCATGTGAGCAGGTAAGGCTGAGATTGTTGTTATGTGTTTCACATGCTAATTTTATTGACTACAAATAAGTAGGAGTGATTTATTCTTATCAGCTGTATATTATATCACTGGAAATGGCACACAAAATATAGATGCATAAGAACACGCAGGAAAACATTGAAATGTGGATGTGCTTGAAGATGTGGTTTGGTAGATCGGTTCTATAGATTTTGCTGTTTGTTTTATTATAGGCAAATAATATGGCATAGATTTTGAACAAGACTGCTACATTTCAATTGTCTTTACTTTTAACGTTGTGGCGACAAAAAAATACATCATTTCAGATTTCTCAAGAATTCTGTCGGATCACAAGCAAAGATCTCCTGGAGTCTTTCAGAGGATCCCTTGACATTTATGTGCCTCACCTGCTGAGACTGTACCGGGCGAGGAAGGGGGCTTTTGGCCAGAAAATGGAGGATGTCCTTGATGCACTTGATGAAAAGGTAATTTACTGTAAATGTCTGTAGCTAATGTATGCATTGAGGCGGCATGAAATAAAGCAGCGTTGGTGAAGGGTTTTAAACAGGTTTATTAAATCATACCGCCTTCACGGGATCCCCGCTCCGGTGCATAGTGTGAGCAGCCCGGAGCGGGATCCTCAGGCTCTCCAGCAAAGAGAGACACACAGTGTGTGTCTACGGCAGCAGTTGAAGAGTGAGAGAGAGAACATGGATTTCAGTGCAGTACTTATACCCAACTCAGACAATACATCAAAGGGTATTCACAGCAGTTGAGACATTTGCATTTAAGAGACATACATAACAATAGGCAGATTGCTGGCCTCTGCTCCAGCTTGCAGGACAAAGAGGTTACAAGGCACATCTACATATTGATTTCAGTCTCTAGGTCACAGTAAGGACAGGGCGCATGAACACTATACATGAATGGCACATTAACATCTCAAAGCATGAATGGCACATTACATCTCAGTAGTGCAGCGGAAAAAACCAAGAGAAGTGAGTTGACTGTCCTTAATCTGTTGTGGGGGTTAACCGAACCGCCACACGCTCCCCCCCAGAGGGCACGGCAGGGGGCCGAGACCTCGATAAACCATCTATGGGAGCGAGCTGTGGGAGAAGCTCGCTGCAGGTGGAGGGGGAGGGAGGAGGGGGGTAGTAAGTGCCGGCAGAGGACGGTGAAATCATCCGAGCCGCGCAAAAATTGCTTGTTGCTCCGCGCGTTGAGGGGCTGTCCCGTTGAACTTGCGGAGATCACAAGAAGAAAAATTTGTCTCTGACTCCTCTCGTGGCCATGAAGAAAAACAGGAGCGGCGAGGCTGCGTAGCGGCTGTAAGAAAAAAAGAAAAGCAGAGGGACTTGGCATGTTGACTTTAGGTGCGCACGCAGCCCTAAAGCCCTCGGGAACAGCTGACGGCTGAATCCCCTTGTGCGCCATGGCTGAGACCGTTAGAGAATCCTGTGAGCGAGCTGCGTGGTTGCTTCAGGTGTGCGAGCAGCCCTGAAGGTTCTGTGTGCCGCAGCGAAGGACGATGGCGGTCTGAAGAGCCGTATTTGTCCCGTGTGTGGTGCGCCGTCCTGGTATCTCCCCGGTGTGTGTGCCGGGGTTCTGTGCGTGGGTGGGCCGCTGGGGAGGCGAGTCAGGGTCCAGAATCTTGGTGGAGATCAGCGCAATCGGCGCCGATAATATCCAAGTTGAGCTGTGGCTGCAGATTGGCCATGGTGCGTTGGAGCGGTGAGAGTGAATAGACGATCTTTGTCCCTCGGGCTCGTGCAGATGCGTTGGAGCGGTGAGAGGGAGGAGACGATCTTTGTCACCGCTCGGCCATGGTGCGTTTAGGTCCACGCGCTGCGTTCTCCGCCGGCCCTGGAGGTTGCCGTCATGGAGAGGGGATGAGGTGCATGCGCTCTCGTATGAAGCTGTGAGAGCGGCCGGTCCAGCGTGGATGTGCAGATCTCAGACGTGCAGATCTCACCATGAAGAACGGGTCACCAGTGTAGCTGTCCAGACCAGAAGGTTGCTTTGCACAAAACGTGTGCATGTTCGGGGTCACCAGTGAGGCGGCATGAAATAAAGCAGCGTTGGTGAAGGGTTTTAAGCAGGTTTATTAAATCATACCGCCTTCACGGGATCCCCGCTCCGGTGCATAGTGTGAGCAGCCCGGAGCGGGATCCTCAGGCTCTCCAGCAAAGAGAGACACACAGTGTGCGTCTACGGCAGCAGTTGAAGAGTGAGAGAGAGAACATGGATTTCAGTGCAGTACTTATACCCAACTCAGACACTACATCAAAGGGTATTCACAGCAGTTGAGACATTTGCATTTAAGAGACATACATAACAATAGGCAGATTGCTGGCCTCTGCTCCAGCTTGCAGGACAAAGAGGTTACAAGGCACATCTACATATTGATCTCAGTCTCTAGGTCACAGTAAGGACAGGACGCATGAACACTATACATGAATGGCACATTAACATCTCAAAGCATGAATGGCCCATTACATCTCAGTAGTGCAGCGGAAAAAACCAAGAGAAGTGAGTTGACTGTCCTTAATCTGTTGTGGGGGTTAACCGAACCGCCACAGCTTAAATAAATAATAAAGAATCATTTCATTTACATGTAGACCATCAAACTGCTGAGTTTTTCAGGAAAACAGTGGAGTCATCAGAATATGTCAGCAAATGCAAAGGGTTCATTGTCAATATTTAATAACTGAATTTGAAAATGTCTTTCTCTATGCTGATTTGCTTAGATGTAAGCAGTAAATGAATGAAAGGTGTTTGTCTAACATGATCTGACCTGAAGTGTTTGATTTTTTGTAAAAATAAAGATAGCACTGTACTAATTGATTGATGCTTGTGTTTTTCTCGAGACCTCAGACATTCTGACTCATAGAAAAACAGCGGCTCTGAGAGGACTCCCCATCTTTGTCTGAGATGACACTTCCAAGTTTTTCCTGCAGTGTTCAGTAAGAATCCTTAAGTTAGTTCAAAATTGACTGAATGATTTCATAGCCATTGCTTTTCATTATGAGCATATTTATTATTACATTACCTTTTTCTAATCAATTAGGCTAAAGATTCATTTTTTTTTTACTCTATCCAAAGATCACTGTTTTCTTCCTGCATTACCGACTGCACTATATAGTTCTCCACAGTATCTGCTGCTCGCTAATATATTTTAACTGCTGACCAGTATCACTTACTCTTATTCTACACTTTATTGCATGTATAGTTTATTTCTTTTATCTTATCATGTTTAATGTTGCAGCATTGCACCGAGACAAATTCCTAGTTTGTGTACTACATGAACAATGGCAATAAACCTGATTCTGATTCTGATTCTGATCAACCCTGACCTATTAGACACTGACATAATGCACGGCTCAGGAGACACACACGCAGGCTCAGAGTAGATTTAACAGCTTTATTCAACAACAAGAGTGTGTGGCTGCGTGTCTGTGAGGTGTAGATGTATTGGTGGTGGACGTCTGCATCAGGCGCGGAGGCAGGTAGCCGTGCAGCCGGACAACCCTATGGGAGAGAGCACAGGGAGAAGGGTAACGGGCACCACACCAATACAGGGAATTAACAGGATGTGCTGGCTTACTTGGTTTGGGCAGGTGGCTGGCGTTGACAAGGGCGTAGCCCGGGAGACAGCAACCTGGAGCGCCTGTGACAGCAGCGAGGATGCGGCGGTGAGGAGACGTGGTCCGCCGCCGGGAGATCCACCTGTGCACAGGGGAGAAGACTGGAGAAGAAGGTAAGAGATGCTTACGTGGGTAATCTTGCTTGAAGAAGGGGGTTCCTTTCAGCAAGGGAGGCCGACGAGATCAGACGGCTTCAGGCCGAAGCCCAGGGCAGAGTGGTTTAAATCCCTCGCCGCTGACGAGGCGCAGGTGTGCGCGCAGCTGGTGCCGCTGATGAGCGGCGAGTCGTGACAGTACTCCCCCCTCTAGCAGCGCCTCCTGGCGATGGTTTCTCCGGGTGCGCTCGGTGGAACTCAGTGATGAGAGAGGGATCCAACACAAATGAGGGACACACCCATTGTCTCCATTCGGGTCCATAGCCCTCCCAGTCCACCAAGTACTGTAGCCCGCGAGCCCGGTGCTGGGAGTCCAGGATGGCAGAGACTGTCCAGGCCGGGTGGCCACCTATCATCCGGGGTGCAGGCAGCGCTGCAGGTGGAGGGCAGAGGGGATCAGACACCACCGGTTTCACCTTGGAGACGTGGAAGGTGGGATTGATGCGGAGGGAGGGGGGAATAGCCACACGCACAGCCACCGGGTTGACAATTTTGGTGATGGGGTATGGGCCAATGAAACGTTGGGCCAGCTTTCTCCTCTTACCCTTTAAATTGACGTCCTGTGTGGATACCCAGACTCGTTGGCCCACCTGGTAGGCAGGGGCAGGTCTCCTGTGCCAGTCCGCCGTGGACTTGTTGCGCTCTGCTGTGCGTAAAAGCGCATTGCGCGCCGTGGACCAGAAGGAGCGGCACCGCCTAAGGTGTGCCTGGACCGAGGGGACAGCTAACTCGCTCTCCTGCGCGGGGAACAGAGGTGGATCATAACCCAGGGATGCCTTAAAGGGGGACATCCCAGTAGCAGAAGAGCGAGATGTGTTGTGGGCATACTCCACCCAGGCGAGATGTGTGCTCCAGGACGCGGGCTTCGAAGCGGGGACGCAGCGGAGAGCAGCCTCCAGCTCCTGGTTGGTCCGTTCACACTGCCTGTTGGATTGGGGGTGATGGTCGGAGGAGAGGCTTACTTTGGCTCCTAGGGCGTTGCAGAAGCATTTCCAGACGTCCGAGGCAAATTGAGGGCCCCGATCAAAGACCACGTCAACCGGTATCCCATGCAGCCTGACCACGTGCTGGATGAGGAGATCAGCCGTCTCCAAGGCAGAGGGGAGCCCCCGTAATGGCACAAAGTGGGCGGCCTGGAGAAGCGGTCAACGATGGTCAGAACTGTGTCGAAGTTGTTGGAGATGGGGAGACCGGTGACGAAGTCGAGGGCGATGTGCGACCAGGGCCTACCAGGGACGGGCAGGGGCTGGAGCAGGCCCGCGGGGGGACCGTTACCTGACTTGCTGGTGGCGCAAACGGGGCAGGCCCGGGTGTAGCGGGCGGCGTCCTTCCGCAGCCCCGGCCACCAGAAGGAGCGTTGGAGCAGGTCGATCATCCGGGAGGACCCAGGGTGGCAGGTGAGTTTGGATGTGTGGAGCCAGTGAATAACCTCCCCCCGGACAGCAGATGGAACGAAGAGCCTCCCCTCCGGTCCGCCACCAGGGTCCGGTTCCGACTCCTGCGCCCTCCGGATCTTGCTCTCGATGTCCCAGGAGATGGCCCCCACGACGCACGACCTGGGCAGGATGGTGTGGACTGCGTCCTCTGACGCCTCAGGGGCAAATTGCCAGGAGAGGGCGTCGGGTAGGCCGTTCTTGGAGCCCGGCTGGAACGTGATGGTAAAGCGGAACCTCGCAAAGCACAAGGACCAGCGCGCCTGGCGGGCATTCAGACGCTTAGCAGTTCTTAAATATTCCAAGTTCTTGTGATCAGTGAGGACCACGAAAGGCAAGGCGGCCCCCTCCAGCCAGTGGCGCCACTCCTGAAGCGCGAGCTTGATGGCGAGCAGCTCTCTGTCCCCCACATCATAATTTCGTTCTGCCGGGGACAAGCGCCGAGAGAAGAAGGCGCAGGGCCATTTGGCCCCGTTAGCAGGTGACCGCTGGGACAACACCGCCCCCACCCCTGTATCCGAAGCGTCTACCTCGACGATGCACTGCAGCACGGGGTCGACCTGGCTGAGGACCCGGGAGGAGGAGAATTCCGCCTTCAGCGCCTGGAAGGCCGCTGCAGCCTCTTCAGTCCACCGGAACGGGGTCTTCGGGGAGGTGAGGCGGGTCAGAGGGCCGACGATGGCTCCAAAGTTTGGGACGAAGCGGCGGTAGAAATTGGAAAACCTGATGAATTGCTGCACCTGTTTCCTTGAGGTAGGTGTGGGCCAATCTACCACCGCTTTAACCTTCGCTGGGTCTGGGAGCACCTGATCGTGGGAGATGACGAAACCCAGGAAGGACGTTGTCTTGGCATAAAATTCACATTTTTCAGCCTTCACATATAACTGGTTCTCCAGCAGCCTCTGAAGGACCCGCCTCACGTGGACCCGGTGCTCGTCCCTGGATCTGGAGAAGATGAGGATATCATCCAGGTAGACGAACACGAAAAGGTCGATAAAGTCCCGGAGGACGTCATTGATGAGGCGCTGAAAGACGGCTGGGGCGTTGGTCAACCCGAACGGCATAACCAGGTACTCAAAGTGGCCGTTCGGGGTACGGAAGGCTGTCTTCCACTCGTCTCCCTCCCGGATCCGGATGAGGTGGTAAGCGCTGCGGAGGTCCAGCTTGGTGAACCAGGTCGCCCCCTGGAGGGAGTGGAAGGCGGTGTCCATTAGGGGCAGGGTGTAGCAGTCCTTCTCCGTGATGTCGTTGAGGGCGCAGTAATCTATGCAGGGGCGAAGAGAACCGTCCTTTTTGGAGACGAAGAAGAACCCTGCGCCTAATGGAGATGACGAAGGGCGGATTATCCCAGCACTGAGCGACTCCTTGAGATAGGTGTTCATTGCCTCCCTCTCCGGTGCTGACAGGCTGTAGAGACGTCCCGAGGGTAATGGAGCCCCCTGGCGGATGTTTATGGCACAGTCGTAGGGCCGGTGTGGAGGAAGGGACATCGCCTTGGACTTGCTGAAGACTGCGCCCAGGTCGTGGAACTCTGAGGGCACCAAGGTGAGATCCGGGGGCGCGGCATCCTTGGCAGAGGGAGGAGAGGATGGGGCGCAGGCTGCGGATTGGAGGCAGGTGCCCATGCAGAAGGGACTCCAGGCTGCCACTCCGGTCTTCCAGTCCAGGACAGGGTTGTGGAGGCGGAGCCATGGGTATCCGAGTATTACCGGTGAGACAGAGGGTGACAGGACATAGAAGGTGATGTCCTCCCGGTGGTTTCCGGAGATGATGACCGGAACGGGGATCGTCCGGTGAGTCACTTTCCCCAGGGAGACACGGGAGAGGTTGACTAGGGCGAGAGGAGTAGCAAGAGGGTGGCAACGGATGCCCAATCGGGTTGCCAGGCTCTGTGAAATAAAGTTCCCCTCCGCGCCTGAGTCTACCAGTGCGTGCGTGAGATGCCCTGTGGGGTTGTGACAGAAACGGATGGGCAGCGTCAAATGAGTGAGGGGAGTTAACCGATTAGAGTCCGCGAGGCCCCCTACAGTGACTCGCGGGCCTCCCCGTTTGGCTTTTCCGGACAATGCTTCACGGTGTGCTGGCTGCCCCTGCAATACATGCAGAGGCCCAACTCACGGCGGCGTTGTTTCTCCGCTGGAGGGAGCTTTGACCGGCCCATCACCATCGGCTCCGACTCCTTGGAGGACTCTGGTGGTGGTAACGCCAGGGGGCGAGCTTGGGACAGGCGTACCGAGGCTCCCCGCGAGCGAGAAGTGGACTTCCGCTCTGAGGCGCGCTCGCGCAGCCTGTTGTCCAAGCTGATGGCAAGGGAAGTCAGCTCCGCTAGCGTCTCCGTGATATCCCGGCCGGCCAGCTCATCCCTTAGACCAGAGTTAAGGCTGCGAAGGAAGATGCCGCAGAGCGAACGCTCTTCCCAGCCAACTTCCTCCGCTGTGACCCGGAAGTCGATCGCGTAATCGGCGGCCGATCAGCTCCCCTGTTGGAGACTGAGGAGGCGATCGACCTGGACACTCTCCATACGCGAGTGATCGAACACTTCCAGAAACTGATGCACGAACTGGCCATAGGTGAGGGTGGCGTAGCTGGGCTTCGCCATTACGGCGTAAGCCCAGGTAAGCGCCCGACCCTCCAGGAGGTTCCCAATATAGCCAATCCGGCTGTGGTCTGAGGGAAAATCTCCGGGAACGCGGTGGAACACTGACTCACATTGCATGATAAACCCCCGCGCTTCACCGAGCTTGCCGCTAAAGCGGGCGGGGGTTGGAATGGGTGTGAGTCGTGCCGGCGTGCCCGGAGCAGGCTGGCCGGCCGCCAGAGCAGCCGGAGCTGCGCCACCCTGATGAGCCGGGGGGAACGGCTGCCGGGGGTCCAGGCGGTCTAATCGGTTAGTAATGAGGGTTAATTGGTTGAGAATCACTTGTTGCTGGTGGGCTATTAAATCCACCCGAGCCTCGAGGGTGGTAAGACGGCGTGCGAGCCCACTGTCTGCCGAGCCGCTCGGCTGAAGCCGTACTGACATAATGCACGGCTCAGGAGACACACACGCAGGCTCAGAATAGATTTAACAGCTTTATTCAACAACAAGAGTGTGTGGCTGCGTGTCTGTGAGGTGTAGATGTATTGGTGGTGGACGTCTGCGTCAGGCGCGGAGGCAGGTAGCCGTGCAGCCAGACAACCCTATGGGAGAGAGCACAGGGAGAAGGATAACGGGCACCACACCAATACAGGGAATTAATAGGATGTGCTGGCTTACTTGGTTTGGGCAGGTGGCTGGCGTTGACAAGGGCGTAGCCCAGGAGACAGCAACCTGGAGCGCCTGTGACAGCAGCGAGGATGCGGCGGTGAGGAGACGTGGTCCGCCGCCGGGAGTTCCACCTGTGCACAGGGGAGAAGACTGGAGAAGAAGGTAAGAGATGCTTACGTGGGTAATCTTGCTTGAAGAAGGGGGTTCCTTTCAGCAAGGGAGGCCGACGAGATCAGACGGCTTCAGGCCGAAGCCCAGGGCAGAGTGGTTTAAATCCCTCGCCGCTGACGAGGCGCAGGTGTGCGCGCAGCTGGCGCCGCTGATGAGCGGCGAGTCGTGACCGACACACCTGTTCCCACCTTTGCATGTTTTAGGTTTTTTGGGAGAAAGTGGCTTTATTCATCCAAAGGTGATTATTAATGTTTATCCTGTACCTTTTGAATAAAGCCATTGACTCATTTTTTTAATATGAACTCTTCCAGCTGCATAAAGAGAGTGATGACTAAGAAAATGATATATCAATGATCTTTGATATACCACTGACATATTTCCCTCATTATTTAATTATTTTATATGTTGGTAGAGATGTATTCTGTCTCTCAGTTGTCATTAACTGTAAATCATGTATCCGTGCTTTTTCCATAGGCTAGCTACACAGAAGAACAAGTGATCAGGGATGCGACTGTTGCAATCCTCTCCGTTCATGAAGATGATGATGCACTGAATGCAGTTAATGTGGCTGTTGTGCTGGAGGGGGCCATCATCCTGCAAGACTTACCAGACCTCTGCACTGCCTTTGCATATCTGTTTGGCCTCTTGTACACAATGAACATTGACTATCCAAAGGAGATGTTCTACACTTTTGAGGCTGTTCAGTGCATCTTTTTGACCTTGGTTCTCGATGCTCACAGCGCATAAGGTCGCTGAGAACAAAGCTTCAGCTGTAAATGGAAAGCACAAAATGTTGCAAGTGTCTGTGCCAGTTCACATATAGTGAATGTTTGTTACATGTTAACTTAGCTTAATGGCTGCATATGCCATAATTTTACAATTGCAGTTCCTATAATCGTTGTTGTTGTGGCCCAACCATGTTCATTGTCACTGTTGTCACTCTTGTCTCTTACATGCTTGCATTTTATTGAAGAAAGAATATTGAAGCCAGTGCTGTAATTTTATTTTTATTTTTTTTTTAAGATTCTTTTATGTGGCACTGATTTTAACAGTTTTAAGTTAAATAAGAGTGGACAACAGTTGTGTTAAGGCCAAGTGAGTTTTATGTACAGAGATAGACAATACTGTCTACAAACAGAAATGTTTACACATGTATAAAGCCAGACACATGTTCAAAATGCCTTTGCTGCCTTTAAAGAATAAAGGCAAAGTTTGAGCTATGCTTTGAGCATTATTTTCATACATTACATATACATAATACATAATTTTTTATGTTAATGCAATAAGAATATCTGCTTTTATTAAAAGTGGAAAGACAGCATTAAAACAAGAATTTCATTGTTAGTCTCTCAATAATATTTGAATTGGTATAAACACAGTTTTATCATATTGAAGGAGGAATTCTTTGTTTATTCCATAAAATAATATACGTATGATTAAAGTAAAAATGCGTGGTATTTCAATAAGAAATTTGTTGCTGTTTCCACCAAAATATTCTTTTTAAGTAAACTAAAAACTCCAAGTTAGCAGAACTCATATCTTAACTTGGGAACTTAAGTTTAGTCAACAACTTCATAAATTGTTGAGAAAACTCAAAAATCTATCGCATCATGTTGCCTTGATAATTTGAGTTTTCTCAGCCTTTTTTTTTTTTTACAGTGTAGAGCATAATGGGAGATCACCTACAGAATTATTATTCTGGCACTAACTATACATTAACCCTTTCACCACGGACTGCAAGAGCTCAAAGACCAATGCCATGTATCAGGAGGGTAAGTTGGTTCCTAAACTGTGGGTTTGAGTCAGTGGATGTCATAAAACAGCGCATGGCCAGGGGATGTGTGCCGGGTTGATGCTGTAGCAGAATCAGTACCAGCCCTTCGAACAAGGAGGAACAAATATATTGTTATTCTCTTTGTTCCCCCAACACTCTATTATACTGCCTTTGCATTCAAGTAAACCTCTTTGAAGCTTCTCCACACCTAGGTGAGAAATGACCGGACCCCCTCAGTCTCCTCCGGAAAGCAGAACATTTCGACTGTCATGGAATACCCAAACACCGCTACAGGACAACTGGTGACGTTTGTCTCAGATAAAAACAATCTTAAACTTCACTATGCATCTGGACTCTGTCAATAATCTACATTTGATTCCCACAGGAAATAACTCAAAGCAACACGAACTGAGTCATTGACTGTTAGAATTCTAATCTTCATGACTGGACTTCTAGTATACATTACACATGTCTGCCTTTTTGTAAATATCTGCATGCTTTATGATTAAGTTATTTTAGTGAAGCTAGATAATTAACCTAGTAGAATCGCTTAGTTGTAGACAAAGGTGCCTTAGGACTAATTATAATATAAATATGATGTGCTCACTGGCTTTTGTTTTCTCCCACCCAAATTCAGGATTCAAAGATTTTATTTGTCAGTACTACTATTCGTACAGGACATACAGGAGAACTGAAATGATGTTTCTCTCTTTCTTCAGTGGTGTGCACACTATAAAAAAAGAAAAAGGAATAAGGCTGGAAAAACAACAACAGTCTATGTACAGTAATGCTACCCATAGTGTAAATGGTGATAAAAGATAGACCCAGACCTCCCATAGTGCAAATAAAGATAAACAATAAACGATGAGACCCAGTAATCTTATAAACAGAAAAGTAGAGCAGTAATAGATGCAGACAGTGACAGATAGGACTGCACATGATCAGTATTGGAATGACAGACAGCAGCAGATATGGCATTTATGCAAATGGTTACAGTAAAGTGCAGAGACATACAGCAGCAAATGTATTACTATTGGTGTGGCAGTCTTTCTGTGCCAACAGCTGAGGTAGTTATTTTGCGGGCGAGCGTGTGATGGTCCGGGGGGGGGGGGGGGGGGGGTTCGGGCGATTGGACATAGTTCAGAGTCCTCCCCTCTTTCTCTGTTTCAGTGTTAGGTAACCATAGTAACAAAGCCGCCCTCTGTGTAGTTCTCGTTCTCTGATTCGCTGAGAAATCCTAAGCCGCTCCCTTCCAGCATGTGGGGAGGGAAGTTTAAGCTCAGAAGACACACAAGATCTCTCTCTTCTGTTCCTGGCTCTCCATGTGTCTTCTGCAACTCCTTTCTCTTTGTCTGCATCTCTTCTTTTAAGTTTTCTGCCTAGACGATTGCCTTGCGTTTTCTAGTTATTATTTTGTAGATTTTGTAGTTCACATTTTTCTGTAGAGTTCGCCTTTGTTAGATCTAGGGATTAAAGCCTGAGTAGTTTTTGTCTTTTTTAGAATGTACATAGTTTAGCCACTGATCAGCAGGAGACTGCGCATACCAGCGTTGTATCCAGACCAGCTATCCTTCTCCAGCATATCGGCAGGTTGAGACCCAGGACCGGGTCTCCCCACTCTCCCTGAAGCAAGCCTGCCTTGAGTAGCCTAGGAGTGAAGCCATATGGATTTTGTAGGCCAAAATCTCAAACGAGGCTCCGAAGAGGACCATCTTCCCTCGGCCTAGAACAACCCTTGCCAGGGCTCCACATTCACAGTAGGTGTTCACCTTCTAAACCTCTTCTGTTGTGGTAGTCATGCTAGTTTAAATTTGTTCCATTAGAAAAGCAGCTGCAAACCCATCGGTTAGACCCCGACAGTGCTTGGTCTCAGATACATTCCTGATTTTGTGCACCCCCTCTCTCCCTCTCTTTCTTTACATCCATTAGAATCCAAATTCTACACTCTAAATTTTTGCAACTACCTTTTCATTAGAACTGCGTAAATCTTCTTTAACCTCATGGTGACAGCACAGATCTAACCTTTAAGTACCAGAGCTTAACCATGATGATAATGTGGTGACCTTAGGTGTATGGTATGTTCATATTTCATGCAATCAAGTAACCCCAATTATTGCCATGTTTTATCCTGCAGATCTTAAATGCCTTATGTTTGTGCCACTCCATCGAGTTTAATAAAGAGGGGTTACTGAAGCTAGAAGGTGTGATTTCTCCATGTCCATTATCTTAACAACCCAGTGTCAAGAATTCTGGCTCCAAACTGTGAGACTGAATAAATATTACCAATGAAATTATTAACTAAGACTTAACTTACTAATTGCCAAATTCTTAAGCTTAGGTCTTTGTCCATAAGAGTTTCCGTCTATATAAAATATGGCTGGTGCCCCAACTAGTGCTACAAACAAGGTATTACAAGTATTATTAATTAGCTTTAAACTTAGTTTAATGATTATTAATAATTATATTTACAAATTGTAGGACTCAGCGCTAGAATGCCATCAACCCCCAGGTGACATGGTAAAACAGTAACCTTTGACCATGGAGAAGGAGAGGTCCACCAAGAACTGAAGGAAGGAAAGCATGTCCACAAATGAAGCTTTGGGAGGGAGGATTCAGTGGGCCTAATATCATCACTCAAATGTTCACCACTTGTAGACGCAGGCTGCTGCTGGAGGGCACTCTAGCATACTGAATTTTTGCCACCATGCTTGGGGAAGGTGGGAGGCCCTTAATCTTTCCTGACTGGGAGCTGCCACAGGGTGGCTACCCCTAGGCAGACTGTTTCAGCAAACCAAGATTTTGACATAATTCTGGACCCAGGGGACAGAAGACAGACTCGAGGGAATTACAATTATCCTTTTATTAGTCACCCGTGTCTTGTGTGTGAGTGCGTGTATGTACAATGTGGTGCGTGAAGTGCAGGACTCGTGCCGGGGCAGAGCAGGATGCCGTTCGGCCTGGCAACCCTCTGGAGACAAAGCAGAGGCATTAATGCTGCACCAGCGCTGAAGGAGTAATAATGACAGTCGCTTACTTTTGCAGGTGGCGATGCTGGGCTCCGGTTTGCCCTGAGGGCAACAGCCAGGGAGAGGGCGTCTGGCTCTGTGCAGGGAGGAGTGAGAGTTACCCTGATGCTGGAGTGGAGCTGAGCTGCCACCGGGGGGAGAGAATCCGCCGCTAGGGAGATCCACCTATGCACAGGGGAGAAGAACTTGACAAGGTGAGTGGAGGTTAAGCTTACGTGCAGCGACGCATTGCTCGTGGTTAGAGGAAGAGCCAGGACATGGCTGAAGATGAGAGACGTGTCCTTGGGAGTTTGACAGACAGCTCCGTGCTGAGTCGTTGGCAGGTCCGGCTCTTAAAGCCCGCTGACGATTGGCAGCAGGTGTGCACGCAGCTGAGACTGATGATGGCCCTGCGGGCGCCATGACAGATTTGGAGGCAATGAGGAGTTAGGGTGTGGTGACAGCAGCATAGCCTCTCCATCCACCCATCTTCCATCCATCCATCCATCTTCTTCCGCTTAATCCTTTTTGGGTTGCGGGGGTTCTGGAGCCTATCCCAGCATCTTTGGGCGAGAGGCAGGGTACACCCTGGACAGATCGCCAGTCCATCGCAGGGCCAACACAGAGAGACAGACAACACAACCATTCACTCTCACAGTCATACCTAAGGACAATTTAGAACCTCCAGTTGATGCCAATTAACCTAACTTGCATGGGAAGGAAGGCATAAAGGAGAACATTGGGCCACAGGTGAGAGGATGCTTCCATCCCCAGAGGAGAGTCATTGTAAAGATAAGGGCCTGTACCTATATAGTACTTTTTCTAATCTCAAAGACCACTCAAAGTGCTTAACTATTAACTACACTAACCTCTATTTTAAGGGCATATCAGAGACAGATACCAAGGGACAATTTAGAATCACCAGTCAACCTAATATGCATGTCTCTGGATTGTGGAGGAAACTAGAGCCCAAACCCACACAGCAGAGGGAGAACATGCAAATTCCACATAG
This sequence comes from Pholidichthys leucotaenia, assembly GCA_020510985.1. NCBI lineage: Eukaryota > Metazoa > Chordata > Actinopteri > Cichliformes > Pholidichthyidae > Pholidichthys > Pholidichthys leucotaenia. The sequence continues at coordinate 142,732,242 of CM035848.1, forward strand.
AAAGATTCTCTCTCTTGCCAGTCTGGGGATTTGAACCTGGAACCTTTGTTTTTATCCCTGCCAAGAGAGGAAGGAGGTTGTGTTTTTAGTTGCGTTGGTTGGTTGGTTTATCTGTTGGTTGGTTGGTTTATCTGTTGGTTGGTTTGTCTTTTAGCAACATTACTCAAAAAATTATGAACAGATTTTGATGAAATTTTAAGGAAAGGTGTGCAATGGCATGGGGGACGGCTGATTAGATTTTTGTGGTGATTTGGCTCACCATCTGGACGCAGGAATTTTTGAATATTATTTTTTTTATATATTAATCTGGGGCTTTTCATGTATTTCCCCTTTAAGATGTGTCCACTGAGTTACATGCATGGCCATGCCATAAGGCCACGCGCCTTGGGAACCTGGAAGCCAAACACTGCAGAAAAATTATTAGGGGGCGTGTCCACCAAACTATTTTTTTCTGCTGTGGGCGATTATTTTCTATTCGTTCTCTATGTAGTCGAGCATTTACGCTTTGAGCGGTGGTCGCTTTTTGTAGTTGATAACTGCAAAAAAATGGTATGATACCGCATTGTTGTGTAATATTGCTTAATAATTTTGAACCATGTCAGAGTGGCGGCCTAGTTGATAGAGCATCCTGTTATGTGGGGTTTTAAATGAAGTGCGGTGTGATGACACTGCCTTCCTGTCGCGTCATCACACCACCCTATATTAAGGGGCAGCCGCCATGAGGACTTCGTCTTGTCCTGGATGACTCCGCTACGGTGCCTCATGTATAGTGTGTTCTCTGTTCTTTATAAAGCCGAGTTCAGTACTACATCTCTGTCGGCCTTGTTTATCACTAGGTTTGTGGACATAACATTTGGCGACTTACGATTCACAGATGGAGGCGTGCGTTACACCACTCCGGCCCTTCCTAGAGCTTCCCGGCAAGCCACTGGTGTCATGGCCTCGCTGGTTAGAGGATTTCCAAATGTACATCATGGCGCTGGACCTCGGGAAGCTCAATAAGGTGATGGCATGTGCGCTCCTTGTCCACAATCTGGGTATTGAGGGCCAGAGGATTCAGCAGATGCTTGGCGTGACGGACTCATACGAGGACATCGTGGAGCTGCTAGCTAACCATTTCACCACCACGGACAGTGTGATGGTACGGAGAATTCACTTTCGCCAGAGACACCAAAGAGTTGGTGAGCCAATTCATCAATACGTTGCTGACCTTAGGCAGCTAGCTAGCGAGTGCCATTTTGGGCCGAGATGGTGTGAGACCAATTGGCTGAGCACATGTGCAATGCTGGGCTATGTGCTAGGCTATTAACGACACCTAGTGACTTGATGTTAGCTAGGGCTGTCGAGCTAGCTCTCCAGTTGGAGGCCACCGATAAGCTAGCTTCGAACCTAAACTGGCGCCAGTCACAGAAGCCACTGGAGCCACCCGCCTCAGTAAATGTTATGGACCCAGACGATGAAGATAGCATTGATGAAGACTATGAGGCTAATGCTACGAGCTGAAGGTCTGCCCCGGAAAACCCCATTTGCAGGGGTTGTGGGTCTTCAACGCACCGTTACAAAGCAAGAGTGTGCCCGGCAAGAGGGAAACGATGCAGTAAATGTGAGTGCTTGAATCATTACTCCAGGGTGTGCCGTTTATCTGAGCCGGAGATCCCGCCGAAGAAATCACCCCGCCCATCTGCAACAACCCTCCACTTGGTGAGTCCCAACACTAATGGATATTCGTATTGTACGGTGGAATTGGATGGTGTTGAGGTACCATTACTGCTTGACACGGCAGCGGTGCAGTCGATGCTGAATTGGGCCATGGTGAAGACGTTTTTCCCCTACCACAGGATTAGGAGTAACCCAGCACCGTTGTAGGGTTACGGCAGTAACAGACTGTGCAATGTCAGGACTGTGGAGTTGACTGTTCACTACAAGTGTGAAGCAGTGCACGACTTCACATTCCAAGTGGCAGCACGCGGCAAAAACATCATGGGGTGTGACCTATTTTATGGACTGGGTTTCGCCATCAGAGACAGCGCTGGGAACGAATGGTCTGGTTGTGGTCGCTGGGGCTCGTGGGCTCCGGTGATTGGCGACATTGTCGTTTGGGAAGAAGAACTGATGAGTAGTGCTGCCATCAATTCACCTAGTCCCTGCTCAGTGCCAGAACGGGACAGTTTCAGTGCCCGTGCTCTGAGGAAGGTAGAAAAGGGGGCCAAGCGTGAGGGTGGGATGCCCGTTCCGATGAGTGACACCAAGAGGGCACTGGATACCTTCAGTACTCGGCCACGGTTGGATGAGGGATCTGCTGCCATGACGGTGACCACTGCATCGCTAGCAAAAGAAGACTGGGCAAGACCACATAAGAGCATGGTGTTACCACACGCTCAGCAGCATGTCAGGCCGAGTACAGTCCCACTTCAGGTCATGAACTGGGTTTGGGTTCGGGTTGACAAAAGACTAAGGCGAGGTTGGACCAGACAGCAGCTGGCGAAACATTGAGTGCACCTGAGAATAGTGGCAAAGTTAGGAGCAGCGTGCTTCCGACTGACAGATGGTTTGATGAGGCATGCTAACCAGCTGTGGCGTGTCCAGGAGGACGCTGTGGGTGGCGAGGCTGGGCAGGAGTTGATGAAGGTGGTTTGGGAACCAGGCTGCTGCGTCTTGAAGAAGAGTCCTTGCCCTGGGGGCCTGCCATCTCCAGGGGTGTACCTGCTGCCGGGCTGCCCAGGGCTCCCCCACCTGACCCATCATTTGCTTGGAGGACTGTGCTGAAATACTTGTTGTTTTATAGTTCCTGTTTTGTGTTTTAGTTAGTGTCATGGGTTTAATTGTCCCCTGAAGTTTATGTTTTCTGAAATTGTGACTTTGTGTTAGAAAAATACCCAATTCTTTGATTGAAAGATCCAAGAACAAGCCGGAGATTTCTTCAATTTAAATATGGAACATTTATTTAGAAGTCACATGTAAAGTAAGCAGCGCTGGATCAGTTCGATGCTGTCCCCTTGGGAACATCGTCAGACTGATCTCGACTTCCGGGTGTGGGTTACAGTTATCTTCTCGGGTGGGGACAACCCAGTACAATAGGATGGGCTTGTATGCGACCCTCTGATTGGCCAGTTTAACCCTGACGTGAACAGGCCATCCGCCATTCACGTTACCGATCTCCTAAAATGTACTATTAAAAGTGTGTGTGAGAATGTTGTTTTGGGTGTGTAACTAATGTGAAAGACCTGACTAGAAAGAGAGAGACAGAGCTCTATAGCTTTGACTCATTCCTGTTTATCAGTTTACCATAACATATTTGTTCATAAGCATGCAGACAGAATATGTATGGAATCTGTGTAGAGCATAAAGGGAGATTACCTACAGAATTATTATTTTGGCACTAACTTTCCATTAACCCTTTCACTCCCCCCTTTGACATGATTTTATCATGTCAACCATGTATGGTGTGAGAGACACTAGTGATTAACAGATGATGAATAAGGCAGGTCCCTGCATTGTGTGTCAACCCAAGAGGCTTGCACCATTGGTTCTGCTACCCTTGCCTCCCCCCTTGTGGACACCTTAGCGCGGTGCAGCAATGTCTAAGAGGTGAACTGTCACCAGGTCCTGTACCCCCATCGAGGTCTTCTCCTGATCATAGTTCTTTGTCTGGTGGAGTGGACCATGTGGGGGTCACAGGGTCGAATAGGGTCAATCCACGAAGTCTTTGTCCACCGGTTGAACCTTGCCAGGGCTCGCATCATTCGGTTGCAGTCATCACACGGTTGCGACAGAGGTTTGACCTTCCTCTGTGTCTATTTCCTGTATCCGCAGCTATGGAGTACAGTCCCACCTCGCTGACACATACCAGTACCATTAGAAGCCAAATAACTGTGTGCCCACCCTCTGAGGGGCACATCTTATCCCATGAGGTCTATAGGACAGTGTGGTGGGTGCAGCAGAGGGTATGTAACATCCAGTCCTGCCAGTGAACAGTTCAGTGATGTTGTCCCAGGGATGCTACCCCCCTGTTGCTGGACAGAGGTGGATATGCTGGTGTTGGTAAGGCTTGAGTTCCTAGCTCCACCCTGGATGCTGGAGGTGCAGTGGATGCACTCGGGTACCAGTCCATTCTTCTTCTAGGGACTAAAGTCGTACAGTCACTCGCCCTACAACCTTTTCTACGTTGCAGGCACACGTCGTGATGGTCTGGTGCCCTCCGGCATGCATCTTCCCTGTACCCTACACCTTTAATCGAGTGCCGATACAAAGGGCTCGGCCGGGGCAGGACCAATAATGGCCTGAGGGGTTGCCATCACAATGCATGGAACCTGTACCGTTTTATCCTTATTCACTACATCTGTAGTTATCTATGTGTTGTTGTAAGTCATCTCCCAGTAGCCTTGAGTGTGTGATTGTTGACTATATGAAATCTGCAAGTGGTGGTTGTGTTGTGATGAGTGTGTTGGGTGATGGGACCTAGGTGTTCAACAGTGGGTAAGCAGTAGACAACATCGTTCAATGTTAGGAGACATCCTTATCCATGCATTGTTGTATTCAGGCATTTAGAGCTTCTAACTTTCACCCTTATCCAGACTGCCTAACCGTAATTAGCATAATGGAAATAAACACACAAGAGTACTATAAGTTTCACACCCGTACCTATGTGTGGTGAGCTATGTATGATTTATGTATTATCAGTAGCACACTGTGTTTACAAATAATCTGTGATGGCAGAATGGTCTTCCTTGTCATCATCCTCTGTCTTGGGGTCCTCAGCTCTTCCTCTCGACCCAGCAATTGCTCTAAGACTTGCTGACGACTCCCACTGTGGAAAATTGCATTTGTTAACGCCCTTCTGGGCTTCTGAATATACGGCCTATAGTGTCGTACTCTGCTCCTTTTATTAGATCTACATCTGGTTATCCTTTTACCATAACCAATTTGGAATTTGGTCCAAATTTTCCTCATCCCCTCATTTGTTAATGTTAAGATTGGTCATATAGGCGATTTCTGGGCGTCAGTGTGTGCCGCCTTTTGTGCTGTGGTTAACCAGTTAAGGGACAATGCTTATGGTTTTATTTTGGGAGAATATTCTATGTTACGGTCAGGTACTGGTTTTCCATGGATGGCTCTATTCTGCTGTAGAGGTGTCAAAATGTCCAACATTTTCCAATCCATGTGTTTGGGTCTAACCAGCGGGATGTGTGGAACCCCCTATAGGTTAAATGTCTCTTATCCTCTTTAATTAGGACAATGGATGCTTCCACACATTTCTGTGTTTATCAGTCCAATTTTATGACCAATCTGGAGGATGGATTTGCAAATAAAGGTTGTTCATAATTTGGATCAGATCCGTTCAATTGCCTGTAGTACATGGGGTACAATGCTACTTTTACAGATGTTGATAGGTGTTCTACTGGTAGCTTGCCATTTGCAGAATTTGATTGTTACTTTTCTGACCTTGAAAAGTCCTGTATATCATTACCCGGAGTTCCTACTTTACATGCAACAATTTAATTTTTGCTAATTTTCTGCATACGTGTAGAAGTGAGTCCACTTATCTGTTCTAGTCTTTAAGTATGCAGTCCAGTTTTTCAGTGGTGGATGTGGGCGCCTCCCTCCTGCCAGCAGTGGCCATTGTGGGGCATGCTCCCTCCTCCTCCTCTGCTGTCCTCCCCCCTTGTCCTTTTGGCCTCCTTTTATAAGAGAAACAGATTCATGGGGAGCCTCAGGCTCCCCTTGTGTCAGCCATTCCATAAATAAGTTCAGTTTTTTCTCCAAATTTTCTTTTCCCTTCTTATCTAGATTTCCAACCTTAAGCCCTTAATTAATTTTGCTAATTAATACAAGATGGGATAATAAGATCAACTTTCCACCATGCCAACAGATATTATTTGTACAACTGTAATTGAATGCTGCGCGGACCTTTGTATTGCACTGGCATACACCTCCATGCTGCCACCAATTCCTTCCACTCAGTGTTTGTCTTCCAAGAGTTCTGTTCAGTGACATCCTATGCATACCCTCTATTGGGGAGCAACATAACTGGGGTGTTAAGATTGAATTTAAATGACTGTGTATATAGTAAGGCTATAATCGTTGCAGTGAATGTTTGCTCATTACTGAATGTTAATATTCACAACTAAAAGAAATGCATTGTGAGAATGACACCTAATGCCTCATTGCTGCTTTAAGTACTTGGAAACATTTAAGATGGCTGCCTGGAAAAGGGCGCATGCGCACGCAGCGACTGGCAGCTGGTGAAATAGTTCGTCGTCTGTGTGTCTGTTTTTATGTACTTTTATATGTTTTTACAAAATCCTCTGTGTCGTTTCTGCCCTGGAGTGTTTGTGGACTATATGGCGAAGAGCTCCCTGGTTCCAACAACATGGACTTCCTTTCCTTTCTTGCACTGCTGCTACTTTTCCTCCGGCTCTTTGTCTATGAGGTAAATGCATTCGGCATCATGGCGGGCAGAATACATTATTCCAGGGACATGTTGCTGCATTTAAACACGGTTGATGCAGCGGCTGTGATTGAGCCTAAGCCGCAACTGCCGGACTTTATTTTGAGAGACGGACATAGTGGTGAAAAGAGAGACGGCAGAAGGAAGCGCGGAAGGCGTGGAGGTGTGAAATTGTGCCTGAGAAGACGTCAGTTTGGTAACATTCCTCTTCCTTCGATGATTTTTGGGAACGTACAGTCTCTGAGAAACAAGGTGGAGGAAATTCAAGGGAATGTACGCTACCAGAAGGACTTTAAGAACTGCTGTGTCATGGCTTATACCGAGACTTGGCTTAAAGCGCATGACCGAGACGCAGACCTGTGGATTGACGGCTTTGGAGCCCCGCTGCGCTCGGATCGGCAGGAAGAGGTAACAGGGAAGCGTCAGGGGGGCGGCGTATGTTTATACATTAATAAGCAGTACGGCACATCTGTCACGGTCAGAGAGCGCATCTGTACACCCGATGTGGAGCTGCTGTCTGTGTCACTATGCCCCTTTTATTTGCCTCGCAAGTTCCCCCAACTTTTCATCACAATTGTGTACATTCATCCGAAGGCAGACGCTGACTCCGCCTGCAGCACTATCTTTGATGTGATCCAGCAGCTGCAATCAATTTCTCCAGAGGCGCCAAACTTCATTCTTGGGGATTTTAACCATGTTTCTTTAAAGAAGACACTTAAAAACTTTTATCAGTATGTCTCCTGCCCAACCAGGCGAAAAAAGACATTGGACCTGTGCTATGGATCCATAGAGAGGGCCTATAAATCACTCCCCCTTCCTCCTTTAGGATCCTCAGATCACAATTTGCTGCCCACATATAAAACTGCTCTCAGAAGAGGCAAGGTGGAGATGAGGGACATTGATGTGTGGTCAGAAGATTCAGTGCACAGGCTCCAGGAATGCTTTGACTGTACAGACTGGGAGATGTTCACACTGGCCTGCGGGGATGATTTGGACTCTTTGGTGGACGTCACATGCTCATACATGGCTTTCTGTAAAAATAAGATTGTTCCACGTAAACGTGTCAAAATATATCCCAACAACAAACCATGGGTTACAAAATCAGTTAAATCCTGCTTACAGAGGAAAGCACTTGCCTTTAAACAGGGGTCTGTTTCTGAGCTACAGGTTGCCACAAAGGAGCTGAAGGCTGAAATTTTAAGAGCAAAACAGAATTATAAATCAGAGTTGGAAAGCAAGATGGCAACAAAGAAACTTGGTTCAGCCTGGGCCAGTATGAAAACTATTGCAGGCCTTCAGAGCACAGAGCGCAGTAATCGTGTGTTTTTAGATGGTTTTAATTCAGACACAGAGCTGGCTAATGCTCTTAATTGTTTTTATGGTCATTTTGACTCCTTTGATTTTAGCACAGAAATCCAAGATTTGAAACAGAAACTCAAAGACAATCAGCACTTTAATATTGAGGTGCAGGATGTTAAAAGGGAGTTCTGCACTGTAAAAGTGAACAAAAGTCAGGGCCCTGATAATATATGTGGGCGCTTGGTAAAGTCCTGTGCACATGAACTGAGTCCTATATTTCATTACATTTTCAATAAGTCCTTACAGACACAGCATGTGCCTAAGATCTGGAAAGAAGCCGTGGTTGTTCCCGTTCCAAAATCCAGCTGTCCTAAAACGGTAAACGACTTTAGACCAGTTGCTTTGACTTCAATTTTAATGAAAATTTTTTGAAAAACTGGTCAGATGTGAGGTCCTAAAGCAGACTGAGCATGCATTGGATCCTCTGCAGTTTGCCTATAGGCCTCACAGAGGAGTGGAGGATGCCACTGTCACTCTGTTTAACATGCTTTTTAAACATCTGGATTTTAATGGGACACACGCCAGACTTTTATTTGTGGACTTTTCCTCCGACTTTAATACAATCCAACCTCATATCTTAGTTGAAAGGCTCCTGCAGCAATTTGATTTGAGCAATAATCTGGTGGGTTGGATTCTGGATTTCTTAACCAACAGGACGCAGAGAGTAAGGGTCAATGGTACATTGTCTGACCTAAAGTGCTCTTCTACTGGCTCTCCTCAGGGGTGTGTGTTGTCACCACTACTCTTCATCCTGTACACAAACATGTGTCGGAGCAGACATGACAACAGACACATTATAAAGTATGCTGATGACTCAGTTATTGTCAGTCTCCTCCAGGATGGTGAGAGTGGCCACGGCCCAGTAGTTGATGATTTTGTTCACTGGTGTGAGGATTCCTACCTGCAGCTGAATACGACAAAAACTAAAGACATGATTATTGACTTTAGGAGGAAAAATCCCAGGCACAAAGTCACTGTACTAAAAGGCCAGACCACCGAATGTGTACAGTCCTACAAATATCTTGGGACGATTATTGATAGTAATTTAAACTTTGAAGAGAACTGTGAAAGGGTGTGCAAAAAGGGTCATCAACATTTGCATTGCTTGAGAAAACTTGCATGCTTCCAAGTTGACCGAACCATAATGACAATGTTTTATCGGGCTTTTATTGAATCTGTTTTATCCTTTTCTTTAGTGTCATGGTTTGGTCAGATAAAACTGAAACAGAGGAAATCCTTGGATCAGGTAGTTAGATGGTCCAGTCGTTTGCTTGGTGAGCCACAGCTGAGCCTGATATCCCTGTACACCAGACAAGTACAGAGGATTGCTACCTCCATTTTAAATGATGACTCCCACCCTTTGCACTGCCACTTTCAGCTTCTTCCCTCAAGACGGAGGTTTGCTGTCCCAAAAAGTAGAACCCAGCGCTACAAAAACAGCTTTGTCCCTGCTGCTGTCAAAGAGTTGAACAAGCTGTAAAAATATATTGCACATAATTTAGGTACCTATTTATTAACTCCATTTTATATTTACTTATTTTTGTAGGATGTCACTTGGGTTCTAAATATTTTATTGGGTTTTAGACCTTTGAGTTTTTAACCTCTTTGACTAGTTTTTAACTTTTAATATGACCCTTCTCTTTTACCTCTGGTTTTTCCCTCATCTCTTTGTCTTTTTATACCCTGATTGATGGAGCCTTGAGTATTCTTATCATGTTTATAGTCAGCTTCATATGTGCCTGTGTTTGTGTCTATGTTGAATGTAATTTGTGGCTTGTAAATATGGATGTCACCAGACTGCAAAACAAATCTACCTACGGGTACAAATAAAGTAACCTGAACCTGAACCTGCGTTTGTGCATTCTTCCTGACACTCTTAAGCGAAATTTAATTTATTTTTTGTTGGTTTTCTGTTTGTTTGGTTTTTAAAGCTACAGCTGCAAATCTTACGTGGATCTTTATTTTTCTTTGGTTACACATGCTCTGCTTTCATTTCTTTTTCCATTTCCTTCTCAACATCAGAAATATTTTCTACAACTGCTAAATCCACCGTTCTTCTTCCCCTATGCACTTTTTCCGTCAGAAACACTCACTCGATTTTTACCATCCACTATCCATCTGTGTACAAGGCTTCACCTTTCCCTGGACTAGCTGACGAAGCTGCACATCTCACATCTATAATCTCTTTCAGTATTAAAACTTCCTTTTGTTCATCTGGTCTCCGTTCTCTTCAGCCTTCATCAACATTCTGTTATCACCTGCTTGTCTTATTCATGATTCACTGTCCCGTCGTTCATACTACTGACTACTGTCCACAGCTAATGCTCCATGCAAGATCCTGCCCATAAAAGTGATCGGTTTCATTCTGAAAAGTCAGCTTTATAATAAACCAACGTGGCTCATTTCAAAATTCTGTCTCATGGCAAAACTTATCTCTTGATCTCTACCCTGGCATTGGATGCTTTTCCATTACTGACCTTTCGAATTTGTTATGGAATTAAATAATGCCTCTGGGTCTGAACATCTGCCTTTCAAGGAATGTATTAAACTAAGACGTCTGCTGATTACTATGAAAACTTAAGTATAACAGAGTCATCTGTATATTGGTGTGGTGGAGTTTTCTGTCCTTTTTTCTTCTGAACAGATAACCTCCAGATGAGCTAACACTATGCCTACAAAACTATAACAATTTTTACATACAAAAATGTAAAACTTTCATTAGCACCCAAAAACAATTCTAAATAATATTTAAATCAAGACTTAACAACCACGTGACACGCGGACCATCCGTGTGTGAACCGCTGGTTTGTTTATGAAGCTACACTGGTTGTCTTGTGTGTGTCAGGGCTGCAGATCTATGTGCACAGGACATTAAAGCCTTGCTTATGCTCCACCTCCGCTCTGTGCGTGCGTCTATGATGCTTGTACCCTTTGGATAAGGCTGGTGCGCACATAGCGATATGTATGTATATGCTTCATTCTTGAGTCGACTCAGCCGAGTGTTTGCTGCTTTTACCTCAAATCATCTTCTTGTTTCTCTAGTCTACTCTAGTCATGTTTGTTTTAATTCATCTTCTTCTATAACGCTTTTTACTCATCTCTAGATGATCAAAAACCATCACTCTTGTTAAGCTGCCATCCCCATACAAAGTATAAGGAAATGTGTAAAGAATGTGACTTTCATGTAAACTTACAGCTTTTCTCTAAATTGTCATTTTTTCCCCTAACAAATTTTGGATTTTTTCTTTGTAAATTTGCAAGTTGTTTTTTTTTTTCAGAAATTTGTGACTCTTTTCAAAATATTTTTGCAAATTTGTAACTTTTGGACTTCCGGTTATGGCTGCCACGTAGGACGGACGTGTCTCGCTCTGCTCTGCTCCTGGAGAAAAAAAATCGGCAAATAACTCTCTCATTTGGGACAGAACGTATCCCAGCATTTGGGCGAGGATATGTCGGCGAAGCCTAAGGCTGGAAAACCAGGAAAAGGAAAAAGCGAGCCGCCGAAACAGTCCAAATTAACGGACTTTCAGGTCTGTGACGCAGCAAACAAAACTCCATATATGGCGGAGGAGGCTGGCGGCGGTGCGATGTCTGTGGGGAATGGCGCAGATGCGCTGTTGGCTGCCATGAGTTCAATGAGAGCGGACTTTTCCTCTAGATTTGATGGGATTATGACAGCGTTGGAAGGAATAAGAAAGGAATTGGGTGACTGTGTAGAACGAACGGCGCAGATGGAGCTCCGTCTCGCTAGTGCTGAAGATGACGTCACCCGTCTTCAATTAAAGGTGCGCACTTTGGAAAAAAAAAATAAATCTCTGGAAGATAATATTTTGGATTTGGAATCTCGGTTGAGACAGAATAATTTGAGGCTGGTGGGTCTTCCAGAGGAATCAGAAGGTCGGGACGTATGTTCCTTTCTGGAAAAGTGGATTCCGGAGGTGCTGGGCAGCGAGGAGTTGCAATCAGCAGTGGTTCTGGAAAAAGCACATCGTATTGGCCCACGGAGAGATAAGGGACCGCCGAGGACCTTAATTATGAAGTTTCTTAGCAACAGAGACAGGATGAAGATCTTCAACGCTGCACGTGCTAAAGGAGAGATTAAACACCAGGACCAGCAGGTGCGGTTCTACCCAGATTTGGCCACAGGAATCCAGCAATTGAGGAAGCAGTTTGATCCCATACGTAAGGAGCTGCGCAACCTTGGGATTCGTCATGGTGTAATCTATCCTGCGAGACTGCTGACCACGTATGAGGGCAGAACCCACATCTTCAAGACCCCAGAGGAGGCGCAGGAGTTCATCAAGAAGATCAAAGAAGAAGAAGAGACTGGTGGGAGCTAAGCATGAACAAAATATAAGGTAGAATAATTAAGCATTTGCACAGGCATCTGACTGACTTGAAGTAAATAGTAAGTTTACAAAATATAGATTGTATTATATATTAAAAAAACAAAACAAAAACAAAACAAACAAAAAAAAAAAAACTATGATGTACAAAGTTGTTAAAAATTTTGGAGTTAAGTTGGAAAACTACAGAGGAGAGTTAATGTTACGTCATTAAAAGCAGTAGAGTTAGGGTGATTGGGAGGATGAAGAAGGAGTGGCTTAGGCTGTTCCCCTTGGGTGTGGAACGGTCGATGGCTATATCGGGAGACAGAATTTTTCTTTTGATTTTGGGGGGTTTGCCACAAGTGTGGGAAGGGGAAATTTGTTTGTGTGTAGTTTGTAGGATGAATGTTCAACCACTCATGTTTTTGCTTCTCTGTATGAGCATGTTTACACTGCAAGGTAATCCTAAACTCTCTATTGATCATGGACCAAAGTGTTAATCTTAATTTAACTTCATGGAATTGCAGAGGTCTACAAAATTTAAAAAAACTTAAACAAGTTATGAATAAAATAAAGGACATGGGTTCAAGAATTGTGTTTTTACAAGAAACTCATCTGATAGAGGAGGATGTTAAAAGAATTAGGAGTAGATGGCAGGGAAGTGTATTCACCTCTTCATTTTCATCCCGAGCCAGGGGAGTTATGACTCTCATACATAAATCAGTTCCTTTTCAGGTGAAAAATATAATTGGAGACAAATCTGGAAGATATATAATCATTCAAGGTTCTTTGCTATTAGAAAATATAAATCTTGTGAACTTATATGGTCCCAATATAGATGATCAGAAGTTCTTTGCTAATTTATTTCTCATCTTATCATCACTTACAGGGCAACATATAATAGCAGGGGATTTTAATTGTACATTGAATCCAGGTGTGGATAGATCAACAGGACTGGATTGTACGCACATTGGATGTAGGATGACTATTAATCATTTTATGAAAGAATTGAGATTGTTAGATATATGGAGAGAAATGAAACCACAAGTTAAAGCCTATTCTTGTTATTCCAGTACCTACAAGACATTCTCACGTATTGATTATTTTTTGATTTCCACAGAATTAAGGTCCAAGATTCAAAACTGCTTTTATGATAACATCGTGATTTCTGATCATGCACCCTGTTGTCTAATATATGTAGATAAAAAATTGACAAAGGAATCAGGTAGATGGCAATTTCAGCATAAATGGCTTCAGGATGAGGAATTTGTCAAGTATATAGAAAAACAGATAGACGAGTTCTTTGACATCAATACTACACAAACATCAGCATGTGTAAAGTGGGAGGCTTTCAAAGCTTTTATTAGGGGACATATTATTAGTTATACAGGATCAAAATCTAAGAAGACTCGAGAGGAGAGAGCTAAATTGGAACATAAAATAAAAAGTCTTCAGGAAAAAGTGTATGCAGGAAGTGACCCAAGGTTGGAGAATGAATTACTGATTTTGAGAGCTGAATACGACAAAAAATCAGCGAATAGAGCTGCCTCGAGTCTTCTAAGATTGAAACAATCTTTTTATGAACAAGGTGAAAAATCAGGAAAATTATTAGCATGGCAGATTAAACAATTGGAAATTAAAACACCAATTACCAGTATTATAAGTAACGGACAGGTAGTTATAGATCCTTTAGAAATTAATAGAGCCTTTAGAGATTACTATGAAAAATTATATGATACCAAAAATGAACCTGATTTAACAAAACTAAATGGGTTTTTGAACGAACTATCTATACCGTGTGTGGCCGACACACATTGTGGGCTCACGCTGCCACAGAGACAGAACTGAATGTGTATTGTGGAGTGTCACGTCTGCAAGGACTGAGGACTCAAATCTACAGGAGGTAACAAGGAAGTGTGAGATTTGTCTCTTTGTCCCACAGAAGACGCCCCGGAGGGTATTCCGGTTCATCAAGAAATGAGAGACAATGGTGAAGCTTCAAAGGGATGCTTTGTAACTGTAGGTTGACTGAAGACACCATGTGACTTGAATTCTGATGCTGGAAATGTATAAAAGGGGGTTGAAGTATGATTCTTTCTCTTTCCTGCTTTGAGAATGCTAGGAGCTTGTGTTCTGTCAAATAAAGCTGGTTTATGACTGAAACTCAGCCTCGTTATTTGAGCATGCTCCTACACTGGTGACCTACGACGGAGAATGAGCAATGAGAATTCTTCCGAACCGGGCTCGGTGGAAGCCAGCCTGATGGCCGCCTCCACGCTCCGGCTGCCCGATTTCTGGCAGCACAGCCCGCGCTCATGGTTTAGCGCAATCGAGGCGCAGTTCAACCTCCGGAGAATCTCCAACGACGACACAAGATTCTACCACGTGGTAGCGAAACTGGACAGCGACACGGTCCAGAGAGTGGAGGATTTGGTTAATCATCCACCAGACAGCAACAAGTACAGCGCATTGAAAGACGCGCTGATCAGCCATTTCACCCCCTCAGTCCAACAAAGAGCAGAGGGGCTCCTGGCGCTGACGGAGGCAGAAAACGATAGACCTGCGGACCTGATGGTGAAGATGCGGCAGCTCAAAGCCTCCGAGGATGGCGAATTCATTTTCGCCCACCTATTCCTTCGAACCCTGCCACCAGCAGTGAGAGTGGCCCTGGCAGAGTCACCCCGATTGGCCAAGCGAGACTACCATGGGTTGAGCAAGGAGGCGCAGAAGTTGGTCGACGCCCACAAGCAGAACGCGGTTTCGGCCGCGGCGGCTAGTTCGGGAACGGCGTCCGGAGACAGCTTGGGTCCAGCGGCACCAGACGCACCAACAACGGCGGCGACCGGAGCCAGACGACGCGGAGTGGAGAACGGCTCGTGCTTCTACCACCGCCGTTTTGCAGAGAGAGCGCACAGGTGCGTCCCACCGTGCAATTTTAAACGCCAGGACCGAGGGCCGGTAGCAGCCGCGACTCTCGGCAATGAGAACAGGCTGCTTTACCTGACGGATGCACGCTCGGGGAAACAGTTCCTCGTGGACACGGGCTCGCAGCTGAGCTTCGTCACGCCCACCTACGCGGAACGGCTGTCGCCTTCTAAAGCCCCCTGGGTGTCAGTGTCAGCAGCGAACGGCTCCACAATTAAAACGTTTGGTGAGAGGACCATGCTTCTGTCCTTACAAGGCCGTTCATTTGAGTGGACATTTATTGTAGCAGCAGTCAGTTTCAACATGTTAGGGGCTGATTTTTTGTGCTCACATGGTTTATTGGTTGATCTTGCTAATAGACGTCTGATTAATGCACTGTCTTTTCATTCTATTCCCTGCACAGCTCGGGTGGCCCCGCCAACTGCACATGCCAGCGTCTCAGCCGCGGGTGGTAAGTTTCACACACTGCTTGCTCAGTTTCCAGCACTCACAGTCCCCACTTTTTCAGCAACGGTGGCCAAACATGGGGTAGAACATTTCATAACAACCACAGGCCCTCCCGTTTTTGCAAAGGCTCGGCGTTTGGACCCAGCTAAACTGGCCATCGCGCGCGAGGAGTTCACTAATCTGGAAAAACTAGGCATCGTTAGACGCTCCAAGAGCGCTTGGGCTTCGCCGTTACACATGGTCCCAAAGGCTGACGGCTCGTGGCGGCCTTGCGGCGATTTCCGCAGGTTGAACAACGTTTCAGCTCATGACCGCTACCCGATTCCGCACATTCAGGATTTTTCTGTTCATTTGGCGGGGGCGCGCATTTTTTCTAAAATAGACTTGGTGCGCGGCTATCACCAGGTTCCAGTGCGCGCGCACGATGTACCCAAAACAGCGGTCATAACTTCTTTCGGCCTTTTTGAGTTCTTGCGCATGCCTTTTGGCCTCAAGGGGGCCGCGCAGACTTTCCAACGCATGATGGATGCAGTTTTACGCGACCTGCCTTTCGTGTTCGTTTATTTGGACGATATTTTGGTAGCCAGCACGTCCGAAGGCGAACATGAAAAACACCTCACAGCAGTTTTCCAGAGGTTGGCAGAGCACGGGTTAATAGTGAACCCAGCGAAATGCCAGTTTGGGGTGGCGCAGATTGATTTTTTGGGACATCGCGTTTCGGCAGAGGGAGCAGTTCCCCTTCCAAATAAAGTGCGTGCCATAACAGATTTTCCGCAACCTCAAACGGTTAAGGCGCTTCAGGAGTTTCTAGGGATGGTTAATTTTTACAACCGTTTCCTCCCAAGCGCAGCACGACTCATGCAGCCATTGTACACCGCGTTAAAAAAACAAAAGCCCGCAAATAAAGTCGAATGGTCTCCGGAGCGGGAGCGCGCTTTTGCCCAGGTCAAATCAGCCCTGGCAAATGCAGTTTTGTTAGCGCACCCAGTTCCAACGGCCCGCATGGCGCTCACCACTGACGCTTCCGATGTAGCGGTGGGGGCGGTAGTTGAACAGTTTGTGGCAGGTACCTGGCAACCCCTCGCGTTTTTCAGCAGGACCTTGCGCGATAGTGAACGGAAATACAGCGCATTTGACAGGGAGCTTTTGGCCCTACACTTGGCCATCCGTCATTTTCAGTTCTGGTTAGAGGGGCGACGTTTCACCGCTTTTGTGGATCATAAACCGCTAACGTTCGCGATGGCCAAAATTTCAGAACCCTGGTCAGGCCGGCAACAAAGGCAACTAGCCGCAATATCGGAGTTTACTACTGATATTCAGCATGTCGCGGGTAAACACAATGTTGTAGCAGACTGCCTCTCGTGTGCAATAGCACCACCAAGCCCTATAGGGGCAGACTCTGTAGCCATGGCCGCGGGCCCGGGCAGCGACGCGGGAGCGCGCGCAGCCCCGGTCTGTGTTGGGTTAGATTATGCAGCCATGGCTGCGGAGCAGGTTAACGACGCGGACGTGCGCGCGCTCCAGTCTGGACCAACAGGGTTAAGGCTGGAGCACAGGGTGCAACAAAACGGTATGCCCCCGCTAATCTGCGATGTCTCCACGGGACGGCCCCGCCCTGTGGTGCCAACCGCGTGGCGTCGCCGTGTTTTTGACTCGGTCCATTCTCTCGCGCACCCGGGGGTGCGCGCATCGATCAAATTGGTGGGGGAGAAATTTGTTTGGCCCGGGTTGCGCAAACAGGTCAAGGAATGGGCAGCAGCCTGCGTAGCGTGTCAGCGAGCTAAAATACACAGACACACTAAGG
Source organism: Pholidichthys leucotaenia (assembly GCA_020510985.1). Lineage (NCBI taxonomy): Eukaryota > Metazoa > Chordata > Actinopteri > Cichliformes > Pholidichthyidae > Pholidichthys > Pholidichthys leucotaenia. The sequence continues at coordinate 142,749,553 of CM035848.1, forward strand.
CCCCGTTAGAACCTTTCCACATCCCCGCTAAGCGTTTTGATCACGTGCATGTTGACCTGGTCGGCCCGCTTCCGTTATCACACGGGCACACACATCTTTTGACAATGGTAGACCGCACCACGCGCTGGCCAGAGGCGATTCCTCTGACATCAACCACAGCGGAAGAAGTTGCGCGAGCATTTTTAACAGCATGGGTTGCGCGTTTTGGTGTACCGTCGGACATAACGTCCGACAGGGGTCCCCAAATTATTTCCGAGCTATGGTCATCGATGGCCCGCAGCTTGGGGGTGAAGATTCATCGCACCACCGCGTATAACCCCCAGGCCAATGGTTTATGCGAACGCTTTCACAGGTCATTGAAAGCAGCCCTCAGAGCGTCGCTAACGGATACAAATTGGGTAGACAAACTTCCATGGGTGTTATTAGGGTTGCGTTCTGCACCTAAGGAAGATTTGCATGCTTCCCCGGCTGAATTAGTTTTCGCTCAGCCGCTCCGTTTGCCCGGGGAATTTCTTCCTGATAATCCCGCACCTAATGGCCCCCCCGCTCAGCCGTGGCAGAGCGGCTCAGGAACAAACACGCTTCCTGGCCCGGTCCATCACAGTTTCCCACACGTTTTTGTGCCCAAGGCTTTAAAAAATGCAGAGTTTGTTTTTGTTAAACATGACGCCCAGCGTCCAAGTTTGCGGCCGTTTTACGACGGACCGTTTCGAGTGCTGGAGACCGGGCAGAAGCATTTTCTGCTAGATTTAGGGGGCAGAAGGGAGCTGATTTGCATTAACAGGCTCAAACCCGCTTTTGTTCTGGCTGAGGAGGAGGTGCAGCTCGCGAGGCCCCCCCGCCGGGGCAGGCCGCCGAGAAGACATTCTCCAAAGTCTTCACAGAGAGGTGCTAACAGCTGTAATCCACAGGTGCAGAGAGATGTTGCAGAGGCAGCCAAGCCAAGTTGCAGCAGATTCGGCAGAAGATTAAAACCTAGGCAGTTGGTGGATTGATTAGCGATGTATGGAGTGCTTTGTGTTTCTCTTTTTGTTATGCCATGCAGATTTTGCCTTACTCGACGTTTGGGGGGGGGGTAGTGTGGCCGACACACATTGTGGGCTCACGCTGCCACAGAGACAGAACTGAATGTGTATTGTGGAGTGTCACGTCTGCAAGGACTGAGGACTCAAATCTACAGGAGGTAACAAGGAAGTGTGAGATTTGTCTCTTTGTCCCACAGAAGACGCCCCGGAGGGTATTCCGGTTCATCAAGAAATGAGAGACAATGGTGAAGCTTCAAAGGGATGCTTTGTAACTGTAGGTTGACTGAAGACACCATGTGACTTGAATTCTGATGCTGGAAATGTATAAAAGGGGGTTGAAGTATGATTCTTTCTCTTTCCTGCTTTGAGAATGCTAGGAGCTTGTGTTCTGTCAAATAAAGCTGGTTTATGACTGAAACTCAGCCTCGTTATTTGAGCATGCTCCTACACCGTGTATTCCAAATGAAAACAGGGAGATATTGGAGTCTAAAATTAGTCAAGAAGAAGTTGGGCTAGCCATTGATAATATGAAATCAGGAAAAAGTGCAGGACCAGATGGTCTTCCAGTTGACCTTTATAAAAATTTTAAGAATAAATTAATAAAACCTTTTTTGGAAATGGTTTTAGAAGCATTTCAAAATAATAATTTACCATCATACATAAATAATGCCTTAATTATACTGCTGCCAAAACCAGGTAAGCCCTCTAATAAATGTGAAAATATGAGACCAATAAGCCTATTAAACGCCGACCTTAAGATAATCTGTAAAATTTTAGCAAGACGAATACAAGAAATTTTACCAAATATTATTAATCGAGATCAGAATGGCTTTATAAAGGGTAGACAAGGCTTCCATAATGTAAGAAGACTATTTAATATTATTTATTTTAATAAAGAAGCACCGGATACAGCTCTCCTATCATTGGACGCCGAAAAGGCCTTTGATAGAGTTGAATGGCCCTTTCTTTTTGAAGTCCTACAAAGGTTTGGACTTGGAAATAATTTCATAAAATGGGTTCAAATAATATACAATAATGCTACAGCAGAAATCCTAACAAATAACAATATTTCAAAACCAATAAAAATCAATAGAGGATGTCGACAAGGCTGTCCACTTTCACCTTTACTGTTTACTATGGCAATTGAACCTTTAGCGATAGCGATACGTTTACATTCACAAATATATGGAATTAAAGTTGGACCAACAGAACATAAAATCTCCCTGTACGCCGATGATATAATTTTGTTTATGTCGAATCTAAAAAAATCAATTCCAACCTTGTTGAATTTAATAAAGAATTTTGGGGAAATATCAGGATATAAAATAAATAAAACTAAATCTTCAATATTAATGCTAAATGAGACCCAGAGAAATTACCCAGCCCCTGAGGTAAATCAATTCAATGTTGTAAATCAGTTTAAATATTTAGGAATCCAAATTATGCCTAAGCTAGAATCAGTCGCCAGTGTCAACTATGAAGCCTTAATGTCAGATATCAATGAGTTAACTCAGAGATGGATGTCACTACCAATGTCGATGATCGGGAGAATCAATATACTTAAAAGTAATATTTTACCTAAAATACTTTATTTATTTCAATACATTCCCTTATCACCACCTTTAGATCTATTCTCAAGAATAAAAAAAAAGTTAGTGGAATTTATATGGAACAACAGGAGGGCTAGATTACGTTTGTCTTTATTATATTTACCATTTGATCGTGGAGGTCTGAAATGTCCAAATTTTATGTTGTATTATTGGTCGGCACAACTGAGGTCTATGACATATTATTTTTCATCAAATGATCTCCCTCACTGGACTGAAATGGAATCATACAATTTACCTTTACCTCTTCCCATATTCATATATTCAGATTCGGCAAAAAAATTACAAAAACAAGTTAAAAATCCATTTGTAAAGCATATGATCAAAATATGGTGTGAAGCTAAAAACTATTTAAAAGAACCACAGTTATTGTCACAATTTAGTCCAATATGGGGTAATCAATATTTTAAACCAGGGAGAGCGGACGCTGTATTTAAAGTATGGAATTTAAAAGGGATACAAAAGATTCAGGATTTATATTTGCCATGTGCAGACAACATAATGTCTTTTGAAGAGCTGAGGATCAAATTTAATCTCAATAGAACACATTTTTTTAAATATCTTCAACTTAGAAACTTTATTCGATCAAATCAAAATAAAGCTCTCACTCGACCTATTTATTCATCCTTGGAAAAAATGATGATGAAAGATAGTAAAAGAAAGGGTATTATTTCAGAGTTTTATAACTCATTGACACTATCTTCAAGTGAAAATTCACTGAAAAGATTAAACTACTGGAAAGAAGATCTGCAAATTGAAATTTCAGAGGAACAATGGGAATTGGCTTGTACAGAAGCTCAAACCAAATCAATAAATGCACGCCTTAAATTGATACATTTCAAATGGTTAATGCGGATGTATGTTACACCGGAGGAGTTAAATAGATATAACAAAAATATACCAGATACATGCACAAAATGCATGGAAAGTAAAGGAACCCTATTTCATTGTTTATGGGAATGTAGATTAATAAGAATGTTTTGGGAGGAGGTGAGGGTAACAATTGAAAAAATAATCTCAAAACAAATCATATTGAATCCTAAACTGTTTTTGTTGGGTCTGTACCCAGAAAAGCATAATTTCAATAAAAGTGAAAGAACATTCATAGACCTCAGTTTGCTTAATGCCAAAAAATGTATTGCACTATTATGGAAAAAGACTCATAGACCAGATGTGACTCAGTGGTTAAGACAGATGTTAACAAACCTTCCATTAGAAAGAATAACATATATACTGAAATCAAAGGAAATTGTGTTTGAGAATATATGGAGACCTTTTATTGATTATGTAAAAAATTTAAACATAACTCTTGAAGAAGAAGGTGAATGATGTGTGTGGACCTTGTAAATTCCAAACTGGTGAACATAATATGTATACTAATGTATTGGATTGTCTAGACTAAACAGAGGAGCATTGTTGAAGACTTGATTTTGTTGGTGGTTGTTGGTGTTTTTAGGGCTTTTTTTTTTTTGTAGTACTTTAGTGTTAGTGTTTGTTTGTATCATGTTTGTTAAAAAAAAAAAAGGTTCAATAAAGATATTGTGGAAAAAAAAAAAAAAATTGTAACTTTTCCTCAAATGTGCAATTTTCTCTGAAACTTGCAGTTTTACCCTTATACCTTTTTGCATAAAATTTCAACCTTTGTCTTAAGTTGTGATTGTAAATCAGCATTTTTATCATATTTTGCACCTCCATCTTACAAATTTGTATTTGATTTACCTTCACATGTTCATACCTTATGTCGAGTTAAAAATGCCTACTGCAAATCTCTTACTTTAACCCCTTGCACTCTGGTCAATTTCCCTAAAAACGCCTAAAAATAACATCCATCCATCCATCTTCTACCGCTTAATCCTTTCAGGTCGCGGGTGGGCTGGAGCCTATCCCAGCATCTTTGGGCGAGAGGCAGGGTACACCCTGGACAGATCGCCATTCCATCGCAGGGCCAACACAAAGAGACAGACAACCATTCACTCTCACATCCATACCTAAGGACAATTTAGAATCCCCAGTTTTGATGCCAATTAACCTAACTTGCATGTTTTTGGCATGTGGGAGGAAACCGGAGTGCCCGGAGTAAACCCACGCAGACACGGGGAGAACATGCAAACTCCACACAGAAGGGTCACCGATGGTCTGGGGGTGGGACCGAACCCACGATGGTCAAGGGTGGAATCGATCCCATGACCTTCTTGCTGTGCTGCCACTGTGCTAACCACTGCACCACCATGCTGCCCCCTAAAAATAACATACCCAAAGTAAATCAAAAGCTGTTCTTCAACCCTTTGCAGCATCTTCATGGGGTCGGTCTCATTTAAAAGAAAACACTTTGAATTTTTTGGCAAAACAGTCATAATCTCTCTAAGTGCTCCTGCCACTGAGTAACAGTCATCTAAACATACTGAACTTGAAGAAAATAAAGTTTGCCTGGGTGTTTTTTTTTTAGATACAAATGCTTGCAAATAACACACAGCTGTCAAATACTGGCTGGAAAATGCAACAAAAATGTAGAACCAAGTGTTATCAAGCTGAGGTCAAAATTTTGTAACAATACCACAAAAAAATGAATATATTACACAGCTTTTTTCTCAGGTTGTTCCCAGGCGTTTTTGAACTGTGCCAAATTGTGCCAAATGGCACAGTTTGGAAAAACGTCTATAACTTTTGAATGATTCAACATAGAAGCTTGATCTTGGGCTCTAATGAAAGGTGACACTCAGGGCTGTGTGTGTGTGGGGGGGGGGTTGTTTGTTCATTCATGAATGATTGAATGAACGAACAAGCCCCCCACACACAAAGAAGCATGCCACGTAAAAAATGTGTGGCCTTTTTTTTTACAAGAAAAAATAACCTACAGTGCAATAAAAATTATACTAAAATATCTGCAATGTAGAGGATAACAACTCCACCACCCCCCCGCTACAGAGGAGCTCGGCGCACAAAAAAACGGTCCGTCAACGGTCCGTCATGTGGCGATGACGCACTGTTGTAATTACCGATCGGTCAAAAGTCATTTTTATTACTATTTTCAGTGATAAAGAATAATTTAGCTTATAACACTTACCTGTCCACAACAGCAGTGTCGTTGGTGAACATCTATTTCTCATTGTCAGACGAACATGAAGCTGGTCCGCTTGTTACGACTCGTGGTTCTGGTCACACGACCCGGTCAAACCATGATTCCATGATTGCGGTTTTGGCGTACGATTTTTCAAAACAAATAAGAACAGTAGTAATAAAAAAAGACTGGTGAACGCTACCGTTACACACAGCGGCTTACACAAAACAGATTTTACGCACAGGACGCACGCTTTCAATCGTCGAACTTCTCTGCTTCAATTGGCTCGTTGTATTCGCAGTCGTTGGTAGGAGGGTCCTTCTTGCTAGGTTTTCAGTCATTGGTTCTTCAAGGCTTCAGAAACCCAATTCAAGGCTCTTATTAGTCGAATGAGAGGTCAATCAAATCTAAACCAGTCAAAACACTCCTTTGGCTTTCTGTTCGCTTGCTGTGTCTGTACTGGAAGAATGGAAATGCAGCTTTTTTTTTTCAGTACACACTGAGACGCACAGTGCGCACTGAGACGCACTAGGACGCAGAGACGTGACCGCCTGCGGTATCCCGGAGTGCAAGAGGTTAACAGTGTTATTAGATTTCAACAGATTTGTAAAGCATAAGCAATACTTTTCTCTAGCTTTTCTTAAACTCTTGGCTGCACTGCTCTCACATGTTTGGTTAATTGGTTGTTCCAAATTGTCCCCAGATGTCCCTCTCCCATAGGCCCCCAGAATAGAGGGCTAGCAGTAGTGGTGGTCTTTGAGACTAGAAAATGTGCTAATGAGTTTAGTTCATATCTATAAAGTTTTGGGAAATGTGCAAAAAATACAAATAGGAGGGTCTGGGAATCTCCAAATATGTATTGGCCCTTGATTATAAAGGAGCCCTAAACCTGCATCCTTCCTCTTGGCAAGCAGGTGGCTAGTTTTCTTGTAGTAAAAGGTCAGACAGCCTGATATTCTGTGGAAAAATGACCTTTCAAGTGTCAAGAATTTTCCAGATTTTGGTCTTAGTTGCTAGCCTTTGTTTTATTAAATGTTTCTTGGATGGAACATGGGTGGGCAATATAAGCTGCAGCTTCAGCCATCACCCTTTTCGGATAACTTATGTTGAACTGTACAATCACGAGGAATTATTGTTTAATTTGACCTTGTTGGATCTTTCCTTGATGTATTGTTCTGTTCCTTTCTTTTAATCTTTTCCAAAAAAATAAAGATTCATTCATATTTATACGCTCTTTCTATAGCTACTCAATGGTTTGCATACATGGTAGCGTTTTAGATGAGAAAGCACACCGACCTCTCAGCTATAAGGTTGAGAACATTGTGATCAATTATCTTAGTTTTACTGTTAGATTCACTCCCTGCTTGTTAAAAAGGATACCACTTGTGTTGTGTATGCAGTTACTCCTTTGTTACTTTACACACACACATTCAACCTTGGATGTGCCACAATAAGCACAGACACCGTAAGTGCGTTTTTAGGAGCCGAGGCTCAGCTTCCATTTTATTGAACTAAACTTGGACTCATTACATCCTAGTGCGCATGCGCGTATTACTTTATACAAGAACTATCAATGCGCAACAATGAAATAAAATAGATCCCAATATCCCATACCTAACACTCCTCCCTTCCAGCATTGATATCCCCACTAAACTAAAGGTTGTTTACCTGAGTAAGTATTAATCATAACTAAATACATCTAACCTATCTACTCTCATTCTACCATAACCCATTTCAGTCCTGGAATCGCTCTGGAGGTCTCCAAATTCTCTCTGGATAGCGCCTCTCTGGTGGAGCGTCGGCAGCAGGATTTTGAGGAACAGCAGGGACTGGTGCAGTATCACCTGCATCGGCTTCAGGCCCGCCTGTGGCTTGATCTTCGTCACTGAACTGAAAGTCACCCTGGAATGGTGTAGCGTTGGCATCCATGTTGGTTGCTCCAGATGCATCCAACAGCTGATCCACGTGTCTACGCCACCGTAGGTCTGGCCCGATTTTCACCTCGTAGGTTAACGGTCCTGTCTGTGACACGATGGTACCAGGCTGCCACTTTTGTCCTTTGCTGCGGTAGTCTTTGGCTATCACCTGTTGTCCCACTTGGAAGGTATGCAGTGAGAGCGTCTGGGATCGGAGAGCAGATTCCATCTGTTTTCTCTGTACACGTTGCTGTAGACTGGGTTTCAATAAGTCTAAGCGTGAGCGCAGGGGACGCCCTAGGAAGAGCATGGCAGGTGTCTGTCCTGTTATTGCGTGTGTACTGTTGCGATAGGCCAGCAGAAAGTTTGCAATCTTCTGCTGTAGCGATGCACAGTCCTTATCCATGGCCTTCATAGACTGTTTGAAAGTCTGAATGAAACGTTCCGCTTGGCCGTTAGAAGCTGGATGATATGGCACAATGGTGGTGTGTTGTATGCCATTCCTTTTAACAAAGCGCTGAAACTCTTCAGAAGTGAAAGGTGTTCCGTTATCACTCACAATCTGATGCGGAAGGCCTGTACGTGAGAACAGGGCCCGTAAGAGTTCAACTGTCTTTGCAGATGTTGCTGTTTTTGTGCAGAAAACCTCAGGCCACTTTGAATGCGCATCAACTACGACCAGGTACATGCGGTCCATGAAAGGGCCCGCATAGTCGATGTGAACACGTTGCCATGGTTTTGTAGGCCATTCCCACACATGCAGTGGGGCTGTTGGTGGAGTCTTTTGGGTCTGCTGACACCCGTAGCATGTCTTTGCAATGTCCTCGATCTGTCCATCAATTCCAGGCCACCATACGAAGCTTCTTGCGAGGTGTTTCATTTTCACCACACCTAAGTGTCCCTCGTGTAGCACTGAGAGAACCCTCTGACGCAGCTTCTGTGGTATCACTACCCTCGCCCCCAACAAAATGCATCCTTGATGCACTGTGAGCTGTTCACGGCGACTGGAATAGCCCGGTAAGGATGAGTCACCCTTGCGTGGCCAGCCTTTCAGTGTCAGCTCGTAGACTCTAGACAAGACAGGGTCGCGGCCTGTCTCTCATGCGATCTCCTCACTTGTGACTGGTAGGGGATCCACTTGTGTCATCTGGAACATGTCCACCGCTTCCTTGGTCTTAATTGGCGGTGCGGCTTGTAGTGGCAACCGGGACAACCCGTCAGCGTTCCCATGGTGAAGTGTGCCTTTGTACTCAATGCTGTAGGTGTGAGCACTCAAAAACAAGGCCCACCGTTGCAGTCGAGCAGCGGCCATGGCTGGTACTCCCTTAGCTGGATTAAAGATTGAAACTAAAGGCTTATGATCTGTGAGGAGGGTAAAGTGCTTTCCGTATAGATACTGATTGAACTTTTTCACTCCCCAGACCAAACTAAGAGCTTCTCTGTCAATTTGCGCATAGTTACGCTCAGCTGCATTCAGCAATCGGGAGGCAAATGCTATTGGTCGCTCTGTTCCGTCAGTGAACCGGTGTGATAGCATGGCTCCAATTCCGGAAGGGGAAGCATCACATGCAAGCTTGAGCAGCACTTCGGGGTCATAGTGTGTCAACACGTTGTCTGAGGTCACCAACTGCTTTGCTTGCTTGAAGGCCTTTTCACAGTCCTGGGACCAGTGCCACTTAGTGCCCTGTTGGAGTAGGGAATTCAATGGGTGTAGCACTGAGGACAGGTTGGGCAAGAATTTCCTGTAATAGTTAACCAGGCCCAAGAAAGATCTCAATTGAGAGACATCTTGTGGTGGTGGGGCCTTCAAAACAGTGTCAATTTTGTCTTTGCATTTGTGTAGCCCGTTTTTGTCAATTTTGTGGCCACAGTATTCAATGTCATCCTGGAAGAATTCACATTTTGCTTTGTTGGCATGTAATCCAAATTCATTCAGTCTTTGGAGCACTTTTTCAAGATTTTCCAGATGTTCGTTGTCGTTAGCTCCCGTGATCACTATGTCATCCAAATAGCACTGTGTATTCGGTATGCCTTGTAGGACTTGATCCATTGCCTTCTGCCAGATTGCTGGCGCTGAAGCGATGCCGAAGACCAGGCGGTTGTACTGATAGAGACCTTTGGAGGTGTTGATGGTCAAGTACTTTTTGGACGACTCCTCCATCTCCATCTGTAAGTACGCTTGTGCAAGGTCAATCTTGGAAAATCGCTTACCCTGGCCCAGCGCTGCGAAGATGTCGTCAATTCGCGGTAGAGGGTACTGTTCCGCCTTCAAGACCGGATTGACTGTCACCTTAAAATCACCGCAGATGCGTACTGAGCCATTACCCTTTACCACTGGCACTATTGGCGTTGCCCATTCAGACCAGTCCACTTTCGATAGGATGCCCTCATTTTCCAACCTTTGAAGTTCATTTTCCACCTTGGGCCGGAGAGCGTATGGAACTGTACGCGCCTTGTGGAATTTGGGTACAGCGTTGTCATTCAGAACAATCTGGGCTTTCAGATGTTTTAGTTTGCCTATGCCATCTTGAAAAACTTCTCCTGCATTTTGAAGTATTTTGTTCAATTTTTCATTTGTAGAGCCATTGCTCTGCTTTTTGGTCACTGTGGCTTGCATTTCTTTAATTGACTGCCAATCCAATTGTACTTCACGAAGCCATTCACGGCCAAACAGGGGCGCACCCCCTCTCTCAATAACATACAGGGGCAGTGCACACTGTTGATCGCCATAGTGCACATTCACATTGATCACGCCCATTGGGGCTACGCGCTCCCCTGTGTAAGTTTTGAGCATTACATCTGTAGATTGCAATTGCAGATGTGAGAAGTGTGCCTGATAATCCTTCTTAGACATGACTGACAGTGCAGATCCAGTATCCAATTCCATAGTCAGTGTTTTTCCTTCCACTTTGGGTGAAACCCATATGATTCCCCTGTTGGGTCTTTTCAATGAGCAGACATCAAAGCAAGCTAAATCTTGTGCACTGTCTGAATCAGATGAGCAAGTTTCAATGTCATGCATGTCTTTTTGTTTATTTTTAAATTTGTGGAACTTTTTCTCCTTCACTGTATCTTTCACTTTCGTTTTGCACACTTTCTGTATGTGACCTGTTTTATGGCACTTGTTGCACTCCTTATCTTTAAACCAACATTCAGGTGGAGCGTGTGATTTCTTTCCACAGCGATAGCATGCATCATTTTTCTGTTGTCTTTTGTCTATGCTGTGCATGTTGCACTCGTGAACATGGCATTCTTGCGCCATCTGCTGCTGCAGCTCGGTAGCGCCTTTAGCAGCTGCTTCCATTGACGTGGCGACTTCAATGGCACGTTTCAATGTCAGATCTTTTTCTGTTAACAGTCTCTTTTGTATGCTTTCGTTGTGCAGTCCGCACACGAATCTATCTCGCAATGCGTCTGACAGATTTCTTCCAAATGAACAATGTTCAGACAGTCTTCTCAATTCTGCCACGAATTCAACAATAGACTCTGTTTTTAACTGATTCCGTTTATGGAATTTAAAACGTTCGGCAATGACGAGAGGCTTCGGATTCAAATGCACCTCTAAAACAGTGACAATGTCTTTGTACGTCTTATCTGCCGGTTTGTCTGGGGTCAACAAACTGCGTAGCAAGTTGTATGTCTTAGCTCCCATTACACTAAGCAGTACTGCTACCTTTTTGTCGTTTGGAATGTCGTTTGCCACAAAGTACTGATCCAACCTTTCCACGTATGTTGTCCAGTCCTCCGATGCGCTATCAAAACTGTCCATTCTCCCAATTATCCCCGCCATGGTTGGTGCCGTATTAACCGTCAGGTTTGTACTCTCTGTGTACACTTCGAGTTGCAATGAGTTAGCTTTTATGACAGTCAACAGTCACACTCACGACGACTCGTGTCCTCTCCGTGTCGGAATATCCATTCACAGATCCCGTCCTCGTCGCCAATTGTTGTGTATGCAGTTACTCCTTTGTTACTTTACACACACATTCAACCTTGGATGTGCCACAATAAGCACAGACACCGTAAGTGCGTTTTTAGGAGCCGAGGCTCAGCTTCCATTTTATTGAACTAAACTTGGACTCATTACATCCTAGTGCGCATGCGCGTATTACTTTATACAAGAACTATCAATGTGCAACAATGAAATAAAATAGATCCCAATATCCCATACCTAACAACTTGCAAAATGCCTCACTCAAGACTTCAAGAAAGTAAACCTTAATGAATTAGTAACTTTTCTATTCGTTCCTGTCTCACTCTCCCCCTTTGAAACAGAACAGCTTAATATCAAAGCCGTTCTTTTTCAACATCCTGTAGGGGAGGATACCCATTGTGTTGCTAATTGGGGGAGCCCCGGGTGTCCTTGTGGGTGTTTGAGCTCAGTGGCCAAATTGCTAACATAGGAAGTATTAGTCCCATGGGGGCCTCTGACTATTATTCAAACTCTGACCTCCTGTGGCCCTGCAGCAGATACTGATAGGTCAAATTAGATGGGGCATGGGTATGGCTTTTTTGAAGATTGGTCATGTATTGTGTCTGCTCAGTATGTGGTCTTGGCACGTCTATGCTATGGAAAGCAACAATACTGTACTTACATGTGCTCAATTGTTCCTCTGTGGTTCATCTTTCCCTTTGCTTTGCATTCCTTTACTGTTGCAGAGGGAGGAGGGGGTCGCTAGGCGGCGTGAAGGAGGAGGATGGACGCAGCTGCTGGAGGAGGGGTGTCCACCGCCACCATCATCTCATATTTAATGGAGAGAAAGACAGGCTATTAAACAGTGTGTTTTTGTCCTTTTCTGTTCTATCATGTTTATTGATTATTTTGCTTTTGTTCTCACCATTGCAGCATAAGTCTCTTATTCTTACGTTTTTTTTCTTTCCTTCCTCCAATCGTTTCTCCATATTTTTTGTCTTGCGTCCTGCACAAAACTTTAACATTTCATCAGTTTTCAATTTTTTCAGAAAACAAATTTCCCTTTCCATTTTCTGCCCACTCTCACCTCCACAAGGTTCATCTCCACAACAAAAACTCCTATTTATTTTATTCATTCATTTTAGTTTATTGTATTTATTAATCTATTTTTGTATTTATAATTTAATTCATTTATAAATTTACTTATCTGTTCCAATCTGCAATTTTCCATTTTCCATTTAAATTCTCTCACCTTTATATAGTGTCCACCTAGGATTTCCTACAGTTTTATTGAGGAATAAATCTCCTTGTTCTCCAGTTTTATTGTATAAGTAGGAATAGTTATTATTCTTATACCTCCCTCTGCCAAATTTAAAGTTGAGCCTTTTCTCTCCAAGCTGAGCGGGCATGCTTTGCCTCACTACAAACAAACCCACATTGGCAGGCACGTGAGGACTTTATTTTGTTTGCCATGCATAGACTTAAAGCTTTCCTTTCAGCCAGAGAGATAAAGCTCCAGATTTATTATTAAGATTTAAGTTCTTGTTGGCAGTAATTTTGTGAAATAGTGCACTTCCTATATTTGGCCACACGATGGAAGCACTGTGCCGCAGCTTGAAGGTGATTCAAGATGGCGTGCTCATATGCACAGTAAATGGAACACGCGCAAGATGGCTCCTGAGCCTATTATTCACAAACCACGATGTCTTTTTTTTTAAAATTTAATTTAAAGAAATGGAGCACTGCCTCCCTAACCCCAGCTGTACACATGCCAGAATAACCTTACAACTTTGATTTAGCGCTTCATTTTGATACTGTTACCTCAAATAATTCTCCTCTCAGTAACCTGTTTTACCAATCTCGCCTCCACTCGGTGGTGGGGGTGCATTACTTTCCTTTGTTCTGGCCATGCGGTCCAGAGCGTGCCATTAGTTAGATCATATTATGTGGAAAGTTTAATGGATATTTCCAACTCCCGGTACTTCTCAAACCACACTTTTGTCCCTTAAAGACACAAAATTAACAAAGACATCTGGCACCAGGCTACCCTAGTTCCTTTAATTTGGGAGACGAATACGGTTGCTCCGAAATACTTCACCTACGTGGCATTGTTTCTTAACGGCATCGGGTCGGTCACTTAACCCCCCCGGCAACAGGCTAACCCTGGATATCAATTTGGAAGACAAGCACGGCCGTTGCCTCCTATGTCTTATCAAATTCTGGGTACAGACTGCCTCCCAGAATCTCACTGATCCTTTTAATCTTTTGTTAGACAGAGGGCACTTTTGCTGAGGAATCGGCAGGTCCCCCACACACAAGCGGTACCGTGACTAACTCTGATACACAGCGGACACTTTCCCTAGGAGTCTTCTTTCGGCCCCAAGAACAAGCGGTGTCTTGTGTCCAGCAAATTAAATGATCGTGGCTTTGCTGCACAGTGGTATCGGGTCGAACACTTTCATTGGCTCCCCCCGGCAACAAGTTACTAAAACCTGGCTTATAATTTGGGAGACAAGCCTGGGTGATTATTAGTCACCCTGGCCTCCTAAGTCTCGGTATTTTGGTTCAGACTGACAACAAAATGTTTTAAAATTTGACGGACCATACACCTGTGAATTGTATGTCCATGGCCGCGACCGTTCTACCTCAGACTGAAAATAGAACATGTGCACTTCTCTTAACTTTTCAAACTATTTGTTTAGACTTTACATGTGACTCCCAACCAAATGATAAACTTTGAGATCGGATATACCCCTTTTTATCAGACAACTGTAAATTTAGAATGGCCAAATTGCAGAAATTTTGTATACAAAAGGTTTTCTGCTTACCTTTCTTTTGTTCAGGCGCTGCAGCAGTCTGCAAAAGGATGATGATGTGGTGTGTTCAGGTTCGCCTCGGAATAATTCAATACGGGTCACCAGCACCAATTTGTTAGAAAAATACCCGATTCTTTGATTGAAAGATCCAAGAACAAGCCGGAGATTTCTTCAATTTAAATATGGAACATTTATTTAGAAGTCACATGTAAAGTAAGCAGCGCTGGATCAGTTCGATGCTGTCCCCTTGGGAACATCGTCAGACTGATCCCGACTTCCGGGTGTGAGTTACAGTTATCTTCTCGGGTGGGGACAACCCAGTACAATAGGATGGGCTTGTACGCGACTGTCTGATTGGCCAGTTTAACCCTGACGTGAACAGGCCATCCGCCATTCACGTTACCGATCTCCTAAAATGTATTATTAAAAGTGTGTGTGAGAATGTTGTTTTGGGTGTGTTGTAGAGACTTGGGTGAGTCAGCTCAGACAGCATCTCAGTCAGGGTGCAGAGGGTAAACAGAGGAGGACAATAGTCAGGGAGATCATGGGGAGTTGGCAGGAAGAAGGAGTCGGGGGGTTTAAGGTTGAATGTACTGTGATGTTAAATGTCATGCAGTGTGATGTGAAATGTCATGCAAATGTGAGATGAACGGTTGGGATAAAAGGAGAAACCGTGCTTGACTGTTTCATGCTTTTTCTGTGTATGACTGATGAGAGAGTGTAATAAACGTCATCTGCTCATAAACCAGCCTCCTCATTTCACACTCTCCACACTGGTGACCCTTTGACGAATTATAGAACACGAGGCAAGAGCCCCGGAGTCGGCCCGGATGGGAAGCCCCAGCAACGCAGCAAGCATCCCACAGACGGCCCGGACGGGAACCCCCAGCGATGCTTGCGCTGTTTCAGTCAAGCTACCGGACTTTTGGCAGCACAACCCACGCTCTTGGTTCCACCACACTGAGGCCCAGTTCGCCCTCCGGGGAATAACGGCAGACGGACACCAAGTTTTACTATGTGGTTGCAGCGCTGGACGCTCGCACAGCTCAGCAGGTAGCGAGCCTGCTCAACCAGCCCCCAGCCCACAACAGATACGAGGTTCTCAAGGCTGCGCTGACCCGGCGCTACACGATCTCGGACTGTGAGAGAGCAGAGAGGCTCCTGAGGTGTTCCGAGTTAGGAGATGGTTCGGCTGTCGATCTGATGGAGAAGATGTTGGCGTTAATGGGCACGGACGACGGCATTTTCTGTTTGCCCACCTTTTCCTCCGGAACCTTCCAATAGAGGTGAGAGCGGTTCTGGCCAATTCGCCGTTGCTGGCCATGCATGACTACCGTGGGCTAGCCCAGGAGGCAGACCGGATCATCCTCACCACCAGAGTGCTCACAGTCGACGCGGCGGCGTCGGAACCCAGCGAGATGGCCAGAGGAGGCGAGGCGCCACCGATGGTATCGGCAGCGGGGGCCAAGGAGCGCCAGAGAGACACGCTCTGCTTCTACCACTGCCGCTTCGGAGAGGACGCACACAGATGTGTGCCACCATGCCAATTCAAGCACTCGGGAAACGCCAAGGCCGGCAGTCGGTAGCAGCTGCGACCGCCGGCGAAGAGAACAAGCTGCTCTACGTGACAGACTTGCGCTCAGGGAGACGTTTCCTCGTAGACACCGGAGCCCAAAAGAGCATCATCCTGCCGACCTACGCCGACCGGCTGGCAGGACCTAGCGACCCCAGGCTGGTAGCCGTAAACGCCTCGGACATTAAGACCTTTGGTGAGAGAACACTGGCCTTATCTCTACACGGCTGTACATACGAGTGGACTTTTGTCATAGCAGCACTGAGTTTCCCAATCCTGGGAGCTGATTTTCTGTGTGCACATGGTTTACTAGTTGATGTTGCTAACAGGCGCCTGGTTAATGCACTGTCCTTTGACTCTCTTCCCAGTACAGCTCGAGGGTCCAGGCCAGTAACACAAGCCAACGTCACAGCTCCAGGCGGTAAGTTCCACACACTGCTCACTCAGTTTCCAGCACTCACAGTCCCGACGTTTTCGGCCGCCATCGCTAAACACGGGGTGGAACACTTTATCACCACCACCGGGCCGCCCGTTTTCGCACGACCTCGGCGCTTGGACGCAGCTAAACTGGCCATAGCGTGCGAGGAGTTTGCCAACCTGGAAAGGTTGGCCATCATCAGGCGTTCGAACAGCCCATGGGCATCCCCGCTACACATGGTCCCTAAGGCTGAGGGGTCGTGGCGACCATGCGATGATTTCTGCAGATTGAATAACGCCACAGCACACAACCGCTACCCGATTCCCCACATTCAGGATTTTTCCGTTCACCTTGCCAGAGCACGCATTTTTTCTAAAATAGACCTGGTCCGCAGTTACCACCAGGTCCCAGTGCGCGCAGAGGACGTACCCAAAACAGCGGTAATAACTCCGTTCGGCTTGTTTGAGTTTCTGCGCATACCATTCGGATTAAAAGGAGCGGCACAGACGTTCCAGCGCATGATGGATGTGGTGCTGCACGATCTCCCGTTTGTGTTCATCTATCTGGATGATATCCTGGTAGCCAGTGTGTCCGAAGACGAACACGTAACCCACCTCAGGACGGTTTTCCAGAGGTTGGAGGAGCACGGTTTAATAATCAACCCGGCGAAGTGCCAGTTCAGCGTGACAGGGATTGATTTTTTGGGGCACCGCATCTCACCGGAGGGAGCGATACCCTTGCCCGACAAAGTGCGCGCCATGGCGAACTTTCCCCTGCCTCAGACGGTCAGGGTGCTGCAAGAATTTTTGGGGATGGTTAACTTTTATAACCGGTTCCTCCCCCGCGCAGCTCAACTCATGCAGCCATTGTACGCCGCGCTCAAGAGACGGAAACCCGCGAATGGAGTCGAAAGGGCTCCGGAGCGAGAGCAGGCGTTCTCTGAAGTTAAAACAGCCCTGGCAAACGCCGCACTGTTCGCGCACCCAGACCCGACGGCCCCGATAGCGCTCACTACCGACGCCTTGGACGTGGCCATAGGCACCGTCGTGGAGCAACGTGTCGCCGGTTCTTGGCAGCCGCTCGCTTTTTTCAGCAGGGCTTTGCGCAACAGTGAGCGTAAATACAGCACGTTCGACAGGGAGTTGCTGGCTCTCCACCTGGCCATACTCCACTTCCAGTTCTGGCTGGAAGGGCGCAGCTTCACCACGTTCGTGGACCACAAGCCGCTGACGTTCGCGATGGCCAAGGTTTGGGAACCAGGCCGCGATCTCGGAATTTACGACCGATATTCAGCATGTGTCGGGTAAACTGAATGTGGTGGCGGACTGCCTCTCGCACGCGGTAGTGGCCCCGGTCTGCGCAGGGATAGATTATACAGCCATGGCCGCAGAGCAGATTGGCGCTACGGACGTGTGCGCGCTCCAGTCTGGACCAACAGGGTTAAGGCTGGAGAGCAGAGTACTGCAAGACGGCAAGCCCCCCCAATCCGCGACGTCTCCACGGGATGTCCGAGCCCGGTGGTCCCGGTCGCGTGGCACTGCCGCTTGTTTGAGTCAGTTCACGTTCTGGCGCACCCAGGAGTGCGCGCATCAGACAAAATGGCCAAGTTCGTGTGGCCAGGCCTGCGCAAACAAGTGAAAGAGTGGGCTGCAGCCTGCGTAACATGCCAATGAGCCAAAGTACACAGACACACGAAGGCTCCTTTGGAGTCGTTTAGTATACCAGCTAAAAGATTCGACCATATTCATGTGGACCTCGTGGGCCCCCTCCTGCCATCGCAGGGGTGCACGCACCTTCTGACAGTGGTGGACCACACCACACGCTGGCCAGAAGCAGTCCTGCAGGCGGCAACCACGTCCGCAGACATGGTGCGCTCCTTTTTGACAACATGGGTGATGCGTTTTGAAATCCCATTGGACATCACATCCGATAGGGGCCCTCAGTTTGTTTCCGACCTTTGGTCCACGATGGCCCGCAGCCTGGGTGTTGCAATTCATCGCACAACCGCGTACAACCCACAGGCCAATGGGTTATGCGAGCGTTTTCATAGGTCACTGAAAGCAGCACTCAGGGCTTCGTTGACGGATGCAAATTGGGTAGACCGGTTGCCGTGGGTTTTATTGGGGTTGCGTTCCGCACCAAAAGAGGATTTGGAGGCTTCCCCAACAGAGCTGGTTTTTTCTCAGCCACTGTGGCTGCCCGGGGAATTTTTGCCAGATAATCCCGCGCCGGACAACCGCCCGTCTCAGCATTTGCAGCATAGTGCAGACACAGACACGATGCTCGTCCTGGCCCACCACTGTTTTCCACGCGCTTTCGTGCCAAAAACTTTGAAGAACGCGGAGTTCATGTTCGTCAGGCACGATGCCCACTGCCCTCCATTGCGCCCACCCTATGATGGCCCTTTCAGAGTGCTGGAAACAGGGGACAAGCATTTTTTGTTAGACTTGGGGGGTCGTCGGGAGAAAATATGCATAGACAGACTTAAGCCTGCCTTTGTAGTGTCGGACGAGCAAGTGCTGCTGGGTCGGGCCCCTCAGCGTGGAAGACCCCCACAGAGAACTCCCCAGGCAAACGATTCACCAGGACAGCCACATGGGCAAAGCGGAGTCCCCCCCCCCCCCCCGCCATGGCCCACCCGCATTCAGACACACTTCCAGCAGCCCCCCACCGGAAGAGAAACCCCCGTTACAGCAGATATGGGAGGAGACTGAAGCCCAAAAGGCGTGAGGACTGAAACTCTGTCTGGGCGCAGGGGGTGTAGAGACTTGGGTGAGTCAGCTCAGACAGCATCTCAGTCAGGGTGCAGAGGGTAAACAGAGGAGGACAATAGTCAGGGAGATCATGGGGAGTTGGCAGGAAGAAGGAGTCGGGGGGGGGGGGGGGGGTTAAGGTTGAATGTATTGTAATGTTAAATATCATGCAATGTGATGTGAAATGTCATGCAAATGTGAGATGAGCGGTTGGGATAAAAGGAGAAACCGTGCTTGACTGTTTCATGCTTTTTCTGTGTATGACTGATGAGAGTGTAATAAATGTTGTCTGCTCGTAAACCAGCCTCCTCATTTCACACTCTCCACAGTGTAACTAATGTGAAAGACCTGACTAGAAAGAGCGAGAGAGAGCTCTATAGCTTTGACTCATTCCTGTTTATCAGTTTACCATAACTCATTTGTTCATAAGCATGCAGACAGAATATGTATGGAATCTGTGTAGAGCATAAAGGGAGATTACCTACAGAATTATTATTTTGGCACTAACTTTCCATTAACCCTTTCACTTTGATTAACCATTATAATTCAATAAGTGACTCCGTAAAACACTCATAGCTGCTCTGTTCATTCACAGACCAGAATATTTAGGCTGTTAGCTTGTTAAATCAAAGGGAACTTGGTTCTTTTGCATGTTCCTTTGTTGTTGATATTGTGCTAACAGGTTTGAGGAGTTGTTAGTTCCTGTCCAGCAGATCAGTTGGGGGATGGGGTATCAGTGCTGCTGATAAAGCCACGTCACCCTTTAACCTTTTGGCTTCCATCTCAGCAGCAGCTCTGTTTGAATTGTCCTCAGAAGGGAACATGTAAGAGGGGTGAAGTCTGTCCCAGCTGTCCCCACTGATGTCTTGGGAGGGGAGGTGGATCTGTTGGGTGTCATGGGGTGTCATGTGTTTACTCCATCCATCCATCCATCCATCCATCTTCTTCCGCTTAATTCTTTTTGGGTTGCTGGGGTAGGGGTGGGTGGGGGGGCTGGAGCCTATCCCAGCACCTTTGGGCAAGAGGCAGGGTACACCCTGGACAGATCGCCAGTCCATCACAGGGCCAACACAGAGAGACAGACAACCATTCACTCTCACATCCATACCTAAGGACAATTTCGAATCCCCAGTTGATCCTGGGTTAATTGGAATATTTCTGCTGCTGTGGATCACCTCCTCTTCTTCTTCTTTAATTGGTTTTGTGTAGTGTTCTGATTTTTGGGGGGGCTGAATTTGGGGTTTTCATGGGCAGTGGGCCATGATCATCGGAGCTGAAGTGAATAAGCACTTGGAGTGTGTCGCTCTCTGTGTGGTGAATCTACGTGGTATGTGGGTTTTGCTTTCTGAAGTGGGTGACAGGGTGTTGAGTTTTTTCATGATGTTCAAATCTTTTGACATGTACCTGTATTTGCAGCATTTTTGCTCGTAAATTTGCAGTGTTTTAGGTTGCAAACAGTTGGAAATTTACACCTTTTTTGTCTTTTTGTTAAAGTTGCAGCTTTTTATATATATCTTTTTATATATATCTTTATATATATATATATATATATATATATAGTATATA